>JAXCMG010000014.1:44336685-44383482 GCA_034642415.1 Podarcis siculus | reverse complement strand
AACCTTTCTCCCTCCTCTATATGACATCCTTTTATATATTTGAACATAACCTCCTCTTCTCCAGGCTAAACATGCCCAGCTCCCTTAGCTGTTCCTCATAAGGCATTGTTTCCAGACCTTTGACCATTTTGGTTGCCCTCCTTGTGTCCTGTGCAATGGGGAAAAGTCACTTTGCGGCACCATTCCCCTTCGGCTATTGTACAGGGAACAATGTGGTGCTGATTGCAGCTCCACAGCAGTTGTCACCCACCAAACTAAATGAAATCCACCTTCTCCCTCTCAAAATGCCTCTGCTATTCAGCAGCCCTGTGCCAGCCCTGTAGCCTGTGAAATTACAGAACAAAAATCGCTCAAATACTCCAGCTAATTGAACTAATTTCAAACCTGGGAATGCAGCAAGCCCCACCTAGTGGGGAAAGCCAGGAATGGGCTTGAAAGTGATATTCTGCGCTGTCGACTTCAAACTTGTATACAGGTGACTCCCCACTTACGCAGGGGTTATGTTCTGGGCATGAAATCCTGTAAAGCGGGGAGCAGCCTTTAAATGCCTTCTCTGCTGCTTTCTCTTCAATCCATACCAAACGTACTGTATCCAAAAATATCCACAACTAGAATATCTCTCTATATATGGTGTGCGTTGCTTTGTCTGATTTTGTGGTAAAATGCTCCCTGGCCCATTTTGCAAGTACAATCTGTACTCCTTAAGCTCAGCTGAGAGCTAAGCAGGTGGGGGAACAAGTTTCTACATTTAGGTACATGTGAGGGAGAGACTTAATATAGATGTGAGAGCTTTTTAAAGATTCCTTTACTTCCCCCTCCCTGCCACTGAGTTAAAAATTAAAGTGCGTAAACCCAGATGTTCTTCTGATCAGCTTTCCACCTGCATCAGATGGGGAAATGAGAAGGGACTGTGGCTCAGTGGCCAACTTCAGAAGATGGCTTTTCAGGGCTACAGCAGTGGAGGAATTGTTTAAATTCACCCTCTCACCTCCTGTAGGCCTGATAATCATTACACACACTACCCAAACTGATGCTATGTCTTTCTTTCTTTTTTAAAAACCCTGCACGGTAGGAACATTGGTCAATGTAGTTCGGTACTGTCTATTCTGACTGGCAGAGAATCTCCAGGATTTCAGATGGGGTCTGTCCCAGGTCCAGCCCTACCTAGAGATGTTGGGATTGGACCTAGGACTTTCTGCATGCAAAGCAGATGCTCTACCATGGAGCTATGGACCCTTGCCCCGAGCTAAATGGCCTTCATTAAAAACAAAGACACTTTTTTTGCCTTCAGCATTTCACCTACTATGGAACTCTGTCATTATGCCTCGATCTATATTATATTATGGGACGAAGGTGGCGCTGTGGGTTAAACCACAGAGCCTAGGACTTGCCGATCAGAAGGTCAGCGGTTTGAATCCCCACAACGGGGTGAGCTCCCGTTGTTCGGTCCCTGCTCCTGCCAGCCTAGCAGTTCAAAAGCACGTCAAAGTGCAAGTAGATAAATAGGTACCGCTCTGGCAGGAAGGTAAACGGTGTTTCTGTGCGCTGCTCTAGTTCGCCAGAAGTGGCTTAGTCATGCTGGCCGCATGACCCGGAAGCTGTACGACGGCTCCCTCGGCCAATAAAGAGAAATGAGCGCAGCAACCCCAGAGTCGTCTGCGACTGGACCTAATGGTCAGGGGTCCCTTTACCTTTATATTATATTAGCAGGGAGTGCCTGGCACTGCCCGGGAATTTGTAGAAACCAAAAAGCACTTTGTGACTTTTTACATGGATAGTGTAATATCTCAAGAGGCAGCCTCACCTATGTGGAAAAAAATAGGCGAAGTCAGACCAAAGGCACATTTCAGTCTGCCATCTTGATTGAAAATGGTGGTGGGTGCCCAAATGTTTAAAACGACCACACACCCCAACTCAGGAATCCCCATGCTGAGTTTGGCGAGAGGTGGCCAAACTTATGGACAGCAGATGGGCAGACAGACAAACCACTTTTCAAAATATATATTAGATGAGCCACTGTACTATGTTAAATGAGAGCTACAGAGACAACAGGCTCAACTGAATCTTTCACTCAGCCATGATGCTTACAAGCGGACCTTAAGTCTATTGTCATCTCTCAGTCCCTCCTACCCTATCCTTACAGGGTTGTTGTGAAGGTTAAAAAATGAGGAAAGAAAGACTATTGTATGCCACCATGAGATGCCCTGAAAAAGTGTGGGATTTTTTTTAAAAAAATGTAATCAGTACACTGTGAATACATTGCACTACACTATACTATACAGCCCTCTTATTTCATCCGCCATATGGGATCCAAAATCCGTCCTCCCTTTTCTGCACCGAAACCAAATGCCAATGAATGATTACCTTGTCCTTTTAATGAACCACTCATGCACACAGAAAGAAGCACACCAAACGTAGCTTCATCCATGAGAAATCTAAGAGCAATTATCAGTTGATCTCTGTTTTTCCTCTTCCACACAGTTTGCAAAAGACAACATGCCCCTCACAATCTCCTACATGGGCTGAATGAAATACTCTGTGCCCCTTAAATCCTCCCACCCGAGACGAAAAAACGAGCACTGAACACAAATGCTTGATCATGATAAGGAACACTTCGACCATTAGCTTTTGTCTGTTCTGAAAGTCCGTGAAAGGGAAGGGGGGAATGTGGTGATAAGAAAGCTAATGGCCTCCCCCTTTCGACTTCATGGGTGACAAGTGGTGGGTTGATTTCTTGGGAAGGGTTTAAATGCCAGGGGGCTGTAGGCATCTAGCAGAAGAAGAAGAAAGGAAGAGACTGAGTAAGCCAAGATTGCTCCAAGCTCCACTCTCAGATGTAAGTAAATTTTGGAATGACTTAGACGAATCTGTCAGTTTTGGTTTCTCTGAATTTCTCATTTTCCACATCCATTTATAGATATATATTTTCAAAAGTCCTCATGCAAATTCTTCAGCATTTTAGAGTGAATTCCTTCTAATACAGTGGTACCTCTGGTTACGAACTTATTTCGTTCCGGAGGTCTGTTCTTAACCTGAAACTGTTCTTAACCTGAGGTACCACTTTAGCTAATGGGGCCTCCCGCTGCTGCCGCCGCGCAATTTCTGTTCTCATCCTGAGGTAATGTTCTTAACCTGAGGTACTACTTGCGGGTTAGTGGAGTCTGTAACCCGAAGTGTTTGTAACCTGAGGTGTTTGTAAGCCGAGGTACCATTGTATACACATTTGTGTGCCATTTCCCATATATTTTTGCACAGCAATTTTCTCTTAACGCAAAGCATTTTTGGAGGCCATTTCCACCAATATCTGTGTTTCTATATGCACACTTTACCAGAGTATATGCATTTTAGTACACATTGCTCGTTTGAAGAACTGCATTACAAAATTCAGAAAAAAATGTGGTTTTTCTCAGGATAGATGAGTTTCAGTTCATGTATTGTTTTGGGAAATGCAAATGACGTAAGTTTTCCTTTAAAGGCAAATTGAATTGAATTTCTCTGACATCCTTAGTCTACACACAAACAAGCATTTCTTTTGTTCTGCTATTATTTCAGATTAATCGAGTTTTGTAGGTTGTTGAAGTGCTACTTACCCACACATCACCTGCAGCAAAACTGATTTACCAGGGGCAATAAAAGACCAAATGTAAATGCCATAGTGGGCAATGCTGTCACACTCACCTGCTTTCAAGGTACCACTCTCAGGAAGCCCCCTTGTGCCTCTTTGCTTCAGTCTATCCACTGTTCCCTTGTGTTGATGATGCTTTGGCACTGATGAGCAGCGTGCAGTGGGAATGTAGACCACAAAGTGAAAGAGCGTGATCATGTTGCCACTTAGAAAACTCTAGCAAGTTTGCAATCAGCTTTTCAGCTTTTCTTCTTTTGTACATGTAACCTATCAACTGACCATTAGAACATCTTCTTCAGGGGATCTTTCACAATGAAGACTGCTGTGATCTGCTGGTGCCTTTTCAGCATTGCCTTGGCTTTGCCAGTAAGTACATTTGCAAAAATGCAAAAAGCCAAGAATTGTAAATCTGTTTTAATGGCTTGATAACAGGAGATCCAGCCTCCTCATCTCTTTTTCTGCTTTCTCTCCTTCCAAGGTTCACCATGAAAAAGATGGCCATGTTGAGAGGGACCGGGAAATAAAGAAGGTACGTAATGCATCCCCTCATTTGCCTCCTGTGGAAAATGAAGCACAGGCCAGGTGTATGATCACCCTAATCCAGTAGATCCAGTTTAGCAACACTAAGGCAAAGCATTAATAACAATATTAACATCTGAATAGCATTTTCGGGATATATAACAACCCTATGAAGAAAATCAGTGTTATTAGATGTGGGGGGAACTGATGCCCACAGACAACAGCCTAAGGCAACATAGGGAGGTGTTGATGGAGATGTTGTTCAAATCAGGGACTTCCTGATTCATAGCTCGATCTCTTAGACACTATGCTGCACCAGCACACTGTAGTTTGTACTGCTTCTAAAGGGGCCCCCTGCCTCTGGCACACCAGAAAGACTCACATCCCTATGCTACTTCTTAGCAAAACTTTCATTATGGTCTCCATCTTTGATAATCCACTGATCTACAGAATCAGTCCATAAGAACTCAGTGGCACGTAGAGCCCATACAGTGAGGGACGCAGGAGTGGCGCTCAGGCTCACACGCAGAATGCTCGACACATGCTAGTACCTGCCCTTTAGATCTATCCCTGTTGCGTGTCAGATGAATTGCACAGACAGGCAAATAACACACAGCACCCTGTGTAAAATTTAGCTTTGCCCCTTTGTTCTGTGTGTGGAGACTGTGTAAAGCAGCCGTGTTGCAGCTTAAGGAAAGGTGTTTCTTATTTCTTGGTAGACACAATTTCCACGTTGTGTGAGTGGCAGTTCCTGTTCTGTTGATTTTGTGAGCAGTTCCACAACCCAAGGAAAAGTTACTGGTAGAACAAAGTAATGCAATCAGCTCAGTGGAAACTGCCGTTGCTGTGAGGACATTAATCTATTCAAAAGGAACTCTGTAATTAAGAATATCCCATACCCACTCATTTTTTTTATTACTGGTATTGATTTTATCGCATAAGGATTCTATTTTGGAAGGATTTTGGAGGTCAGTCTTCTCCTTAAAAACCCAGAACTTCAGGCACTTAGGAGGCTGGTGCAAAACATGTCCCATCCACTGATGGAAAACTGAACTTGTGTGTATGTAAACTTCACCAAACAATCCGTAGGTTTCAATTATGATCACTGATAACATGAAGATTACTCACCTCGGGGTTAAAAACTATCTGACAGTCCTGAGGCATATAGTAAGTGTCAAATGGAATACTCATATTAGTACCTTTTCTGTGTTTAAGAGTGCTGAGGTTAATTCTGATCACCAGGGAAAAGAAGCCGAAGCAGCCAAAGAAAAAACTGAACAGGTATGTAAAGCTTCCTTTGTGCTGAACAAATATGGGAAAGACAACGTCATATTGTGAGATTTATTTTTATTTGCACATTAATATTTGGTATTTGATTTCAGGAACATTGGTTTCTAGAAGGAAGCGATAAAACTAAGGAAGGAAAGGTAAAAACCTAAAAGGACCCTGTTGCACACATTCCGGTCTCCTTAACAAAGGAACTGCTTTAACAGGTTTTGCTCTACTAGAAGCCTGTGTAAAACAGCCCTCTGTGTAGTGACTTAAAGAAAGACCTCCCTTATCTCTTAGTGCTGATATTGCCACACTGGGTGTGCAAGAATTCCTGCTTTATTGATTTGGAGAGCAGTTCTGCAATTCAGTGATAAGTTCCTGACAGAATGGAGTGGTATAAAACACAATATTCAGTGGAGCCTGTCTTTCCCATGATGACATTAAATCACCCAAAAAGGAATTATGTAATGCAATTAATTACTTGCAATGCCTCCAGACCTCCTTCTGTTAACAGAGCCATCTTTAAACACTGGTGTTGAGTCTGTCTCATAAGAATTCTGTCTTGGGAGGGTTTGGGAAGTCAATCTTCCCACACAGAACTTTATACACTAAGTAGGTTAGTACATAATGCATCCACTTCACCAAAAAAACCTGGAGAAGTCAGCTATGATTATTGGCAATATTGAGGCTTCCAACTTCAGAGATCACTCCTATCTGAAAAGCATAATGCGTGCAGCAAGTGTCAAATGGAATACTCATGTTGGTACTTTTTCTGTGATTTAAGGATGCTGAGGTTAAGTCTGTTGAGCAGGACAAAGGAGCGGAAGCAGAAAAAGAAAAAAGTGAAAAAGTATGTAAATCTTGCTTTCTACTGAGCTGCTATTATTATTATTATTATTATTATTATTATTATTATTATTATTGAATTTATATACTGCCCTATACCCGGAAGTCTCAGGGTGGTTCACAGAACAAAATCAAAATATAAAACCACAAAATATATAGTCAAAATAAACACACACACACACCCAATCAAAATAAACACACACACCCCAATATAGGGAGGACAGCATCACATTGTGAGATATGATCTTTGTTTTCAGGACCATCCTTGTCTATCTACAAGCAATAGCACCAAGTTTTTAAAAAAATGGTGGGGTGTTGTTGTTTTGAAAAAAGATTTTGGAGGTCATCATGAAAATTGAGAACTTCAGGCACTAAGGCGCTGGTGCAAAACACATCCAGTCCACTGATGGAAAACTGAACCTGTGTGTGTGTGTATGTAAACTGCACCATAAAATAAACAGGATTCAGTTATGATCATGGGTCATAGGAAGACTTCTCACTTCAGAGAAGTTCCTATCTGACAGTCATGAGGCATGAAGTAAGTGCCAAATGAAATACTGATATTGATACTTTCTCTTTGCTTTAAGCATGATGATCTCCAGGAGAAAGAAGCTAAAGCAGAAAAAGAAAAGGGGGAAACTGAAAAGGTATGCAAAGGTATCTATTTCTGCTGAATAGATCTGGGAAAGACAACATCCTATTGTGAGATGTGATTTTTTTTTTTTTTCAGGAGCATTCTTCTAAAGCTGAAAGCGACAAACCCAAGGAAGAAAAGGTAAGGAACCAAAAGAGTTATTATTTCACAAAGGAACTGCTTTAACAGGTTTCTTCTACTCGATGCTAAACTCACAAATACAGGGTCACAGGTTAGGAACAGACCCACAGCTATCATTCAGAGTGCCTCCCCCAAACCTATAAGACACTGAACTAATATGGGAAAGAAAACATCATATTGTTTTTCACATACTGTACTAGTTTTTGATATTTGTTTTCAGGACCATCCTTCTAATGTTGGGAGCGGGAAAACCAAGGAAGATAAGGCAAGAAAACGAAAAGGATTCTATTTCACGACAACTGGGACATTCCTCCTCTAAGGGGTTTATAACTGCAATATTTCAGAATGGTTTCACGGGCTCAGTTACAGATCCTCCTTTCATTGTTAATGTTCTGATAGAGCCCATTCAATTGTTCAGCTTCAGGTTTTAAAGACGTGGGTCAGGTATAATGCCACACCATTGCTTGGTACTTCATACATGAGTCTTGAGTGCTTCTGCCTCTACCTCTCCCTATAATCACTCAAGCTCCAAGCTCTCGGCACTTCATAATTAGTCCAAAGCAAGCCAACGATAACTACTGCAACCTATATTGTGGGTTAAACCACAGAGCCTAGGACTTGCCGATCGGAAGGTCGGCAGTTCGAATCCCCGCGGCGGGGTGAGCTCCCGTTGCTCAGTCCCTGCTCCTGCCAACCTAGCAGTTCGAAAGCACATCAAAGTGCAAGTAGCTAAATAGGTACCACTCCAGCGGGAAGGTAAATGGTGTTTCTGTGCGCTGCTCTGGTTTGCCAGAGGTGGCTTAGTCATGCTGGCCACATGACCCGGAAGCTGTACGCCAGCTCCCTTGGCCAATAAAGTGAGATGAGCGCCGCAACCCCAGAGTCGGTCACAACTGGACCTAATGGTCAGGGGTCCCTTTACCTCTTGGGCCACTTCAGCCTTTGAAATTAGCAAACTGAACAGGCCTATTATCAATAAAACAGGCGTTCCAGCCACCAAATCGTTTCTGTTTCCACCAAAAGGCTTTTTACTAAAACACAGCATTGTGTTGTGAACAGTGCCGGATTTACGTATAAGCTAAACAAGCTATAGCTTAGGGCCCCACTCTCTTGGGGGGGGGCAAAAAAATTCACTGTTAATATACTTCTTCTTAATTGTATTTCAGTTCAACAATTACTTTGATAAAATACATATTTTGTTATGTGCAAATGGCTTTAGATACCTATTAGGTCCATAAATTACCATATAACATATATTCAACACAAAAAACAGCGACAATTTGTTGTTGACAAAGGACAGCTGAACATATAAAGGGCCTTCAGTAGCTTAGGGCCTCATCAAACCTAAATCCGTCCCTGGTTGTGAATGAAATATTAAGGCATGGCAGTTTCATTTTGAAGTATTGCTGATATTTGTTATTTTTCTCTGGTTGAAGGATTCTGAAGATAAGCATCCTTCCAAGAGCACTCGGGCGCTGAAAACACCGGTGTGTGAAACCTCCCCTCCACTGAAACAGAGACATTTCCCCCTTTCTCTCTCATTCACACAAGTACTGGAAATGCAGGTGGTAGACTCAGGATGGTCAAAATAAAGTTATGTGCACTGCACAGAACAAGCATGTGAAATGAGCTATATCAGGTGGGTCGCTGGCTTAGAACAGGGATGGAGAACCTATGTCCAGCCACATACTGTTGGGCGCTGAGTTCCTATGCAGCACAGCCAAAATGGCCAGCAGTCAGGCATGATGGGAGTTGAAGTGCAACAATATCTAGTAGGCCAGCGCTGAGGGCCTTCTGGCGGTTCCCTCACTGTAAGAAGCCAGGTTACAGGGAACCAGGCAGAGGGCCTTCTCGGTAGTGGCACCCGCCCTGTGGAACGCCCTCCCATCAGATGTCAAGGAAATAAACAACTGTCTGACTTTTAGAAGACATCTGAAGGCAGCCCTGTATAGGAAAGTTTTTAATGACTGATGTTTTAATGGATTTTTAATATTTTGTCGGAAGCCGCCCAGAATGGCTGGGGGAACTCAGTCAGATGGGCAGGATATAAATAAATTCATTATTATTATTATTATTATTATTATTATTATTATTATGGCCACAGGTTCCCTACCACTGGCTTAGAAATTGCTAAATGAGGATAAATCAATGGTGTGCCAGCCATGACAGCTAAATGGCAGCTCTATATTGTGCCAGTCGCTAGTGGGTAAACAATCAAGGTGAGCTCTTGCCTTTGAGTGCTGCACGTTAGCCTCCTGGAAGCATCCAACTGGCCAATTTAAGGCTGGATCTACATTGATCTTCTAAAGTTAAACGTTATTAAATGTAACGTTTTATACCGCTTAATGGCAGTTTTCCATTGCCAGTGGCTTGCTGCTCTGCAGTGCCCTCTGGTGTCACATTTTAATAACACACATTTAACATTATAAACAACGAGTGTAGATCCGCCCTAAGACTCTTGATCTGACTCAGAAGGGCTCTTTATATTTAATACCATCGAATTCATGGAATATAATATCCCGCCCAAAACTAAATGTTTGAAACAACTTACCGGTAACTCCTTATCAATTCTGTCAAAAGCATATTTAACTATGTTTTAATTAGCCAAATTTTAGTCTTTCGACTCATCTCTATTTTCTGACCAAAGTAACTGATGAACTGCTGAGATGTATCCCTACATTCAGCAGTATAATGCAGAACCTCAAAACATGTACTGTAAACTGGCATAGAATGCTTCCTCCCTGGTGAACTACAGTGGGAAAGGCAACCTTCTGCAGAAAAGATAAATTATGACTGGGAGAGCCCTTTGTTTCTGTAATGAAGTTACAGTCTTGTGTGGTGGAGAGAGCTTTAGCAGCTGAAAAGTTTGATTTTTGAATACTGATTTTGGTTCTCTTTCTGTGGCTCAGGATGCTGAAAATCAACCTGCTTTCAGGAATCTGGAAAAAGTTGATCTGGTATGTAAAGCGTCATGGTCATTAAACTGCCCAAAGAAATGTAGCAGGAAAGTGTCATTATTGGTGGAATTATGAATTCTAACTTGCTAACAAAACAAATATTATTTGGAGCAATCACTTGACCAACAATCCAAGGAATTATGGCTAGACTTTTCCTTGCTATGGATACGATTTTATTGTTGATGTGGGCCATATGTGATAGCTAATAACACTGCAACCCTGACCCCACTTACCTGAGAGTAAGCCCTGTTCACAGAGAGTAAGCCCTGTTCACAGAGAGTAAGCCCTTCACAGATCGTGAAGCTGAGGCTCCAGTACTTTGGCCACCTCATGAGAAGAGAAGACTCCCTGGAGAAGACACTGATGCTGGGAAAGATGGAGGGCACAAGGAGAAGGGGGCGACAGAGGACGAGATGGTTGGATAGTGTTTTCGAGGTTACCAGCATGACTTTGACCAAACTGCGGGAGGTAGTGGAGGACAGAGATGCCTGGCGTGCTCTGGTCCATGGGGTCACGAAGAGTCGGACACGACTAAACGACTAAACAACAACAACAAGCCCCATTGAATTCAATAGGACTTCCTTCTGAGTGAACATGGTTAGGATTGTGCTGTTTGTTGCTACACTGCATACGGAACAAGAAGTGTGGAATCTTTCACCACCTAAGCAGTGATGCAGAAAACTAAGAGCAATCAGTCCAAACAGGGGCCCATAAATAATGTTCCAATGAGAATATTGTGCTTTCATCGGGAGATATATGACTTTCCGCATTCTTGATTTTCAGAAATCATTTGCTTTGGACGTGAGAGATGACCAGGAGGTGAGATGGCAGAATTCAATAAAGTCAAACATTTGTCTTTTCTTGTTTAATTATTACAGTAGCAGCTTTCATTATGCATTCATCAGTTTTAGGTCGGATACCCCTTTCAATATTACCATTCATGTTTCTCCTAATGTTTTTTTTTCCTTTGCATTTTTGAAGTAAAATAGTTCCTATCTGTGTTGTAAGCATGTTCCCCCCAGAGCAGGAATAGGAACCTGACCTCCTCCAGATGTTGTTGGATAAATCATGACCCGCTGTTGCTTTTATTAAGTTCCACTCTTATGTGGCGGAGAGAACATTATGAATGGGAAAGTTTCATTCTGAATACAGTTTCTGGTTCTTTTTTGTAGGCTCAGGATGCTGAAAACCGTCCTGCTGTCAGACAACTGCAAGCTCTATTAGAAGATTTTCAGGTATGTAAAGTATCTTTGCTGTTGAATTCTCCAGAGAAATATAGCAGGAAAGTATCCACAAGGTTCAGGGTCAGGAATTATGACTCCTAACATGATAACAAAAAATATAATAAAATTGGAGCAATAACTTGACCATTAATATGAGGAAATATAGCCAGATTTTTCCTTGCTATAGGTAGGATTTAATTGCTGGTGTGGCCCATATGTGACAACTATGAAGGTTCCAATCCTGACACTATTAACCTGGGAGTAAGTCACACTGCATTCAGTAGAGCTTACTTCTGAGTAGGCAGTCTTAGAATTGGGCTGTTTGTTACTACACTGCATTCTGAACTAGAAGTGTAGACACTCCTGCCCCCTCACACCACCAAGCACTGATGCAGAAATCTAAAGGTTGTTGTTGTTTAGTCATTTAGTCGAGTCCGACTCTTCGTGACCCCATGGACCAGAGCACGCCAGGCACTCCTGTCTTCCACTGCCTCCCACAGTTTGGTCAAACTCATGCTGATAGCTTTGAGAAACACTGTCCCACCGTCTCGTCCTCTGTCGTCCCCTTCTCCTTGTGCCCTCCATCTTTCCCAACATCAGGGTCTTTTCCAGGGAGTCTTCTCTTCTCATGAGGTGGCCACAGTATTGGAGCCTCGACCTGTCCTTCCAGTGAGCACTCAGGGCTGATTTCCTTCAGAATGGACAGGTTTCAGTCCAAATGGAGCCCTTTTCACATAAATCATTTTCAATCATAAATCATTGTTCCGTTGTCAGGAGAAATAAGACTTTCCATGCTACAGGTTTTCTCTGTATTTTTGGTTCTTTTTACGTGCTCAGGATGCTGTAAACCGTCCTGCTGTCAAACAACTGCAAGCTCCAACGAAACATTCTCAGGTATGTAAAGTTTCTTTGCTGTTGAACTCTCTGGAGAAATATAGCAAGAAAGTATCCACAAGGTTCAGGGTCGTCATTGGTAGAATTATGACTTCTGACACGAAAACCAGGGCCAGATTTAGACGAAGAGGGGCCCTGGGATACTCCACTTGTGATGCCCCTCCCAATCCCCTACCTTCACGACTAGAAGAAAATGGAAGAGTGCTATAAACAAAACTGAGTGAAGCCAAGGATGTGACGGGTATTTAAAATTCTGCAATTCACAATTTCTCCGCTAAAAGGCATAAGATACTATTGTTAAATACCATGGTGATTTTAAAAAATGCATACTTGTTAAAATTAACACTGAAAAACTTTTGCAGTAGCTGAACTTTGTAAACCTTTTGTGGAATAAGCATTCTTTTTTAGGAAATTGAAGTTGTAATGTTATTCTTAAAAATAAAAAACCACTGTGAGTTTACGGATTATATTGCCTGGGAAGTGTAAATACCGTATTTTTTCATGTATAACACGTGTATAAGACGACCCCTTATTTTAAACTTCAAAAATTTAGGAAAAAATATAGTCTTATACATGGAAAAATACGGTAATATGGTCATGGTTACCTGACAGTGTGGCACTTTTAGAATCTACTTTATGTTTTCATTAAATAGTCAGTTTTAAAATACATATTAAGAAGTAAACTACAACCATCAAATACAGTTAGACTAAAAATGTTTTTTTCTAGCCTTCCTCATAGCAAAATCATCCAAAACTTCATCAAAATTTGTTTGTCTAAGTTTATCACTTTCAATATACAATATGCTCAGTGCAGACAACCTGTCTTGAGACATCGTGGCCCTTAATTCATTTTTAATTCTTTTGCGTCTTGAAAAACTCCTCTCTCCTGAGCAGTTAGTGACCATAAAGCTAAGAAATAGCCACAAGATTGTTTCCACATTAGCAAAGGCCAGCTGAAGTTTTTCCTTGTATATAATTTGAGAAAGGTCTGTATGAGACAGAGAGTGCTCTGCTGTAAGCCCATGGCTTTGTCTCATGTACAGATGAAAGTGCAAAAGTTTATCAAGAAGTTCCAGGCCAATATCTTCTGGGTATGCTTCCATTAACAGTTCAACACCTTGCTGAATTTCTTGCTTAGATGCTGTCAGATTAGCAAGAATGGAAAACAATTGTGCAACATCACTGTACGCAGTACTTCTTTTTAAATTGGCTTCAAACGCATCTAATATAGGAATTAAGGATTTTATCCTAAACTTATCTCTTGAAGAAAGCGCATCTAAGGCATCAGGTGCACTTTTTTTCATTTCTTTGCCATTTCCTCACTCTTTGTCTCCTTGTTTTATATTTAACATTTGGCAAGGTGGCCTTTGCTTGTTTCGCAAGCTCATCAAAATCTTCTTTAATTTTCCTTATAAAATCCAGAAATGAACTGTACAAACTTGCACAAGAACTCAGTAACAGGTCTGATTTCTGAAGGGCTTTGCTAACCTTGTGAAAATGGCCTAGCACACGGGCCCAAAAATGCAGCATAAACACAAATTCCAGTTCTTCCCTTTTCTGCAAAAGATTATTAGCTTGAAGCCTGGTCTCCCCCTTCCCTTTAACGTCAGAGTACAAATGACTGAGGGCACTGTAACTTTCCAAAACAGCTTCTGTGGCTTTTGCGTGTGTGTCCCACCTAGTGTCTGACAAATATTTAGGCACTTTAGACTCAGGTCTGCCCATCTCTTTGTGGAGGATGAAAAGAAGGTGTAAATTTCATTGATAATGGCAAAACAGTTCGCTGCATCAAGGCAGCAATCCACAGCTGAACAGTAAAAATGTGACTTTTCACACTCTTTTGATTTTCAGAACTCACCTGCTTTTGACTTGACAGAGGTTGACCAAGAGGTAAGACGGCAACATTTAATAAAGTTGGAACTTTCCCCTTTCATAGTTAATTATAAGCAGCTTCCATTATGTTTTGATTGTTTTTAGGTAAGACCCTCTTCCAATAATATCATTTATGTTTCTTCTAAGAAACATGTGGGTTAAACCACAGAGCCTAGGACTTGCTGATCAGAAGGTCGGCGGTTCGAATCCCCGCCACGGGGTGAGCTCCCGTTGCTCGGTCCCTGCTCCTGCCAACCTAGCAGTTCGAAAGCACGTCAAAGTGCAAGTAGATAAATAGGTACCGCTCCAGCGGGAAGGTAAACGGTGTTTCCATGCGCTGCTCTGGTTCGCCAGAAGCGGCTTAGTCATGCTGGCCACATGACCCGGAAGCTGTACGCCGGCTCCCTCGGCCAATAAAGCGAGATGAGCGCCGCAACCCCAGAGTCGGCCACGACTGGAGCTAATGGTCAGGGGTCCCTTTACCTTTACGTTTCTTCTGATGGTCTTTTTTAATCACATTTTTGAATTTTAAATGTTTGGTCATGGGTTGTCAGAATGTTTTCATCTATGGCAGGGATGAGAATCTGTTGCCCTCATGCTGTGGTTGGACCACAGTTCCCATCATCCTTCACCATTGATCCAGATGCTGGGCCTGATGGGAGTTGAAATCCAACAACATCTGGAGAGCCACAGGTTCCCCATTCCTTATCTAGAGTCCAGAATAGTTAATACGCCAATCTTATGGGACAGTTCACACTTTACATGAGGACAAGTATAAGATAAAACACATTATGGGTGGGAGAGCTCTCTGTTGCTTTTATGAAGTTGCCCATTTGTGTGGTGGGGAGAGCATTACAAATGGAAAACTTTCATTCTGAATATGGATTTTTGTTCCTTTTTCTCCTTAGGCTCAGGATGCTGAAAGTCAACCTGTTTTCAAACCACTGCAGTCCCCTGCAAGAGCTTCTCAGGTATGTAAAGTTTCTTTGCCAGTGAACTATATGAAACGCAGCAGAAAAGTAACCACAAGGTCTTCAGGGTCATCAATGGTGGAGTTATGACTTCTAACATGATAACAAACAGTCAAATATTTGAAGCAATAGCTATGGCAAGACTTTTCCTTGCGGTGATCTTATGACTTGCTGATGTGGGCCATATCTAAGCAGCGATGCAGAAATCTAAGAGCAATCAGTCCAAATGGGGGCCCCTTTCACATAAATCTTTTTTAATCAGAAAACTTGTCAGGAAAAAATATGACTTTCCACACTCTTCATTTTCAGAACTCACCTGCTTCGGACTTGACAGAGATTGACCAAGAGGTATGATGGCAGCATTTAATAAACTTGGAACTTTCCCCTTTCATAAATAATTAGAAGCAGCTTTGATTGTCTTTAGGCGAGACACTACTTTCAGTATTTTCATTTACATTTCTTCCAGCACCTTATTAAATATTTTTTGCAGTAAAATAGTTGTAGGAATGTTTCTATCTAGAGCCAGGATGGTGAATCTGTGGCCCTCCTGCTGCTGTTGGACTACAATTCCCATCATCCTTGACCATTGGCCTTGCTGTTGGGCCTGATGGGAACTGGAATCCAACAACGTCTGGAAGGCCACAGGTTCCCCCTTACTTATCAAGAATTTACAACGTCTAATAGATCAACCTTACAGACCACTTCATGCATGATGACAAATGAAGATTTTGGCACTTCACAGGAAGTCTTATAGGATTGTGCTGTTTGTTACTACACTACACACTGAACTAGATGTATGGACACATTTGTCATCTAAGCAGTGATGCAGTCAATCAAAATAGGGGCCCTTTCCACATAAATCATTTTTAATCAGAAAATTGTGCTTTTGCGAGGAGAAACTGACTTTCTTCTGCACTCCTGATTTTCAGAATTCACCTGCTTCGGACACCAGAGAGGATGACCAAGAGGTAAAATGGCAGCATTTAATAAAGTTGAAACTTTCCCTTTCCTTATATATTAGCAGCTTTAATTATGCTTTCATCGGTTTTAGGTTGGATACCCCGTTAAATACTGCCATTTATGTTTCTTCTAATGATGTCCTTTGTCACATTTTTTGAAGTAAAAAGTTTCCTAACTGAGTTGTAAGCAGGGGGTTTTTCCAGCCAGAATTCACTGGCACAGAGTTATCTGGTGGCCACGATTGCCCTAACAAGGGAGGCATTCGTGGTGAGTTCCGGCACCCCTTTTTCTAGAAAAATGGCACTGGTTGTAAGAATGG
This sequence comes from Podarcis siculus, assembly GCA_034642415.1. Taxonomy (NCBI): domain Eukaryota; kingdom Metazoa; phylum Chordata; class Lepidosauria; order Squamata; family Lacertidae; genus Podarcis; species Podarcis siculus. The sequence continues at coordinate 44,367,249 of JAXCMG010000014.1, read as the reverse complement.
TTCACCGCAGAGCAGGGACAGGAACCTGTGCTCTTCCAGCTGTGGTTAGATAAACCATGACCCTCTGTTGCTTTTATTAAGTTCCGCACTGATGTGGTGGAAAAAAATACAGGTTTTGGTTCTTTTTCTATGCCCAGGATGCTGAAAACCATCCTGCTGTCAAACAACTGCAAGCTCCAGCAGAAGATTATCAGGTATGTAAAGTTTCTTTGCTGTTGAACTCTCCGGAGAAATATAGCAAAAAAAGTATCCACAAGGTTCAGGGCCATCATTGGTAGAATTATGACTTCTAACATGATACAAAGCATATATATATATTGGGAGCAATAACACGACCAGCGATATGAGGAAATATGGCTATACCTTTCTTTGCTATGGATAGGAGTTATTTGCTGATGTGATAGCTACAAAGGCTGTAGTCCTGACCCCACTGACCTGGGAGTAAGCCATACAAATCATTTTTAACAAGACAATTGTGCTGTTAAAATCCACTCTCTTGATTTTCTGAACTCATCTGCTTTGTAGAGGTTGACATAGAGGTAATACGGCAACATTTAATAAAGTTGGGACTTTCCCTTTTTGTATTTAAATATAAGAAGCTTGCATTATGCTTAGATTGGTTTTAGGCGAGACACTGCTTTCAGTATTATCATTTAAGGTAAAGGTAAAGGTACCCCTGCCCGTACGGGCCAGTCGTGTCTGACTCTAGGGTTGTGCGCCCATCTCACTTAAGAGGCCGAGGGCCAGCGCTGTCCGGAGACACTTCAGGGTCACTTTTCAAAACACTTCTTCTCCTTCCATTTTTTGAAGTAAAATGGCAGTAGGAATGCTTCCATCTACATCAGGGATGGGGAGTTTTTTGCCCCCCAGCTGTTGTTGGACTACAGTTCCCATCTGCCTTGACCATTGATGGTGATGCTTCTCCTGATGTCAGTTGGACTCTAACATCTTATCTAGTAACTTATCACACTGAGTTTTTACAGAATGGTCTATGGTTAAGTTGCTTCAATTAACTACTGCAATCAATCAACTTGACATGAACACATTTTTGCTCAAAGGTTTTATTATGTTTCTATCAGTGAATATACGATGCCACACATACAATAATGTATTTTTTTTTATTTCAGAGTTCTCTCTTTGATGTCAGGGCTAGCACCCATGCACAACTGTAACATTCAGTATACAGTCGTACTTTGGAAGTCAAACGGAATCCGTTCCAGAAGTCCATTTGATTTCCAAAATGTTCAAAAACCAAAGTGCGGCTTCTGATTGGCTGCAGGGGCTTCGTGCAGCCAATTGGAAGCCCCATCAAATATTCGGCTTCCAAAAATAGTTCACAAACCGGAACAGTCACTTCCGGGTTTGCGGTGTTTGGGAGCCAAAACACTCGACTCTCCAGGTGTTAGTCAACCAAGGTATTTGGGTTTTTCCAACTTAATCAATGTATTGTTTGACCTTTGCACTATGTTTCAGGCGGCCTTGTCATAGACATAGCTTTTGACATTATCCATTTTGCTTTTTCAGAGTGCTCCTTCTTCGGATGAAGCTATAGAGAAGATTGAACCACAAGTAAGCTTTCTTATAGAGAATTGTACAGTGAGTGTGTGATGCTATGAATAACTTGTTCATGAGTAACTTACAGGATTAGTTGTCAAGGTCTTTAGCAGATACAAAACAGAGCAGACCATGGTTTACAAACTGGGAACTAACCTTGTGCATGTGCACTCCTTTTTCTCTCCTTTCCCTCTAAATAAAAATCCCCTTACTTGCCTTGCTGATTACTGCTGGTGCACCAATGCTAACCAGGTTTAACACTAACCATGGTTCCCTTAGAAACACATAAGCACATGCACACACAGAGAATTTGAAGCCCAGAAAGTTGCTTTGTACAGTGTCAGATCATTGGTCAACCTAGCACACTATTGTCTACAATGACTAGCAGTGGCTCTCCAAAATTTTGGATAGCTCTTTCTCCCAGCCCTACCTGGAGATGCCTAGAATTGAATCTGGCACTAGAGCTTGTGGAGAAATCCAATCACGTTCACATTTAAAGGCAAGCCTCCTTAATTCATACTTTCCAACACAATACATGACCTAAAACAGCAATCTTTTGAAATTCACACTTCTCTGAATTTTGTGACCCCAGCCAACTAAGGTATATAAAAATGCATATACAGTGTGCTTTAAAATGCATATATTCACATTAACTATAGTGCCCTTGGAACTCTAAACCACCTTTAACCCTCTTTCCTGACAAGAGAAAGGGAGTTGCTTTAAAAAGGGCAGCACCAAAATTTTGCATCTGCCAGAACTCTACAGATATAACAGTAATATACTGGGTTGCTGTTGTTTTGTTACAGGTATCCTTTTTAACAGACGAAAACAATAACGTTGCTGAGCAACAGGTAAAAATGACAACATAGAAATCTAACTCTGCTTCAGTTAGTTCATTATAAGCATCACTTTGACATTGGCTGTGAGAATGCCAATAGTCAGTACGGCTAAAGTTTAGCCCTCTGCTGGTTTTAGCTTTTTGAGATAAAGTATTATTACCTATAGAAGCACAAATTGAAGTATCCTAAGATTTTAAATGACTGCTTTAAGCATACACACACACTGGGTAGCTCAGTGATAACTGCTATAACAAATAAGGCAAATTTAGAAATTCTAGGCAATAGAATATTCTTAGCTTACTGTCCCCCAGGGGTGCACCTTAATGATCACAACTACAGGTAGATTTTAGCCCATCAGGCTTCAACTGGTGGGTCACGGCTTCTAAGTCGTCACGCTCTTCGTGTTGACTGTTTAATTTATTAGCAGTAAATGCATTCCAGTAGTTCAACCATTGGTTTTAGGAGAGATGCTCATTTCTTGCCCTGTGTGCCATCACAGCAGTTTTTATTGATTGCATGATTGTATGTGTAAGTATCTGAGGATTTCATAGAATCATAGAATTCTATAAATTCTTTAACTTTTCACGGTCAGAATTTGGGGGGGAAAGTGTGGTTTATATTCAGGCCAATATGGTAATTTTATTATATTTTTGACAGGTCTTTGATGAAAGTGAACCGTCAGCCGATGTCCTCGGGGATTTCCAGGACAGTGAGGAAGCTGAAGTTTGAAGTGTAGAAGTCTAATATGAAACCTGTGCCTCTAAAATAACTACTATCATCAGAGGTCTTTGAAACTGCCTAGCATTGACAATGAAATTTCTGCTTTCAAAGCAAGGAAGATTAACATTAAAATGTGGACACAAATCAGTAATATTCTTTTTCTCAGCTAGGCAGATGGGAAACTTGTTTTCACGTCAACATTTATTTTCAAGAATGAGTTTGATTTCAGTTAGTAAAGATCCAAATACAACAGGCTTTGTTATATAAACAAATTGAAGCCTTTTAGTTCTCATTTCCACTAAAGCAATGCAAGCCTTTCTGTGTAGTTCATTCTCATTTTCATCATAAAAAGTAAAAGTAAAACCCAGAGTCTTCTATGTGATTCACGTTTAATGATTTTAACACTTGAAATAAAATGTTGTCTAAATGAGCGGTGTTGTCTATTTTCCAAAGTACACCAAAACACACTCAGGCATGTTGATCTGTTTAAAAACACAAAAAGCACCAACCAGCAGGCCAACAACCATCTATTGAAACTGGGGACCAAAGAATGTGAGACTTGACACTAACAGAAAACATCGCACATAAGAAACATGAAAGGAAGTTAGTTAAATTGGACCCTTTTTTATTAACAGTCTCTCCCTCGGGAGGTTGTGGACTCTCCTTTGGAGGATTTAAAGCAGAGGTTGGATGGCCATCTGCTATGGATGCTTTAGCTGAGATCCCCGCATTGCAGGGGTTGGACTTGATATAGAAAAAATAGGGATGGTTGGCTTTTGCTGCCCAACTCCCCAAGGGACTGAGTCCCCTAAGTCCATGATCAGTCAGAGATGAATGGATGGAGACAGGATGCAGGGAAAGCAAGGCAGATCTTTATTATTCTGTTGCGACAGAGTTTCCTCCCCTCCTAGGAAGGAGGCAAGAGAGACCCAGAACCAAGAAGAAACATCTCTTTTAAGGGTTTGTGTTTTGGCGTGGAGAAGAAGGACATCCCCTATACTATACAGTCAGAAATTATATCACACATAAGGTGGGGTTACTGTGGCTCAGGCGGGCCAAGGTGTGATATTCCTGAGGATTTAACAAGCTTTACATAGTTCCAGACACAGTTTACACAAAACATTAGCATTTGATAAGATAATCAGGATGCCTGTCAGACATCCCTCAATGCAGAGCATCTGGGCAAACAATAATTCATACAAAGGAGCTTCATAGATACAGTGGTACCTCGGGTTAAGTACCGGTTCTTAATTCGTTCCGGAGGTCCGTACTTAACCTGAAACTGTTCTTAACCTGAAGCACCACTTTAGCTAATGGGGCCTCCTGCTGCTGCCACGCCGCCGGAGCACGATTTCTGTTCTTATCCTGAAGCAAAGGTCTTAACCTGTAGCACTATTTCTGGGTTAGCGGAGTCTGTAACCTGAAGCGTATGTAACCCGAGGTACCACTGCATAAGAGAGGAATACCATTCAGGAACTTCCCCTGATTGCTATCTGCCTACCTGTTCTCTGGCAAGGGGGATTAAGAAGGCAGAGAAATATTGAGAGTGTGGTTTCCAACATGGGGCACACACCCCACAGAGGAGCAATTCGATTTTTAAGGGGGACAATTCAAGAATTAATTATTAACAGTTAATGGCCTTTTAGGCTTCCTCCACGTGAACAGGTGTTCACTTTTTGAATAAGAAGAATGGGGACATCAGGATTTTAGAGATGCTTAGGTGGGGCACAGCCAAAGAAAGGTTGGGAACCACTGATTCAGAGTCTTTAGGGAGAGCCAAGATGGCTTTTGAATTGCTCTCCTGTACTGTTTTAATGTGGTTTGTATACCTATGTGTGTGTGTTCACATTGTGCAATTATCAAAACTTAATTCTGTATCTGAGAATTCTATAACAGACTAGAGCAGGGATGTCCAGCAGGTCTATTGCGATCTACCGGTTGATTGCGGGGCGTCCCTGGTCGACCGTGTGATCCTGATGGGTCACCCCAAAAAACAAAGCAAAAACTCAACAACTTTGGGTCTTCCTCTCCCAAAAAAATCTCAACAACTTTGGTCAATACAATGGGTAGATCACTGCTGCCAGTTTTTGTTTTTTTTAGTAGGAGTAGATCGCAGTCTCTTGGAAATTGAAAAATCCCTGGACTAGAGGAACCTTGGAAAGGGATCCCCCGGGGTAATCCTAATCGGAGGCGAGGACGGGGCTGTGTCAGCAGCTCAAATTGCAAAAAAAAGAGAGAAAAACAAAACAAAAGCCTATTAGATTCGGAAGGAGCCGCAGGAGCTCCTGGCTGTCCGGGGAGCGCAGCTCTTCCCCTCCCCGCAGCTTCCCGGCCAAGAGACACACGCAGCCCGGCCTGCCCGCTTCCCCCTGCGAGACGAGGCGGCGCGCTGTGGGCGGGGATGGGGGGCTGGAAGGCGGGCGGTGGCGAAGGCGAGGGCGCTCCCTTCCCGCGCCGTTACTCGGCCGGCCTGAGAGAAAATTTCTGAGGCGGCGGCGGCCTTCGTCCAGGGTCTGGGGGCCATGGCGGGACTTTGCCCTCCCGGCGGCCTGGAGCACCTGGAGCTGGGGCGGCTGCGGGACCCGCCGGGCAGCAGCGGCGGCGGCGGCGGCGGAGTCGTCGTCGCCGGCGCTTCTTCTCCTTCTCCTCCTCCTTCGTCTTGCTCGCCGTCGCCGCCGCTCTCGTCTTGCTCGAGGCAGGCCTGGAGCCGGGACAACCCGGGCTTCGAGCCCGAGGAGGAGGCGGGCGAAGCGGGCAGGGCGGCTGGCGGGAGCGCGGCGGTGGCGGCGGGGCCCGTGCTGCAGATGGGCGTGGTGGAGTGGGGCCGAGGAGGGGCGCCTTCGCCCTCGGAGCCCGGCGCCCGGCGCCCGGGAGGGCCCGCCGAGAGCGGGAGGCAGCGGAGGCGCAGGCGGCGCGGCGAAGAGGAGGAGGAGGGCGGAGGGGAAGGCGAAGGCCAGCGGCCTTGCTCTGCCGGAGGCGCCCCGACGCCGCGTTTCCCTCACGAGGAGGCGGGCGAGGAGGTCGCCGAGCAGCCGCCGCCTCGCCGCCTCGCCTGGGCCAAAGGGATGGCGCACCGCCTGCGAGGTGAGTGGCCGCCCGGCCGGGCCCTTCGGGGCTCGCATCTCTCCTGCTACTGATGCTTTTTTATTAGGAGCCCAGGAAGCTGCTTTCTATCCAGTCAGACCTTTCCTTCATCCATCTAGCTAATCTATCGCAAAAAGTTGTAACGCTTTGGGCCAAACTAGTTATAATGGGGAAAACCAAGCAATGCAGTTCACTTTTGTTTGCATCTGATGTGGGATACACTGCGTGTACTGTTTTCGAACAAAGTTTTTCACCATTTCATGCAAACCAGTAGGTAATACGTATTTGACTAGAAAAGCACATGGGTTTGGGATGAAAAAGATTTCTCGCCCTGTGCTGAAGACTAGACCAGGCTACTTTAAAAGAAAATATTGAAGTTGTTCAAGTTCCAAAGCTAACAGTAAAGATGTTACATAGGAGCCTCCTCAAAAAATATAGACACTTTACTTTGGACTCCAAGCTTGCAAACGTACATGCAGAATTGCGGTGGCATAGACTGCATGATTTCCAAATCCTCAGGAATCAGTATCCCTTTAAAAACCACATGCAATATGGTTTATACAATATTGTTAAGTTGTTGTATACAGTATTGTTAAGTTGTTGCTGTTTTGACCAGGAGACTTTTTGGAGGGGGGAAACAGCAGAAAAGCAATATGTGTGTGTATATATATGTAAAAAAACCTGCACCCTGCCAAGTTTTGCGAATTGCAGCTCCGTCAGAGTACATTTCAAGCTTTCTGTTGCCTAGTCAACCAGTATTTGCTCATTTGTTCCAGTTCAGGATAACCATCTAGCTACAAATTCCAGAAGGAGAGCCATCTTAGCCCATAGCAGCAAAAAAGCAAACAGTGCTGTGACAGATATTTGCTGGTTTGTTGTGACATGAGCTTTGCATAAGCAATTTTTTCCATGTTTCACTCGCTCCCATTTTTGTTTGGATTAATGTATTCTTTACATAGTCCTCTGTGGACTGGGCGCTTTACAGAGTATGAAAGGGGAAAGGGCCTTGTTCAGAGGAACTTACAAACTAAAATTTGACATTGAGCCACTGGAAGGTAGAGTCAAGGGTAGACAGGTAAACAAGACTTGGTTACAAGCTTAATTATAGCAAGTTGTGGGACATTCAGGTTAAGCTTTTTTTGTGTTGAGTGTTTTCCTGCAAAATATTCCCAACCAGTTTGTATAATTTCAACCCCTCCCGAAAAAAAAGCCCCGGCATTGAGTAGTTTTCTATTAACTTCTTGTGACTAGGTAATATGTCAGCTAATCTTTTTGACAGTCACATACTGAAGCACTTCTTCTTGGTGAAGAGAATGTATAGTATTTACTGACACTTTGTTTTTAGGTCATGTTTTGGCATATGTACTAAATCTGAGAGGTGTTTCTAGCAGCACATGGTGCTAAATTCTTACTTCATTGTTCTTTTTTTTTAAAAAAAACCTTCCATTGTTGCTGACGTATTGGATCTCAAAATCTGTGCCGTTCAAAACGTCCCAATATTTTAAATGAATGCCAAATACTTACAGGAGATCCAGCAGCAGTTGCTTAAAAGGATAATGTTACTTAAAACACACAGCAATCAGTTATGTGTAGTGTTTAAGTCTCAACAGATCCACCAGTTCAGATGTTTTGGAGAAACAGAGTAGAGCGTCCTCAGCATACTCATGGCTCCTTGCCCCAGAATGTTAAAGCCCAAAATGTTAAAGCAATATATGGTAGATCTGGTAGTTTGTGTAGGAGGGAAATGAATGCCAGAGCTTATATATCAAATTAAATTCAAATGCACACTTTGACCTGATTGTATAGGAACAGTTAAACATGTCAGTATGTTACATTTCTTACGGTTTTCTGTTAATGCTTCTTTTTCAAGGTCTGTGGGGTACTACCCTAATGGAAGAAACTACAACCAGAGAGAGATATCTGAAAAGTGTTTTACGAGAACTGATCACGTACTTGATTTTTCTCCTGGTCTTGTCTTTCTGTAAGTAGACTCTTGCTATCACTTTTACGTGATAACTAGTAATGACCACTCTGATGCTTAACAGGTAATTCAATATAGTTCTAGTGGGTTGTTGTTTTTAAAGCATTCCTCTTTCAAGACCACACACTGGCATTCCTCCTAAAATTAGTTATTCAGCTTTAATGGTTATACATTTTCTCTGATTCAGTGTGGCTCTACATGGTTAATAGTCCTGGGAAAATAATAGCACATGTGCTAACCTGTCTTGACAATTCATGAATGTCCATCTTTTATGGAAAAAGAGAGCCTTAAATTATGCTATCAAAATTCAATTGCAGGTGATATTATGATTTTGCAAAAGCAACACTGCCACTAACAAAATTGAAGTTCTGTATTGGGTTCAGTTCCTTACTGATAAGGGTTGTTTTTTTTGGGGGGGTGTTAAGGAATAATTTTGTGTGTCAAGAACAATATTTCATAAGCCATATCTTCATTAATACAACTTTAGAGTTGTTTTCCTCTCTTCACTAGTGGAAATCAACAAAACAGAGCATATGTGTAAAGTGAAGAAGATGCTACTGACAAGTTATTAGTCCCTTCCCTTTTGGAGCACGTCTGGTGCAAGCTCATTTGTGCTTACCCCAGTAGCATTGCTTCCTAAAGAAACATAAAATATTCTGAGAGCACTCTGTTGTTCTGCAGTGCAGGCTTTCTGTGAAGTTTATTGCTGTTAGAGGCTATCCATATCAGCAGCTTAGGCAGCTGATTAACCAGATGTGAATTTGTATGAAATGCATTGCTGTCTAATGTGGGTTCATTGAAATTCCGAAGTTGCCATCTTTTCCCTTTTTAAAAAGATATATATGCAAGAAACATTTTTGGATCATATGGACCATTTTGTTTGAATTATCAGAGCAATTTTTAGATTTGCTTATGGTTCAGATATTTGGAGGAATCAAATATGTATTCTTCCAGCCAGCAGTTAGGTGCTCAAAGCTTGGTTGTGACATGATCTAAAATGGGTTACATAAGCAGCAGTGCCACCATTTTCTTTCTTTTGTTTAAATGTTTTAAAGGACAGGAGAAAGAGGAGAGTACTAGAAAGAGAAGGACAAAGATGGACTTGCGCGGAAAAATAGTCAAAGGTAGATTCCATGATGAGGGTTGAGTTCAAAGGTGGGTCAAAAAGGATGAAAGCTACTGTTAAGATATACAATACTTTAGGGCTTTCTGTAATGGGGCCACCGATGCTACAGCACATTTATTTGGGTAGAGCATGAAATCGGGCAGGTTCCAACAAGATTGTGGGCGTTCCCCCCCCCACTCCTGAATCAGTATAGGATCAGACCCAGACCCCCATTGGAGTCTGCTAGATAAATCATAGACTGTTTGAATTAAAAATTTATTTACCTACTGTGTTCATAACACAGCCTAAAAAAATATTGTTTGATGCTTGTATGGGTTGTATGTTGTTGTTGTTTTTAAAAATACATTTTGACTCTCCGCCCCCTTCCAACTTGCGTCTACAGTGTCATATGGGATGGTGAGTTCGAATATGTACTACTACACAAGGGTGATGTCACAGCTCTTTCTAGACACACCAGTGTCAAAAATGGAGAAGACCAATTTTAAAACTTTATCTACAATGGAAGACTTCTGGAAGGTACTGTGGAATTTGGTTTTTGAGCAGGAATATGTTCAAATAATATGTACATGGTGTGTTACCAGAAAAAAATTAAGGCAATTTTAGTCTATTGCAGTGTTGAAAAGTATGTATGATTTGGCAGGAGTTAACAGTACGATTTAATCCAGTCTTTCAAAGAAGCCAGTTAATGAAACTTCTACTACCTCACCTTCTTATTTCTTGTGGCACAGTGATGACTTAGTTGGGATAAGATTCAAATAGGTAGCCATGTTGGTCTGACGCAGTAAAAAAACAAAATTTAAAAATTGTCCAGTAGCACCTTAGAGACCAACTATAGTGGGAGGGTGGGGTGGGGTTAGTTGGGATAAAACCAACTTCTCTCCAGTATACAAAAGCTTCTCTTTGGATATCCTGGAAACAGTTCTTGCCATCAACAGGACTAGTTTTCTATAGTATGAATAGATATACACAGAAGATTATGCTGTAATGGTAGAAATTGTTACACCGGGCCTATTCTAAAACATTATTCAGTGATAAAATTGTATCTTTAAAAAAAACAACCTGCAGAATCTTAGCAAGAGTTAATTTCCCTGAAACTGCATTCTGTCTCAGTTCACTGAGGGTCCTTTGCTAGATGGCCTGTACTGGGAGATGTGGTACAACAACAGAACCGTGGCAGAGAACAGGAGTTTTATCTACCATGAGAACCTGCTTTTGGGAGTGCCTCGCATTCGACAGCTGAAAGTGAGGAATGGCACGTGTTCAATACCTGAAGATTTAAAAGATGAAATTAAAGACTGTTACGATGTTTACTCTGTGAGTAATGAGGACACTGCACCGTTCGGGCCTCGCAATGGAACTGCGTATGTATTTTTCTCACATAAATATAGCCAACTCTAGCAATCTGGAGCAGATTTGGGGGGAATGCAGGAGGCTGTAGGGTGAAGGAGGAATCCATCTCACAAATGGGGGCAGTTCTTCTGGTGGGGGGGACTTGGTTAGATTTTATTCAATCTGTGCTGTAGTCCCTATAAAAGCACTACAATCATACCTCGGGTTACAGCCACTTCAGGTTGCGTTTTTTCGGGTTACGGACCACCGAAACCCAGAAGTACCAGAATGGGTTACTTCCGGGTTTCGGTGGCCGTGCATGCGCAGAAGCGCTAAATCACGCTTTGCACAGAAGTGCCGAATTGCAACCCACATGTGCACAGATGCACAGACACGGGTTGCAAATGCTGCGGGTTGCAAACGTGCATCCCTCACAGATCATGTTCGCAAACTGAGCGTCCACTGTATTTTACCTGAGATCCCATAACCACTAATTTGTTTCTGCTAACATATGAACAGCCTGTGTAAAAACCAACCTGTTTTCTTGAATAGTTCAGGTGCATCCATGTCTGCCACAACAGTTTAATTTTGATGGAGAGAGAAAAGGCTGAGAGGGAATTTCCTCCATCTGTGTCAGAATTGTTAACCCTAAGAGATTACAGTTAGGTTTTCCTCCAAAGTAGTAGACATGCATGGGCAGTGGAAGAAGATTGGAACAAATTTAAAGCATATCTTAAAAATTGTTCTAATTTGGATGAAAATTAGGAGGTCAGGGAGATAAGAGGCAAAGAACTACAGCTGTTATTAATAAGTCAAGGAAGTTAAAATATATGAAATGAGTAAAATATGTCTATGACTAAAGGGTTGCTGGAAAAATTTGAAATAAAGATGCAGAAAAGGGGTGGTATGGGGAGGTCCATTTTATGTTTGTTTATGTTTGTTTATGTTTTTGTTGTGTTTTTTTCTATGTATGGAAAATTAATAAAAATTTATTTTTAAAAAAAAGTAGTAGACATGCATGAAAAGAATTTCTTCAGTGTGTCTTTTCTGGTTGCATTTCAGTTGGATTTATACCAATGAAAAAGATCTGAATGGAAGCAGTCATTGGGGGTTGCTTGCAACTTACAGTGGAGCTGGCTATTACCAGGATCTGTCCAGAAGCAGAGAGGAGACATCTGCATTAATTCTTGGCCTTAAGAACAGCTTGTGGCTTGATAGAGGCACACGGGCAACATTTATAGATTTTTCAGTGTACAATGCAAACATCAATCTCTTCTGCATTATCAGGTAAGTCTGGAATTGTTGGATGGTGGAACACAGCCTTTATGAAGGAGATGGCAGGGTCTGCTTTCACTGTGTAGATTTAGAGCAGGCTTCCTCAACCTCGGCCCTCCAGATGTTTTGAGACTACAATTCCATCATCCCTGACCACTGGTCCTGCTAGCTACGGATTATGGGAGTGATAGGTCAAAAACATCTGGAGGGCCGAGGTTGAGGCAGCTTGATTTAGAGCATCTGTGTGTATTTATTCAGAAGTAATTACCATTGAAATCAATGAAAACTAGAGCCAAACTATATATGCAGTAGTGAATGGCACTTCTGACCTGCTCTGGGGTGGGTGAACAGTGAAGAGTGGGTTGTAAATTTTAATAAATAAAAGCACAATGCGGGTGGTACTGTGGTCTAAACCACTGAATCCCTGCAACGGAGTGAGAGTCTGTTGCTCTGTCCTAGCTCCTGCCAACCTAGCAGTTCAAAAGCACACCAGCGGGAGGAGGTAAATAGGTACTGCTGTGGTAGGAAGGTAAACGGTGTTTCCGTGCGCTTTGGTTTCTGTCACGGTGTTTCGTTGCAACAGAAATGATTTAGTCATGCTGGCCCCATAACCTGGAAAGCTGTCTGTGGACAAACGCTAGCTCCCTCAGCCTGAAAGCGAGGTGAGTGCTACAACCCCACAGTCGCCTTTGACTGGACTGAACCGTCCAGGGGTCCTTTACTTGTATATATTTTGCTTGCTTGCATTTTAGTTTGTTTCCAAGCCTTGTCTTTCAAACATTTATTTATTATAAAATTAATTTCCTTTCAGTCTAAAAATACTTTCAGGTGGATTCCTGAGCAATAAAACAACAAATTGCTACTAATAACAAGGTGAATTAATTATACGTGTATTTATTTTTGAAATGCAGGTTATTGGTGGAGTTCCCACCAACAGGAGGCCTCCTTACATCTTGGCAATTCCAGCCTGTAAAGTTGATCCACTACATCTCCACATTTGACTTCTTCCTGGCTGCCTGCGAAATTGTCTTTTGTCTTTTTGTTCTTTATTACGTGGTGGAAGAAATCCTGGAAATTCACATACACAGACTCTTTTATTTCAGGAGTCTTTGGAATTGTCTTGATGTTCTCATTATCGTGGTAAGTGAGATCTAAGGACTACAAATCTTTCAGTAGCAGCACTGCTGTCTTTTGAGAGAAGTGCTTGTGGATTGATGTGAAGAGTGGGCTGACACACTAGTTCTAATGGGCACAGGCCCTGGGTAATTTCTCTCGTGAGTTCCCTGTGCCTGAGGAGGCAGTGTGCCTATCTGCTCTTCCAGTGCACTGGTTCTGTAGCTGCCCCTAGCTGCCTCTTGCTGGGAAAGAAAACCTCTAAGTTGAGCTGTCATGATGGTTGAGTTCTCAGTTATCCCATAGAAATGGGAGAGGGAGAGATATTGCAAGACTAGGCAGTTCTATGTCTCACAAGATTTCTGGACAAGAGTTACAGGCTCTTCTTATGCTCTTTTAAGATGCATGTTCCATATTATTTTATGTACTCTTTTTCTGCATTCAGCTATCGGTGGCAGCTATAGGAATTAATATATATCGAACATCTGCTGTGGATAGGTTACTGAAGGAGTTGCTGGAAAATCAAAATAACTTCCCAAATTTTGAACCTTTAGCATACTGGCAAACACAGTTCAACAATATTGCAGCTGTCACCATGTTTTTCGTCTGGATTAAGGTAATTCATGCTTAACTGATATTTCAAGTGAATGAAGCTACTTCATCCCATATATTAATATCTTTTTAAGGGAATTTGTATGTGTTATTTTGATAAATCAATTTACATCCAAATCTGTCCATGGTTTTATTCCTTTAAATATGTGTTGTGCCCTACCCTGCCATAAGACTTATAGCAGGAAAGAGAACATTCCAAGCCAAGGACAAAATCCATCAAATCCAAAGTTGCTTTTGAAACTCTTCATATTTTAAGAGCTAATGTTTAAGAGCCAGATACCATTTTTCATAATTTTTGAACCAATACACTCTAATCCACTGTGGTTTGTGAGTGTCTGCTAAACCAGGACCTGAATCCATGATTTAAAGATTCAGCAAACAAGGATTTGGTATAGCCTCTGCATCACTCCATAGTTTGCAAAGTTTGACTGGCTTCTATTGTTTAGAATAGAATCCAGGGAATCACAGAGAAGGCAGGAGAAAAAGAAAACCACAAAAACCATGGCTTCCATGTGTTTGCCTGGAGCACACATTGTGAATTGGAGTCCGTCTATGATTAGTACAAACTGTGGCTTGGCAATATGTCTGAACAAGTCTACAGAATTGTTTAATATTCCTTCTTTTGTGGTTTACAGTATTTAGCAGCCTAATTCTTCTCCCTGTTTCCTACTCTCACTCAATTACCCAGCTCATGAAATATTTTTCTGTTCTTTGACAGCTCTTTAAATTTATCAGCTTCAACCGTACAATGAGCCAGTTATCTACCACGATGTCACGATGTGCCAAAGATGTTCTTGGGTTTGCCATTATGTTTTTCATCATTTTCATAGCCTATGCTCAGCTAGCTTACCTTGTGTTTGGTGCACAAGTTGATGATTTCAGTACCTTCCAGGACAGTGTGTAAGTACAACAATAGAATCTTTAAAAGGCTGCCGGTGGCTTAGCAAATGTCCTCATCAGACACAGAAGATCGCATCAAATTCATTGTTAAAATTCTGTCCATTTTAGTGAAGTTCTTCTTGTGGATTTTCAAAATTCTAGCATCAAATAAATTTCTCTGACCTTATGCAAAAGTTAGAACCATATGATTGTAGAGTTGGAAGGGACCTGGGGGTCATGTAGTCCAACCCTCTGCAATGCAGGAATATGCAGCTGCACCATATGGGGATCAGACCTGCATTATCAGCACTATGCTGTAACCAACTGAACTTTTAGAATCCATAAAATACTTTAATATTTGCAGATTTATTTGCATTGCGGCTGGACTTGTTTAGGCAGTTGCTACCAGCCACCTATCTTTGTGTTGAAAAGAATGTTGTAGACCACTGCCAGAATACAAAGGGGGGTGGGATCAGTTTTGTGAGACTTCCTCAACTATTGGCTAAAACTGCGTTGTTCTCTTTAAAGTTTTACTCAGTTCCGCATCCTGTTGGGAGATTTTGACTTTACAGAGATTGAAGAAGCTAACAGAGTTTTGGGACCAGTTTATTTCACTACATTTGTGTTCTTTATGTTCTTCATTCTTTTGGTATGTAACCATTTTATTCATAGCCATTTTTGTTTAATGGTCATCATCCTCTCAAGTTGAATTTTATTTGTTTTGATTTATTATCTTTCCTGGGCTTCAATACGACTAATACTAAAAGGGCCTTAACAGTGTGCAGTTTCTGAGTTGTGCATGTCCACATGATCATATACTCCTCATTATAAAAAAGTAACAGTTGTACAGTTTGACAGTATGTGCATGGGGCCCGGGGGAAGTGCAGGCACAAGTATCCTGCCCCAGTCTGTTACGAGCTTACTCAGTTTCTGGAATGTGAGACTGTGATTGCTTTGCGTTCCATTCTTACATTGTGAAATACACTTCGTAGAGATGGCAGCCTCTCTCTATTGTCCATGTCCTTCTTGCATTTTTCAACTGAGGTGGGTCAAGAGGCATTCATTCTTCCCAAGCTCAGTTTGAACTCTAAATAAACCTAAAACTAAAATCAGTTCAGGAGCCGTTATTATCCTTATGGAAATGAGTTATGGCTATGAATGCAACTGCCTGTTATTGTTGTTGTTGCCCCTTATTGTTGTTGTTATATCTACTATATTTATACGCTTCATCCAAGGATCACGGGGCCATTTACAGTATACATCTAGTGCTCTTGTCAGAGGGGTGATGCTGAAAGGGGAAGGAAGAGCACCAAGCCTGGCTTAATTTTATTTTTCTTTTGCATTTGACCCCAGAGGGTTATATATTATATCCTAATAAGGCATGTTCCCTCTTTTTGAGAGGACAAGATAATGAGCAACTAGTTCTGGTGGAGCTGTTGCAAATTACCCTCATTGTTCTAGGTCCCCCTGCCTCTCACTTGGACAGAGCTTGTCTTTTTCCTTGAAAGTTACAAAACTTAACCTTAGCATATGCTCAGTAACTATATTTTAATGAAGTCAAAGGCTTTGGGTTTGTTTGTTTTTCAAGCTGCATTTTAAAATGCTTTGTTTTAAACAGAACATGTTTTTGGCCATCATCAATGATACATATTCTGAAGTCAAATCGGATATGGCACAGCAGAAATCTGAAATGGAACTGTCGGATCTTATAAGAAAGGTAAAAGCCTTTTACAGATATTTGTGCTGCCTTGACCTTACGGCACAAGCAAGGGGCTCAGAGCCCCTTCAGAATGGTTAGCAAATGAATTTACAATTCCTGATTGGCAAATTAATTTACCAATTCCTTTTATTAATCGCATTTAAACATGGAGCTTCAGCTGGTATTTTAAGAAGGTACCTGAATGCAGCTCCCAGGACATGTCAGGGATAAGGAACTTGTAGGTATTCAGCAGTTGGACTCGCAACTCCCATAGAAGGGATGATGGAAGCTGTCCATCATCTGGAGGGTCCAAGGTTTCCATCTCTGGCAGGGAGAGCTGACAGTCTCTTCCCCATCCAGTGCATCACTCTCTCCTTTACAGTCCTCCACAGGTGGGAGGGCAAGTTTCTGAAGTGGGGAGGCCCTCCCTGCATGTTAGAACCCTGGAAAGTCATTATCTTCATGTGAGTAAACAGAACGGCTGAAGAAGTTTGTCATTGATCTCTTTAGCAGTAGACTAGAAAGCAGCAATGTACAGGTCGCAGGTCTGTTAGAAAGCATTTTGCCACACAAAACGTTCCCCAGTTAATCCCCTGATGTGGAAGTAGGAAGCTCAGTGCATTCATACCAAAGGTAATGTGAGAGGAAAGCATCCATAAAAATACACAGTTCTAGCATATGCTGCTAAGTTTTATAGCTTTGACTATATATAGACTGTGTTTCCTATTTCAGGGTTACACTAAAGCCATGGTGAAATTAAAACTTAAAAAAACACCAGTTGATGACATTTCAGAGAGTCTGCGACAAAGCGGAGGCAAACTGAACTTTGATGAACTGCGGCAAGACCTGAAGGGGTAAGTTTGACTGTCTTCCTCTGTAATACAGTAGTACCTCTACTTACATTTCCCTCTGGTTACGTAAACTGCGGCTTGCGAACACTGCAAACCCGCAGAAGCTCTCTATCACGCCACACATGTGCGGAAGCGGCTCCTCCGGATATGGACTTTTCAGGTTGTGGGCGGACCCCCAGAAAGAATTAAGTTCGTATCCAAAGGGCCCACTGTACTCTCTCAGCAAAAGGCTCTTGGTGACCATAGTTCAAGAACAATGGTGGTGAGTAGCCTTTTCAGCATCCTGAACTTGCTTTTCCACATAGTGCATTAAGGAGTAATTAATTTTCCAATGGATCTTTTTGTATGGAATGCCAATTTCAGACATACCAGCGATAGCAAATAACATCATGGATCCAAGGAGCAGTTATATTTGCTGATTTGTGTCTGTTCATGCATAATGTTTAACTTCTCCTACCCTGTATCCTTTGGCAACCTTTTGTTGAAGCTTGTGTGTGTGTGTGTGTGTTTTATTTCCAGAAGGGGACACACTGATGCCGAGATTGAAGCCATCTTTACAAAGTATGACCAAGATGGAGATCAGGAATTGACTGAGCTAGAGCATCAGCAAATGAGAGATGATTTGGAAAAAGAGAGGGTGAGTTATGGTTTAAATACCACGGGACGACTTCTTGAAATGAACAAATACTGTTTTTATCTGTATTCGCTATTAGAAGTGTGGATTATATAATCCAAGCTACTGCTTTTGCTTTCAGCGAAGCAGTTTTATCTTATTTTTGCTTGCTCCATTTGTACTGTATTCTGCTTGTGCAGGTCTTGGACCAGTTCAAGGCAGAGTAGAATGATGCCTTGCCGAGCCACAAATGCCATTGTTAGTTTCAGAATAAAGAAGGTAAAAATGGCAAGACACAAAGTACACGTGGAGTAATGCTGCAGGAAGCTGTCTCAAATAATCACTTAGGCAGGATTTTGGATTTCAGTTTGTGGCAAGCATGGGTCCCTGGTTGTAACAAGCTCGGGAGGAAAGAGAGCTTTGTGTATTTCTGATTTTGTGCCTGCCCTACGAACCTTATAGCCTTTCTTATTTTCACCAAGGAGGACTTAGAGTTAGACAGAAGCTCTCTGAATCGTCCGCTGAGCGGCCGTAGCTTCCCACGGAGCCTGGATGACTCTGAAGAGGACGACGATGACGACAGCGGACACAGCTCCCGGAGGAGAGGCAGCAGCTCGAGCGGGGTTTCGTATGAAGAATTTCAAGTGTTAGTATTAGGAATTTTGGGGTTTTTAAAACAATGTCATTGTCCAACACAGTTCTGGATATTCCTTTTGAAATGCATCCTAGGAAACGACCTCAACCTGAGCCAGGCCACTGGTCACCCATTGGGTTCAGTCTTGTCTACACTGACTGGCAGCAGCCTCCAGATTTCAGGCAGGGGATATTCCCAGCCCTACATGGAGATGCTGGGAACTGAATCCTGGAACCTTTGAATGCAAAACAGATGCTTTAACATTGAACTATGGTCCTTCTCCATCACTTACAAGCAAAGCCCTGCAACAAAATGTTGCTTGTTTCCCTCGTGTGGGTGTGTGAGAGAGAGACTTGAATCTGTTACTTGGGGATGGGCATTGACATCAAAGGCACGAGCTCCTATAATCAGGATCTTCATGTGTTTTGCTTTTGTTTGTTTGTTTTCAGCATTTATATATGTATAAAACAGCCTGCATTCAAACCAGCAGGGCATGAGGCTTCTGCTTGCAATGGAGTGCTGGATTTGTCTTGGGAGAAGGTGTGGGGAGAAGGCAGTTGCCAGAAATTGCTCAGAGTTCCACTGGTGGATCACTATCTACCTTCTTCCCATCTCTGATTTATGAATGTTCTGTATTGCCTCTGGAAACTTCAGACTCAGAACATAATGTGAAGGAATCCAGGTGAAAAATATCTGAGGGAAAATGCTTCTGTTCCAGTGGAAATCAGAAGGGGGAATAACACTAAATACAGATGGGTAGTAACAATGAGCCGTCCTGTGACTAGGCCAGCAAAGGAATGTGGGAGTATTGTTTCTGGATAATTGTTTCTGGACAGCCGTGCATTTGTGCTGTCATCCTGCTAGAATAAGCCTTGCATAGGGTTGTAGCTATATGAGCAGCCAGCAAGCATAGGAGATGATTATTGCTGATTCTGTTGCCTAGGCATTCTGAGCGAGGTACTGAAAGCTTCTTGGGTTGCTGCTGTTAGTGTCCTTCCACTGCATTACGTGTAGACTGATTGTCTTCTGAGATGTCCAGATATAGGGAAATTCTACTTGAATTCTACTTGATTATGAATGTTCAAAACATTGCATGGTGCTTTTCTTCCCTTTTAATCAAGGCTATTGTATATTCAGCGGTAGAACTATAGGATTGCCAGAGAGCATGAGCTCTTGGCTGTTTTTCTCAATTTAAAGTGGGACCTCTTGTGTGCTCCAGAAGACAGTTGCCATAAGCTGTGGCTCCTATTGCTATGGTCTGTGGTGTGTTGTGTGCAGCATTTCACACACCCCGTAATCAAATAAATAATAATTTATGCTTCGTTGCGGATTTATTTTTCAGCGTTAAACTGCTGAAATCCATATAACAGCCCTGCAAGGTTGGCTACTATTATTATCATTACTGAAAATGGGAGGTTGAATGGGAGTAGCATTCCCAAGGCCACTTCATAGGTCCATGTCAGAGGCAAAATTCAAAGTGAGGCTTCCCTGATTCAGATGCTGCTTCAGTACTGACCACTTCGCTTGGCCGCGGCTCCTCGGGGTTTCTCCCTGTTATTATACTACTTTTTCATTGGAGATACAAGAGACTGATCTATGCAAAAGTACATGATAATAGACCACTAGGGCAGAGGGTTTTTTTCCTAACAAGTGTTACATGAATTGCTTGATCATTAAATCTCTAGTCAAAATAAAATGTGCATTGTTTAAGTAAAAACCATATTTTATATAAAAAAATGTTTGGGTCTAGGTTGGTGCGGCGAGTGGATCGCATGGAGCATTCCATAGGCAGCATTGTTTCTAAGATTGACGCTGTCATTGTGAAGCTGGAAGCCATGGAGAGAGCAAAACTGAAAAGGAAAGAGGTCCTGGGAAGGCTGCTTGATGGGGTCACAGAGGTAACTCACATGTGCCAGAAAAAGGCAAGCAGTTCTTGCAAATTTGCTGTTTCGTTCTATTCCTGTTTTCTTAAGACAAAGTATTGTTTCTGTTAGCTGTGTTAGTAATTTTTAACCATTTAAACCACATAAGTGTTTCTTCCCAGTTTAAGAATTCATACTCCAGTGTATCTTTTTTTGCAATCTTTGTATGATCGGACACTATGATATTTGTGCCTAGGACGACAGGCTGGGCCGTGATAATGAAGTCCACAGGGATCAGATGGAGAGACTTGTACGAGAAGAGCTGGAGCGATGGGAATCGGATGATACAGCATCCCAAGTGAGCCACAGACTGGGAACTCCAATGGGCCTCAATGGCCAGTCCCGGGCTAGGAGTTCCCGCCCTTCTTCCTCACAGTCCACAGAAGGCATTGATGCCGGAGGAGGTGGGAACAGTGGGAACAATGTCCATGTCTAGTAGACTTTTTCCTTTGCCTACAAAATTATGAGTATTGCCCACAGTTAGTGATTTGGCTAAGTCACAGGAAGCTCTAAGATATGCAGAGGCAGATTCAGTAAGCAGAGAAACAGCCAAGCTGTTGATGCTTTTTAAAATATAAAATTGGGAGACTATGAAGTGATTTAAAAACGAAAAGTTAATTTGGGGTTGTCTCTAATGTAGCACTCAATTAAAATCACTTAGCAATATACTTTTGTTGGCAAAACGCTGTTTCACAGAGTAATGTAAAAGTAGGTTGCAGGTAACTTTGTTGCACGATAAATTGTACAGTAGGTTGCGCACCAAGTTCCCACCAGCACAGCTGTTGTACTGGATTTCTCTGTTGTGAAATAGCAAAACCTTCGTATCTGCTAGTGCAAGAACCCTTGCACTACCAAACAGAACTGATCCAGCCTTGGACTCGGTTCCAGCTACTTAAGAATCTACAGAAATGTCACAAATTTCTCTGCTTTCCATAGAAAATGAGTAAGCTCATATGGTGAACTGTCAGCTCAATAACTAAGGCTGCAATCCTATACACACTTACCTGAAAGTCAGCACAATTGAACACATTAGTAAATATGCATAGGATTGCACTGTTAGAAGTTGTTTTACATGTTTTCATACAGATGCATTGAGGCTTCCCCTCCAGACTCTGTTCCCTTCAAAAATGTAATTAGCCCTCTAGAGTGGGGGACGACAACCCCTAAACTATCAAGTTTCAATTTGCTATATAAAGTATAAAACACACCAATTTTTATTGCAAATCTTATTTGTATGTTCTTAAAGGTAGCAGGATTCTGGAAATCCTGTACTCTTAATAGTATTTTAAGGAAACTGTCCAAATCAAAGGATAAATAGCTGTTGCCTGCTTTCAAGAGAAATAGGTATTACAGTAATTTATCCTACTTGCCAAAAAAGTAACCTCTGCATTTCATTCACCAGAGAGAAATGAAATCACACCATGTCCAGAATAATGTGGCTGGGGTGGTATGCTCTTTTTTTTCTTCTGTTTTTCTACAAGGAATGGCACAGGAATTTTCTGTTACTCAAGCAAGCAGTAGTTCTCAAATGGCAAGTGAAGGCAAAGTCCCCTCTGGTTCTTAAAATGCTGCTATCTTCACACAGTGAGCCTCTAAACATGGGTGATTTAATAGCAGTGCTTTCTTCTAGATAAAACGGCGCTGGTACTCCCCATGAAGTTGTTACAGTAAGTGTCACATTTTTAACCAGTGCTTTTCTTCTAGGAAAAAAAGGTGTCAGTACTGCATACCTTTGAGTACCAGAAAAAAGTACTGTTTAATAATACCCCGTTTAATAGCTAGCTCTGCTTCAAGCTATAAGCAGAATAGCAGCTCTTTCCAGACCTCTGAAATTCAAATGACATTGCTTTAGCCTGGTAGGCAGTGTCCCCAGCCCCAAACGTTGAGAGGGTGAAGCAATTTCAATTAGAGGGTGAAGGGGTTAACTACACCCTCCCACACCTCTGGGTTGCACCCCAGATAATAAGTGTTCCCCCCATCTTGTTTCTAGAGTTTTGGGTTGGGGTAAGAAACTGATTAAAGGCATTGAAATTTGGGAAGGGAAGAGCTAAAATGATAAAGAGTTGATTCCTAGAGAGGAGTATTAACCATAGAGAAGGAAATGGCTGGATGAATCTATGCCGGTCATAACTTGCAAAAATTGGGGAATGAACAGCTAGATGGCAGGTCAACTACACCTGAGGAAATTGCCCCAAAGCTGAAGGAATACCTGCGGGGGGAGGATGTTGCACTCAGAACATCATGCCCACCCCACAGTAAAATTCCACTGTGGAAGCAGCTTCTGTGAGGTGCCAGACTGTCAGCTCATGCCTTCCAATTGAACAGTATTAGCAATGCGCCTTGCATTAATTGAAAATTAAAGGGACCACAAGAGGGACTTGGAGTTCTCTTCACTGAATTTTTTGGTAGGAAATTTACAACATTCTATTCTTAGGCACTGATTGTGGTTGGGTTGTGGCTTAAATTAGACATGAATTTTTTAAAAAAAAACAACCATGAAAGGTCATTTAGTGATGTAGCAAGAGCACAAAAGGGAGCAAGTCAGAGCCTTTTAGATTTCTGAAAGATTTTATGTGGTGCATTTCCAAAACAACAACCTGTGTGACAGTATGACTCATAGGGACACATTCAGTTGCCTTTGTTGCTGGGGGCTTCAAGAGGGTCTTCAAGAGGGTGCTTCAGTCCACAGGGATTTCTCACAGTAGTGCTAATGGCATCCCAGATCTTTCGTGCCATGCTGTCGCAGATGCCAGGCCGCAGAGTGGGAAGCTGCCATTGCAACACGCCTTGGCGTGCTTGTTTCAAAAGTTGTGCCTTCCTGTTTGTATTTACAGCCATCACAATCATTATATCTTACATTTGCAGCGTTGCTATAAAAACCAAAATGTTTGCATTCATAATCATATTTGTTTATATATATTAATATATATGTTTATATATATTGTTGTAACATGTTGTTACTTAATAACAAACTTCATTTTGAAGTGCAATAAGATTTCATGGGTTATCCATGCATACTGACAACGTACATACATTTAGTGTATGACAGCGAAGCTACCTGTTTTTGTATCCCTTTTGTTTCACACAATGGAAGTGTGAGTTACCCCCTGTTTTTAGGTTAATGTCTTAATAGCAAAGGTGTGTTGGAAAGTTATTAGTTATCCACAATGATCAAAGATGTATTGGTTTAATAGTGACCACCTCCCCCTTAATAAAGACTTTATATGGTTTGCAGTAGTTTGTGTGTGTTATTAGGTGGGGAGATACAGGCTGGGTTTCAATTTAGTTCCATGGGCCTGTTGTAGGTTGTAGGAATAGGTGATCTCTTGACCCAGTTCAACTCAATCCATGGATCTTGAACTAAAGCAAAAGTCTCTCTTTGTGTAAGGAGCAAATTTATATCCCACCATGTGAGCTCCCACCTCTGGTTTGATTTTGTATGGGTAAGACATTGACCACCTTAGCCACTGTTTGGAAGGACAAGGCCAATCTAAATGTGACATTGTAGATGATAAATATATATAGTTTTATATGTACATAGCACTGGTGGGGGAGGTCACAGGCCATGTTAGGACCATGGGGGAGGGCGCTTTGCCACACCCATTTCCCCAGTCGGAATCCCCGGCTATTTGCTAATTGCTAATGGGAGGAAAGTTCCAATTGGCACAATGGCCACTTTCCTTCCACTCTCTCTCTTGAAAGAAAGAAAATAAAAGATTTATAAATCAGCTGTATATTTTACATATATTACATGTTTACCATAAAAGTACACTGTAGTGTTCAATAGGCATGCGTGCCCTGCTCGATTAAGTATACTTCTTAATAAATCTCAATTTCAGATATGCGATAGAGAGGAAAATGATTGTCATGCATATAAGAGCCACGTAATTCTTCACCATGCCCAAGAAAGTCATGTCAATGCCTTGCATCTTCAGATATTCTTCTCCAGTGCATCTAGCAAACACAGGTTAAAGGCCAAAGTTTTGTTAGAAATGCATTGTCCCTAATTTTACCTAGTTTTCTTGTTTTGCTCTCAATGCTGTTTCTTATCAGAAGAATGACAACAAAAGATGGAATACAAAGAAGACACTGCTATTAGTTGATCGAGGATGACACAGACTCTCCACACACACACACCACACACCCTACTAAGACTGTAATGCAGTGAAGCCTTCCTCTCCACTCCACCGCAGCCCCCGGTTAATTCTAATGTACAAGAAACCAGCTCCGAATAACTGTTTTTTTAGCTTACTGTATAGCGCAACTGTTTGCAACATGCCAAGTACTTACATGGTAAATGGACTAGGAGCGATGCAGGTTACGTTGACCCCTTGTTCAAGTTCTGAGCAAAACTTAAGCCCAGTAAATTCATTTACTTGCAAAGCCTTTAAAGACAAACAAAACTGAATTACTTACTTGTTTCCACTGTTGTTACCTGAGAAGGTTTCCATATTTTCACATTTTTGGGAAGAGGCAAAACGACAAGAAGAATTTCAGTCTTGTTAAGGATATGAAAACATTACACATTTTATTTACTTCTCCAGGATTGGTGGAGATCCCAAAAGTAGCTGAGGTTTCTCAGTTTGGCTGTCAATCGCTGTGCTTATTAAGAGGCAACCTGCCTGAACAGCCTCACTTGCTTTCAAGCACTATTTTTTTGCCACAAGTTAGTATACCAAGGATCTATTGGTGCTTTAAAGAACATAACTGGAAAATGTTGCATAAGAAATCCTGCAATTCACACACACCCTTTGTACATAGCTGTCAACTTACAGATTTGAAAATAAGGGACCAGCAGCCTCGAAAATAAGGGATCAACAGCCAAAATAAGGGATTTTAGTCAACTAGCTGCCAAACGAAGCCTCAAGCGGTGGTTCCCACAGCGCAGCAACCTGGCAAAGGGGATGCAGCAAGGAAAACCACCATCACCTCTCCGCTGGGAAGCGCTGAGCAAAGGCGAGTCCCAGGCAACGCGCCTGATTTGATCGGCACAAGGCATGCAAGCTCCACCCCCCCCAGTCATTCTTAGACTCCTTATTGGGTGAGCAACGCAGCCAAGCAACACAGTTGGAGCCTCCCTCCTCCCTGGCCAGCAGGGAGGGAGGGAGGGGAGCTGCTTCCTTTGAAACCCGGGAAATTTAAGGGACATCATCAATAAGGGACAGTAGCGGGACACGGCGCTGGGATAAGGGACTTTCCCGCCAAATAAGGGACGGTTGACAGCTATCCCTTTGTAGCAGAAAACCCTGTTTCACCTGAAGTTTTATATGCATTTCATTTCATTTATTAGATTTATTGAAGTTCTCCAAGTGACTTACAGCAAAAAAGGAAGATATACAGTATATATTACCATGGGGGGAAGTGGGGGGAATCAAATAATATATTAATATTTCGTATAAAATCCTTTTTATAAAAAAGCCATGCTCAAAGAATAAAGCAATACTCAGACCCACTAATTAACAAATGAACAAAAATGAACAAAATCTCAATCTCCCCCAGTCCAAAAATCATTCACATCAAACTAACAATGTGGGTGGGGGAGAGGGATATTTCGTTCTAGTTAATGTACGCCAATACATAAGAGAGTTAACAGGCAGCACTGTGCAGTTCACAGCCTATATCACTAGATGTCACTGTGAGATCACTTTTCCACACTTTCGTTTTGTCTTGTGATCTCAAGTCACATATGGTGCAGCCTTAAGAGAACTTATGTAAACTGCTTAGAAGTTTGGGTGTTTAAGAAGTATTTAAAATTTAAAAAAGCAGAGTCAATATTGAGGGGAAAGATAGCCTTCTCTGGTCAGTTATATGAATTTGTAGCCAGGGTTATGATAGCTGGTGGCGAGTTCTAAACTTCCAGAACCATTTCTAAAGAAGAAAGGGGGAAAGGCTGATACCTACATTCAGGCCATAGCGCGGGATACTGAAATACTTCAGCCACAGCAACCAAGGTGAAATGGTTGTGATGTTCACCAGCAAGCCAGAGAAAACCTACAAATGGTAATAGTAGTTTTAAAAGACAAGGAAAAGTCAAACTGACAGAAAAAAATTTCACCCAGAGCTCTTAAAGGATTCCAGCCATTTCCAGAATTCATTCTCATCGCCGTGAGATATACAAAGTGGTTTTGTGGATTTCATGTTTACCGAGACGTTATTCCTCTGGAGCACCCATCATCAGTAAGCATGTACTTTTTGAAGTTTAGCAAACTGTGTATGTGTTTTTTATTCACCGCCCCCATTTCAGGGGTGCATCGTAAGTTAGTTTAATGGCAATAAACAGTTTTCCTGAGGGAATGAATGGCTATTCGTTTTCTATGGGATAAAGAGTCTTAGATAGGGCACCATCTTTGCAACTCCCATTATGTCTGTAAACATGGCATGAAGGCTGGCAACATCAACCCCACTGTGTGGGAATCCCTTGCAGATGACCACAGAGCTTGGAGACAGACAGAGAGGTTGCATATCCATAGCAGTGGCCAGAACAGGAATGACCACTGGGAGGATAGCAGAGATAAGAAACCCTGTGGGGAACTTGCAGCAGCACAACTGGATGCCTTCATCTGCCCCAGCTGCAAAAAAAACATGTCTCAAACCCGTTTCAACAGCCACAGCAGGTGCTCTAGCTTTTCACAGTTTGACTTCACCCCAAACAGGCACTGTCTAGGAGTCTTACAGCCATTGAAGGCAAACTTAAAAAGGTAAAGGTAAATGACCCCTGACAGTTAAGTCCAGTCGCGAACGACTGGGGTTGCGGCGCTCATCTCGCTTTATTGGCCGAGGGACCGGCGTACAACTTCTGGGTCATGTGGCCAACATGACTAAGTCGCTTCTGGCAAACCAGAGCAGTGCACGGAAACACCGTTTACCTTCCTGCCGGAGTGGTACCTATTTATCTACTTGCACTTCAACGTGTTTTCAAACTGCTAGGTTGGCAGGAGCTGGAACCAAGCAACGGGAGCTCACCCCGTCGCAGGGATCTGAACCGCCAACCTTCTGATCGGCAAGCCCTAGGCTCAGTGGTTTAGACCACAGCACCACCCGCGTCCCTGAAGGCAAACTTGCTCCCCTATGAATCATCCTGTTCATGTGATAGAACTATGGGTGGTGGCTGAAATGTGGCAATGTGGCCTTTTTGCATAATATCTGTCTAAACATTCCCACCCCCACCCACCAAAGGAGGAGGGGGAAGAGAAGAATCAACCAAAACTCACAATCATAAAAACAAAGCAAATATTTATGATGAGGTTTGCAACCGACGTGACGTTTTGCCCTGTTGCTATTGCCAGAGACATGGAACTGGCTGCGTAGGCGACTAATATAACAGTAATCATCATGGTAAAGAAGGCTACCACAGTTGGCTTGAAACCTGAAACAAATTAAAAATGTTAACACAGTGGTACTTTGGTAGTCAAACAGCTTGGCTCCCAAACAAATCGGCTCCCAAACACCCGCAAACCTGGAAATGAGTGTTCCGATTTGCAAACATTTTTCGGAAGCCGAATGTCCGATGTGGATTCTGCAGTTTCTGATTGAGTGCAGGAAGCTCCTGCAACCAATCAGAAGCCACGCCTTGGTTTTCAAAGTGTTTCGGGAGTCAAACAGACTCCCAGAATGGATTAATTTGAGAACCAAGGTACCACTGTAGATGTACATACTCAGCATCAAAATTTTGCAATGCAGGCTTCCCCATGAGCAAAACTGTACACATATGCAACTTTGCACTAGCATGTCAGTCTTAATATCATAGCTGGCTTTATTTGTCAATAAAGAGTATTGTTGACTGTGATGCTTTTGGTCCTTACATGTATTGTAAACAGAACACAGAATACAATGTTCTATGATCTTGTTACCTAAAAGGCCAAAAATTCGCCTTTTTTGCAGCAGCTGCACTTTGGTTCAACATTTTCATCCAGCTCTACACCACAACCTGGTCGATCACTGTCCACTCAGATCACATCTATGTATATGTGACATTTCTATTTGGAGTCCAGTGTGCATCACTTTCATAAATGTGTAAGAGCTGTGTTTATCCTTTCAATGCTCAGTCCCCCAGCTCAGGAGAACTTTTTGGAGCTTTTTGCTATCCCTTTCTGCTTTAACCACGCTAATTCTGGGGTGAGTGGGTCTTAATGAAATCCACAAGCCCATACACAGTGCTTGAGGGGGCTGCCAAGATATGGGAGTTAGCAGGTCTCTCCTACCCCACCTCATGCATTGGGTATATGTTTTATATTATTGCTAATTTAGAATTAACCTATGATATATTTTACATCAGAAGTGAGATTTGGTCAACAAAAGGAAAACAATAACTTTACTATTTATTTCCAGAGGAACATACACGTTAGTCTCCTACAGCAAAACAACCAATACATTTGTGGCACCTTAAAGACTAACTAAATTTTTATTTATGGCATAAACATTTCTAGTATCAAGTCCACTTCATTCCCCAGTTGCTGGTACGGGAGGGTGTGTCTGAATACACACATGGTTTTAAGTGGCAAAATAAGCATATTGTGCTTTCCAACAACAGTGATATGCAACAAGCAATCTGCCTGCCACCATCTAATATCTATATTAAGGAAAAATGAAACATGATTTTTGTAGTATACTTGCCTATCAAGAAATAATTTAAGGAAGTGAGGATGATGCCAGGTAAAGTCCTCATGGGCACCATATCAGCTAATATCTTTGAGAAGAAATATGCAGACACTCTATAGTAGCCACTTATATATTCATGTCTGCAACACAAAATATATACATTCAGGACTTGCACAACCAACAAATGGATTCATAAATGGCAGCAGTTTTCAATCTAGTTTTCAAACTAGTACCAGACATTTCCCAGAAGCTTGTTTCATCTATTTAGAACAGTTATGTCCTGCTTTATAGACTTGTGAGGTTGTCAAAAGTGCTTTATGAAAGATTCCCCCAATATAATCACATTCAGCTTTACTATCAAGAACAGAAATAGCATGGTGTCCAGATGGTGCCTGGATTATTCAGGCAACATGTCCTGTCTTTGATCTTCCCTGTGGCACAATGGATCAGTGTATCTGGCTGTTAACCAGGAGGTTGGTGGTTCAAGCCCACCAAGGGCAAGATTCGATCACTGCAGGGGATTGGACTACATGACCCTCAGGATCCCTTCCAGCTCTACAGCTCTATGATTATATGAGGTCACTACTCTGCAACATGTAAAGCACATATTCTGCCACTTAGCTAGGGCCCCTGAAGCTTTAATGAAAGTGTGCTTGCTCTACCCAGGTCCACAATGCATCCAGCATGCAACTGCTGAGCTAGTATTCGCTGAAATGGAATATGGGCTCAAGATTCACATATTCCTTAGGTGCCAAAACTGATGCTATAGAGCAGGGCTGGATGTGGCGGCCCTCAAGGCTCCTTTTTCTGGCCCTTAATACTTTCTCCAGGTCACACACCCTCTTCTCAGGCAATACCTGGTTCTTCCTGGCTGAAATGTGTCTTTGAATTGTGATGATGCCTCTTGCTTTTCTGGTTGAAGGACAGAGAAAGGTGTGTAGAAAGTAGTCTATGTTTACAATGGTCAAATTCTTGCTCCTCCCACTTTTAGCCCAGGCCCTACTCACCATGGACATGTGACACTTGCATAGTTGCCCAGAAGAGAATGTGGTCCTTGGATTGGAAAAAGCTTCTCACCCTTATTTTAGAGAATTCTTTCTCCCTAAACCCGGAGCCCATACAGACAGCCAAACTTTAATTCAGACTGAGCGCTCTCACCCAGGACAGCTTGGCCATCTGTATCTCCTTACCTAATGAAGAGGAGGCTTTTATCACAACCAGGGGCCGATAAGTAGTATGAAGTGTGGCAGAATGGCTGTGAGCCTGGGCTCCATAGGTGGAACTGACTGATAGGTGAACCAAAGAACCAAAGAACAGGTAAGCAAATAAGGCTACTAGCAAAAGACTAAGCTTGGTTTTCCATTACACACAGTTTTACCTACATAAATATCCTTTTTTCCGTGATAAAAAGTTCAACAGTCGTAATACTATTCAAACACTGATTGGTCGTCAAGAAGAACAAAGCGCCAACTCTACAAGAGAACCCAAAAGTGACAGAATTAGAGATACCAAGGCACAGATTAATTTCTGCATCAATCTGCAACTTTAAAAAAAAATCTGTGCAAAAATCCTTACGTATTTTTGTGTAGATTCTTCTAACATATGCATTTCTGCAAGCAATTTCCCGATCTAATTTAGTTTCATATGTTATTTCTTCTAATATATTTTTGTGCACACTGTTCCGTCGGAGCAAAACTGAATTGCAGCTTTAGAACTGCATTGCAAAATTTGGCGA
>JAXCMG010000014.1:44195459-44336675 GCA_034642415.1 Podarcis siculus | reverse complement strand
TAGATGCTTTGAATTGGGTGGCTCAGCTTTGCTAGAGATGAGTGAACTCTAGAAAGCCCTTCTCAGATAGAATCAGACAATACCAGACTTTTTCTAAAAGGGAAAAAAGCCTTGGCAAAATTACTTTTCCCTGTCCCATGGTTAAATAAACCTTGAAGCAAATATATTGGAGACTGCTGCATAAAATACATCCT
Organism: Podarcis siculus; assembly: GCA_034642415.1. NCBI lineage: Eukaryota > Metazoa > Chordata > Lepidosauria > Squamata > Lacertidae > Podarcis > Podarcis siculus. The sequence continues at coordinate 44,336,481 of JAXCMG010000014.1, read as the reverse complement.
AAAGTAATTTGTTACCTAAAGTTTTCTGCACATAAATACTAGCTGAAGATGATGCTACATTGCATTCTCTTTTTTTGAAGCGTTTACTCACCTATTTTGAATGCCAGTGGCATCATTTTTAACTCCAGCGAATACGGATCCTACTATTAGTCCCAGAAAAGTGGCAATACATATCTAGTGCGGGGAAAGAATATTTCATATTGAAAACATGCTGTCTCGGGTAGGGAGAAGTGAGGAGCAGAAGGAAACTTTTGAAAAATAGCGGACATCGTGAAAGTATAATAACTGTTATCTATTAAGTTGCTCTCCTGCTGTGATGATGAGCACTGCACTTTGTTAGGGAAGGATGTGTGTTGATATACCACACTGGTCATGCCTGGCAATACTAGTCCTAGAACATAGGGTTGTATCCAACTAAGTATCCAGCTGAGCAGATCCACAGAAATCAGACCCAAGTTAATAATTCCCATTCATTTCAATCAGTCTTCTCTAAGTAAATGGTGGATACAAACCATACTTTGGCATAGGAGAAACCACAGAAGAAGAAGTAACCATATCACTGTAGGTAACTTATAAAAATGGCCTTTGGAACTTCACTGTAATATAGAACAGGGTTCCAAGACTGTGGTCTGTAGACCACCAGTGGTCCATAAGCTTCATTCACATGGCCCACAGCATGTCTATGGATTTGGGATTGAAAACAGGAGAAAGCCCACCTATTGCATTAAATATTAATACTGGCTCTTTAATTGCATTGTTATTTCTTTTATTTCTTGAATTCTATGCAACTTCCCCCCTTTGTAAAATGATGTTTGCTTTAAAATGCTATTAGGAATAATAACTTGAACGACTCAACTTGAATTTGAAAAGAAAACATTCTACTAAATGTTTACAAGGTAAAATCCAACAGAGATGTGTTTAAACTCTGCCAGATTTTGGAACAAACCAGGTATTGTTAAACACATTTGTAAAGGTAAAGGACCCCTGACAGTTAAGTCCAGTCACAGACGACTCTGGGGTTGCAGCACTCATTTCGCTTTACAGGCTGAGGGAGCTGGCGTTTGTCCACAGACAGTTTTTCCGGGTCCTGTGGCCAGCATGACTAAGCCGCTTCTGGCGCAACAGAACACCGAAACCAGAGCAGCGCGTGGAAACGCCATTGACCTTCCCACCGGAGCGGTACCTATTTAAGTACTTGCACTTTTTTGGTGTGCTTTCAAACTGCTAGGTTGGCAGGAGCTGGGACCAAGCAACAGGAGTTCACCCCGTCACGGGGATTCGAACCGCCAACCTTCTGATCGGCAAGCCCAAGAGGCTCACTGGTTTGGACCACAGCGCCACCCACGTCCCTTTAAACACATTTATACAGGGCAATAAAATTGTCCAGCCAATTTACACACACACACACACATGCACATATATATTTATTTGTATCTCTCTCTATATGAAATATACAGAGAGAAGGAGTGAGAGGACAATGATCAAACTGATTAAAAACTATGCTTTGCTTTCTTAAGAACAAGCAAAAGTGATGAAAATCTCAGCCAAGATGACGGTAACAGCCTGTTCAGTCGTGTTTAAGCAGGAGGGATTGCCTGAGCCTTAACACTAAAAGTGCACTTGATACATGGTACCGTAGTGCTAAGGACTTGTTGAAAGGACCAAATGTCAGGGATAATTCTACTGCTAAGCCAGTTGAAGTGGGAAACAAAGATCATATCAAGACCAATTTAAGAAGATTACCAAAAAAGAAAAAAAAAGGCTTAATGAAATGTGGAGTCTTTTTAAGAATGCATTCAAAATCCATCCCTAATGAGGTTAGGGAGATAGAAATGATTGTGAGAAAAAAGTCAGGCCCATTAACCCTGGAAGATTATAGGTTCTTAAAATCCTAATTCTTGTCACAAGGTCAAGCTTTTACAAAGCAATTAATAGGGATCCCCATAATATCAACATACACACACAAAGCTTTTAACTTCACGGCCTCTGAACAGATGATTAGCAATCACTATGTATCTTTGAAAACCGCTGCAGAATTCTTGACAAATTTGCAGCAGAAGTGGAGGTCATAGCGAAAGGAATGGGCACACTGTCTGAGATGAAAACTCAAAGAGCCCTTTGGATAGAATACCTGCTGGAACAGCAGTACATTGTTGTTTGCTGTTTTCTACGGCTCTCTTCAGACATCATGACCCAGTGTTCAGAAAATCAACGAGGAGGACAGCAGGGACGACAATGTTAGCTCTGCCCATGCCTGTCCCTCGTCGTTTCTGTCACATTTCTAGTACAGGCGTGTGCTTGAAATGTGCTTCCCAGGGGAAGAAGAGGACACATACAGTTCAGGTGTGATGGAGTGGCTGGATGCAAAGGAGCAGAGGGAGCCACCAGCTGGGGAACCCCCAAGGGAAGAAGGCTCGGAGCCTGGGCATTGGTGGTGGGACAACAATGAGTGGTCAGAGGGAGAAAAGGGAGCTGACTGGGAGGAGTCGGAGTCGGAAGCCGAAAAGGTAACAGGGTTTAGTGAGCAGGAAGGGGCTGTGGCAGAGAGCAGTCCAGAACCAGAGGCAGAAGCAGAGGCAGAGGATGGAGGCCAAGAGGCAGAGATGAGGCAGGCTGCTGAAGAAGCCAGGGAGTCTCCCCCTCCACTTTGACCAGCTCCCTTCCCCACTGGTCTCCCAGAACCCAAAGAGGTATGAAGAGGGCGGAGCAAAGACAGCCAAGACAAAGTAGTCTCAGAGTGCTTGGGAAGGAGCCAAGGGAGAAGGAGACTTAGGAGACTGCCTGCTTGGGGCAAGATCTGCTGGGAAGTATTGCTGTGCTCACTAGGCCTGAGCTATTTTGTTTCTTTGAATAGTTCACTTCACTGACACCATGTAAGTTATGTCTGTCCTGCTCCCAACACCCACCCACAGTATATCAAACGTAACGATTCCTATAGCTCTTTGTTATTTCAATTAAATTCATTTTTAAATAGCCCGCATAGCTTCCTAGTAACATTGATCACCCCCACAAAAAAAGGTTAATTTGGGATACCTGGGCAGTGGAATTTTGTGGATTTCCAATCAGATTTTTGAATGTGCGTTTGGACACCCATTTGAGCTGATGAAGAAAGGGTGTGGTGTACGGAATTCCTTTATAAGCTGTCGTCTTCTTTTTATCGTCCGAAGATAGTGCATCGAGGTCTGCCATCATTTGTTTGTAGTAAGCACTTCTGGTAAAGCGTATGGCTAATCCTAATGCAATGCTGTCAGTGTCTTCCATGTCATTGTCTTCATCAATGGCTGTTTTGGGTGACAATGAAAACTGAGGTTACTCCTTTGCAAATGAGCAACAGGTGCAAATTAAATCACAGTTTGTGTACTCTGAACTATCTTAGGTTGTGTACAGACTGACCATCTTGCAACAGATCCAAAGCTACTTCTGAGTGAACACTGAAATGCTGTGTTTCACATTCTACGGCTAGCAAAAATACTGCTGGTGGTAGTTCTATGCCCACAGATCTTTCTATGGGCATAATTGTTTCCCCAGTCCCCCTGTTGCTAGCAGAGCTGATCCACACAGGTGGAGAAGCACCTCTGCCCCAAACTGAAAGCACTCCAGCCAGAGGATCTGGACAGTTAGGAATACTCTCTAAGGCTGCAGACATACCATACTTTTAAGGCATATTTAACATACATAACTTCCCCCAAAGAATCCTAGGAACTTCAGTTTGTTAGGGGGGATGAGAATCATAGCTCTGTGAGAGGTAAACTGTATGACCCACAATTTGTTGGGGGAAGTGATGTGCTTAAAATGTAATATAAATGAACAGTGTGCATGCAGCCCAATATTGTCTTAGGGTTGTGATTGATTAGACCAGAAGCTACTTAAATCTGGTCTAGTAACTCTGCCAGTTCTATGGGTGGGGATGGGTGGGATTTTGACAAAAAAGTAGAACCTCATATCACATTTTAGGGCCAAATGGATAAGTACATTTTAAAAAAAAAACAGAGAGAATTGGTTTGGTGCTGATACACACAGATTCATCAAGGTAACTTTGAAGACTTTCAGAATACATACGTATAGTAATGATGGTCATTTTACTCATTCCAACAGCAGTTGAATCTTCATTAATGATGTCCAGAAAAAAATCAGCAGGATTGTTATATGGTTCGCACAAATAACCTGTGAATAAAAGATGGTTTATTTTTACACAGCTGAGGCAGCTTTAATGAAAACACATTTACAGGTAGTGATGGAATGAACTGTCACTTTTGGTTCTCTCAGTTTCTCATGTTTTCAGTCTTAAATTCAGTTCTCCACATTCTGCACTCTTCCATTGTCTCCCAAGACAGAGGGATGCCAACAAAACTAATGACCCATACTTAGGGGCCACTGCGGTCCCACTCAGCGGACATAATGAACTGCAACCGCTGCCCACCCCTGGACTGGCTAAGCAGCCATTATGGCCCCTGCTTGGCTAATTCAACATGGGATCCTCCATTAGATTTTAACTCTTGCTGGATCCAGGAATTTGAAAAGATTCATGCTCAATTCTGGGTCTAAATTTAACATACCACATGAAAACTCACCAAGACCTTTGAAGTATGGAAGAGCATTGTCACACGGGCCATGATAAAGAAGTCTTCCAGCAGCAAGTAGCGTCAAGCTGTCAAACAATTTGTAAATAGAGTACCGGGGCTGATGGATTGAGAAAATTATTGTTCTCCCTTGTACCGCCATCCTGAATGCAACACAGGAAAGACCGTCAACTACTGTAATTACCTGTTGTTTTAATGTTCCAAACCATTCACAACACAAATGAACATAACTTTATATAACAACACTGGGCTCTTGCATTAAGCAGCACTGTAAGCAAAATTCTTACCAAAACTGATAGTCTTCTAACTCAACCCCTCTTCATTTACCCATATCGACTTAGCATGTCACACTATTCACAACATAACCATAACGTAAGTGCTGTCTTGTGGGATCGCACCAGAGTTGGAGGTATGGGGGAAACTATTGCATAAGAAAGTGAATATGTGACGAAAAACCAAAAAAAGGAATGCTGTCTTTAAAAATAATTGCCTTGTTGAAAAACAAACCAAGCCAAGGAACATCAGACTGTCAATATTCCAGCCATGGCACAGGTTTTCACCCACCCACCCCCATCTGTCTGTCTCTTGCTTCAATCTAGAGAGTACATCATTAGCCATAAGGTGCAGTCTCCAAGAGTCTAGCACAATTTACTTTTTTAAGAGAAGCAGGACGGCATTGGCTGTGCTGGCATCCAGTCCGGTTGTCGGCTCATCTAAGAACAATACTGTAGGGTGTGTAATGAGCTCTAGTCCAATGCTGGTTCTTTTCCTCTCTCCCCCAGAAACTCCACGGATAAAATGGGTTCCAATCTAGGTACAGGAAGTGAAGTTTCAAAATGAGGATCCTCGAAACTATGAAAATGTTTCAGTTAGCACACAGGGGAAATCTCTGAACCTCTCTTCCCCCCTGCCCCATAAGATGTCATCACCCCTATCTTTCAGGTACCTCTCTTACAACCAGCAGCGGTTTTAGGGCAGTTCCTCTCTTGGGGCTCTGAGCTGAGGGGGCACAAAATATGCCACAACTATGACATAGTGCACTTGAGAGTATGCACAGAATAGAAGGCAAGAGGGAGGTGGCGTGAAAATAAGAGATATTCAAGGGGGGTGTCACATTTTGTCCTTACTCAGGGCACCATTTTACCAAAGTCCATACTTGTTTATAATACCTCCATTTCCAAGCCACAGGTCTTTCTGGAACTCAACCCATAACCCTTTCTTTCTCTCTCTCTCTCTCTCTCTCTCCCTCCTCGCACTGCTGCTCAGACTCTGGTCAGAGGGAGGGTAGGGAAACTAGTTGCTGTTATAGACCAGCCAACCTTGGTATTATGTGTTTGATTTCAATGTAACCCACTCTGGGTCTTTTATCTTTGTACTCTATGCTACCTTCCAGCAAAAGCCTAAGGTTTTCTATACACACTCATCCTCTCTATCTTCCATCCATCCATCCAGGCAGGCAAGCCAGAGGCATGAGTATAGTTCAAAGACACATTCTAGCATTTAAGGAAGGCATGGTGCAGGACTGGTGAGAGTGTGTGGTCCAAAGAGGGGGCGTGGCCTGGGAGAGCCCCAAAGACCAGACAGAGCAATCTGCAGGGCTGCATTTGGTCACCAGGACTGGGGCTTCCCATCTCCACAATGGGACAATGCCAAAGTGATAAGGCTTCTCTCCCCAGCCCAGGGCTCCTCAGCTTACTCCAGTGACATAGAAGGGAGATGAGCTGCAATAGCTCCCGTGCTACCAGCATCCCATAAGGGGCTGAGATAGTCTCATGATCAAGTAGCAAACAATGGGCACTTAGACCCCCTGCAGAGGTAGGCAGGGAGAATCATAGAATTGTAGAGTTGAGTCCTGAGAGTCATCTAGTCCAGCCCCCTGCAATGCAAGAATCAACTAAAGCCTCTACGGCAGATGGCCAGAAGGGCTGCATAATCTGCCAGTATTTATAACACAAGTTCTGACATTAACAATTAATGTTTGGTTGTATTAAATGCCACTACACAGATACCTTGGAGTCTGCAACTTTAGACAAATCCAGTTCCTTGAGAACAGTTTCCACTCTCTCTTGCTTTTCCTTTTTGCTCATAGACAATGGTAGCCGAAGAGCCGCTGAGAACTCTAAATTTTCTCTGACCGTCAATGTTCCCATCACTATGTCATCCTTATTGATTAAAAAAAAGATTTTCAATTGAACATTATACTAGGTTTTATCATTGCTGCATAATTGTTAGTACCTCGGTTTACGAACATAATCCGTTCCTGAAGTCCGTTCTTAAACCAACTCCGTACTTAAACCGAGGCGCGCTTTCCCTAATGAGGCCTCCCACCACTGGTGCCCTTCCACCGTTCGGCTTCCATTCATAGACCGAGGTAAAGTTTGCAAACCAGAACACTACTTCCGGTTTTGCGGAGTTCATAAACTGAATAGTTTGTTAACAGGGCTCTTCGTAAAACGAGGTACCACTGTATGCATTAACATAGTAAAGAAAGTGCTACTGTGCTGTGTCAAGAGAAGAGGCTGCTATTTTGTTTTATGTATTGATTGATCGCTAAAGGGCACTGAAGGTCGGTTGACATTACCAGAGTTGGCTGAAGTTGCCTGCTCAGAAGATGGTTATTTCATGAGCACTGATGACAGGTGGCTAATAGCTATGGCCCACTCCATATGTCCAGGTACAAGCTAGAATGAAATCAGTTGGGAAACAGCCAGTGCAAGAGAAAACTCTAGCTTTGCAGCCTCTGCTATATGCCGGGGGCAGCTGAGCCTGCCGCCTGGTTGCTCGCCCCCATGCCCACTCACGATTCTCTGACTGAGCAGATGGGTGGGATCCATGGGTGGGATCCAGCAGGCGGGGTGGGTGGGGAATGCTGGCACACAATGGTGCCCACCAGAGAAGGTGAGCGGATGATTAACAGTAATCATGCACAGAAAAGGAGACACTGATAGCACTGGCAGACAATTAACACATGAAGTATCATAACAATCCTTTATCTAAACAGAATAATAGCTATCACACATGTACCGTGATAAAAGATCCACTACAGACTTTATTTACCTGAACTACATATCCGGAAATGCATTTAAAATTTGAAGGCAAAGGGAAGCCATTGATCAAAATGTCTCCTGTCAGGCCTTTAGGATTTTTCCTTGTAGCTAAAATGTCCAGGAGCCTATAAGGAAAATCAAAGGACTCAAGAAAAGTTACTTGTGCCAACATCTGAAGATCATACTGTTACGAACCTAAGAAGAGCCCTGCTGGATCACCCCAAAAACCTGTCTAGCCAGGTACGCTAACTCTAGGAAGCCAAGGTGTCTCCGGCCCCCTCAATACTTGTTGGAAGGGAGTCAGGGCCCCTCAATGTTGAGGGGGTGGAGGAGGCTGACTGTGGAGCTGAGAGCAGCATAGCTTCAGTGGCCAGCTCCTCCAGAGTGCTCAGCGTCCTCCGGACAATGTGACGTCACACATGCAAGTCACGCATCAGGCCCCCTCAATCTTGGGGGCAATTTGGTGCCTTTGCATCTTGCCCAACATCCTCTTCTCATGCTAGCCGACCAGATGTGCTCAAGCACAACCACACTCCCTGCTCATGTCCCCCTGCAACTGGTATTCAAAGTCCCGCCATCTCCATTATTAATCTAGTATTATCTTTTTATGAATTTGCTTAATCCCCTTTTAAAGCTATCCAAGTTGGGTTACCATCAATGCACCCTGTGGTTGAAAATTCCAGAGTTGAACTATGTGCTGTGTGCAGCAGATCTTCCTTTGGTCTGCCCTGCATTTTCCAATATCTAGCCATGTTGGATAACCCAAGTTAAGGTATTATAAGAGGAGGAAAAAACACTTCTTTTTACCCATTTTCTGCACACCATGCTGAATCTTTTTAGCTTGCACTTTTCTGGTTTTGATTGATGCCATTTTGAAAATGTGTCTTGAGTTTTGTTCTCATCAAATATGCACATTCATTGCAGAACCTCACTTACTGGTTGTGAATGTAAAAAAACCTGTAACAATGTTACGTTTAATATTATCAGAAAATAGATCTTTACCCATATGTTAACACTTACGAAGATTTGCCGCAGCCTGTAGGTCCTAAGATTGCGTTGAGACCAGGTTTCATGACACCACTGTAAATGAAAAGCAATTTGTCAGTAGTCAGTTCTTTAATGTGTAAATCCATTCCAACAAAATGACATTTTTGGTAAAATTGTTCACTTTTGCACAAAAATAAACTAGTTCTTTCTTCATAGTTTGAAAACTAAGCATCTTTCCCCTCACCCCTTTAAATATCAGTGTACAAGAGGCAGAACATGTTCTACAACAGGAAATATCCTGCAACTTTCATCAGCCTTAGCCAGCATGACCAACGGTCAGGGATGATGGGAGTTGCAATTTAGCAACATCTGGTAGGTGACAGGTTCCTTACTCCTTTTCTACAAGATTATGGGTTATATGCCATAAATATTCATCTTACGTTTGGGTTTGGTTTCTCTACATGGGTTAGATCCAGATTGTCCCTCTTCTTAACGGATGGGATCCGTTTGTTTATGGAGGGACCTAAGAGGTTCCTAGCTAGGGATGATGGGAGTTGTAGTCCAAACGCAGCTGCAGACCCGAGTTTGAGAAACCCTCTAAGCAGTGCTTTTTTTCCTGGGAGTACGCATACCCCTAAACATTTTGTGAATCTAAGTTTGGCCTAATTGAAGGGCAGTATTTCAATATGAGTAGGAAAATGAGAGACATTTTTTTAGAAGAAGAAAAAAAGCACTGCCTCTAGGTGAAACAAGCCTGGCCTCTGTAACACAAAGAGATGGGTTCATCTCTTGACAATGAGTATTCCAGCTGCAGAGTAGAACGCACGTAAAACAATACCAGAGGCAGGAATGGACTGGTAAGGAACATAGAATGCTGCCTCATACCACATGATACTGTGGATCCATTTGCTCAGTACAGTGGTACCTTGGGTTAAGAACTTAATTCGTTCTGGAGGTCCGTTCTTAACCTGAAACTGTTCTTAACCTGAAGCACCACTTTAGCTAATGGGGCCTCCTGCTGCCGCCGCACCACCAGAGCATGATTTCTGTTCTCATCCTGAAGCAAAGTTCTTAACCCGAGGTACTATTTCTGGGTTAGCGGAGTCTGTAACCTGAAGCATCTGTAACCTGAAGCGTCTGTAACCCGAAGTACCACTGTATTTTCTATGTCGACTGTTAGTAGTAGCTCACTAGGGTTTCAGGTGGGGAATCTTTCCCAACCCTACCTGGAGATGCCAGGGATTGAACCTGAAACCTTCTGTATACCTGAAGGAGTGTCTCCACCCCCATCGTTTCAGCCCAGACACTGAGATCCAGCGCCGAGGGTCTTCTGGCGGTTCCCTCATTGCGAGAAGTGAGGCTACAGGGAACCAGACAGAGGGCCTTCTCGGTAGTGGCACCCGCCCTGTGGAACGCCCTCCCATCAGATGTCAAAGAGATAAACAACTACCTGACATTCAGAAGACATCTTAAGGCAGTCCTGTTCAGGGAAGTTTTTAATATGTAACACTGTACTGTTTTTAACATATGATTGGGAGCCACCCAGAGTGGCTGGGGAAACTCAGCCAGATGGGCGGGGTATAAATAATAAATTGTTATTATTATTATTATAAAGCAGCTGCTCTACCAATGAGCTGCAGCAACTTCCCCTCCAGTGAAGCCACTCCACACCTTGCTCTCCGTACATGGAACAAGCAGGAATTGCACCCCAAAATAAGTAAGCAATGGCAATTAAGCATACCTGACATCCGTCAAGATATCCTTTTTAACCACTTTTCGAAAGCCGTAGTGGCCAGTCTTCAAATGCACTCTGTAGCTGATGTGATGAAAGGTCATTGTGCTTCCTTCAGCAAACCCGGATCCTAGAAAATTGATTTTCTTCTTCCGTAGGAAACCTGCATCTTCGTCATCACATATGCTTACATGCTTTTCAATTTGTCTGATTTTTGATGCAAATGCTGGTGGTGGCAATAAACAAATGAGTGATCAGAAAAGTCACTGTAGGTTTGTAACAAACGAGGAACCAGTTACAACAGGTAGCAAAAGTATATCGTGAGCCCAATTCTAATCTAACACCACCAGCAATAGAATTTTTATGAAGAAAATTTAAAGGAAATAGAATGAGGGCAGGAAATCCAAGTTTTCTAAATTAATTTTCTGTTACACTCTCTCTATTTGCGTGGGCCATGGGGATTTCCAAGGGCACCGGTTATCAGGGTTTGGCTTCCTTTGATAGAGAGGGCTTATGGTGTTTCTGTAATATTTGTTTAACTTAAGAAACACTGCCCCATCAGATCCCTAGAGAGGCGTTCCATCATCTTATGCCTTTCAGCCTTCTGGTAGCTGTCTGCCTCTCTATCTTGGCCCATGTTCACACCATACATTTAAAGCACCTGACTTTCCCCAAATAATCCTGGCAACTGCAGTTTGTTAAGCATGCTGGGATCTGTAGCTATGTGAGGTGGTAAACTACAGCTCCCATAATTATTTGGGGGCAGTCATGCGCTTTAAATGCAGCCTCTGTCTCAAAAATGAAGTTGTCTCTTACAGACAACTTAAGATCCAGCCGTGCTTGGGGAGTGGATGGGAGTGTGTCAATGTCCCTGAGCTCTGTTGGATTTCTCCATTCAGAATATTCTAGGGAATCTTCCAGTTATTTATGAGTGTCCAACTGATGCACAACTGTACGCACAAACATCATGCCGAACCAGAAGTGAATTTAATAATTGCAAAAACGTCTCTAGAAGAGCCCAGAAATGGGAAAAAGGAGTGAAAACAGCGCCTATCTATCCCAGGAGCCTTGTAAGAGGAATCCTAGGAGCCCTTGCGCTGACCATTGAGGCCTGTGGAGTTTGAGAAGGTTTGTAGGGAACAATTGTGGTGGAGTTTGGTGTTGGGTAAGCGCTGCTGGCTTTTTAAAGGGTTTTTTAAGGGTTTACAGAGGTTTCAAGGGTGTGTTTGCAGGCTTTTCCAATGGTGCTTCAAATATACACAATTTCACTGACACGTACGGTGCCTTGAAACATAACCCCTGTATAAATTAGTTTTGTATTTGGGAAAATATAGTTCTTCCTACAGGCACAGAATTCATTGCTATTATCATTGCTCTGTGGACTATGGCTGCATGGATATCATGAGCACCTGCTGAATCTTGTCGGCAATTTCTGCCCTCTGTACAATCCTTTTATTTTAAATTCTTTAGGGAGCTATGCACTTCCCACTTCACAACTCCCACACAGGAATGCACATTTACCCAGATCTTTAAAACGATGGCTAAAGGAAATAACTAGGTTGCCCATTTATCCCACAGCAAAGCTGGCACCAGTGTGCAAAACACCCATTTCCATTTTGCAACTGTGTTCCCCTCATGCATTTAGCAGAGAGAGAATGACAGGGTGTAACAAATACAACTTAAATTATTTGTGTTTTGTTAGCCAACTTATGTACTCTGGAATAGAAACATTTTGACAAAATAAACAGTTGTAGCTACTAAAAATGCAAAGTAAGAACCGAAAAAGACCTGTGCAACCAGTCACCACAGAGCACCTACTAAAGGCACACCCTTGACAGCATCACCCAAGGTGCACAATTATTTGGGGCGTAGTTATGAGAAAATACATACGTATATAATTGTCTCTCCCTCTGAGGTGAGCATCTATGCACACCGTGTATGTGTTTTTAGGAAACATTTTACATGCAAATGATCTTATTGCACACTGCCACTATAGTTTTAATGCATCGGCAGTTTATAAATGGTCTTGTTTTTATTTTTATTTTCCGGCACCAAGGGGGGGGGGTGCGGAGAGCAGGCGGGGTGGGGCTGGCCGCCCACAGGGGTGTGGCGCGCATCCTGGCACACCACCTGCAGGGGCATGGCACCCAGTGCGGGCGGGGAGGGAGCTGCAATGCCACCCTGCCAGGATCACGCTGCCAGGGATGATGCGCTCCCCCTACACTCCTCTTCCTCCACCAGTGACCCCATGTTCTGGATTCAGGGTGCATGTAGCATCCCAAAACATCTGAATGTTTTATTCAGTGCTTTTTTTCCTTTAAAAATGTTTAGGGATACTCTGATTTTGCTACTCATATTGAAATACTGCCCCTCAATGAGGCCAAACAAAACATTCACAAAATGTTTAGGGGTATGTGTCCCTACCAGGAAAAAAGCACTGGTTGTATTATTATTTTTTATGTGTTGGAAAGCCGCCTAGAGTGGCTGGGGCAACCCAGTGAGATGGGCAGGATATCATCATCATCATCATCATCATCAGGCCTAGAGGCATTTCAGAGCCACTGAACCTGCCTTGCCCCACCCTCCAGTCTCTGCTTCTCAATTTGTATTGTATTCTTTTATGCACTGTGGCTTGCCGTTTTTTATCGATTGTAGTTTAGAAACTATTGTACTTGTTAAGTGGATTTCTGTTATTTTTTATACACTGATATTTAATATTATTCTATACTATTCTAATGAATGACGAATGTTACTTTATTTGATGTAGGTTGCGTATTTTAAAGTTATGTTTTATTGTCACATTTTTGTATTGCATTAGATTGTTATAAGGTATACATTCTTTGTTTCTTCAGCTTGTAAACCGCCTAGGGTATTGTAAGATAGAAAGACGGTATACAAATTAAAAGTGGTGGTGGTGTGGTGGTGATGATGATGATGATGAACGAGATTTGGAAATTCAACCCATTTTGAAGAGCGCCCTTTTGCTGTTTTCCTGAGGGATTCCACCCAGCCCCACCCCCACCCCTCATGAAGATTCACTTCCCCCCCTCAAAACCACGGGATTACTAGAGGGCAGCCTCCCCTCAACTCACACTCTTCCCCTCTTTTTCAAAACCTTTTCCAGCCACACCCTCCGTCGCATTTTTGTGTTTTGTTTTGTTTCGTTACCCATTCATGAAGGCGCCGGGGCGGGCGAAGTGCCGCGCATGCGCTCTCAGCAGCAGTCCCTCCCCTCCGACGGGCCGAAGGGGGCCCAGGTGAGCGCCTCGGCAGGTGAAGGCGGCAGAAAGAGAGAGCGCGCGCGCTGAGGTCCCGATCCGGCTTCTTCTTCTCCCTTCCCCATCTCACCGCAAGCCAGGAAATAACGGCTCCGCCGGGGACGTTCCATCGCGGCCCATTCGCCCTCCCTCCACCGCGCGGCGGAGGCGGCGGGTGTGGCCCGAGCGTGGGAGGCGGCAAAATGGGGGGGGGGGGCACAAAAGTAGACGTCATGGACGGGGGGGATTATGCTAGGATTTATGTTGGGGGGGGCAGGCTTCATGTTGGGGGGATGGGGGGCAGAATCTCAAGATTTTTTAAAAAATAATTTACTTGATTGGGAGGCAGCCCCTCCCCCTTGGCTACACCAATGGGAGGGGGGGCTCCTGTTTCTGGGTTATATGGGCTGCCCCCGCCCCATGGGACAAGGTGAGGCGACAGGATCAGCAGGATCTTTTTACAGTGGCACCTCGGGTTGCAGATGCTTTAGGTTACAGACGCTTCAGTTTACAGACTCCACTAACCCAGAAATAGTACCTTGGGTTAAGAACGTTGCTTCAGGATGAGAACAGAAAACGTGCGGTGGCAGCGGGAGGCCCCATTAGCTAAAGTGGTACCTCAGGTTAAGAACAGTTTCAGGTTAAGAACAGACCTGCGGAACAGGTCTTAACCCGAGGTGCCACTCTGTTTTCTGCATTTATTTCCCCACGCAGCTCCAAGGGGACTTGCCTAGTTCTCCTGCCCCTCATTTAACCCCCACAGCAACCCTGTGAGGCAGGTTAGGCTGAGAGGTAGTGGCTTAGCCCTCAAGGTCAGCTTCACAGCTGAGTGGGGAATCGAACCTTCGTCTCCCAGGTCCAAGTTCAATGCTCTAACCACTGCACTACCACTGCCTCTCCCTCTCAGTCAGCACCTAGAAGCTAACATTACAACAAGACCTCCAATTAGGTTTATATGGTGGTGACTGCTCTTTAAATGGTACTTCAAAATGTGGTAAACCCAACCTGGTCCTTTTTGGTAGTACTCTTGCTCGTTTTGATGAGTGGGAAGCCCTGAACTTCCACCCAAATGGCCAGAGCTTGCAGCATCACTGTTTTAGGGAGCAACAGTTTGCACTCATTCACTGGTCTTCATTTGGTGGGTCAGGACCAGCTACTGGGTCATACATAGCCTGATCCAAGGTGAGTCGCAACAGGAGCACGTACCACCATATATGGTTTAAGATTAAGAAATGGGCCCCCAAACACATGTATGTGTAAAAGGTGGGTCATGTGTCTGAAAAGGCTGAAGCCAAAACACATTCACTGCATCTGATATTATTTGTTTGTTTATTTTCAGGATACCTACAGAAACAAAATGCTGTACAAGTGTAAGATGACAATCTGCCCTTGTTCCCTAAGGCCCACACTCATCAGTAAGAATATCAGCACACAGCAAAGTTGAAAGTAGATTGAGGGTGAGTTGAAGTGATAAAGCTGTAAGCCATTCAGGGTCCAACTCAGCTCACGAGGTTCTGCCCCCTAACCTAAACTCAGAATGGGACAAAGAGGCTACATAACAGAAAGGAAATATTTAACATTTTTTAAAAAAATCATTAACCATAATACTGGGTATCTGTAACCGATTGCACTTCAAGGAACACGATCCTTTTCATAAAGTGTATAATAAGCACTTATTTTTCAACTATTTAGTTACAATTCGTATGCAAAACTTTCCCATTCATAGGATGCCCTAAATAAAAGCATTTCTAAATTAAATTTGAGATATGCTAATTTCTTGACTAGCTCCTATTTGGGGCGGGGGGGGGAGAGAAAGAAGATATTTCACAAACTACATGCAATGAAATAATAGCTTGAATTCTGATTTAAATGAAAGTGGGCAAACTGATTCCAAACACTGTGGATGAGAAGCCATGGGGGGGGCGTAACCTGCAGTGATGAAAATAAGTAGCGTCCTTTCTCCCAGCTCCCTGCCCCACTTAATCTCTACACACATTCACCCCATCTCCCAAAGCTACTTTTCTTTTTTAAAAAATGAAGCAAACCTTGGTGAGATCCTAGTATATGCTGCTTTGCGTATCTGATACACTGGCTTAACGGGTTTTCACATGGCACTCTAGCTCACGTTCAATAAATGCATGAAGTCCTCCACCCCGAAGTCAATGTTTTGTGCAGTGTCTGAAAAGGAAGGTCTGTGTGTATGGGTCTGTGTGCAACAGTATGCATGACAGCCCCTCCTTTCCAAACACCAAGCCAAGTGCATGGACCCCAGGGGGACAGGACCAGAAAGGGGGTGGGGGGAATGAGACTTCAATCCTGCTCTTTCCTCCTTCCATTCATGCACCGAACATAAGGGAAGGTTCATGGGTATAATGCTAATCTGTGTGACTTGCTCCAAACACACCAAAAGTGCTATCAAAGCAGTAGCAGAGGTTGTATTCCAAAGCCCTGTGAACGAAAAGGGCTTCATTTTAAAAACCCAAGTTTCTTCCTAAGTTGAATCTGTTTGCCTTTACACACTTCAAAATGCAAGGGCAAACCTCTCAAAAACTGTTCTGAGTTCTAATAAATATTCATCCTTCCAAACTTAAAACACTTTATATCCTATTGGTTTCTGTTGGAGAATTAAACACATGATGAACTCTCTCCCACTGAAATTTACAGAGCTTACAAGTGGGCAGTCTTAATTAGATAATGCTAGTTGCAAATAACTGTTCAGGCATTTGCCTGCTTGCAGTTGGAAGTGCCACTAAATAAGTATAGCAATATTGAAAGAGAATATTTTGGTGCACTACAAATGCAGACGTTTGGCAATGTTTTTCTCCATTATGTGTTCTAAGAAAGAAATAAGACTGCCAGCAGAAGAGAATAGTCATGCCTTTAGCTCTGCTACTTATGACACCTCCAGGGCAGCCTGGATCATAGATCTGTTTTCCAAGCTGTTGCTTTTTAAGAGAACTTTTTCATGAAACGCAGCTTCATGTATGAAATCGTAAGGAAAGTTACGGTCATGCAAGCAAGTGCAACATGGTTCTGCCACAGGCCCCATGCAGTTGGTTCAATCCCTTGGCTTTTGAGATACTGTTCTCCAGTGCACCTACAAAGAAGTACAAGTAGAGGTTTTGAGAATTAGTCCTAAAATTGCAACGTATTAGAAGTGTTCCCCTCTCAGACTCCAGAAGTAGCGAGCGACTTTACAGCTTAGCACAGAAAAAGCAAGTAGCCCTTTCCCAGTAGTAAAGGTAAAGGGACCCTTGACCATTAGGTCCAGTCGTGACCGACTCTGGGGTTGCGGCGCTCATCCCGCTTTATTGGCCGAGGGAGCCGGCATACAGCTAAGTGGCCAGCATGACTAAGCCGCTTCTGGCGAACCAGAACAGCACACAGAAATGCCGTTCACCTTCCCGCTGGAGCGGTACCTATTTGTCTGCTTGCACTTTGACGTGCTTTCGAACTGCTAGGTTGGCAAGAGGAGGGACCGAGCAACAGGAGCTCACCCCGTCGCGGGGATTCGAACCGCCAACCTTCTGATTGGCAAGTCCTAGGCTTTGTGGTTGAACCCACAGTGCCACCCTAGAAGGTCCCAGTTTCAGTCCTGGGCATCTATAGTGGAGCAGGAAAAGATTCCCTATCTTAAACTGAAGCGCCACTGCCATCAGTGTAGACAGCACTGAGCTAGATGGACCACTGGTCTGATTCATTATAAAACAAGGATAGCTAAGCTTTTTGGCCTAAGGGTGCATCTTTCCTTAGCCAACACTCTGGGGACCACATGGCAGCAGTAGTTTTGGCTAAGAATCAAGGTAGACACCACACAGAACACAACCTCCATCCTCACCTGGTCAGCTGAAGAGGGATACTGACCCCTCTGCACTCCATGGATGATCAGTCTGATGGCCAAGGAATGGGCAATTTGCCTTCCCATCAGGGTACTGGGTTTGGCAGATTAAAAAACTTCTCCACCTAACCCCAGTGCTGTATATAATTTTAACTTCTTCTTTTGACATTACTGCAGAATTAGTAGGATCATTTGGGGGAAGGGATTTGCTTGGGCAGTGGTGGTGAGACTACATCAGCCACCCCTACCCCCCAGGTATAAATCAACTTCCTATCAGGCCATCCAACATAACCGAGATTAAATTCAGCACAGAAAAGCGTTCAGACTATGCATGGATTTTCCATATGCCTACAAGTGGGCAGTAAGCACGATCCTAGTTTCATGGTTATGAATTATCTTGCAATTAAGACAGCTGTTTTTTGTATGTACTTAATGAAATAAGATATATACAGTATAGTGAAATGTCCCTCTGACCTGATTTGGCTCAGGGGTTTCCAGCATTCCTCATTTAAAGGGATTAGGCTAAAACCATTCATAGTACCACTGCTATAATAAATAGTGTAGCGTCAAAACAGTAACATAGCAATTTCTTTCTAATGCCTTTCTTCCTCTGGGAGACATCCAAAACAATGACCAAGGCTCACCTAGGTCCATTCACATTGCATTAAGCTATGGTTCAGTATGTCTGAATGCAGTCATCATATTAATGTGAACAGTACTCTTGTGGGGGTTTGTAGGTGCCTCCCGCTAATTCGGTTAGATCTAGTTAGAATGAAAATATATTTTACTTACATCTGTAATTTGCTGAGATCTGTACAGTTAGAATTGCTCCAATTTTCATTCATGCTTACATTGCAGAAATTGAGATCAGCAAGTTCATTAACCTCCAGTGCCTTTGAAAGTAAGAAGAAAAAATGATATAAAGGCATAGTAACAGCAAGAGAGTTGTTGCAGTGTAGTTTCATGTAAAAAATGTTGTAGTGTGCAGACTATTCTTTTCTCACTAGTATAGGATAGAAAATGAGCTGAGAGTTTGTTTTGCTGATTTAGTCCTCACTTCAGCTATGACATTTGTTGGGTGATATCAGACAAGCCATTATCATTCAACATTCCCTCTTCCGTTTGCAATATGGGAGTAATATTGTTGTAAGGAACACAAAGGTTGTATGTGAAATGCTCTGAGCATTTGGAGAAAGTGTCATATATATTTGCACATTTATTATTATTTACAACCATATAATGGGGATAAGGTTTATTTGAAATTGGTGGCTCCCAGACTGTAGACTTTTTTTGTGGTGGTGAGTATAAAGGAAGCTATTCTTCAGCCCAGATTACTACAGCTGGAACAGCTCAGTCGGTAGATCATGGGGCTCTTAATCTCAGGGTTGTGGGTTCAAGCCCCACATTGGGCAAAAGATTATTGCATTGCAATGGGTTGGAATAGATGACCCTTGCGGTCCCTTCCAACTCTTTTGATTCTATGATTCTAAATGACTTAGTATGCAAATGCTCCAGCAATCCATGAAGTGTTTCAGCCCAGGTCGACTTTAGGGGCAGGTGTTAACCGAGGCATTGCAGACGGCTTCAGGATTACGTTGAAAGTGATATGTCCTTTTGCTTTCAGTGGATCTTAACAACACAATTCTGTGCATGTTTATTCAGGAGTATGACCTACATTCAGTGGGTAGACTCTCTAGCAAGTATGTTTACGGCTGTAACCTTAGTCACAACTCACTTTAGCTGGATTGAAGACAAAGCCTGCTAAACTCAAAAAGCAACAAATATATATGCCTGTAATTATGGGGCAGAATTTCCAAGGGCTTGAGCTGATTAGTTTGTCTTACACCATTATAGGTAGAATAGTTACTTGGGGGGGGGGGGGAATGATTCTTCGCATGAAGCACTTACTGTCATCCCATATCGAGGTATACTGAAGTATTGGAGCCAGGCAAGCCAAGGCAGTATACTGGTGAGATTTACCAACAACCCAGAGAAAATCTGCAGACAAAACCATAATTAAAAATTCAATCCGATGACGCTTTGTAGTCAACAATCTGGATTTACATAATAAAGAATTAATAAGCCATTTTGTTACAAGGCAAGGAGTGAGATGCAACATAACCAGACAATGGAAAGACCTTTTACAATTGGTACAAAACTGTTTGGGAATCAGCCCTTCTTGAAAGATTTAACAAATAAACTGCGGTTGACACACGGACAGATCAAGAAAGATGGCTTTACTCCGGTGTGGTTTAATTTCATAACATATGCCAGTACAGTGGTACCTCTGCTTACGAACTTAATCCGTTCTGAAACCGAAACCATTCTTAATGGTTCTGAAACCGAAACCATTCTTAAACTGAGGCGCACTTTCCCTAATGAGGTCTCGGATTCCGTTCTTGGACCAAGGTAAAGTTCGCAAGCCGGGACACTACTTCTGGTTTTGCGGAGTTCGTAAACCGAATCGTTCGTAAACAGGACTGTTCTTAAACCGAGGTACCACTGTGTTCCAGAAAACGAACCCCCATCAGCATTTGGCTCAATCTGATTGATCTAAATTTAAACATAAAGTATTAGCTTCACTTTGAAACCCCTTCCCACGTCCATCAATTTACCAACACTTTATATTGTTTCATAGGTAGCGTAAGAGGAAAAATGACCATTTCTCATTCTTAATCTAAGCACAACCACAAGGGCTCCTGATTAGGCATTTAGTTATGTGATGTTGAATGTTATCTATTAACTCTGTTCTATCCTGTTTCCCCGTTGTTTTTGTTTAAACCAATTCAGGAACCAAGAACTTACACGTGGACCACTAATAATGAACCCTATGTTGTAGATTCTACTGCAAATTTATTATGCTAATTTTGTGATAGACAAATGACATGAGAAAACTTGGTCTATTTATTTGTATTGTTTACTATTCCTATGGTCCTTGTTTATAAAACTCAATAAAAAGTGACTCCGGCAATAAAGTTTTAGTTATTAAAAAAAGGGGGCACCCACCTGATTCAGTTTCCTAGCTGCTGCAATGCCAGCAACTTCCTATCAACCATTTAAGGATACTCACAATCATAAAAACAAAGGCGATGGTCATGAGTAGATTTGCTACAGCCACGACACTCTGTCCTGCGGCAATGGCTAGCGCCATTGAAGTCGCTGTGTAAGATACCATCATCAGAGTAAACATCATGATAAAGAAGGCCTCTGCTGTTGGCTTTAGACCTTACAGATCGAAAAGAAAAAGCGTGTTGTTTGACGAAGAATATACAGTCAAATCTTGTACCATGTTACTAGTTTATTCCACACCATAGACTTTGCATACACTTTATTTTCATGATGTTGCATCCTTATATTTAATAACGTCTGCATGGGCGAAATGCTTTCTACTCCTTGTGCAGCCTTACAACAAATAATATGAGGCTGCTCATATTATTTAGTTCTAGGTGGAAAGCTGAAAGAGCGTGACTTGCCAATGGCCCATTCAGACATTACTTGGCCTTTGGAACAGGCCTGGACGATATATCGCCCTGGACCGATATAAGGGGCAGACCGCGATGACAGCTTCACTCAGCGGTATATTGCGGGTGAAACCGCTGCCTCCAGAATCCCGCTGCAACCAGTGCCTAGCGCACCAAGGGTGCAACAAGCTGCAGACGGGCACTGGAAGCAGAGCAGCCGCAGTTTCACCCAGCGATAAACGGCTAGGTGAAACCGCGATCCCACTCTGCCCTCGTACATCTCAGGTTTGCAGAAGTATGGAAAAAGTAGGGGAGTGGGAGAAACAAAAAGGACTAAATTCAAAACAAAGCTCCAGAACACCTCAATGAGGACAAAGCATGGCAGCGGTCATGAAATGATGCCTATCTGATTTGGGTGCCAGAGAGTGCTATTTTTCTTGAAAAAGAGGAGCCGGAACTCACCATGAACTCCTCCCTTGTTCTCTTACAATGGCAATAGCTCCCACCTGAGAGGTGCGAGTTCTGGCAAGTTCCGGCTGAAAAAAAGCCCTGGTGACGGAGGGAAGGAATATCCTAGTGTGTAGGGTTGATGGGCTGGAAAGCTGAACAGGAGCATTTGCACACAACAAAATTTTGTTGCAGGATCCACTTGGCAAGCTCTGTTGTACAGCTTCAAGGACAACATACTTACCTAACATGAAATAAACAATGCTGGTGAAGATAATGCTTGGTAAAGTCCTCATAGGTATTAAATCAGCCATTAGCTTTGAGAAGAAATATGCAGAAATTCTGTAGTATCCACTGATGTACTCATGTCTATGAATATAAACAGTACAATATTACCAGGAAAGTTTTAAAGTACTCAAATACTTTCACACAGTAAACAACTGAGATACATTGTATGCAGTTTGGCAAAACTTTGATGTTGCCATAATAAAATCATCCCCCCCCCCAAAATGTACGTCTGTTCAGTCTTATTTATCACTCTTTCAAGAAATTGTTATGCTAGGGGTTACCGTATTTTTCGCCCTATAAGGCGCACTGGCCCATAGGACGCACCTTGTTTTTTGGGGGGGAAATGAATTAAAAAAAATTATTTCCCCTCCCCAGCCGCGGGGCTGGGGCGGGGGAAGGCCGAGCTTCCCCCCAACCCCAGCCCCCAGAACAGGCTGCTATCCGCAAGCCTTGCGAGCCCGGCGGCAACTCCCGCCGGGCGCACAAGGCTTGCGGACACCTGCGCG
This sequence comes from Podarcis siculus, assembly GCA_034642415.1. Taxonomy (NCBI): domain Eukaryota; kingdom Metazoa; phylum Chordata; class Lepidosauria; order Squamata; family Lacertidae; genus Podarcis; species Podarcis siculus. Next base: position 44,314,338 of record JAXCMG010000014.1, on the reverse strand, counting down.
AAGCATGGGGCATCCTCCGGAGGGCGCCCCATGCTCCGGGCTGCAGGTTGCCGCCCGCAAGCCTTGCGAGCCTGCGGGAACTCCCGCTGGGCGCGCAAGGCTTGCAGACACCTGCGCAAAGCATGGGGCGCCCGGGGGAACTCCCACTGGGCGCACAAGACTTGCAGGTAGCTTCCTGAAGCCTGGAGAGCGAGAGGGGTCGGTGCGCACCGACCCCTCTCACTCTCCAGGCTTCAGCGAAAGCCTGCATTCGCCCCATAGGATGCACACACATTTCCCCTTCATTTTTGGAGGGGGGAAAGTGTGTCCTATAGGGCGACAAATTCGGTAAATTGTTATTTTTTAAAAAAATCTACCATAAAAAACATTGGGTTCATGCAGACCAGAGATGTAAAACAGTTACTTCCTCTTCTCAGGGGAGGCTAGAAATTGTAGTTTGGGTTAGACTGTAAGACTGTCTCCTTCCCTTTAGAACTTCTTGGGTGTTAACATCAGCATAGGGTAGAACCCTTGTTGGTTCACCACCCTGAGAATTTTTTTTTTTTTTTTTTGAGGGGGAGAGAGACCTGGAAGAGGGTGGACCCTATGCTGTAATAATAATTTTATTATTTGTACCCCACCCACCAGGCAGGGTTGCCCCAGCCACTCTGCGACTTCCAACAGATGTAAAAACATAGTAAGACATCAAACATTAAAAAACCCTCCCTATACTGTAAAATTACCTCTCCACAGAGGTGTCTCTGGGACCTTCATTATATAGTTTCTGGCCTTATATATTAGGACCTACCCTATTCCTGTAATTCTTAATATGTTTTGAACTCGTTTTAATATTGCGTTTTTAAATTGCAACCTGCCCTGGGACTTTATGGTGAAGGGCGGTTAAGAAAGATGATTCTTGAAATAAATAAATAAAATAAACAAATAAATAAGGTAAATAAATAAATACATAAATAATAATAATATACAGTGTTGCCTGTTCAGCAGTGTTCTACTTACATAAATATCTTCTTCTCCACAACAAAAAGTTCAATAGCGGAAATGCTGCTGAAACACTGGTTGGTGGTCATAAAGAACATAGCACCAATTCTATGGGGGGAAATACACATTGTCACCATAAAGCCTTTGAAAAAAATATTTGATATTCACAAAAAGGATCCTCTTTCCTCCCGGAAACCCACTTTTTTTAGCAAGCTCATCCTTGGACGATCCCATGTTCTCATCTTCACCACTGCCTCACCCACTGGGAAAAGAGCTGTAACCTCCATTTCTGGTAGGAAACAGGCATTTACAGTGTATGCCCTTGGGTAGCTGCCAATTTATGTTAAAGATACTAGCCCTTGGGAGGTGAGTTGAGGCAGAATGGGAGGGGCCAGTACCCAGGCCCAGACAGAGGGGGGGGGGCCATATGGGCCACTTGGCCCGGGCCTCCGATTCCAAAGGGGGCCTTGGTCAGCATATTCGCAATCGCAGGGGATGCACTGGGGCGAATGCGGAGGTGCAAAGGCGGCGGTGGGCGGATTCCCTGGGGTCATGTCCGGCAGCGCCAGAGAAAAGCTTCCCTGTCCTGCGATCGGCTCTGCAGAGGAGTGTGGAACAGGAGTGTGGGTGGAGGCTACCAAGGCTCCAGAAGCCAGCGTGCCGCGAATGTGATGGTGGACCATGTTTTTCATGCTGTTAGAAGTTGATGAGTTTTTGTTTGAAATCTTGTTTGCCAAAAATTAAAACCACATGTACCTTAAAGATAAGTGTGTTGGCTTTCTTATTGCCAATATTTTTTTAAAAAACGATGAAAAATTGATGAAGATGTGGCTATTTGTTTAAAATTTTGTTCACTAGGCCAGGAATCCTTTTCCCAATGTATTTTTAAAAAGCACTACAGTGGTACCTCGGGTTAAATACTTAATTCGTTCCGGAGGTCCGTTCTTAACCTGACACTGTTCTTAACCTGAGGTACCACTTTGGCTAATGGGGCCTCCTGCTGCCACGCCGCCAAAGCACGATTTCTGTTCTCATCCTGAAGCAAAGTTCTTAACCCGAGGTACTATTTCTGGGTTAGCGGAGTCTGTAACCTGAAGCGTATGTAACCCGAGGTACCACTGTATTGTATATCTATATTTTCCATTTTGTCTTTATACGCAGATACAGTTCAGGCCTTGAAATAAAATTATTTGTCAGCATAACTTTTGTGAAAATTATTTATATACTTATTTATAAGACTTCAGTTATCCCCAGGGTAAAAAAGGGGGGGCACATTATCTACCTGGCCCAGGCCTCTGCCTGGCTCTGCAAGGCCCTGCCAGTACCCTACAAATCGTGGGGGAAGGAGCTGCCATCGCCTGGTTTTACAAGACGGAGCGCTAAGATACTGGCTGGTTAGCAGTCCTATCCAGTTAAAGAATGAAAAGAGATGTATAAAGTCCAAGCAGAAGCTAGTCTTTGTTTTACAGGCTGTGCTTTTCAATTGACAAGAGCTAAATTCCAAGCTTCAAAATGGGAGGCATCAATGCTTCTGAATGCTTCCAGTTGCAGGAAACCACAGGAGGGAAGAATGGGCTCTTGGGCTCAGATTCTGCTTGTTGGTTTCCCACAGGCAACTGTGATGCTGGTATGAGATGGGCCATTGGGCAGATCCAGCCGGCTCTTCTTACATTCTTAACAAGTCTGAAGATTTCTCTAGAATCAAAAACTGCCGCCATTTTCTCCTCACACAGCCCCCGGATTGCTCACCTGTTCTGCAAACCAGTAGTATCGTTCGTTACCCCAAAGAATATGGCACCTACGACTGCTGCCAGGAAAATGGTAACACAGATCTGAAACATAAACGAAATATACAGCAGTGTTATATCGCATACAGTCGAGTGCAAAAATCACTAGCTGTCAACTACAAAATTGAAGACAAGTACAAATCAAATTCCTTCTGAAAATTGGAGTTGTCATTAGCAACGAAACACCCTCCAGCAGCTAAAAACCATTGCAAGCACCCTATTAGTTATCATGGTTTCATATAGAATTTTGGAATTTAGCAGGTTAAACCTGCTGCAGCCTGAGAAACGGCATACCAGACACGTGCCTTTTTCTCGAGGCATTTGAAATCAGCTCAAGCTGTTTATATTTTGCAATTGACTTTGATTTTTCGGATTATGGCTGTTTTACTGAGGTCTCATCTGCTGCCATGTATTTTTTGGGTGTGCTCTTTTGTTTGTTTTTTTTGTGTGTGGTTTTTTTTTTTTTTGGTAGTCTTTTTTTTTACAGTTCAATAGAATTCTATTCATGTCTACTCGGAAGTAAGTTCCTGGAATGCAAAGGGGCTTCCTCCCAAGCCTGGGACATGGAATTGCAGCCCCAGCGTGTTTTTATTATTCGGTTTCTTAGCATGATCTACATTTGAAATATTATCGATATCATTAATAAAATAATAAGTATCATAACCATAACTGGCAGTGGCCTGTGATGATGTATGCAGCAAACTTTGAAGAAGGGTGTTGATTCAAGGCAGCCCAAATAGGTTCAGAACAGGGTTTCCCAAACTTGAGTCTCCAGCCTTTTTTTGGACTACAATTCCCTTCACCGTTGACCACTGGCCCTGCTAGCTAGGGATGATGGGAGTTGTAGTCCAAGTTTCGGAAACCCTGGTTGAGAAGGGTTTTTTTATTATTACAGTGGTACCTCTGATTACGAACTTAATTCGTTCTGGAGGTCCGTTCTTAACCTAAAACCATTCTTAACCTGAGGTACCACTTTAGCTCATGGGGCCTCCCACTGCCACCGCGCCACCGCTGTGCAATTTCTGTTCTCATCCTGAGGTAAAGTTCTTAACCCGAGGTACTATTTCCGGGTTAGGAGAGTCTATAACTCGAAGTGTTTGTAACCTGAGGTGTTTGTAATAAGGTTACCAGATTTTTTTTCAATGAATCCAGGGACACTTTTCAACTTCAGTAGGAATGATAGGATTTTATCAGCGGACTGGTTTATAAATCTGGGGACTGTCCCCGGGAAACGGGGACATATTGAGAGCCAGTGTGGTGTAGTGGTTAAGAGCGGTAGTCTCGTAATCTGGGGAACCGGGTTCGTGTCTCCGCTCCTCCACATGCAGCTGCTGGGTGACCTTGGGCTAGTCACACTTCTCTGAAGTCTCTCAGCCCCACTCACCTCACAGAGTGTTTGTTGTGGGGGAGGAAGGGAAAGGAGATCGTGAGCCGCTTTGAGACTCCTGAAGGGGAGTGAAAGGCGGGGTAGCAAATCCAAACTCTTCTTCTTCTTCTTCTGAAAACCTTAGTTTGTAACCCAAGGTACTACTGTATTATAAAGTGTGATATATGGTGAACATTTTTTCTCTTTTTAGCTGATGAAGTATCTACTGGTATACTAATGTACTTGGAGCACGCAAGGCTACACCAGGGGTGGCGGGGACAGCTGAAGGCAAGGATTAATGTTTGAATGACTCCATGAAGGCTTCTCTAACCTGCCACCCTGATGTTGTTGGACTACAACTCCCATCATTCCTGGCCATTGGTCATGCTGGCTGAGGCTGATGGGAGGTTGGAGGTGCACCATATTGACGAAGGATGCTTTAAAGTGTTGGCCATCGTGGGTAGGACTCAAAATGTATTGGGCTGGTACTGCCAGAATGGTTAAGACCGCATATCAAGAATTAAGTATGAATGATTAAAACCGCAGCCAATGTGGTGGTATCAGGCAGTTTGGCAAGAGAAGCCCTCAAAACGCAACAGAGGGCCCTCCATACATGGTACCGTGATGCTAAGAACCTGCCGAAAGGACCAAATGTCAGGGATAATCCAAGCACTAAGCCAATTGTAGTAGAAAACAAGGATCATAGCAAGGCCCAATTGAGAAGATTAAAAAAGAACTGTAGGGCATTTGGAGACCGCATTTCAAATCCATTCCTAATGAGGTTAGGGAGATCAAAACGATTGGAGGGGCTGAGGAGTCAGGACCGTTAACCCTGGAAGATTAAAAAGCTCTAAAAGGGCATTATTCTTGTCACAAGGTCAAGCTTTTACAAAGCAATTAAGAGAGATCTCCATAATATCAACATACACATGGAATCAAAGGCCGTAATTCTAGGAGATTTTTGGCTTGTGGACAGCAAAAGTTTAAGAAGGAATCAAATGGATCTAATTAGATGTTTTATAGAGCCCCAACGTCTAAGGGCCAAAGAAGTTTGCTGAACATCTGAAGCGCAAAGGTGGGAGAAACTTAAGCCTTCTCGTGGCCTTCCTCTTCTCCCCTGCGCTCCCCTCCCCAAGATAATCTTCCTCTTTCAGGACACCCAGATGCATATTTGTTGGGGCTCAGAATAAATGCAGCTGGGGAAAATACAGGCCTAAAGCTGATTTGGCATAAGCAACATTCCCTTGTTCACCACTTCAAATCATATCCCACCTCAGCCACTTTTTTGACCAGGAGCAGGGAACCTTTTTATTTTCTTTTTTTTTTATGCATAGCTTTATACAGTGGTACCTCAGGTTAAGTACTTAATTCCTTCCGGAGGTCCGTTCTTAACCTGAAACTGTTCTTAACCTAAAGCACCACTTTAGTTAATGGGGCCTCCTGCTGCTGCCACGCCGCCGGAGCACGATTTCTGTTCTTATCCTGAAGCAAAGTTCTTAACCTGAAGCACTATTTCTGGGTTAGTGGAGTCTGTAACCTGAAGCGTATGTAACCTGAGGTACCACTGTATAAACAATGAAGGGAAAAGAGAAGTGGCAGTAAAGCATGTCAATTCATTGTACCAGTTTAAAAGGTCGGGCCTATGTGGTTAAAACCAAGTGGGGAACTTTTTTTTTCCAGCCTGAGGGATGCTTTCTCTTCAGAGCACCCTTCCAGGGTGGAGTGATGGGCGAGAGCTACAGTCAGCTGAGTCAACTGCAGGTGCAGAGATCACATGCTCTTTGCTTCCAGCCCCATCTTAGCCTGGGCCAGGCACAGCTGTGAACATTACCTCAGGCGTTCTCCACCTAGGTTCAGCTGTAACTCTCCCCGGCATTCCCTCAGACGTTCCCCACCTGTGTTCAGCTGTCATTCTCCCCAAGCTGCTATGTGCACACAGCCAAACAATGCCCTTCTTCTTCCCTCCTTGCCTGCCTACGGGCTGAGGAGACAGCAGTGGTGGGGAGGGGAGCATTTGGGCAACCTTTCTTGCTTTGATCAATTCTTCCACTGGTCCCATATTCATTCCACCGAGTCCCTGCTGCTGCTCTCTGCAAGGTCCCTCCCACCTCCAGCAGTCTTCGTCTGCCCTGTCACTTTCCCACCGAACAAGCCTCTTCCAGGTGATCCTCGCCCTCAGAGCCAGTCTCCTCTTCCCCTAAGGCAGCAGTTCTCAACCTGTGGGTCTCCAGATGTTGTTGGACTACAACTCCCATCATCCCTGAGCTCTGGCCTTGCTAGCTAGGGGTGATGGGAGTTGTAGTTCAGCAACATCTGGGGACCCACAGGTTGAGAAAGGCTGCATGCTCTGGTTATCTCCCGCTTGGACTACTGCAACACACACTACGTGGGGCTACCTTTGAAGGTGACTCGGAAACTACAGCTAATCCAGAATGCGGCAGCTAGACTGGTGACTGGGGGCGGCCGCCGAGACCATATAACACCGGTCTTGAAAGACCTACATTGGCTCCCAGTACGTTTCCGAGCACAATTCAAAGTGTTGATGCTGACCTTTAAAGCCCTAAACGGCCTCGGTCCAGTATATCTGAAGGAGCGTCTCCACCCCCATCGTTCTGCCCGGACGCTGAGGTCCAGCGCCGAGGGCCTTCTGGCGGTTCCCTCATTGCAAGAAGCAAAGCTACAGGGAACTAGGCAGAGGGCCTTCTCGGTAGTGGCACCCGCCCTGTGGAACGCCCTTCCAGCAGATGTCAAAGCGATAAACAACTACCTGACATTCAGAAGACATCTTAAGGCAGCCCTGTTCAGGGAAGTTTTTAACGTGTGATATTTTACTGTATTTTTGGTTTCTATGGAAGCCGCCCAGAGTGGCTGGGGAGGCCCAGCCAGATGGGCGGGGTATAAATAATAAATTATTATTATTATTATTATTATTATTATTATTATTATTATTATCCTCTGCTTTCGCCAATGCCCTCTTTCCCTGCCCTCTGTGTAGGCGCCAGTCATGGGACACACTACATATTTTTGGCGCAATACGTAGGTCTCCTCAGTGAAACGGGTGCTGCTTCCCAATATGGAGCTGGAGACCAGGATAGCTACTATCTATTTATTTATTTATTTATTTATTTATTTATTTATTTATTTATTTATTATTCTAAAGTCTATGAACAGAAAACCTTGTGGCAAGGGGGAAGGAGACAGAAAACAAGAAACTTAAAAGAGAGACTTCTGGTTATTCAAAACAACACAGACAAAAGTAAAACAAGATAGGGCCTTCTCTGTGTTTGCCCCCCCAACTTTGGCATGCTCTTTCCCCAGAGGTATAGATGACACATACACTGGGCTTTTTTTCCACCAGAACTCAATTCTGGCACCTCTCAGGTAGGCCCCATTGCCATTACAAGAGAACAAGGGAGGCGTTCGTGGTGAGTTCTGCCGCCTCTTTTTCTAGAAAAATAGCACTGCGCCTACACTACTGTTGTTTCAGCGGCAACTCAAAACATACCCGTTTCCCTAGGAATTTTAGTTTTAGTGGCTTGTGCGAATGTCATGGAACCTCTTGTTTTTGCTGCTGGTTTTTACTGGTTTAGATGCTGGTTATTTTAACCGCTTCATTTTATTGGTTCTGTTTTTTCATTCCATTGCAATATTTAACGATTGCATCATTTACGGAGAGAGGAAAACAAATCTCATAAATAAAGAAATGGTTTAGGTGAGCATCTTCCAATATAGTGGTGCAAACTACCATCCCCAAAACAAAATGTGGGTGGTCATCATGGCTCCGGGTAAAATATTCCAGCATCTATGGAAAAACACTGGTGCATTCTGGTATCAATTTGTTATTTCTGCCATTCTCTCCACCTGGAAGCCTCCAACAGCTTAAAGTTATTTCTTGTGCAATCAACATGTGCACAGCAGTAACTCACTAGCTGCACAGGTCAATGCAAGTATTGTATCACTGTAGATTAATGAAGAAAGCATTTTAAATGGCCAGTATTACCTGTGCAATGGAGGCTTGCGGGTTGCCTAGCAGATTTTTGAAAGTGCGTTTAGAGACCCACTTGAGCTGGTGAAAGAAGGGAGTGGAGTAGGTAATTTCTCGGAAAGAGGTCTCCCTCTGGCTCCCCAAAGACAGCCTCTCTAATTCTGCTTTGGTTTCTTGGTAGTAAGTGGAACTGGAATACTTCTCTGCCAATTTCTCTGCCAGTGTCTGATCACGACTGATGTGTTCGTCAATGTTATCTTTGGAGAGATGGGGAAATACATTTAACATGGTCTTCTGGATCTATGGGAGTTGAGCTAGAGCACAAAACACAAAATGTAGCATAACATAAAGGCCGAGTACTTTATATGATGAAGGTAGCGCTGTGGTCTAAACCACTGCCAATCAGAAGGTCGGCAGTTCAAATCCCCGCAGGAGGGTGAGCTCCCGGTCCCTGCTCCTGCCAACCTAGCAGTTCGAAAGTACAAGTAGATAAATAGGTACCGCTCCGGTGGGAAGGTAAACGGCGTTTCCGTGCACTGCTCTGGTTCACCAGAAGCAGCTTAGTCATGCTGGCCACATTACCCGGAAGCTGTACGCCGGCTTCCTCGGCCAGTAAAGCGAGATGAGCACCGCAACCCCAGAGTCGTTCATGACTGGACCTAACAGTCAGGGGTCCCTTTACCTTTACCTTTACTTTATATGACATAAGCTTTTGTGGGCTAGGGTTCATACCACCCAAAGAGGCGCTTTGCTCTTCGCTTTCAGTTTGGTCCGCTGTTTGAATGAAACGGACACAGGAAGAGCCTCAATTGCCCACCTAGTCCAACATCCTGTTCTCAGCAGATACCCGTGGGAAACCCACAAGTAGGACTCAAGCATAAGAACACTCTTCCCTCCTACAGTTTCCAGCAACTGGCATTCAGAGGCATTATTGTGGAAGCAGAGCATGGCCATCATGCCTAGTAGCTGTTGATAAGTAGATCTTCCATGAATTTGTCTGCTAATGCAGCCTAAGACTGGAATAGCTTCTTCTTTTTGCAGCCATGTTGCACTGGTGGCCCTTGGTCATTTTGTGGTCAACTAAGACACCTAAATACTTTTCACATTTACTTGATCTCTCAGGTGACATTCCAAAGTTGGGACATGGTGACAGAGAAGAAGACCCTGTCCCATGTTCAGCCTGACCCTAAAACTGTGGTGGCCAAACTCAGCCCTCCAGATGTTTTGGGACTACAACTCCCATCATCCCTAGCTAACAGAACCAGTGGTCAGGGATGATGGGAATTGTAGTCCGAGGGCCAAGTTTGGCACCACTGCCCTAAAGGAATGACCAGAGTTGTATGATAGGAGCCAGTCCTCCAGGTATCCTGTTCTTAAGCCATTCAATTGCAATCCCAACCCTCTTTGTGCCAGGATGAGGTGGTTTTGGATTGAGTGGAGGCCTTTGGTGTCTTCCAACCACAAAGCAACACCAGAGTCACTCTACAAGGGCAGTTTCCCCTTTTCAAGCCTGTGAGTGGGCAGAAGAACTATTAGCAGGTCCACATCACCACCAGCAGCATACAGAAAGCACCAAAATGAGGCAGGGAGCGGCTAAGCAGGCCCAGGTTCTGCTAGCTCCCCAGCCAACCCAACTGCCATCATTTGACAGCATCAAGTCCAATTGCTGCACCAACTCCAGGCTCGCACAGGGATTTATGCCCCTGCTAGCGTGAGTGACAGGGGTCTGAATGCAGTGGTAGTTCGGCAACACTTCACTGCTGCCTGGGCAGGATTTGAGCTTCTTTGTCAGGCTGGTTTGAAACCAGCCCTTTGTTGCTCTGATCCAACAGTTATTTATAGAATCATAGAACTGAAGAGCTGGAAGGGACCACAAGGGTCTAGTCCAACCCCCTGCGATACAGGAATCTTTCGCCCAGTGTGGGGCTCTAACCCACGACCCTGAGATTAAGGGTCTTATGCTCTGTCGGATTGTAGGTGCTGAGACTTCACCGTGTGTCAGTACCAGTGGGAGGTAGGTGGTACGTTGAATGCACACTGACGCACAGCTGAATGCCGTAATCTGCACAACAGATGGGTATGATCTCTGAATAGATTGTTGTGCTGGCACCGGCACTATACAAACCAGTGGTCTCTGTATGGTATCGTACAGGAGCGATTTCTCTACGGCAAAGCTAATCAACGCAGAATGCATCTCTTCATACAGCACACCGGGCAGTGACTCTAACAAAGAAACTGTGTTTTGCATACCTATTTCAATTTCACCAGTCTTGTTTGAAGCCACAGCCGTCGAGTCTCCATTAATGACATCCAGAAAGAAGTCAGCAGGATTGTTGTATGGTTCGCACTCATAGCCTACAAAGAAATAAAATGCTTGCAGGTCTTTCAATAAGCAGGTGGTGAAAATGTATTGCAAAGTACTTGGGATCGTGTATTCAAAATCTTCAGATCTGTTCCCCCCCCCCAAAAAAAATGTATCCAGATTATCAAACAGCCTGCAGCTGTCCATGCTTTGGTAACTTCAAGACTAGGCTATTGTAATAAATACATCCATCCACTCCCCTGTGGCAAAGCCAAATTGAGCTGACTTTAACAAAACAACAACGGGGAGATATGCTCACATATAGCAGTCCCCACTATGTTCAGTAGAGAGTCTTCAGAAACCTTACCACTGGATTTGAAAAATTCTATGGCGTTCTGAGCTGGTCCATGATATAGCATCCTTCCTGCTGCCAGCAAGGTCAATTTATCAAACAGTCGGAATATGGAGTAGCGAGGTTGGTGGATGGAAAAGATGATTGTTTTCCCTTGCCTGGCCATCCTGAACGGAGTAGGCAGTAAGAAAGGTGTCAACTGGCTTAAGGTTTTTTAAACATGGTGTTACTCATTCAAAATCTGCAAGCTAAAAAAACCACCTGCAACTCATCATAGGTCGAAATTCTCAACATACAGCTGTGCAAAGTGAAGAGACCACCCCTCTCTGTGCTGCCCCACCTCTTCTCTTCTCCATAGCCCAGTAGCTATGACTACTTGTATAATGGGCACTGAATCGATGTTCTAGCTACCTGAGAAGCTGATTTCACTCCCCCATTTGGCCCCGCAGATAGTTTCTGCCTTTTTTCCAGCTCTGCTCAGTGTTCGAAACTCCCTTTGTTCTAGGCACATTTTGTGACAGGGAATTTCATGAGCACTAGCGGTTTTTGAGCTCTGGGTGCACTACTGCGCCTAAGATTTCAGATTAAAACTGCAGAGTGGAAGGAAAAGAAGACCTTTTCTTGCCTCTCCCACTTCCAGCTGCTCTCTGAAGGCTAGAGAAGAGACCCTCTTAAGAATATTGGGGGGGGGGTCAAGGGAAGGACTAGACCATGTGAAAAATGGACATAATATTTTAGCAGCAGTTCATTCATTTTCAGCTTTGTATTGTTATTAAAAAAGCACGCCTAGACATTCTGTTGTTACACCCATAACCTAGGTTTAAGGTGCCATTTTGCTCCTATCTCAGTTTCTAACACTGGATCTGCTGTATGGCAAGCCAAACCTGGGAGTAGGCTGTCAGAAACTGCTTGGGAGTGGGGTTAGGGTTTTTTTATATTGATAGGTTGCTGGTACTTCTTGAAGTGTGCCTGCCTCTGCACTTCCATAATACCTGCTCAACTGCATACCTGTGAAGGAAGAGATTATGAATGCATTGCACACCTCCAGGAAAAGGAGGCTTGTTAAAGGCTGGCTACAATTCCCCAATGTCTGGTGAGACGCAGGAAAAAAAGGGACCTAGTCCACTCTTTCAGCAGCTACACAGTTTGCATTTGTTATCACTGTACTTTCCCCATTTGTCTTGTTATGAGGCTGGGAGCATTGTAAGTCCCATCAAAGAACTACAACATTAAAAAAAAAATCAAGTGCTGTTACTGCACTTCAAGACTGATTCTCTGAAAAACACTAAACCTATTTAACCAAACCTCATTTATTTACTGTACGGTATATGATTTTTCCCCAAAGTACCTCTGGAAAGCACAGATGGGTTCCCCTAACTCAACAAAAACCTGTGAGGTGGGGCAGGCTCAGAGGGAGCGACTGACCCAAATTCACCATGTAAGTCTAACCAGTTTGGGTCTCGATTGTCTAGGCGGAATGCTTCCTTTCATATAAAACTTCCCGGCACTTAAGATCTTCCGATGATGCCCTGTTCAGGATTCCATCTCACGGGGAAGCTAGGCTGGCCCTCGTTTTTGCGATTGTGCCTTCCAAGAGAAGTTCTTGCCACTTTTCTGCAGAAAACTATTTGTCCCATCTGGCCTTTTAAAGCTGAAGTTGACTACCTCATCCTCTGTTTTCTGGCTGTTTTGCTATATTGTTTTTACTTTTTCATTGGTTTTAGAGAACTATTGGTTTACTGTTGTGTTTTAATATTTTGGACTATTGTATTTTAATATTTTGTTGGAAGCCACCCAGAGTGGCTGGGGAAACCCAGCCAGATGCGTGGGGTATAAATAATATGTTGTTGTTGTTGTTGTTGTTGTTGCTGTTGTTGTTGTTGTTGTTGTTACATTTGGAAATCCCTGCAATACATTGTATGTACAGTGGCACATAAATAATTTTAAATAAATTGTGGTGTATGGTATATATTGCAGTAAAGTGCAGAATTTAATAGTCAAGTAAGACTGATGGCTGGTTGAAAGACGAAAGCAAGGTTTATTACTTATGGCAAACAAAGCCACATGTCAGCTCAAGCTGACATGTGGCCAACATGGACTCAAGAAGTTAACAATAACTGATTTGGAGAAGCAGGAAAGAAGTAAAGCATGAGAAACAATCTACATATCAACAAGCAGTCCGTCAAGAAGGAATCAGGAAGGGAAGAACAGGTTGCCTTTCCATCTACTTCCCCCACCCCCACCCCTGGTTCAGGTAACTGATTGCAAGCATTGTTGTTTTCTAGCATAAATAACATGGCTAAGTAAAACTCTGGACACAGGTGGTCTCTCCATCCCAATTCCAGCCCTATCCACTAAATCCCAGTGGCTCACACAAGAATCATACTTTGGGCATCACAGTTCGTTGCACTGATGCTGAAGAAAGCGCTATTATTTCATCCCATGCACGGCCAAAAACACGCAGTACCTTTTCTAGCAATTACCTTTTCAGGAGTAGCAGGACAGCATTGGCTGTGCTGGCATCTAGTCCAGTGGTTGGCTCATCTAAGAACAAGATTGCAGGATCAGTAATCAGCTCCATGCCAATATTGGTCCGTTTCCTCTCTCCCCCCGATATGCCACGAATGAACTGGGTTCCAACCTAATGCAAAACAAGAACTTGAACAATATTGTGTACATCAATGGTGCCATATAAACGTTTAAAATAATAAAGATTAATATTTCATTAGAAGAATTTCATTTATAATGATAGAGAAGGGAAAAAGAAAGTGAGAACGGGGGAAAAAACCTTACATTAATATACAAATGTGTATATTCTTATTACCCTAATACACATATAATTGTCAATAACCTAATATATTCTGTGTAAACTCATTTCAAATATCATTGTATTCAAAGATAGTCTGCGTCTATAAGCTATCCATATTTTGCAAATGTTGCCATGTTGTCAAGCCATTGATTAAGAGGAATCGTATCTCTATTCTTCCAGTCCTTCAGTATCAATCTCTTGGCCACCATTAGGGCATGTAGAATCCATTTTCACTGTCCTGTTGTCAATTTCAATGCAATGGGTATATTGTTCAAAAGAATATTCACCTCTGAAAATCTTAATTTTTTTCTGTAGTGTCTTGTTGATATAGTTTTTCTCCCGGAATTTAGTAAGTGTGGGACATAATTTTGGAGAGGCAATGATGATATTGTCTGACTGTTTTGAAAGTGCTTAAAAAAGAGCCTGCAGGATAGCCCATCTAGTCCAGCACTGTTCACAAACCTTTGAATCTGCCACTTTTGTTAAGCCCAGCTCCTTGAGGATCTGGTTGATCCTATCCTCCTTTTCCTGCTCCCTCACAGTCTTTGGTAATCGGAGGGCAGCTGAGAACTGGAAGTTCTCCCTCACGGTCAAGGTCCCCATGACCACATCATCCTGGACAAATCCAAAGGAAACAGATAGATATGCAACTCAAATCAGGAGCTCCAGTTCACATACCAAAGCCACAAATCACACACACAGCTCCAAGCAAACCTTCTCTATTCCATGCTCTGCAACATTTGCATAAAGCAAACTGGACTATGCATCACACTGGGCAATCCTGATTTTAACACTGGGTTTTGTAAAGGGTAAAATAGAGTCAGAGACTATCGGTGGCTTACCTGCACAACATATCCAGAGATACATTTGAAATTGGCAGGTTGAGGGGCTCCATTGATTAGAACGTCTCCACTCAAGCCATGGGGATCTTTCCTTGCAGCTAAAATATCCAGTAGTCTAGAAGAAAAAGGCAGGACTACATCACACAGGACTCCCCCCACCCACACACACAATGTTTTTTGTTGTTGTTGTTAAAGCACACTGGGAGTCAAACTGGATTTGATTGTGCACAATTTTAATGGAAATAACTCATCCCAACACTTTCCAAAAGCAACTATGTGGACAAGAGGAAAGCTTCTCTCCAGTGCAAAAGTGTAGCTGGGGAGGATTTTCATCAGGCCCAAGGTATGGAGGGAAAGTAGTTACACACACACACCGGTTCTGATCTGATTCCGCTTTTCCCTGGTGTGACTGCTATTTAAGATTTTTATTTTAAAAAGCACAGATCACCAAATTCATAGAATTGTAGACTTAGAAGAGACCATGAGGGTCATCTAGTCCAGCCCGGTGCATCGCAGGAATCTTTCGCCCAACATGAAGCTCAAACCCACAAACTTGAGATTAAGAGTCTCATGCTCTGCCGACGGTGATGGCTCCTGAAACCTATCATTTTACTTCCCAAGAAAAAACTAATTTATATTCATTTAACCAAAATATCTTTTGAATTCCCAAGCCACATTACAACTTTTTAGCACCGTTCATTTGGGGAAATTGAAAGCTGAAAATTTCAACACACCCAGTTACCCGATGGGATGATCTCCCCTCCCTCCAGTGCTGTTCTGGGCAGTCTCCCAGTCCTCCGTAATAAATTGTGTGTGTGTGTGTGTGTGTGTGTGTGTCTGTGTGTGTGTGTACAGGAGGCGTACGGAGAAGAAAGCAATCCCCATTATTTTAGCCGGAGTCCTTCTGCCGGTTTCTGCTAGCAGAAAAGGGTAGATGAATCCAGCCCTGTATGTTGGACATAACTTGCAGTTTGTTCACACAGATGTCCTGACTCAGTTTATAGACTGCCCTGCTTCTCTGTCTTGCTCTGTCAAGACCATAATAGCATATTCAGCATCGTTTAGCTAGTCCCACTGAGAAACGTAACTGAGGACATGCTCACAACATTATACCAGAATTGTAGGAACAGGCTGATCCTCCAGCAAAATTATTTCAGACCAGACTATGAATCCATTCTGGGCTTCAATATATGAAGCCATGTTTTCTGCCTGGAGGGCTTTCTTTTAGTCAAGGGTATGAATTAGAGCCAAGTTAACATGTAGCCGCTTTTGCTCACTGCCACGAGACTTACGAAGACTTGCCACAGCCGGTTGGCCCCAGGATTGCGTTCAGTCCAGGTCGCATTATGCCGCTGCAACACAAAACCAGCACATTTCTTGTGAGTTGTTTTCGCCTTCGGTACATTGCATCTACTGGTCAAACTTAATCAAGCTGCAGATTGATTCGAAGCCTGGGTTTGAAAAGGCTGAAGGCCTTAAAAAGTGCATCCGTACAATATTCTCAAAAATGCCCCTGCGAGTGAACATTACAGCAGCAATCTAGACGAGCTGCCCTTCAAGATAGCATACATACATACTTTATTATTATTACAGTTGTATTGCACCTTTACTTCAAGAAGCTCAATGTGGTATAATTAAGTTCTCTCCCTCCAGCTGTGCCTCGGTCTTTTCAAGGCTTTCTCTGCCCTCACTGAAGTACTCTTCGGGCTCCACAAGGACTCTCCAGCGCTCTGCTGCCAATTCCAAGTCTGAATCGATTTCTTTATTCCCAGCACTGCATGCATATGTGGTCATGCGCAAGCCAAGCACACGCATGTTGTGGGGGGTGGGTGCCTAGAGTTAATCCAGCACTGATCGCGGATCCATGGGGCATCCCTGAAACTTACGAATCAACCCTATGGGTCCCTAGGGTTAATAACGTCTGCTTTCATAACACCTTATTTCAGTTTATCTAAGGGCAAGCTACCAAATATTCTGTAGGGTGTGGCCCCCTGTTACCTTTCACACAGGGAACAATATAATTCGGTTAATTATTCATAGTCATATTACGGTCTGTTCTCATGTAGCATTGAACTTCACAGTCAATTACGCGCCATTTGCAACCACAGCCGTGTTTGCTTGATCAATTTCTGTTCCCGACATAGGTCAATAAGCGAGCATTGGCAGATTTCCACAGCGGTGGCTGCCATTTTAGATCCAGCAATTCCCACAGAAAGCCATGCCATCTTAGGCAGAAGATCTGTTAGCACTGCCATCACGTAGCTGCCAGAGGGCCACCCTTCTTCCACCTATGCTTTTTAAGGCAAAAAATTGTCCACTGAAAGGGCTTTGGATAGTGCAATGAACTCTGAAACCAACCATTTCACCATTGCAGTCTCCTCTTCCTAACCTATAACACCCAACTTCCCAGTGGATTTCGCAGGGTCTGGTCTTCACCGACAGCTAGGCCAGCAGATAAGGAACTTGGTTGTGGCTGGTTTATCAGAATATTTTGCCCTCATCCTAAATGAACTCACTCAGTGGCCTTAGGCACTGCCCTTGATCTGTAATATGGGGATAATAATACTGGCCTACATAACAGGGTGCTGGAGGAGACTCTTGAGAGTCCCATGGACTGCAAGAAGATCAAACCTCTCCATTCTGAAGGAAATCAGCCCTGAGTGCTCACTGGAAGGACAGATCCTGAAGCTGAGGCTCCAATACTTTGGCCACCTCATGAGAAGAGAGGACTCCCTGGAAAAGACCCTGATGTTGGGAAAGATGGAGGGCACAAGGAGAAGGGGACGACAGAGGACGAGATGGTTGGACTGTGTTCTCGAAGCTACAAACATGAGTCTGACCAAACTGCGGGAGGCAGTGGAAGACAGGAGTGCCTGGCGTGCTCTGGTCCATGGGGTCACGAAGAGCCAGACACGACTAAACGACTAAACAACAACAACACATAACAGGGCTGTTGTAAGGATTACTAAGATAATGTAGGAGAAACACAGGGGACACTTTCAAAGTATACACACACATTCATATGGAAAGTGAGTGCACATTCTGGCTGAGAAATACATACTTGATGTCTCTCAAAATGTCTTTCTCAACTGTTTTTCGGCAACCTATGAAGCCAGACTTTGTCTTCACTCTGTACCAGATGTTGTGAAAAGTGACTGTGCTGGCTTTCATCTGCTTCTTGCCTGGGATGCCGTTTGTACTGGTCTCGGACATGGGGATGCCAACTTGTGGGTTCTGAGCCATCTTTCCGGAGGTACTTTATCCCTGTGAACCACAAGATGAGCACAGACAATATAAGCAACAAAATTCAGGTGGCTCCAAGCTGCCCCTCATTAACAGACTTTTAAATTCTTTATTCAGGAGAATGTTTTTCTGCTTCTGTTGTTTTACTGGAAATAACGAATCCCAAAGAGAAGCTATATTTTGCTGCATGGTAACAGAATTCAGCAGGCTTCCTCAACCACGGCCCTCCAGATGTTTTGAGACTACAATTCCCATCATCCTTGACCACTGGTCCTGCTAGCTAGGGATCATGGGAGTTGTAGGCCAAAAACATCTGGAGGGCAGAGGTTGAGGAAGTCTGGAATACAGTATTAGGCACCCCACTCCTCTTTCTACTTTTTTAAGGAATATGATTTTTGCTGCTATTCTATGTGAGTTCTTTGACTATATAAAGTTCAATAAGCGCTTTTGCTATTTATCTAAAATTATTAAAGAAAACGATAACAGGAATATGTTTTCACTTTTATCTATTTTTATCTGCAAATTTTAGAAAATAAAAGAAGGGGGAAATATTGGTTTTGCTTATAGATATTCCTTGAATAGAGGAATATTTATGGGCAAAAACAGGGTTTAGGGAGGCATATTCATTTTAATTACTGATATCCTATCAATCCAGGATATACAGAGAGATTTCCAACATTCCAAATATTTCTCAGTTTTTTAATATATAATAGCTCTTGGTTGATTTTCAGAATTTCTATTGAATCATTTGTGCCATATCCCTAGACATTTTACTGATTTAGTTCCTCTGTCTTTGATATTTGTGTATGTGGGTGCTATCCTGGAGGTTTATCCCATCGATTCTGACTTGCTATAGCTTTTGTAACCAGAGAGTTTGTCATATTGATGCAGTGAATGTTATTTCTCCATAGGAATTCCAGGAAAGAAATAACACCGTTTGCAGGGAGGTTATATGGCAGCGAGCATTCATCCCAATTTGTTTGCACAAAGCTTATATGAGTTTTTGCAAATCAGTGCGTATCCCACACTTCTTAGTATATTTCCCCATCACTCTCCTCCTTGCAAAAAGGTCATTTTTAAAACATGGATTTGTTTCATCAGGGCAAAATCCATTTTAGTTGCAGAAGCATAGATTTCCAGTATGAACGCAATCGAATCCCACAAAATAGTGATAATCAGTCCCACTAAGCTCATTGAGAGATGTTAGTCTGCTGCTTTCATTGTCTAATGTTTACTGCATAGTGCCAATACTGAGAAAATACGCTGTACCCTAGTACTATTCATTTATTGTAGTGAAGTCACTGAAGCACTTTGTGTAAGATATGAAATATAGACACTGCCTGCAAGTTTGCTGCCTAAAGGTGACTGAAATTAGGATAAATGAAATAAATGAGTATGGAAATGGGAGTGGCGGATCTGTGAGAAAATGCCCAGTTATTTCAACAGACACTATGTAGGGCTACTCATGAAGATGATAAGCAAAACACAGCTATCCAACCAAAACAAAGTTTCGAAATTTACACTTGTCCAAATTTGCTATGCAGCGCTCCAACCAAACATTTTTTTTAGGGGAAAATGAGTATTATTAGGAGAAGGTGTGCAAAAAAATGATGAAATGTGTACATTAGTGAAAACTGCTGTTAAAGGAGAAATTTGCACTAAAATGCAGGTGAATTTCCATAAGGATTTTTCCGATCGCAAATTGCTGCAAAATGTGGATAACTTAATTTAATAACGGGACAAAAATACAGAACTAAGAGAACCAAGACTGACAGTCTCTTCTATCCCTCAGTCATCAGCAGCTGCCCATTTGTTTTTAGTCTGAATTCAAGGCTTAGTCAATGACATATAAAGCCCTGAAAACCTTGGGAAATGATGGTTCCACAGAAAAGCCCTTCACTGCCGCCACTGTAAGTCAACAGCAGAACCTCAACAGAGGACATCACAGACCAGAATCAGCATATTGGAGAAGGCACTGCTTTGGTTGCTCTGGGACAAAACCGTAAAAGACTGCAGCCTGCATAACTAAGGACCACATACTTCGTTGCATTAATCATAAAGCAAGCATCCAGAAGAATGATGTGCGCATATAGCACATCAGATTTCAATAGCATATAGCACCTCTCCCTTTAAAAATATACAGAAGCAGCAGGCAGAACAGGTCCTGCTCTCAGTTATTTTAAATGGCCTATTAAAAACTGCTACACCTGCCCAAACTACAGATACATTTTGGATGTAATATTAGGGGTGGGGGGAGCAATGCTAAACGGAGTTTTCTCAAATAATACTAAGAATGCTTTTCATTCAGGCTGAAATCTTGTGCACACTTTCTTGGGAGAAAGCCCCGTTGAAAAAAGTGGGACTTACTGTATTTTTTGCTCCATAAGACGCACCTGACCATAAGATGCACATAGTTTTTGGAGGAGGAAAACAAGGGGAAAAAAATATTCTGAATCTCAGAAGCCAGAACAACAAGAGGGATCGCTGCACAGCGATCCCTCTTGCTGTTCTGGCTTCTGGGATAGCTGCGCAGCCTGCATTCGCTCCATAAGACACACACACATTTCCCCTTACTTTTTAGGAAGGGAAAAGTGAGTCTTATAGAGCAAAAAATACGGTACATGTGGGTCAACATGCATAGGATATAAGGAAGCTGTTCTCAAATGGTGCGGCAGGAGCAAACAAAGAAACATTTAAACATTTCAGTGTAGCGCAGTTCAAAAATAATCGTTTTTTGCTTTCTGGGTGTCCCATGATCATATTACAAAGTAGTTGTGTTCTATGTTATGAATCAAGAACTGGGAAGAGCTGTTTGTTTTTGTTTTCCCGTGTATTTCTTATCAATAAAAAAATTCAGTGTGGCAAGCAAATTTTTATTCTGAAAGCATGACCCAGGAAAAAAAAGTTCAAGAACCACTGGATGAGCCCAAAGGCCCATCCAATCTATCATTGTCTTTGCCCAGCGGCCCAACAGTTTCCTTTGGGAAACCTACAAACAGTTCATGAGCATTGCTGTTAGTTTTGTGTGTGTTACTTTTGAATGTTGTTTATGGGGAATTGGAAACAGATGGGTCATTTTCAAATTCAATATACATTTAAAGTCCCTGAAATGTTTATGTTTGAATTACCAACTTTTTAAAAATGCAAAAGCTCATTTAAATGACACTCCTGGTAGCTAGTTAAAACTACACTTATGTGTCCACATTATTTAAGCAACAAAAATATATATATAAATATTGAGAAAGCAGCCTGCATTTCCAAGAAAATTCAAGTTATTTCCCTCGCAATATACCAGATATATTTTAGCCAAAATATTCTTAAACTAATTCAGGGGAGCAGGGGGAATCATATCTCTTATGCTGCTTAGCTGCCCTCCCATTGATTTTATTTTTAAGATACATTAGATAAGCGCTGGTCGTCTCCCAGGGAAGTTGCTTAATTCTTTCTGACTTTAAAGAAATTGGAATCAATCCATTAAAAAGAAAAATACTAATGCTTCCTATACTTAAATGATAGGTAAATCCTATCAATTTCTGTTTCTCTGATTTCCCCACTCTTTGTCATATTTCTCATGTGAAAAGTCCTCACCAAAAAATAATCAGCGTTTTAGGGCGCATTACTCTTAAAGTAAATTTAAAAGCAATTTTGCCTGCTGTGCCCATATTGCAAAGAATTTACAGCAACATAATACATTTCTTTTTGCCGTTGTCAGCAGTATATGCATTTCTATGCACATTTTACCCTACATGTAATATGCTCTTTGTTGGTTGAACAAGTGCACCATAAAATTCACAGTGCCACAGATTTTGAAGGATGGCTGTTGTTTGGCTCACATATTTTTTTGAAGAACTGTGAATCAACAATCCAAGAGTTACTGTTATGATTCTGTTTGTTAGTCCCCTAACACAGGGGCATTTGCATTCAGGATTTTAAAAATCCAAAATCCATCTAATGCTCATATTAATGCTCATATTCTGAATGGGTTTCAATCACCAAGACTTCCATTTCTGCCCAGATTACACTCATTTGCACCCAATTATATATTCCCGTCATTCTGAGAAACATAGTGGATCCCTCCTGTGTTAGCCACTTTCCACCTTAGAGGCTGGTTTTAAGTCTCGGTTTCCTTTTAACCTCAATCTGTGAATCCTGTTCTCAGATTAAAAGCTACCTTTCAGTCGGAATAATCGGCAAAGGCAATAGGCAACAGGTCCAAATTGCTCCAATTTCTACCTTGCTATCAGCTTGGAGCAGCTGTGAAACACGCCTGTTCTGTGTCGGTCGTGTAACTATAGCTCATAGTTAATATTCTCCCTTCTTCACCCATGGTGTGCTCGAGGGGAAAAAGCCCCACATTTAAAATAAAATTTAAAAAAGCAAGAAAGCTTTTTTGGAGAACAGTTCTCAGAAGTCAACATTGGACTTACCTTTTGTGCGTAAGAGGCAGCAGCAGATAAGGATATTAAAAGCTAGAGAAGGTTGAAGAAACGCTGTCCGGTGAAGCTTCAATTCTAGTCTTTTGAACAGCTTGCAAGAAGGCAAAGTCTTCCCCCTGACTGGGGCACCCAAGGGACCACTTTCTGTAGCATAAAGCGCTAATCCACACAGCCAGCTAGGTTCTCCCACTTCCTCTCTCTCTCTCCCAGGCAAGTCCTATTGTAGGGCCTTGTAAAAGAGGCAGCTCACCCCTCCCCTTTCTAGCTGCAATTAAGGGAGGGGTGAAAGGTCTGCTTAGGGAAGGGCGAGCCCAGAAGCACACTTTCTCTTGTCTGAGAGCTGACAGTGCCACAGGAGTAGCCCAGGATGCATGGAATAATTTACTGGTATTCAATAACTCACCCAATTCCATCCTGTTGCTAAGCCAGGAGGACCCAAGCGAGACATGGCCTGAAGGTCCTCAGGCTGGAAGGCGGCAACTGTGAAGGGGAAATTAAGGCTGAATGTATAACCATCCTCCTTGAGGATGCTTATGCAGACTTCTTTCCCTGCATCTCTGTGCCCAGATCCCATGTGATTGGGCTAGAGCCCAACAGAAGCAGGTGAGAATAAGCAATGCTTTGAACAGTGAGCTGATGTTCCCCAAATGCTGCAACGGAGCTTCTGCAAGATGGAGTTTGTGGTTTGACAGACAAGAGAGAAGAGTGACATGCTCTCTCAAAAACAACAGATCCCAGCGTTCCTCCATGCACGTGCATAAGCAGGAGGAGGACCTAGCAGGGTGTCCCAGAGCAGGTAAGAGGACCAGGATCATATGAATAGGGAATTTTGAAATCCCAAGGTAAAGGTAAAGGTAAAGGTACCCCTGCCCGTACGGGCCAGTCTTGACAGACTCTGGGGTTGGTGCGCCCATCTCACTCTATAGGCCGGGGGCCAGCGCTGTCCGGAGACACTTCCGGGTCACGTGGCCAGCGTGACATCGCTGCTCTGGCGAGCCAGAGCCGCACACGGAAACGCCGTTTACCTTCCCGCTAGAAAGCGGTCCCTATTTATCTACTTGCACCCGGGGGTGCTTTCGAACTGCTAGGTTGGCAGGCGCTGGGACCGAGCAACGGGAGCGCACCCCGCCGCGGGGATTCGAACCGCCGACCTTTCGATCGGCAAGCCCTAGGAGCTGAGGCTTTTACCCACAGCGCCACCCGCGTCCCTGAAATCCCAAGGAGTCTGGGCCAATTATAGGATTGACAGAACCCGGAACATATGGAAGTAAATGAACTAGGCCTCTGGCCTCCAGAATGCACAAAACAACCTGGGCTCCTCCAAACGTTTTGGACTACTACTCTCGGCCAGCATGGATGATGGGAATTGCAGTCCCACATCAGAGGCAATTTTCTCCTAATGTCACAAATTTATGCAAGCAATTTCTCCTGACAGCATGCTTTTTTTGCATGTTAGCTTCACTATCATCGTTTTAATGCACATTTACGCCCTGACATATGCCGTTCTGCAAACACTGGTTGGAGAACTAGATTGCAAAATTCAGAGAAGTGTGAATTTTGAAGAATGAATGCGTTTTGGTTCTCATGTTGTTTTGAACATAATCAAATCCCCTCCTCAGTTATGAATACTTCATGGAATTAGTAACAGTTATTCCAGTTTCATTTATGTGTCACAAAGAGGCACGGTTTTCTGTAAAAGAACTGAAGATATTCTTCTCCCTGTTAATAAAGCAGTGTTCTTTTCTGCTAGATATGCATGGCGGCCACTTGTATAACCATAACTATACAGCCATGTAATAAAAATAGATTGTGCCCATCAATAGCTGGTTATATAAGTTTGACCTTTTGCATCAGGCATTTATGATGATTTGTACGTTGTTTAACAGCTTTTTCCCTCGAAAGGCATGACTGAGCTATGAAAACTATTCTGAGTGCTAACCAATTAGCATTATATGAAATGCTAATTTCATATAATGCCTAAGATTTGAAGCCAAGATACTGCTCTTAAAAGTCGGCCAACCTAACATAGGAGGTATAGAATCATATTGGGGTCCACTATTTAGTATAAAGTTCTTTTAAGAGATTAGTGACTCCTTACAGTGCAATACTATACAGTGGAACCTCGGGTTATGTACCGTCCTCCTTACGAACGCTTTGGGTAACGAGCTCCGCTAACCCGGAAGTAGATGCTCCCGGTTGTGAACTTTGCCCCAGGATGTGAGTGGGAGTTGTGTGGCGGCAGTGGGAGACCCCATTAGCGAAAGCGCACCTCTTGTTAAGAACGGTTTTGGGTTAAGACCTCCAGAACGAATTAAGTTCATAACCAGAGGTACCACTGTATTACACATGTCTACTCAGAAGTAAGCTCCAATGAGTTCAGTCGGAACTGCTCCCAGGACTGCAGCTTTAATCCATAACACTCACTGGGGGGGGAATCCTGAGTGTCTTATGAAAGTGAACATTGGGTGTTAGCAATGAGTAAGAAAAACAATCTGAGAGTCGGGATGAGGATGAAGTGCCTATGTACCAGCTAGCCTGAGGCATGCCAAAGTCACTTCCCATTTAAAGGTAAAGGTAAAGGGACCCCTGACCATTAGGTCTAGTCGTGACCGACTCTGGGGTTGCGGCGCTCATCTCACTTTATTGGCCAAGGGAGCCAGTACAGCTTCTGGGTCATGTGGCCAGCATGACTAAGCCGCTTCTGGCGAACCAGAGCAGCACACGGAAACGCCGTTTACCTTCCTGCCAGAACGGTACCTATTTATCTACTTGCACTTTGATGTGCTTTCAAACTGCTAGGTTGGCAGGAGCAGGGACTGAGCAACAGGAGCTCATCTCGCTCTATAGGCCGAGGGAGCCGGCGTACAGCTTCCGGGTCATGTGGCCAGCATGACTAAGTCGCTTCTGGCAAACCAGAGTGGCGCACGGAAATGCTGTTTACCTTCCCGCCGGAGTGGTACCTATTTATCTACTTGCACTTTGACGTGCTTTCGAACTGCTAGGTTGGCAGGAGCAGGGACCGAGCAACGGGAGCTCACCCCATCGTGGGGATTTGAACCGCAGACCTTCTGATCGGCAAGTCCTAGGCTCTGTGATTTAACCCACAGCGCCACCCGCGCTGGACCTAATGGTCAGCCACGACTGGACCTAATGGTCAGGGATCCCTTTACCTTTACCTATGCCTGGAAAGAGCAGGGCAATAGGTTAAGAGATAAGGGTAAGCCCTCAGATTGGCAGGACAATGAGACTTGTATCCAAAACATCTGGTAGGCACCAGGTAGGGGAAGGTTGCTCTAGGGAATAAAGCCTCTTGATCACAGTGGGACATAGATTCAGAAGGGTCACAAGGGTCATCTAGTCCAACCCCCTGCAATGCAGAGATCTTTTGCCCCATGTTGGGCTCGAACCCATGACTCTCATGCTCTACCAGCTGAGCTATCCCAGACTTGCTTCCAAATATACACGCAGAAGCTCAGGCTGGAAGTTTTTCTTTCTACTGATGTGACAGCGGTCAGAAACAGTGTCTGGGTGGAAATTACTAAAATGCCCCAATCGGCTACCTTCATCATTCACACTATGAGTTCCAGTGGGGACCAGTCATCAAGGTCCACCATGTCTCTCAGAGGAATACCTAACAGCAGATGCAGCTACGACATGGTGAGTTGCGGGAGGTGAGAGGAAAGATTTGCAGGAAGCTATGAGGTGTAAACTACAGCACCCAGAATGCTTTGCAGGAAATAATGTGCTTTAAATGTGTTTCAGGGGCATTGTGTGGACAAGGCCTAAGTACCTTTTGGGCACATAACAACCCATTAGTTTCCAAGGTATAGTGGCTGGTATTCAGCTGAATTTTACTTAGAGCAGACACAGAGAAATTAGGTGTTATAGGAATTCCAAGGTCTCATATATAAAAATCCGCGTGTCTGAAATAGTACAATAGAGCAGTCCTGAAACCATTTTGACTCTCCCAAACTGACTTCATATATTTCTCTGCAAGGAGAAAGGAAATGGGACAGACTCTCCACTGTCTTTTGCTTACCGGTCTTAAGGGTGTATGAATAGGGTGAGCTATTTAGCATCTCAAGATGAATGGCCAGGCTGCCCAGGTGAAGCAATCAAGTGACCATTATCAGTATCCTGCCAGACAGGATTTGTATTGTAGACGGCCCCTTGTGATGTATTTCTACTGTAGCCCGCCTCCTTCTGTGATGTATGTATGAGGTTTTTGGGGGTGGTCTCTGGCTAAAGGGTGGGCAACTTCGAAAGTCTATATTAGGGTTTGCACACCATTGTTCTGGGTCCCTCCTGCATGTGGTTGTGAACACCCTGTTGCAACAGTTAATAAAGATCAGGCTTACTAGCTGCCTTGCTTCTCAATTTTCTCTGGTTGGCCCCTGTTCTTTTCTCCTACCAATAGAGAACCTACTCAAGGACTCTATACGGGCTCTTGTCGTTGTTGTTTAGTCGTTTAGTCGTGTCCAACTCTTTGTGACCCCATGGACCAGAGCACGCCAGGCACTCCTGTCTTCCACTGCCTCCCACAGTTTGGTCAAACTCGTGTTGGTAGCTTCGAGAACACTGCCCAACCATCTCGTCCTCTGCCGTCCCCTTCTCCTTGTGCCCTCAATCTTTCCCAACATCAGGGTCTTTTCCAGGGAGTCTTCTCTTTTCATGAGGTGGCCAAAGTATTGGAGCCTCAGCTTCAGGATCTGTCCTTCCAGTGAGCACCCAGGGCTGATTTCCTTCAGAATGGATAGGTTTGCAGACCATGGGACTCTTCTTCTTGCAGTCCATGGGACTCTCAAGAGTCTCCTCCATCACCATAATTCAAAAGCATCAATTCTTTGGTGATCAGCCTTCTTTACAGGCTCTTAGATACCCCATAAGGGAAAGGGAGCAGTATTTTTCTTATAATGTATGTTTTTGTGAATTACAGGGACAGAACTACCTAAATTGTATAGAAATTTAGTTAGGTATGCTACTACGTACAGCAGCAAGAATGCTACTCGCCCCAAAATGGAAAGAAGCAGAAGTCCCAGCAAAGGAAGAATGTATACGAAAACTTATGGAACATGCAGAAATGGTGAAACTCACTGGAAGAATGAGAAATCAAGATAACAAAACCTTTTATAATATGATGAAAATGGTTTATTGAAAATTTTCAGATAAAGTACAATCAGATAAAAAAACATTGGCAGGATTATTGTAATAACCTGCATAACAGTTTGTATTTAAATTAGATAATTAAATGAATTTGGATATGCAGAAGATATTAAAAAATAAATTTAAGGAACTACAGAAAGAGGGGGGAAGATGTCAAGCTTTGAAATGTTAAAATGATTGTAAAATTAATGAAATGTATAAATTTGAAAAATATTTAAAAAAAATTAAAAAAGAAGAAGAAATTTATGTGCATGGCTAAGTTAGGCCCTTTCATTTCATTGGTCGGTCTACTCTGAGTAACACTGAGTTGAATACCACCCAGTGTATACACAGGGATTGTGACCCTCACCAGTCGGAAAGCCTGATGTTATCACTACCTGCTGCTGCTGAAGGCTGAAACTCAAAATTCCCAGTTCCCATTATAGCCGCTAGATGGAAGCATCTATTCTTATATTGCTGAGCGTTGAAAGATTACTGTACTGTATCATGAGAACTATGAACAAGGGATGGGTTTTCCCCTCCCTTCTACACTATTGCTTAGTACAGATCCCTAGCACAAGAGAAGGTATGTTTCCTATCGGAGGGAGCTATATCCATGTGAATGAAAAGCTAACTCTCCCTTGGTCCCAATGAAATTAAAAGAATTAAAGGTGGTTATAAAATGCGTATGGGACGCGGGTAGTGCTGTAATCTAAACCACAGAGCCTAGGGCTTGCCGATCAGAAGGTTTGTGGTTCAAATCCCTGTGATGGAGTAAGCTCCCGTTGCTCAGTCCCAGCTCCTGCCAACCTAGCAGTTCTAAAGCATGAAGTACAAGTAGATAAATAGGTACCGCTCCAGTGGGAAGGTAAACGGCGTTTCCGTGCGCTGCTCTGGTTCGCCAGAAGTGGCTTAGTCATGCTGGCCACATGACCCGGAAGCTGTCTGCGGACAAATACTGGCTCCCTCGGCCTATAGAGTGAGATGAGCGCGCAACCCCAGAGTCGTTCGCGACTGGACCTAATGGTCAGGGGTACCTTTACCTTTATAAAATGCATTGGAATTTGATTGCTTTCTGTGTAACATATCTGTGACTTAACTTTCTCTGGATAACCCACATTTCCACCACGTGCAGGCTTTATCTCCTGTTGGAACTGTGAGCTGTTGCTACTCGTGTTAGATTTTTATGTTGTGAACCACCCTGAGATCTATAAATGAAGGGCAGTATACAAATCTTAATCTTCTTCTTCTTCTTCTTTGGTGATCACTCGCAGCCAAGTAAGATTGTTTTCCATAAGCACAGTTTTAACAATGAGTCCATAAGTGACTGTGGAGGCCAATTCTGGATCCACACGTGGGGAAATTGGTTGATCACGGTGTGGATTTGGCCTTTTCAATGGTCTTTCAGCTATACACAATTTCACTTAAACATACGGTGCCTTGGAACGTAACTCCTGCATAAATTGGGAGTTGCCTGTAATAAAGAATAATAATTATTAGATGAATTACCAAATACATCCCTTTCCCTTTACTCTCCTAAGAGATAAAAAGTTTAAAGGAATCCTATGGATTTCTTTTTTAAAAATAAAGAATAAAGGCCCATGGGTGCTAACGTGGAGATGACGTGTTCTCCATCATTCCTCCTCTCAAGTATATTTTGGCTTGAGGCAGCCATATTTGCTTGGCACCTGAAGCCTGGGAGGGAGGAAAGAGGCAGGGCAGGCGGCAAAAGCTCTGATTGGACAGGAGAGCCCTCACCTCTCTTGCTGGTGGCTGAGCATAGTGTTGACAGTCAGATAAGTATACTTAAGAGTCCCCACTGGTGAAGAACTGGTCTGTTTGCATTTGGCTCTGTTCCACCTCAGCTGCTGTGTAGGAGCAAGTTAGAAAGAGTATTCTGAGAGGAATGCTTGTCAATGCCCAGAGGGAAGGGCCATCTGTTCCAGCTCTCCAGTGCTTAGAAACAGTTATCTGTCCTCCAACTTTTCCCTGCCGGCTCACATGACCCAAGCCGGTGCGCTTATGAGCATGGAGTGTGCGCACAGCAGATGCTTCTACCACAGAGCCACAATCCCTTTCCCCTAAAGTGCACACAATACAAGCGCTTGTTTGCAAACAAATAAAAATATTCTTACATTCGAGACTTCTCTTTTTCTTCTCACTTCTGTCGTGCTCCGAATATATGGGTTGTTTAAGGATTTGGTATTTTACTAAGCAGTCTGTTTACCCCAAATAAAGCCCTTGTGGGCTATTATTTATATGGAAACAAGGGTGCTCGCTGCAATATTTTTGTTCCTCACACGGCACAATACAGTTTCAAGGATGCCTAGAAGCTGCTTTCATCAGAAAAAAGTCCTGTATTAAAAAGTGAGAGCTTTTTAAAGTGTATTTTAAAAATGTGAGAGCCTTCCTGCAGTCCAGTGGTGTAGCCCAAATGTAGGTTGACCATATTACCTCAGTAAGGGTGAGGCCCACAAAGCCTTGCCCAAATCATAGGAACATAGGAAACCGCCTCATACCAATGGGCCATGCTATTTAACATTATTGTTGTTAATAACATTAAGAACCATGGGTGTTTCTGTGAAAATGGAAATGCTTTGGATCACCCAAGCTGCTCTTCTAGTGAACTACAACTGTTTCAATATGAAACTCTGCAAACACCTTCAGAAAAAGCTAACTTTATAAATAGGGAAGGGGAACAACTTCTCGTTTTCCCCATGCCTAGTACCTGTAATATAAGTAATCCAAAAACATAACCCAAACAGGATGGCATTGAAAAACCAATTCTCGCCAGTGTGTTATAAGAAAGTTAAGTGGATTAAACATTAAAACACTCACTCCCCTCCCCCGCAGTGTGTCTTTGAGCGTCCAGAACTTTGCTGCAGGTTTCATCAGTTTTCCTTTTCAGTCAAAAAGTCTATCAAGGAGATGAGTAGACAACTATTATTATATGCCTGTGCTTCAATATTGTGCACTTCCAGAGCAGAAACAAGATATCCCTTTTGCACTCATGGCGCATAAGACCCCTCATTCAAATTCAGCCAATAAATCCACATTGAAAGAAATGATTGCCTTCAGCCTTGCCTGGAAAAAACGCCTTACTAAAGTACGTGTGACAAGATGGGGCAGGTGCTTTTCCAAGTGTGTCATAGCCAGTGGTGTCTTCTGACAGGAGCATTTTGGAAAGGATACAGATCCATTTATGGGTCACTGCACCTGCCACGAGAGCAGGAGCAATTTGGCTTCTGTGCCAAGGCCGTTGGTCTGAACTTTTCACTGCAACTCCTGAAACCCACGTTGCATAAACTTGAGTTCATTCCGAAAGCAATGAAGTGCAGCCCATTTCTCTGGCTGTGTCCCATGAGTGATACAGGTCACCATGACATGCTTTTGAAGACTTTTGGCTTCAATTACAGGCCCATTTGGCTGACGCTTCTGGCTGCTGCAGGAAAAAAAGAACCTGGCAAGGGATTTGTGGTTAAACATCCAGTATAACAGTTACTGCTGACACTTGCAATAGACTCTGCTATTTGCCTCAGCTGTTCAACCTACTACCCCTCTAGGTAATGGATCCTCTTGCCTAAAAGACTGCAAGCATATTCTGTCTTTTCTGCAGGCTGAAACTTGCACAGCTCTGCCAGACTTTCCCAAAAGGATTTGCTAACTGAAGACACACATGATTTACTCAAGAGGTATCCAATGTCATGGGACATGGGTGGTGCTGTGGGTTAAACCACAGAGCCTAGGGCTTGCTCATCAGAAGGTTGGCGGTTCGAATCGCCGTGGCAGGGTGAGCTCCCGTTGCTCGGTCCCTGCTCCTGCCAACCTAGCAGTTCGAAAGCACATCAAAGTGCAAGTAGATAAATAGGTACCGCTCCAGCGGGAAGGTAAATGGCGTTTCCGTGTGCTGCTCTGGTTTGCCAGAAGTGGCTTAGTCATGCTGTACACTGGCTCCTTCAGCCAATAAAGCGAGATGAGCGCCACAACCCTAGAGTTGGCCACGACTGGACCTAATGGTCAGGGGTCCCTTTACCTTTATCCAATGTCATAGGAACCAGACTTGAGCCAATCGTTTGACTTGGTCCACCTAGCCTGAAGGACTCCCTCTCCCCATATACATTGTCCCAGACTGTGCATTCATCGTCTGAGGCCCTTCTTTGTGTGTCTCTTCTATGTGAGGTCCAGAGGGTGGCAACATGAGAATAGGCAGTTTTCCTGTAGTGGCTCCCTTTTTGTGGTATGCTCTCCCCAGGGAGACTCACCTGGTGCCTTCATTCTATATTTTTAGGAGCCAGGCGAAAGTGTTCCCTTCAGCCAGGACTTGGGCTGATTAATATTCTACAGCATTTTAAATGTGTCTGTGGGAAGGGGTGGGTGTTTTGCTGTTTTGTTCTACTTGTTTACTTGTTTTTATCCTGTATTTTATTCCGTGAAACACCCTGAGATCTTATGATGAAAGGCAGTATATAATCTAATAAATAAAAGTCCAGAGTTTTCTATAAATCTCCCAAGCAGATCACAAAGACTTCAGGCAAGGGGCAGATTCCACCCATCTTTTTTAACTGGATATTTCTGCATGCTCCACAACCAAGATATAGCACCCTCCTTATAAATAATAATAATAATAATAATAATAATAATAATAATAATAATAATAAAATTTTATACCCCACCCTTCTTGGTTCAAAAACCAGGCTCAGGGTGGCTAATTAAAACACTTAATTGTAAAAGCAGCATAAACTACAGTATAAAAACATGAATAACAATAAAATTCAAAGTTCAGAAATCAATTTAGGGGAAATCCATCTAATAAGCATTAGATAATCACCAGGGCTAGCTGGCTGAATTAGTCCTACTTGGGCCAGCGAGGCCAGGGGAGAATTAGCTGTGGGGTTTCAGAGTGGGTAATCTTCATGAAAGGGGAGAGGGAGGGAAGAGAAGGGAAATAAAAGATCAGGCTGAATATTTGGGAAATCTTCTACTCAGCATCGCAATGAGGCCCTCAGAGCTTTATTCCAAGCACACAAGAACCCTGGGAATGAAACTGGCTCATAATGGCCTACATGACATTATTAGCTTCCATTACACAAGGATGTCTTCCATTCTGGCAGCTAGAAGGGAAAGTAGCCCAAGGCCTACAAGAACCCACAACCAATTGTGCCTTCCACCCATTGCTTGGCACCCTAAAAAGACATGTGAATACATTCTCCGGGAACTTGCGTAGGCTGTTTTGTCTTTCCCTGAAAGGTCCAATGGACACACCAGCCCAACTCCCAGATGGCAAAGCCCCAGAAAAATCCTACCATTCCTTGCAATGCTTTGATGATTATATGACAAAACATTGCTCTAAAAAAGACATGCTAATATGCTTAGATTAAGAATGTAAATGCATCAAAACAATAAATTATCAATGACATATGTATGTATATAGAGAAAATAAAAATAATAAGAATGCAATGAGAAGGGTAAAACTGATTTTTGATAAGACGAGTAGTGGTGGAGGGAAGTTAAACAGGGTGGTGGGTTTGTTTTATTTTGTTTATGTTTTTCCTTTTTGGATATTGTATAATGATTTCATGTATAATGATTTCATGTTTCTTTTCTGTTGTGTATTTTTTCTCTTTTTTAATTAAATTCTATGACGGAAAATCTAACAAAAAATACAAAAATAAAATAAAATCCTACCATTCCTTGTAATTCGAATCAAAGGACATGCGGGTGAAGAAAAAGAGAGGAGGCAATTGTCCTTAGGAGCAAGCTGTTTATTAAAATACTCTTCCGTCTCCAACCTGCTTCCACATATATTTTTTAAACAAAGCAACTGTTTAAAATGATGCAGCAGCTGGGCCCCTGAATCCACAATAGAAATGTCCACATCCAATCACAGCGACCATTATGAAACTTTAATAATCGTACAAACTGCTGCTGTTGTTTTAAACATACGTGCTAGCAGACCGTGGTGTTGCCTTCAGCAGACATTCCTGACAGAGAGCTAGGAGGTCGCTGCGTTTCTCATTAAGCCCCAGCGTGGAAACAGTTAACCATGGTCTGCCAACAGCCTCTGCAAAAATGCAGCAGGGGGGAGCCTGCATTTGGACCACCCAACAAGTCTGCAATCCCCCCCCCCCAAGAACCTGAACAATCAACATTCAAATATCTACATTCTCGCCAAGGCAAAAAGTACGCAACACAATTTACACAAGTGCACTTCAGTACTTCCAACAAGTCAGTTACGATGCATGAAGCTGCCAAGTCACACTCTACATATCCAGGAATTTCCTTACATTGTCATCTCGCCTTTGGGGAGGCATTGCAACCTCCCAACTTTGACACCCTAGGAGAGGCTCTCCCTCTCTCCAGTACATTCAGCAACGTGATAAAAGGATCTATGGTTTAGTAATATCAAAAGCAACTGAACTTCCCCCACCCCCCGTCTCAGAAACCCACTCACCCACCCAAAAAACTAGCACCTATTAATTCAGTTTGGTTGAATACTTTAAGTTTGCTCCCCACTACCAACATTTAGTTTGATCAAATCCCTTGTAACCAAATCAACCACCCATTCGCATACCAAAGCTCCAAGTTTTGTGCAAAATACAGGCAAAGTTCTTCCAGCACACAATGAAAGAAAAGGCATTTTCAGCCAACAAAAACAAGGCCTGGGGCGCAGTTTGCATACAGCATGGTCAATACCTCTCTGCAGGTAGCCACTGGTGGTTATTTCTGCGCAAGCAGTTTGGGAAATGCGACGGTTGCATAAACACACAAGACGTAACCGGCTGTGTTCTTAGATAAATAAGGTATACTATTCATTGTATCAAATTTCGAGTACAAAATTGTGCATTTGTGGATTGCTATTAGTTTAGATCCAAAAATTGGAGGCGGCGCGAAACCGTGAGGCGGCGCGAAACCGTGATGGCGGTCCTCTTCGAGCTCTGAAGAGGGGCACCGCAGGAAAGGGTTGTTCGCGACGGCGCAGCGACAACCCACTAAGACAAATCACGGACAGAGCGAGTCCGTGACCGTGGGACCCGGCGGGCACCTGGAGCGACCCCGAAATCACAAAAGGAACCCCGTAAGGGGCTCCGGAGTGAAGGAGGGGGAGCGGTGCTGTGGGTTCATCGCTCTTCCTGCGGAGGCGAAGCCGCGCGGCAGTCACGGATGAGCGCTGACCTTTCTTCCAAGAAACATCGGGCTGAAACATCAA
Organism: Podarcis siculus; assembly: GCA_034642415.1. NCBI lineage: Eukaryota > Metazoa > Chordata > Lepidosauria > Squamata > Lacertidae > Podarcis > Podarcis siculus. Next base: position 44,279,889 of record JAXCMG010000014.1, on the reverse strand, counting down.
ACCCGTGAGTAAGGATCTAGAATCCTACAATTAAACTTGGAAAATTTGGCTAAAAACGGGAGACGAGAAAGAGGAAGTCCGTCTTCCGGCTCTGCTTTCAAGATCAAAGCAGCCGATTTAAAGAGCGGAAAGCGCTGTAAATAGGGAAGCTTTAAAGCTTTGAATTGGACTTTCGTGCACACTTGAACTTCCTTTCATAAAGAATAAATACAGTACAAATTTGACCAGGAGCGGTCCCCCAAAGGGCAAGGGAAAACTCTAACTCCAAATCCCCGGGGTGGCCGGGCAAAGTTGTTAAACTGCGGAACTGTTGCAAACTTCCAGATGCTTTTGTAACCGGAGAGTGTAACTTTGAGCTGATTTAGTCGAAGTGGATACAATTGCAGGCACCTTGCTGGAACTTTGTTACATGTTGCAAAAGTGCTCTGCAGGACTTTTTTCTTAGTCTGCTGGAACTAATGTGCTTTTAAAATTGTTTTTAAAGTTGGAACAAAGGGACTTTAATGGCGGAAAAGTTACCTTCTTCTTACTAAAACTTTGGTGGCACTCCCCCTAGAGGACATTGGCAAAATAGTGGCCTGGGAAAAGTCTCTCTGTTTACCTTCTCTCAACTGACTGTTTTTAATTTTGGGCTTGCCTTTCCCATGGGATTACAACATTTGACCTTGAATACTGACTGATGAGTGGCGCAGGAAAGACAAGAGCAGCCAAGGCTAAGGAAGCTAAGGAGAAAGAGAAAGCAAAAAAGCAAGCACAGCTTATGCAAACAACTTTAACTCAGGGACGTAGACTATCAGTGCCAGCGGTGCTTGCGACACAAAAAATAGAGACAGAAAAGCCTGAAAAATCTGAAGAGGAAGATATGGCAGCAGGAGGAGCTGAGGCAGCACTGAAACAAGTTTTGGAACAATTGTCAGTAATAAATCAAAAAATTGATAACCAATCAACAAAAATTGACCAAGCAACATCCTCGATTCAGAAATTGACAGATCAGGTTTCCCAACACACCCAAGCAATTGAAAAATTGCAAGGGGCAACAGAAGAGAACCGTAAATTGGCAGGGGAAGCTGTTGAAATTGCAACATCAGCTAAAAAAGAAGTCGAGGAAGTTAAAGCGGAAGTCAAGCCTCTTCACAAACAGATAGGGGACCAACAAACCTATCTCTCGTTGGTGGAATTGAAAAATCGTGAGACCAACCTCAGGTTAAGGGCAGTCCCAGAAATTGAACAAGAAGATTTGATTGGACTTTTGACATCAGAGTTTTCAAAGTTCTGGGACTTAAAGGAAGAAAGTGATTTTAAAATTGTATCGGCTTTTCGGCTGGGAAGACTAGTAAGAAAAGACAGATCTAGAGACTGTTTGATAGCTTTGAGATCAAGGGAAGAGAGAGACAAAATACTGGGCCTACACTTCAAAAATTCCATTGTGATACAAGAGAAAAGGGTGGAAATCTACCGAGATATTCCTAAACAGCTATTGGACTTGAGAGCCACCTATTCAGACTTGGCTAAGTTGCTGAGACTTAACACAATTCCCTATAGGTGGGAGTTTCCACAAGGACTATCATTCATCTACAAACAGAAGAAGGTTAAAATAAGATCACCAGAGGACCTACAAAAGTTCCAGCACGACCACGGAGAAGATCTCCAAAAAGAAGCAGCAGCCCACTGGCCTATACTTAACCCAGGCGGGGCAAAATCTGTACCTTCGGAACCAGAGGAGAAAGAAGAGACACCGCTCTAGGTGCAACAGAACAGTCCAGGATGTCTCTGCGGCTACTCAGTTGGAATATAAATGGCGGAAATTCCCCGGAGAAAAGAAGGAAGTTATTTCACATTTTGAAGAAAGAACAATTGGACATTATATGCCTACAAGAAACTCATGTGACCAGGCTCCACAGGAAGATTTTGGTCAACAAAAGATTAGGCCAAGAATTTATTTCGTCTGATAAAGTAAAGAAAAGAGGAGTGGTGATCTATGCTAAGGAGAGCCTGACACCCAAATTTTTATTTAAGGATGAACAAGGAAGAATTTTGGCAATTGAAATTCAGACTCAAGGAGAAAAAATATTGATATTAGGAATTTATGCCCCAAACGACGGGAAATCAGAATTTTTCAAGAAGCTGCATGAGACGCTGTTGGACTATTTGGACTACTCTAACATCATAATGATGGGAGATATGAACGGAGTGGTGTCTACACATATGGATAAGTCTTATAACCAAAACTTAACATCAGACGGCAGACTGCCTAAAACTTTTTTCGAATTGACTGACAATTTGGATTTAATAGATATTTGGAGGACAAAGAACCCCCTAGGTAAAGAAGGAACTTTTTTCTCTGAGGCCCACCTGTCCTGGTCAAGGATCGACCAGATCTGGACCTCGAGGGGGCTGGCACCTAAGACTAAAAAGGTGGAAATCTGCCCAAAAACATGCTCCGACCACAACGCCTTGAAAATAGAATTCAGACTAACTCAACCCGGTTCCTTCAGATGGAGAATGAATGACACACTACTAAGAGATCAAGAGACTGTGAAAAAGGCCCAGAAAACATTAAAAGACTACTTTGAGATAAATTTGAATACTACAGTTGAAAAAAGAACGATTTGGGATGCAAGTAAAGCTGTTATGAGAGGGTTTCTGATACAACAGAATACAATCAAGAAAAAACTCTGGAATGGAAAGAAGGACAAAATATTGGAGAAAATACACCAAGGAGAGAAAAAACTGAGAACCAAACCAAAGTCTAGGGAGGTGCTGAGAGAAATCAAATTCCATCAAGCAGAATATTCAAAATTGATCAACCAGGAGATTGAATGGAAGATAAAACAGATGAAGCAAAGATCCTTTGAATCAGCAAACAAATGTGGAAAGCTGCTAGCTTGGCAGCTGAAAAAAAGACAAAAGCTAAATACGATAACAAATCTAGAGATTGATGGAAGGATGATACAGAAACCAGAAGAAATCAGGAAGTGTTTTCACAGATATTTCAAAGAACTGTATGCACAGGGGCCTCAGAAAGAATCAGAGATAGACCAATTTTTAAAGACAAAGGGATTATCAAAGATAACTCAAGATAAAAGATCAATCTTGAACTCTACAATAACTACACAGGAAATTGAAGGTGCCATTCAGAACATGCAACTAGGCAAATCTCCAGGCCCGGATGGGCTTACCTCCAAATACTATAAGGTTTTGAAGGACTATTTGACACAACCTTTGTTGGAGGTATGCAACCAGATCATGGATGGGAAGAGGGCACCAGAAACGTGGAAAGAAGCCTTCATCACATTGATACCTAAGACTGAATCTGAAAAGACCCAGTTGAAGAACTATCGTCCCATCTCACTCCTAAATGTGGATTACAAAATATTTGCAGACATTTTGGCAAATAGACTTAAAAAAGTCTTAAATGAAGTAATTCATAAAGACCAAGCAGGCTTTCTCCCTGGTAGACATTTATATGAGAACACCAGGAACATCATTGACATTTTAGAACTTTTGCAGACTAACAGGAACACAAGGGCGGTGTTAATTTTTATTGATGCGGAGAAAGCATTTGATAACATATCTTGGATGTTTATGAAGAAGAACTTGGAAGGGATGGGAGTGGGACGGGGGTTTGAGAATGGATTACATGCAATCTATTCAGAACAAAAAGCCAAACTAATAGTGAACAATGTGGTGACGGAGGAATTTAAAATTGAAAAAGGGACACGACAAGGGTGCCCTCTATCCCCTCTGTTGTTTATTTCAGTCCTGGAGGTGCTATTGAACATGATCAGAGAGGACCGGTTGGTACAAGGGATAGAGGTCGGAGTGAAACAATATAAACTGAAAGCTTTTGCAGATGATCTAGTTTTGACACTGCAGGAGCCAGAATCCAGTACAAAAAGAGTTCTTGAGCTTATATCTGAATTTGGTCGGGTGGCGGGTTTTAAGTTGAACAAACAAAAAACTAAGGTTCTGATTAAAAATTTGACAATTACAGAAACAGAGGGGTTTCAGAGAGAAACAGAATTGAATGTGGTCAAAAAAGTGAAATACCTTGGGATTTATTTGTCCTCCAAGAATTTGAATTTATTTAAGGATAATTATGAGAAATGTTGGTTGGAAGTTAAAAAGGATCTAGAAATCTGGTCAAGATTGAAACTTTCCTTGTTGGGAAGAATCGCAGCTATAAAAATGAATGTGTTGCCGAAAATGTTATTCTTGTTTCAAACCTTACAGATCGTGGACAGAGTGGATTGTTTTGGAAAATGGCAGAAGGATATATCTAGATTTGTCTGGCAGGGCAAAAAGCCCCGAATAAAGTTTAAAATATTAACAGATTCCAAAGAAAGAGGGGGGTTTGCCCTGCCGGACCTGAGGTTGTACTATGAAGCTGCAGCCTTCTGCTGGTTGAAAGATTGGTTTCTGCTGGAAAACACCGATGTCCTAGATCTGGAAGGTTTTAATAATGCTTTTGGTTGGCACGCATACCTATGGTACGACAAGGTTAAAGCACACAAATTGTTCAAAAGCCATATTGTCAGAAAAGCAATTTTTGCAGTCTGGATGAAATATAAAGACTTGCTAGAGAGCAAAACTCCGAGGTGGTTATCACCAGTGGAGGCCAAGGCTCGAAAAAGACCCAATATGGAGGCCTACTGGCCGAAATATTGGGAAATAATTGAAAAAATTGGAGACAATTGGAGGTTGCAGAGCCAGGATAAACTAAAAAATAAGGTGCGAGATTGGCTACATTATGCTCAAATTCAAGAGGTTTTCAAAATGGATAAAAAAGTTGGTTTCCAGGTGGAAAAGTCGAAACTAGAGACAGAATTGTTAGAACCAAAGACAAAGCTGCTATCTAGAATGTATAACTTGCTGCTTATGTGGAATTTACAGGATGAGACAGTTAAATCTGCTATGATTAAGTGGGCACAGGATGTTGGACATAACATTATGTTTGAAGACTGGGAAAGGTTATGGAACACCGGAATGAAATTCACGGCAAGTACTGCCTTGAAGGAAAACATTATGAAAATGATATACCGGTGGTACATGACCCCAGTCAAGTTAGCTAAGATACATCACCTGTCTGACAATAAATGTTGGAAATGCAAAGAAGCAGAGGGGACTTTCTTTCACCTCTGGTGGACATGCCCAAAGGTCAAGGCCTTCTGGGAAATGATTTACAACGAGTTGAAAAAGGTGTTTAGGTACACCTTTCCTAAGAAACCAGAGGCCTTCCTGTTGGGCATGGTAGACCAGAAAGTGTTAAAGAAGGACAGAACTTTGTTTATGTACGCCAGCACAGCAGCAAGAATACTCATCGCAAAGAACTGGAAGATGCAAGATTTACCCACGCTGGAGGAATGGCAGACGCAGCTGATGGACTACATGGAGATAGCTGAATTGACCGGCAGAATCCGAGATTTGGATGAAGAAACAATTGAGGTGGACTGGAAAAAGTTTAAAGACTACTTGCAAAAGTATTACAAACTGTATGAATCTTAAGATTGTGCATGATTAGGAAATGATACGCTTTAGCAACTATGATTAAGTAAATAGTAAAATAAGTGATAAAAGAGAAAAGGAGATAATATGAATTGAACATGTTATGTTTACTTTAAAGGTATAAAAATTGGTGACATAACATATTGAAATTGGATACATAACATGCGAAAGTTACAATAAGGTATGACACAAGGTAACAAATTGCTGACAATGTTAACATAAGGAACGTAGAATCGGAAGGGGTGGGGAAGTCCAAGTTGGGATCTATTTTTGTTTTTTATTTTTATTGTTTTATTGTTTCTTATTGTTCTGTTAAAAAAAAAAAAAAAATGGTTTCTTGTAACTCCTTTGCTTGTTTGGAACGTATAGAATTATGAAAAGAAACACAATAAAAATCTTATAAAAAAAAAACAAAAATTGTTTACATTAATGTAGGAGTTTGTATTAATGTTTATATGTATAACATCTGAACATGGATTAAGTTTGTTTTACTTTTGCTGTGCCATATGGGTCACTTTAAGATATTTTGTATCTGTGGATTGCCAATACCTGTAACCCAATCAATATTGTGCTTGTCCATATAACCCTACTTTGTAACAGCTGCTGCTTACCGCAGCTACTACTATGCCATAAGATCCACTGTCCTGTAATATCACATATGGTATGTACAGTTATTTATGGTTTTATATTATTTTTGCTGTAAAATGTGTGAGATCACGATATTGTATTTATTTGTATTACTTAGAGCTTTAACTATTGATGAAGCCCAGGACGGCGAAACCAGGTCAATATTCCGGAAATCCTTGTCTTTAGACTCTGCGAAAGGATTCTGTGGAACTGTAACAACCTTTCATGTGGATTGTTTGTACCTTATGAACAGGTGGAATAGACACTATTATAGAGATGGACCTTATGCAAAAACTGATTAGAGAATGATCTGATCTACTGAGTCTTCTGCTTTGTTCATTTGTTGAATTTTATGATTTGATACAATGAATAGTATACCTTATTCATCTAAGAACATAGCCAGTTACGTCTTGTGTGTTTATTGAGTATGCTTTATGTGACCATAGGTTTGCTTGTTGTTGTGTTGGTACACATTAGTGGGCTAGAAGACTGTTAAGTGCTGGTGGCAGAAGCTTTGTTGGGCCTGTGACAAATGTTTCTTCTAATGCAGCCTTTGAGCCAATGAGGGATCATCCGATTAACACAATGCCACAGAACTAGGTAGCCAGGCAGTGACCATTTTGTGGGGGGGGGCCTCTCTGTTCCTGGCCCCCATGCGTGTCCATGGAGCGAGCATGAGCCCACCCTTCTGGATCCCAAATGACCCACGCTTCAGCGGCTGTGCATCAATTGGACGCGCACAAAAAGGTTGCTGTTTTTATACAACAGGATATCCAAGGGCAACACACCCCAACTGAGAAAGAGGTCAATGTTCTCCTCACATGGGATAATGCATCACCCTGACTCTATAGGGACATACACTTTAGCCCTTTCTCAGCCAAGGTCCCAACAATCTGGGAAATAGCAAATGTTTTCATGTGCCTTTGCAGGGACTAAGCGAAACAGCACTGGATGCAAATATTTTTTAACATATTCTTTTACTTATAAAGTAGATATATCATTTCTCTCTATACATCATATATACAAACATGTAGAATACACACAAGATAACACCAGAACAGGACCCAGGGCACCGTTTCCAAAGTACTTTGTGGTTTTCAACAGGTGCATGGCCAAAGGAAGCTTTGTGAACAGCTGTGCAGAAGTGAAACTGGAATGACTTATGCAAAAGGTGTGGCTCTAATTAGTACTGGCATCAAGCAGCAAGTCCACGGGTTCACATTGCGATCAGGGTTCAGCTAAAAGAGCTCAGCACTGCTACACCTCAGTGCCAGGTAACTTTATAGCGGCTTAATTCTGGGTTTTCATAGAATCACAGAATTGTAGAGTCAGAAGGGGCCTTATGAGTCATCTATAGTCCAAACCCCTGCAATGCAGGAGTCTCAACTAAAGCACCCATGTCTGAAGGCCCATACAACCTCTGCTTGAAAACCTTCAATGAAGGTCCACCACCTTTCCAGGGAGAACGTCCCACTGTGAAACAACTCTTACTGCTTTGGGGTGGTGGTTTTCAATTCCAAGTATTTATGTTCAAAGTCTCTATGTCAGAAATGAAGAACTAATTGTTGACAGCCTCTAGTATCGACAGTATATACCAGGTGTTCTGGGGCTCCATCTTCCAGCAGTCCCAGCCACCATGGCAAATTGTCAGGATTATGGGAACTGCAGTCCACAATACCTGCAGCTGCCATGTTGGCTACCCATGATCTAGAGGTGTGAATGGTCTCTGTGACACAACACTCTGGATCATATTATTGGCCTGCATAATTTCTCTGTTACATGCAACCTGTTGAAGTCCTGCCAAGGAATGCTGATTGTTCCCTTTGTCCCCTCCCCCCCGTGTTACATTTGAAGTGGGGAATTCCCTGGAGAAACTCTACTTACCTCATTTAAACCTTCTGCTTCCCTCCAGCATTTGCTTCTAAAGTGAAATTCTGATTAAGACGAGTGGCAAGTCCAAATATAACCCTACCCGTTCCCTTACAAAAATCTCCCTTCCAAAGCGTATCCTCAACTTTTTGCTAACTTGGGAAGAGGGAGAGAAATCCCTTAGGAACTTCAACCGTTGTGCAACTGAACACTGAATACCCACTGGGCAACATGTCCCCATCCAAGTTAACTCTGTGCGTCTCGGACAGCATTTTTCAGTGGCTCTGAAAGAGAAGCAACATCTAAAAAAGAACTGAAGAACAAGATGTTCTTTGAAAGAGTTTAGCTCCTGAAAAGCAGTATTTTTTTTAAAAAAAGGGGGGGATTTCTTAGTATTGGTATATTTAAAGAAAAAACAAATAAATACAGAAAACCTACATTGCTTCCGCCTTTCGGAAGAAATGTGACGATTGCCACTATCCCTGTTAGTGTTGTGTCCACTTCTGCCTTGAGGGACATGGCGTGGTTCTCCAATTAGAAACCCACAGACAGAGGAATAGACATGGGCTTCATCCCAAGTGTAAAAGCCACATTCTGCTTATGAGAAATTGGACTTAAGGACAGGACATTACACACATACACACAGCTGATATCTGCTGTTTGCCTTCCACTGCACGGAGTCTTAGCCCCGAGACCAAGATCCCTTTCTCTCCGGAACTGGACGAACCAAAACCAAAGTCAGCTTTGGTGGTTAACCTGGTGCCAGCAGGCTGAGCAAAGCAAAGCACAGCCAGCCACACTGCCTCTGAATCTCCTGGCTTTCTCTTACTTCTGTTCAAATAGGGAAGGAAAGACTTGTGAGAGCGGAGAAGATGAAATGCCACCTTTTCTCTCCTTGTGTGCTTGCTCCCTTTCGCACTGTGCAAATTAAGAGAGCCCCTTTGGCCTCTTCGCTCTCTCTCTCATCCTCTAAAAACATACGCTGTGCATAAGAAACACTTGGTTAAAAACCCCTTGAGAGGGTGTGTCGCCCAGGTGCAAAGAGCCAGCATCTTGTCTGTGCCAAAGAACCAGACAGAATTATCTACGTTGGACGGAGGGGGCGGAAATCGCTGGCTCTGAGATTAAGCAGTAGCAGACGTGTTTGTTAAAGAGGCAACATCAAGTTAACGATGGTTTTCTACCCAGGCAGAAAGCACAAGGTGCTGGGAGAGAGATGGACGCAACTATCTACAGATCTGCTCTCTGCCTTGCGAGGCCTCCTACAGGACAGTCCAGTCCACATCTCCTCGTAGCAGCAGCGACTCAGGCCCATCTCCCACTCGAGGCAAAGCTCCGGCTGAATGAGAAGTTGACCTCAGAGTTCTTGTATTTGCCCCAGGCTCCAAACGGCACGACAATGGCGGTGCTGTTATCTTCCGCTCCATACTGTATGGCCTGAGGGAGAGATTGCAAAAGGCACAAAGCTTTAGCCCTTCACCCTGTTCGGCTGTATTCTTTCAACTACAAATTGATGCAGGCAATCTGGAGTTTTGAAATCCTACCAAAATCAGGGATGGGGGGAAACTGTGACCTGCCCAATGTTGCTGGAATACAATTCCCATCACCCCAATCGTTAGCCATGTTGCCTGAGGCTGATGGGAACTGGTGTCCACAAGCATCTAATGTATTCCCCAGATAATTCAAATTCAAGGAAAGTCCCACCCCCAAAATTGTGGCTACATTATAAACTCCCATTCCAAGCACCTCCCAAAGGCGCAAAAGCAGGTGGACTTCATTGCCTGTGATTTGGCAGACTTTGCCTACACTGGAGGGCTTACCCCGCCTTCAAATTTGATCCACTTCTGTCAAAAGAGGAAATTATGCATATATACACAGGTTTCCCAATTGTGAATGACGAGCAGGAGAGAAATAAAATGGGCTTAGATGGATCAGTCAAACTGGACAATCCATAAAATACGTTGCGCTGAGGTGGTCTGTTTTACAAACTACTAAAATCAGGATCTGAACCTAATCTTGTTATCAGTACATACTTTCTAGAAACTGAAGTCTGTGACTATTAATAAACAGGAACGGATTGAGAAGGGTGTTGATACAAAAGCTACCCACAAATTTCAGCCACTCTGCACATTTCTGCATGTTGGACCTTTTTAGGAGTCTGTGAATTTCAACATGGGGCAATAGCATCACAGGGTGGTGTGGGAGGAGAGAGAATAGCCCACAGAAGTTTTAACACGGAGTGGGTACTGTTTAATAACAATCATCATAATGGTAAAAAAAAATACAATTTTGTTCATCATCAGCTGGATGCCACCACCTTGTATACCTAGCTTAACACAGCTGCAGTTCTACAACCTCTGACCATTGGCATTGCTGGCTAGGGCTGATGGGAGCTGGAGTCCAATAGCATCCAAGGGAACCCCACATCAGTTACTCCTAAGTTACGCTATCAATAAATGTGGGGACCAGTGACCTTCAGATTTTGGGGGGCAAATAAAACAACGCAGACCGTCGTGTATGGATTTGTTTTTTTGGATTCCAGCTGACTAGATATGGTAGAAAATACATCCATCGACTGCCTGCATTGTTCAAAATTAGTATCTTCTCGGTTTGAGTAAGAGAACCGTTCCCAGCAGGTAAACAGTTGCAGCAGCAGTTCTGTTGGCTTTTTCAGCATCTGCTTTCCAAAAGCAACTCTTTATATCTGACAGTGAAGCAAGAATATGGGTCCCTGCTGTCCTTGAGCAAGGGCACAACTGAAAGGAAAGTGCTGTATCTGAGCTACACCAGCAACTTCCAATTAGCTGTTGAAGACAATAAAATATAATGGGAAAATTTTCCTTGCAGGAACACAACCGCCATATACTTTTAACAAACTGTGCTTGTCTCATCACTGGTTTGTAGGAGGTTGATCCACCCCAAAAGAATCAAGCGGACTTAACTGGCTTTGCTCAAAGCTGGTCGGTGGTGGTGTTTTTTTCTGTGTTGGAAAGGCAGAAACGCCTACCTGCTCGGTTACAAGGTGAGCTGCTTCCGTGGGATCGTGACACTGGCTAACAAAGTCACAGATTTCTTGGCTGTTCACCATGAAGTTGATGCCGTCTGTGGTAAGGACCAGGAAGCTGTCGCTCGCATGGTGCAACTGAAATGACACGCCACACAAACAAAAGTATACCAAATGCCCAGATTTCAGTAGTGATACAAACGTAAACATACCTATTCCACAAGTGAGAGCTGCAACAAAGTGTTGCAGTGCGGTGTGGTCCTCTTCAGGGTTCCATCAGCCCCCTCTTTCCATGAACCTCAATTTCATTACCCTTCCTTCTTGTTTTATATTACCCCCCCCCGCCCGCCCGCCCCAAAAACATTTTGCATTCTGTGGCCAACCATGTTCATTCAGTCTTCATAGGGCTATTTTGTTTTGGGAAGGGGGCATCTAGTATATTTTTTATATAGTGGTACCTTGGGTTAAGAACTTAATTCGTTCTGGAGGTCCGTTCTTAACCTGAAACTGTTCTTAACCTGAGGTACCACTTTAGCTAATGGGGCCTCCTGCTGCTGCTGTGCGATTTCTGTTCTCATCCTGAAGCAAAGTTCTTAACCCGAGGTACTATTTCTGGGTTAGCAGAGTCTGTAACCTGAAGCGTCTGTAACCCGAGGTACCACTGTATTACTGCAAAATTTTGAGCTTCCTCCTAGAGGCCCCAGTTACGCTACAATCCTGCTGGCCCTCACCTGCCGAGTTAACCATTAGAGGGAGGGCAAATACTTTTAACCTAGGTAGCATTCCGATCTTTTTCTCTCTCTCTCTGGCTCACCCTCATTAACCCTATAAGGCAAAGTGAGTAATACTGGCCAGGAACAGAGGTCAGTAGTGGCTCTCCCACCTCCCTCTCAAAGCCAGCTGGGCCTCAAGGGAAGAAAAGATTCCGAGATGCATAGGTAAATATCCAAAAATCCATCTCCCTGGAACTTGGCAACTCTGCAAAAGTGGCCTTATTGACACATGCATTCTGTATGCTATCCAATGCACAAATGCTTTGTTGAAAAAAATAAATTAGGCAGGACCCCCCCCAAGGTCCAAATACTGTATAGACCAGGCCATAGTAGGGACTGCCTGGGTACCACAGTCTGAAAGAGCAGTGGTAGTGGGAAACACTTCTAAGGAATGGTAGCAGTGCCAGCTATTTAGTGCTGTGCCATCTTTACAAGAAAATGAGGTCAGGGTGTAGAAAAGGAAGATGCTCAGCCTCTTACCTGAACCCGTTTTGTCTCTGGTTCTGCTATGACACCGTATTTCTTAAGGTCCAAATCTCCTATGCTGCGGGTCATTGCAAGCCTGCCGTTTACGTGGGGCTGTCCCAGGCTGTTCCAGACTATGAAACCACCGGTTTTCTTGATTCTTCGCATGCGCAAAAACACAAAGGAGGAAAGGAAGAGAGGATGGAACGTTCACTATGGTCGTACATATCCAAGCAATTAGCACGACTGATTTATGCAAGCGACGCCAAGCAGAGCTTGGCTGTGGGAAAGAGCTATTTGCCCAAAGCTGCTCGTTTTCATTCCTTAGCAGTCTTTACAAGGGATACAAATTTTACATCCCCCCCCCTAAAAAAACACACCACTCTAGCCCAAGGTTTCTGGTGAAGTACCTTTCCTTCTCATCCTTCCTTTCCGGAGTGTGGTCGATGGTCAGTTTCATGGCTTTCCCCTTGCGACACAGAAGGGCACGGCTGTCTCCAACACTGGCCACAACCAACTCGATCCCATCGCGCAACAAGGCCACTGTCGCCGTGGTCCCGGCGTTCAGCAAGGTGGCTACAAAACGTCATGTAAGGAGAGGCGGTCAAGGCCTGAGCACCACGCACGAAGCTGCCACTCAACTTAAAAAAACTTTAACCACCCGTAAAGAGTCACTGCTGTACAGCTAAAGCTACAAAGACAGGAAATAAGCAACATGAGGGCATGCACACAAAGCAGTAACGTTTTGAAAACAAGACTCCATGCAGAGGGGATAAAATGTGGTGTGTTGGCGCTTGGGCTGGGTGAAGTCTGTGGCAAGTTCTCGTCTACTCTCGTACTAGTAAAACAGGTGCAGCTACAGAGCCTTAAAAGGGACGGGGGTGGCGCTGTGGTCTAAACCACAGAGCCTAGAGCTTGCCGATCAGAAGGTCGGCGGTTCGAATCCCCATGACTGGGTGAGCTCCCGTTGCTCGGTCCCTGCTCCTGCCAACCTAGCAGTTCAAAAGCACACCAGTGCAAGTAGATAAATAGGTACCACTCCAGTGGGAAGGTAAACGGCATTTCCATGTGCTGCTCTGGTTCACCAGAAGTGGCTTAGTCATGCTGGCCACATGACCTGGAAGCTGTACGCCGGCTCCCTCGGCCAGTAAAGCGAGATGAGCACCGGCAACCCCTCGTCTGCAACTGGACCTAATGGTCAGGGGTCCCTTTACCTTTACACAGCCTTAAACAAATGCCCTTACACAGTAGCTTTCTGAAGTACTTTAATTAAACTGGCATGTGCTTTACGGGTGCTGCAGTAGTGGGAAAGTCTTCTTCCTTACTCCCGGGTGCTGAGTAGCAAAGCTGCTTGGTGCTGGATCAGTTTCATTTTTGGGTACAGATGCAGGAGAACTAAGCCAGTTATGAAAGGTATGAGAAGAAGGGGATCAGGCGTTCGACATTCACCAGGCACATTTCGCACCTGGCTATCTGCCACTATCCGTTCTGTTTTATCAGAATGAGTTTCAGGAACCAAAAAGTCATACTGAAAAATAGGACTTTCAAGCCACCTGGCCCCAAAATGGCAGCCATGCACTCCGCTGGGTGCGTGTGACCCTGGTTTATGGACCCATATGGTGCCCAACTTATAGACCTGAATTCCTAACACTGGCGCCAGGTCCTGAGTTATGCCTGTTTTTGCCCCTGAACTGAAATGCCAAGAGAATCTACGACAATCTTTTAATAAGGGGGAGAGGAGAGTTACTGGTCTGTGTATTATTGTTCTTGTTTTTATCACAAACTTAAAGTGTTTTTATACTGTATTTCTTTGTTGTGAACCACCCTAAGATCTACGGATGAAAGGGCGGCATGCATTGTAAAATAAAATAAATAATAATAAAGGCGAACTGAACCCTTGAGGGTCAGGGGGAGAACAGAAATGCATCAAGCCTTGTTGTGAAGTTGAAGCAACACAGAATGGAGACGTTAGATAGGAAAACAAAAGGACAGCAACAGAAGAAGAATCTAAACTAGGCAATACTGTCATGAATTAAAACAGGTATTCTTACTGCAAAGAGCTCGGTGACCAGCTGTTAAAAACTGCCTTTGTAAGGTTGCCCAACAATTTTTGATGGAATAATTTTTCCCCTTCCTCCCATCTCTTCTTGGGTGTTTTGTATGATTAGGAAATGTATTTATTTTCTTGCATTCATATCCCACCTTCCCTCCAAAGAGTTCAAGGTGATATACGTGGCTTCTCTTCCTCCCCATTTTATCCCCACAAGAACCCTGTGAGATAGGTCAGGCTGAAAGTGAGTGACTGGCCTGAGGTCACCCAGGGAGCTTAATAGATGAGTGGGGTTTTGAGCCTTGGGTGGAATCCAGACACATATAAAAATGCTTTTTTAAAATATATATATATATTTTTGAAAAATATATTGAATTTGCCATAAGCTCACCATCACCATGTAGTGTCAAATTTGTATAATGCAAATAAAATGCACTTAAAATGTTGCATTTGCAGCTGTATAGCCAAGTCCCTGGTATCACGCCTTAAGTCCAACCCTCCAACCACAGAAAGCTGAATGTGGCCATGACATTACAGCACATTCAGCCTGGTATTAATTGTGTTTTGGAAGTACACCTCATGGACTTGGGTGTGCATCTTACTTCTAGGTCCACCTGCATAACATTCCTGCACACTCCAAAGCAGGTGCTTAAATAAGGAGAAGCACTACGCATGAAATGGGCAAACCACACTTTTTAGCATTGCTCGTAAGATACCTGTTTTAAGTAGCAATATGAATAAAGCATAGCAAGGCGTAAAAGGTTGAGCTAATTTTTGCCTTCTTTCCCAACTCCCCTCTAAATTTTGAAGGCCACCTCTAGTTCCCCCACCTCCCTCGCCCCAATTCCTTGCTTTTCGAACTGCAGAGCCACTTCAGGAAGAGACTATTATGGGTGCTTCTAGTTTTGGGTTTAATATGACAAATGGGCCATCGAGTTCAGGGGGGATGTTTGCAACAGGCCTTTTTTCTTTAACTTGTTGGATTTCCTTGAAAAAGGCCGAATCCAGATTAAAGGGGTTTTTTTGGGGGGGGGGGAATGCAGGCTGGGCTGGCAGCTGTCTGATGGCAATGACGTCAGGTGAAAAACCTCATGAATCAGAGCACCCATCCCATAATGAACCCCTGCCTGGAATCACCCCGAGACATCAGATACAAATGTACGGTGGCAGGACATCTTGAATCAGTGGGTTTGTTTTTCCGCTCCTGGAAAGCACAAACGCCAGGGTAGTTTCGGACTTCGTTTGGGATGGGAATTATCAGACATTGCTATTTTATTTTATTTTTACGCCCATAATATTAAGGAAAGGTAAGTTGCACATTTTGGGATGTGCATCTGTAACTAAACGTTACGTTAGCATCACTGCTCTAAAAGGCAATGCATTCTCTGAAACCCCGTAGTAAGAGGTTGGCGTGATCTTGCCACCCAAAACCAGAAAAGAGGCCCAGCTTTGCTCCTCTTGCACAGTGTTAAGAGCCTGACAACATGGCTTTTTGGGGTGAGCAATCCACAGCCCTTCTCCAAATACCACACTGAGATTTGTGTGTATGCACACACCCAATGTCTGAGGGTGTTGCAGCAAATCCCAGGGTCATAACTAAAAGCACTCAGGAGTGAGCGCACAGTAACTTCCAAGATAGCCTCTGCAAAAGGAGTTAAAGTAATTGACCTCTTATCCTGCTGGATAGGTAGATCCTAAAAGCCTGAGCTACTCAGCACTAAGAAATAACACAGCCCTCAGTTTAACATTATCTTCCACTTCCTAAATGAACAGTGAAACTTTGTGGGAAGCCCTGTTTTTTGTTCCTAAGCTTTGCTTCCAGGAGTACCATGCCCAGCTGTGGGTGCCACATTTTAAGGCGGACGTTGACGAACTGTCCAGAGGACAGTGATCAAAACAATGAGTGGACTAAGCTGTGTACACACCATACCTTCAAAGCATATTCGTTCCCTCAAAGAATTCTGGGCACTGTGGTTTGTCAAGGGTTGCTGGGAACTAACTCTGCGCGTGGAAAACTACAGTACCCAGAATTCTTTGAGGGAAAGAACCTGTTTTGAATGTGCTTTAAAAGTATAATGTATATAATGGGAAGGACCATTAGGATCAGATGATGCCAGACCACAACTCCCATCATGCCTGACCATTAGCCATTTTTCCTGGGATGAACGAGAATTTGAGTCCGACATCACTGACAGCCACAGGTTGCCCACCTCTGCCTAAATTGCCACAAGCTGGGCAATGCATTCATATCAACTGAAGTTTGTACAGGAGTCCTTTCCAAGTTTCACTGGAATGATGAGAGAATGTAAAAAGAAAAAAAATGCAAATAGGTGGATTTGTTCCGCAAGCGGTATTGCAGTTCCAAAATCAAGGAATCACACTATTCATAAAGTCACTAGCCGTTTGCCACCATTTATTCCAAAGGTATCTAGCAGCATAAAAACACATTCGCTCAGAACACAAGTTAATTAACTTATTTTAAAACAAAACAAAAATTTGATTGCTTCCTAGACAGCTACAGAAATTATATTACTACAGAAATATTATCATCTAAAATCTTTCAAGAGGTATCTTAACACTCACTGGGCACCTTTTAGAGCATGTCGTCACAACTAATGTGACAAAGTGGTTGTGGGAACCTTCCGCTGGTCCCGGCTAGGAACCCGCCAGACTCCTTCACCTGGGACCACAGATCTCTCTTTCCACTGAAGCCCAGCATAGAGTCCCGGGCCTCCAATTCTAGAGCTGTTGGTCAGGTACAGTGTCTGCCATAAATAACATGTACACAGAGGCAAATAGGAAATTCACCCAGGAATTTTGCTCAAAGTAAAGAGAGGAAACCTGCAACACTTGGGATGATCAGAGCTGCAAAAGAGAGCGAAGCATTCCCTCTTAACTCAAGGGCTCTGCTTAGAAATGTTATGGGGGTATATTATTGCACCCAATTTTATTACGCATCCATCTCCGATAGCAACCATGGCTTGGTTACTAAGCCAATCCATCTGCACACCTTCTGCTGTTCAAACACTCGGTGAGGGATTATGAAGTTTGGAATTGCACAACTCTAAAAAGGCATTTTAAAGGAAAATTTTATAAAGTCCCCAAAGGAGCCTGGCAAATTAAGCGGTTTTATTAGTTGCACATCTGACCTGGGCAGATATAATCAATCACCAGGGAGGGGGGAAATACTGGGTTGGGTTTGTTTTTCGGCTTCTAGTTTTTAACCGAGTAAAACCCACTTACGCATTTGCCTAGCTGTTATTTGTCCAAAAGTCCCAACCATTTGCATTAGGCAAAGATGTATACTTTAAAGGGCACTGAGGCTACTGTGCTCCAGCCAATTTTAACATTAAAAGATTACCATCTCCAGTAGCCTATAAGTACAATTCCCTGGGAATTTAGTTGCACAGCCACATTAAAGTGAGTAGGACACATGCAAGGCATAATTCCTGTTCACTTCAGAGCAATGGCCTGGTAGATAATGTAGCAAATGCATCCAAGTTTGGTGTCACAATGACAGATCTGAACATAAAAACAGGCATGTTTCTGCAGCTCTTTCACTTCTTCAGTGTTGCAGGTTAACATATTAAAGAATTTAAAAATCATGGTTTTGATTGGCAACTTCTTAAGATGAGGAAACAAAAATTACACCACACCTTTTTTATTATTAGTAACTATACTGTCATTACTAAATCAGCATTATAAAACAAGACTCTGAGACTACCCAAATAGCGCATTAACTACAAGTTTGATCGTAATAAAGCATTTGTAAATTGACGGCCCAGGAACATATTTTAAACTTCTGGGGCAGGTAGGCAGTTTGAACAAAACTGCTTGCAAGGTTCACCATCACTGATGTATAGGCAGCAATAAAACTGCTAGTACGTTTACAAAGCTAAGCAGGGTCCGGTATGGTTTCAAACTGGATGAGAGACCAAGTGTTGAGATTCCTGCATTGCAAGGAGTGTCCTTTCCAACTCTAAAATTCTATGATTGCAACCATGCGGCTCAATCCCAAGCATACTTTCTCATAAGCAAGTCACATTGGGTTCAAAGGGCTTAGTCTCAACAGAATATGGGCAGAATTGTAGGCTAGATCTGTAGAAGTGTCCTTGCTGGCTATGCAAGATGTCCGCCATCCAAGAAAGATGCTAAGCTAAACAAATGCTTTCATTAAGATTGCTTATAGTGATATACATGAGACAAAAATTGCTGTCATTTAGTATATTTTTGCATCAAGAAGTATCTATTTAATTTGGTGAGCAAATTAATCCATGTAAAACTAAACAATACATTAGCAAGAGAACGAGATTAGGCATTGGGCTGGCAGGCATGTTAAATTTTATAAGAAAGCAAGATGCAAAGAGCCACCAAGGATGAACTTATGAAGCTGTATTGGAACATCAGACCTAAGGTTGATCTTAATATTTTCTTATAAGCCAGCAGTCTCTCTCCAGGGTGTCAGACAGGAGTCTTCCCCATCCTTACGGGAAAAGCCAGGAACTGCTACATGTAAACATGTGTTCTACCCATCAAGCTAGATGTTGTGTTTGGGACAGTTATTAAAAGATGACAGAAAAGCACATTGGCGTGTGTGCTTCTTTTCATCTTAGAACCAAGCAAGTTATCTACAGCCTGAGCCATAATGTGAGGCCAACAACATTGCAGGCCTGTCTCCCCTGAATTTAAAAACCTGAGTAAGTTGGATAGCACCTTGCATTTAACACAGAATTGGCACCCCATCAGTCCAACCGCTATTA
Organism: Podarcis siculus; assembly: GCA_034642415.1. NCBI lineage: Eukaryota > Metazoa > Chordata > Lepidosauria > Squamata > Lacertidae > Podarcis > Podarcis siculus. The sequence continues at coordinate 44,260,836 of JAXCMG010000014.1, read as the reverse complement.
TGTGAAGGTACTGGAAATCAATGGCCCTTGCTCTTAAGTAAGACTATAGCCTAGCCTTAAACTGCTTAGTCCATGCCAATAACGTTAGCCAACATTACCTCTGTTAAGTGGCAGTCAGTGCATCAACACAGAGATTTTTTATCCAGTGGCAACGAATGGAAAGACTTTTTTGTTCATCGCAACCTTCTGGATCCCAGTCATTTTAGCTCAGCAGCTCAACATACCTTTTCAAAACTTAAGTCCCGCTGAGTTACACAGAAACTTCTGTATAGTCTCACGGTGTAAGATCAGTTGTGGACAAATCTGCTTAAAGGTAACATTTCAAATTATTTCTTTTAACATTATTTTAAGCAGCACAGGCTTATGAAGCCATGCTAACCTTGTAAAAACAGGCATGTCCTTCTATATTTTACTTGGCGTTCTCTCTCTACAACTGCTAGCCTTAACTTTCAATAGAAAAAACCGTGGTTGCCACATGAATTTCTTTTTCTCCTGTCTTTCTTTTACGGCTGAACAGAAACAAGCTTCTTACTTACCATCCGCGGACAACTGAGCATGCCTGGCGTACGCTTTGTCTATTTCTAAAAACGCTTTCATCAATACCAACTCCATGTTCTGCTCCTCAGTGAGAAAGCCTCTGGAAAAAACAAGGGAGATTCTTAAAATTATCCCCAAGGAAGGAAGTGCAAAAGCTCCAATCCAAGAAACCCTCTAACATCAGCTACTGAGATAAAAGTGGTGGTAGCTGCAAACGCACCAATATCATCCCACTGGCCTTCTCATGGGTAGGCAACTGGTGTCGTCATATACAGCTGGAGGGAATCTTGTAGAGCAGCCTTCACCAATCAGCTGTGCTTCAGACGTTTGGGACAGCTTCCTTCAGCAGAGCTGGAAGGCCTATGGGGCAGGTTCCAGGTTCAATCCCTCCCAGGTAGGGCTGGGAGAGACAGGTATACCTGAAACCCTGGAAGGCCACTGCTAGCCAGTGGAATGATGCAGAGCTACACAGACCAATGTATAAGGCAGCTTCCTCTGTTTATATGAGGACAGCAGATTAGCGAAGGCTGTCGTAGGCCATCTAGCCTATGACTTCGTTTGCTTTTATGTTGTGTATATTTTTGTGTTTTTATGCTGTTAACTGCCCTGTGATCCTTGGATGAAGTATATGTTTAATCAATATATATAAATAAATAGCTCTACTGTCTGCTCACTGGAGGAAATCCAGAGCTAGACCACCCCAGTAGTCCACCCTTTGTCCGAAGACCTCCTACAAGGTTTTAACCCAGCGGTTCTCAACCTGTGGGTCCCCAGATGTTGTTGGACTACAACTCCCATCTCCCCTAGCTAGCAAGGCCAGAGCTCAGGGATGATGGGAGTTGTAGTCCAACAACATCTGGGGACCCACAGGTTGAGAACCGCTATTTTAACCTTTAAAGCCCTATATGGCCTAGGACCATCGTACTTACGGGACTTCCTCTCCTGGTATGCCCCACGGAGGACCTTATGGTCCTCAAATAATAATATCTTGGAGGTCCCAGGCCTCAAGGAGGTTAAACTGGCCTCAACAAGGCCAAGGCCTTTTCGGCTTTGGCCCCAGCCTGGTGGAACACTCTATCACAGAAGACCAGCGCCCTGCGGGACTTGACATCCTTCCGCAGGGCCTGCAAGACGGAGATGTTCCACCTGGCCTTCAGTCCGGGCCCAGTTTGACCCCCCCATCCATGGGACCCTGTAAATTACCTCTTTGGCTCTTTTATCAGCTCATGTGGGACCAACATGGATAGCTGGCCCTGATGAATACTTGAGGTTCCCGACCCCTATGGTTGTAATTCATGGGCAGTCATTTAATTTTATCCTGATTCTAATTTTTAAGCTGTATTTCAATCAATTGTTTGATTTTCTTTTAATGCATCTGATATTTGATGTTAGCTGCCCTGAGCCCGGTCTTGGCCGGGGAGGGCGGGGTATATGTATATTTTTTCTTACTTACTTTACTACAAGCACTCACACACCCTCAGACCCCAGATAACCAATCCCACCACTGAACTGCTCTGAACGGCTGTTTGAAATTCCCCAGGCCACCTGGTGCCTTTTGCTACTGGTGCGGGTCCAACTGAAACTACATGGAGATCTCTCGGCACTAAGTTGGCAGCTGATATGTCCATCAAGCCAGCTGACTCATGTGAATCATGGACCCCTTTGCTAGGCATCTTAGTCCTCAATTATCCCATCAAGGAAAGTAAGTGCAGGGTCTGGGTACAGGTATATTTGACTGTGCTGCAGCCATTCCACAAGCCACCCAGACCAGACCTTTGAGAGCCACTGCCTTAGTGCATAGTTAATTCCATTTCTGCTGTGTGTGTTTATCCTTCTTTCATAGTGGGGCAAGTGAAGTGTTGTAAGAGCAGGCTACAGCCAAGCAATGTAGCTGAGATCATAGAATCAGATTTGGAAGGGACCCTGAACATCATCTCATCCAACCTGCCGGGCGAAGACATTCTGTTGTGGAGACTGTAACCTCGGTTTATTATTATTATTAATTGAATTTCTATACTGTCCTATACCCCAGGGTTCTCAGGGCGGTTCACAGAATAAAATAAAGATATAAAACCACAAAATACATAATCAAAAGAAAAACAACAACCCAATAACACCCCCCCAAAAAAGAGCCACATTTTAAAAGGGCATAGAATGTAAATCAGATCAACCAAAAGCCTGGTTAAAAAGGAACGTTTTTGCCTGGCGCCTAAAGGTGTATAATGAAGGCGCCAGGCGAACTTCCCTGGGGAGAGCATTCCACAGACGGGGAGCCACTGCAGAGAAGGCCCCATTCTTGGTTTAAGGTGCCATTGGGTGCCTAGCTTATATACATCAAGATGTTTCTCCTACTCAACTGTGCAATATCCTCTAGGTAAAGGTAAAGGGACCCCTGACCATTAGGTCCAGACGTGACCAACTCTGGGGTTGCGGCGCTCATCTCGCTTTATTGGCCGAGGGAGCAGGCGTACAGATTCTGGGTCATGTGGCCAGCAGGACTAAGCCGCTTCTGGCGAACCAGAGCAGCGCACGGAAACGCCGTTTACCTTCCTGCCGGAGCAGGGACTGAGCAACAGGAGCTCACCCCGTCGCGGGGATTCGAACCGCCAACCTTCTGATCGGCAAGTCCTAGGCTCTGTGGTTTACCCAAAGCGCCACCCACGGCCCTTGCAATATCCTCTACCCCACTATAATTAAAAAAAAAAAACCAAGGAGAATTCATGTACTCACTGGATGAATCCCTGCATGTGCTTATGGCAGAAGTCCGCCACCGCCACCCCACCGTGCCCATCGTAAACAGCAAAATAAAGGACCTCGTCGGTCAGCTGGGCGTAATCAAAGCGGTCTTCGTTTTCCTTCCGCTTCCCAATGTGGCTGGCGCAGCCCACCTTGGACAGGCTGACTTTGGGGATGGGCTTCCCATATTTTATGCTTGGCGGGAGGAGGATGGGCTCATCGATGCGGTTGTCCCAGATCCCAAAGGAGTCCCACGTGGCCGGGCGGCCGCTGCCGTCCAAGTCGAAGCGAGACGTTCGGCGTACACTGGTGGAGCTCGGGCAAATAGCCGCCGCCCGCTTGTCGTCCTGCAACAGGCGCGATGTCAGCAGCGCTCTCCTCCTCACCTGGTGGCCTCCGTTTCTCACCAGATTAATTAGAGCAGTGGACATAACTTGGGATCCGCGGGTGTTGGGGCGGAGAAGAGAACCGTGGGAAGCGGTCTCGGAATATCCCCAAATAAAGAGATCTGGTCTAGGGAGCGGAAACAAAAAAGAAAGTTTGCGTTGCTGTTTTCTATAGAGTTAGGACATATTAGCAGCTGGGGGAATGTGCATTGCCTGGGGGTCATTAGTCCGATCCCAATCTCAACACACAGCCCCCTATCCAACTTGAAACAGCACTGGACCCTACTTAGCTTTGCAAATGTGCTAGCAGTTTTCTTGCTGGACCAGGTGGGTCCCATGACTCAGCAGCCCAGTTTTAGGACTCCTGCGTGCCAGACATGTCTTTCCTTTCTTTTCAATCAAAGCTGAATGAAAGCAAAGGGAACTCATTTCCGTGTACCCTATCAAATGTCAACTCCCAGCTAATGAAATGCATGTTTGCTCTTGTGAGTTTTGATAGTCAAATGCACAACAGGCATGAGCCGGTCACAGCTGAGCACTTTTCATTCTCATTGATGCTTAACTCGCATTCACCCAAAAGAAATCAGACTGCAAACGCCCAGAATTTACAATGAAATAAGGCTCCGTCCGCATCAACAACATTGAACCTATAGTTAGAATAAGACAGGTGGATGTTATGTTTATTTACTTAATTTTCTAATTAAATGTATATCCTGCCTTTCCTTCGGAAAGGAGCCCAGGGCAGCAAACACATCTGTGATTTAAAAAAATACAATCAAGAATACACTTACAACTTGTTTAAAATGTCTAAAGACTACAGTCATACCTCGGGTTACAGACGCTTCAGGTTGCGTTTTTTGGGGTTACGGACCCGCCAAAACCCGGAAGTACCGGAACGGGTTCCTTCCAGGTTTTGGCAGTCGCGATTACAACCCACTGTGTCATCTCCTCAGGAAGACCCGGATTCAAATCCTCCCCCCAGAAATTTGATAAGTAGTCCTGGGGCTGGTCACTTTCTAAATTACAGCGTTAGTAAGTGAAAGGATAAAATGGGGTGTGGAAAAGAACAGCTACTCTGAACAAGGGCAGAATGAAAAGTTAATAGAAACCTCAACCTCCACACTCATAATGATTGCAGGTGTAAGTATGGAGATCTGTTCTCCATTGGATACAGGGCAAGAGGTAACTGAGCCAGCGCTGTTGCTGTGCCAACATTTATTTATAAAAAGGTCTGGACCTGTAATGGCACCAGGTCACCAGACTACACAGTTCCCAAGGAGAAGCCAAGAGTTGCAACTCCACCTTTCTTCTTCCCCAAGTCCTGCCTCTTCAGGTAGTGCAGCCATCTGGGCTGGTCTCACAGGTAGTTTTCCAGTTGGAGAAAATTCTAAAGATGAACTCAGTCATTCATCCACTGCTCCCGCCCCCAGCCACTATAATTCCCAATACAGACACTAGGGCACCTTCAACGTTGGGATAAACAACCTGCCACTCCTCCAGATGTTGTGGAACGCCAACTACAAGAATCAGCTCCCTGGAAGAAAAGGTGGCCTATATAAACATATTAATTTTAAAATGAAGTCGCTCCATCTTAGGAACTTTCATTGGGGGGGCTATGCCTTCCTAGAGGAGCACATTTGCCTACCTGCTGTTTAAAGGTAAAGGGACCCCTGACCATTATTATGTCCAGTTGTGGACAACTCTCGGGTTGCGACGCTCATCTCGCTTTACTGGCAGAGGGAGCTGGCGTACAGCTTCCGGGTCATGTGGCCAGCATGACTAAGCCGCTTCTGGCGAACCAGAGCAGCGCACAGAAACACTGTTTACCTTCCCGCCAGAGCGGTACCTATTTATCTACTTGCACTTCGTGCTTTTGAACTGCTAGGTGGGCAGGAGCAGGGACCGAGCAATGGGAGCTCACCCCGTCGTGGGAATTCGAACCGCCGACCTTCTGATGAGCAAGCCCTAGGGCTCTGTAGTTTAACCCAGAGCCACTCACGTCTGCTGCTTAGGAACAAGCAAAAGGAGGGGAAGACACAAGGAAAAGGAATCAGTAGCAGAGAGAAATAAGTCAAACAACCATACAGCTGCAGAAAGCGAATATTACTTGGGGGGGGGGGGTTTACTGAGTCCCAGAAGCCCACCAATGTCATCAGAGCCAATACAAAAAATCACAATTATACCTTTAAGTGTTCTGACCTATTTCAAGAGGAAGCTGATCCTACCACTGGGGATTTTGGCTCGCTAGTGGTGGTGGAATTTTCCACATACTGCTCAGAAGAATGTTTCGGCAAAGGTGTGTAAACAACCAGCAGTGCCTGAGGGGTTAAAACTGGTTCAGCGGAAGTTTTTTTCACACAAGCTGAGGCGGGAAGATTATAGAGGAATGACCTTGCTTCAGAGTGCAGCCAAAAGCTACAAGGCATTGCTTATGTAAATTCTACAGTAAATTTCTACAGTGCAGAAATTTGGATCACTCCCTCTAAGATTCAAAAAACCTCAGTGACTAGGAGCAGCCTTTTCTCAATCCTGGGCCCCCAAATGTTGGGAGGACTACAACTCCCATCATCCCTGACTGCCGGTCCTGCTAGCTAGGGATAATAATAATAATAATTTATTGTTTACTGTACCCTGCCCATCTGGCTGGGCTTCCCCAGCCACTATGGGTGGCTTCCAACGAAGATTAAAAACACACCATGACTAAAACATCAAACATTAAAAACTTCCCTAAACAGAGCTGCCTTCAGATGTCTTCTAAACGTCAGACAGTTGTTTATCTCTTTGACATCTGATGGGAGGGCATTCCAAAGGGCGGGTGCCACTACCGAGAAGGCCCTCTGCCTGGTTCCCTGTAATTTGGCTTCTCACAGTGAGGGAACCACCAGAAGGCCCTTGGAGCTGGACCTCAGTGTCCAGGCTGAACAATGGGGGTGGAGACACTCCTTCAGGTATACTGGGCAGAGGCCGTTTAGGGCTTTAAAGGTCAGCACCAACACTTTGAATTGTGCTCGGAAACATACTGGGAGCCAGTGTAGGTCTTTCAAGACCAGTGTTATGTGGTCTCGGCGGCCGCTCCCAGTCACCATGATGGAATGAAGGAGTTGTAGTCCAACAACATCTGGGGGACTCAAGGCTGAGAAAAGGCTTGACTACAGGTGTATAAATGTGCGGATTACTGCTGTAAGAAAAACTTCACTGCTGGCAAGGGGGAGGTCCAAAATAGCTGCCCTTTGAAGTCCCTTGCCCCATCACCTGTTTAAAGACACAGCTGACTGCACAAACACAGGTTTCTTTTTCCCCACGTAATCTGCAGTAACCAATACAGTGAGGCAACAAAGGCTTTCGGACTCTCTCAATAAATTGAATCCTGCAAACTATTTACAGCTTTAAGCCCCAAGTTAAGAACATAATTGCATGTAAAGCTGAGCAACTCATGCACTTCTAAGGATTTACCTGGCTGTCACTGCTGCAGGGTCTTGATTCAAGACCAGCCAGGCAATAGGATGTCTTGCACAGGGTTTATGGGCTGGCAAGTCACAATTGCCTATGTGATGCTTGCATGGGTGTATGTGTTCAAAGTCAAACCTGTACAAAGCAGTCACTAACACATCTAATGCTGGCTCATGGGTACTTTATTTTCTCAGCCCTGCAATGGTGCAGCAGGATTGGTGCATTCCATGCCAACTGGCAACAAGAGATTACAATCCGCTTAAGAAGGCGGGAGGAATTTGATTCAGTTTGCATTTAAAGGCAAATCTACCTTACTGACACTTTCTGAAATATGCCGACTGAAACGCATAATGTCCTGGGTTCAAATTCCCATTCCAGCTCACTCAGTGACTTTTGATTGGTTCCTCTCTTGCAGCCTAACCTACCTTCCAGTTGTTGGCAAGGATCAAATGGGGCAGGGTGGAGAGAAGAGACCTTTGAGCAGGCTTCCTCAACCTCAGTCCTCCAGATGTTTTGAGACTACAATTCCCATCATCCCTGACCAGTGGGTCCTGCTAGCTAGGGATAGTGGGGAGTTGTAGGCCAAAAACATCTGGAGGGCTGAGTTTGAGGAAGCCTGCCTTTGAGCATTTGGACATAAACTTTAATTTGTTTAGATTCTTATACAAGCCGCTTTTCGGGATTAACCAAGGTGACTCGCAGCATATAAAAACACAAAACTCACCCGCAGGGCAATTCGCAAACCATAAAAGTGCAATTTGAAAAAACCACACTAAGACATTTAAGAAGGTTACAGCAGCAATAAAACATTAAGTCAGCACGGGAAAGTATGCAGCAAATGCAGCAAAACAAAGAATTTAAAAAGTAGCAGTTAAATACCAAACAACTAAAATAAATAAATAAACAACTAAAAACGGGGGAGGGGGAGAACAGGAATCCTCAAGGTCTTATTAAATGACAAAAAGAGCCATACCTACCTGTCTAGGCAAAGAGTTTGAAAAGCATGGAGCCACCATAGAAAAATGACCTCCCTGTCTACTTTCAAGCAGGGTCTCAAAGGTCAATCTAGAACACTTTGGAATGGCAATGGACAAAGGGAGAAATCCACTTTCCCGCCCACAGCAAATTACTGCTTTGAGTGCTCGGATCCCCTACACAAAAGGTCTCAAGCAAAGATTCAGAGCTCGTTCCAGATTTTGGTGGGCCCTTAAATAAAATAGAAGGGGGGGGCAGGCAACACAATCCCTGAGAGGGCTGGCTTCACTACTATCATCCCTCCCAGGCCATTTATCTGCCCTCTTCCTTTGAGCAGGGTCCACAAAGCTGCCCAGGGCTTGGCATATGGAAGCAACTTCTCCTCCGCACTACTGACAGATTTAGGAGAAAGCAGGTCAATAGGCTACAAGGAAGAGCAACTCCAGAGGTCTCCAGGGAGAGGTATTGGAGAGGGGGTCCTAACTGAGGCGGGCACAACTCCTGACGTCTGCGCTTCCACGAATAGCAAAAGGAATCAGATTCGGAAGAACCCCCCCCCCCAGGGTCATCGAGGCCAATGCAGGCATCTCAACACGCGGTCCCCATTCCATTTGTACGCATCCCCTGGACCATGGTTAGTTTTGCAAGTGCGCTAGCAATTATTATTATTATTTTGCTGTACCACTAGGAGGGCACCATGGGCGTATCGGTTGCGTCACGCAAGTTGGAAAATTTTCTCTTCCACCAGAGCGAAGACACCGCCTCCTTGCGTGTAAAGAGAGAAGGCGAGAGAGAGAGAGAAAGCCGAGCCACGCCTCTCCTCCCTTCCCCCCTTGGGATGAACAGCAGGCGTTCTTCCAGCGGCTTCAGCTGCGTTCCAAATTTGAATCCGCGTTCCGAATTGGAATTCCCCGGGCTCGCGTTCTAGAACCCGGCGGTTTCCAACATTCGCCGCCGCTGTTGCGCAGCTCCGTCTGCACCAGCCCAGCCCGCCTTCCTGTTCGAGTTCCTGGCAAGCAAGCGCCATTTGCACCGCAGCCAGCCGAGAGCGCTGGAGGAAGCTGCTGCTGCTGCCGCCAACGGCTTCCTTCCATGCGATTCTTCTAGAAACAGGCACCCTCGTGTGCACCAAACATCGCCTTAAGGAGAAACGCGACGGTGAAGTCGAGACCCGGAGGGAAGGGCCGCCGCGAGTTCCACCTCGTGCGATTCTACTGCAGGCGGAGCGGGGGTGGGGGATACTTGTTAAAAAAATAATAATTGCAAAAAAAAGGGGGGGGGGAACCACCCACATATGTTTCCCCTGCAGAGAAGCCAGCAAGAAACACGAGCCCGTTTTCTTGCTTTAAGGCAAGCGCAACGGAGCGGCCTGCGGGTTTAAAGGCGCAACAAACGAACTGGGAATGATGTGTCTTTAAAAAATAATAATCAGGAAGGAGGAATGCAAGGTGAGGGGCTGGATCACATGTCTCTAAATGGCAAGCTACCCGCTACAGTTAAGAACTTAAACTAGTGGCCAGGTGAGGGGGCGGCGGCGGAATGAGCAGATAAAATTTACGGGGATCTATAAACAGTTATTACTCGTGACAACTAAAATGGAACGTCCAGGTTCAAAGGCAATTTATCTCTCTGCCTATCAGCTGCCATGGAAACCAGCAGCCGGAGTCGCTGAATCATAGTGGCTAAAGAGGTACCCGGTTCAAATTTCGCACCTGCCATGTATTCACGGCGTGAATTTAGGCAAAGGCACTCTCTCGATCTCAGCTCTCTATCTGTGGGTAATAAAAATGCTGACTTACCTCGCAGGGTTGTTGTGGAAACTGCATTGAAGGGGGGCTGGACTAGATGACCCTGGGGTGTCCCTTACAGCTCTGTGCTTCAAAAGGGCCCTGAACACTTGAAAATGCTAGGTAATAAAAAATTGTAATTTTTTGCAACTGAAGGATACAGAATATTAGTCTTGGATCGGCCCTTTGTCAGATCCTGACAGGGTCGTCCTAGGTACTTTAAAACTGGACCGTCGAGGAACATTCCGCGTTTTTAGGCGGCGACATCTGTAGCCGTCGAGCGATACAGTCCTAAGTACATTTGCTAGTGATATACTGTGTTCAGCCAGACTCTTTTCCACAAGCAAGTACTGTATTCAAATTCGGTCTGCAAGCGCTTCGCTGCAGCCTCTCCCTACCCCATCGACTCCAGGGTGAGTAATCTGAATACATGCAATTTGGGACAACCCTGGATAAAATGGGTCGAGGCTTGCAAGCCAAACCTGTCAACCGAGCGCGCAACAAAACCCAGAAATTAAGGGAAGTGGGGAAACCCATCCTCTTCCTTAAGCAGGGCATGTCCACATCAAAAACTGAGCAACAAGAGGACGAATCGGCGGAAAGCCCTGGAAAGATGCATAGCAAAAGGGGACGAACAGCGGCTTGGAAACGTTCCTTCTGCGCGCCAACGCGAGGAGGAGGCGGCGGCGGCTGCAGAGAATTGCAACCTTCCAGCCGCCTCCCGTAGCTTCCTGAGAAGCGCAAGCAATGCAAGAAAGCTGAATGGGAAGCAAGCGAGCAGCTGGCGAAGGCGCGAGCTTTCTCTTGTTACCTGGCAAGGCTTGCCCTCGAGGAGATGCGTAGCAAGGCGGCCGGTCCTGCCTCTCCCGCTGGACCAGAGCACTCCACCCGTGCAAAGAGGAGGAGGAGGAGGAGGAGGAAAGGCAGTGGCAAGCAGCAGTCGACACGCTTCTCCCCGGCGAATTCTCCAAATATTTCCCTGCGCGCAATGGCCGTGCGTAAAAGGCGAGAAAGTCGATCCGGCGAGGAGTGTGACAGCTCTCCTGCCCTATCGACGGAGGGCCCAGCCCGCCTCCCCGAGCCAATCGAAGCCGCGGAGCCGAGCGAGCCTCCTTCCTTCCCTCCCTCTGCCGGCCACATTCGCCTCGGAGTGGGCGGGCTCCTTTGCTCGAGCCCCGGGGGCGCGTGATGCAACGCGGCGAAATGACACCGGTCCTCCCCGCCCTCTGCACGGGCCAATAGTAGCAGCGCTTACATTTGCGCGCTGGGCGGTTTTCTCCCTCTCTTCCCTGATATTTATTTGCATGCCACTTAGGAGGGGTGCGAGGTGGGGTTGGGGTTAAAGCGCTCGCTTGCAAATCCTGGCCAGAAGCCGGCTGTGCAAACGGCTTGCTTTGGGCTAGAAACGTTCCCCCGTGTGAGCATCGCAGAAGCGGCGAGCCTGCTGCGCTTGCCAACTGAACAGCAGGACAGGGGGAAATAGCAACCCAGTTTTGATCCGCAGGATGGATAATTAGCAAGCTTTTCCTTTACGGATCTATGGCGTGGGTTGCAACTATTTGACATAAGGTTGCTGTGTGATCCTTCGGTGAAATGAAATGACGCGTTTGATCTGGAAGTGTATAAAAAACATTGCTTTGGATGTGGATCTTAGCAGCCTCCTCCTTATTTTTGAGCCTGTGCCTGTGCACATTTTTATTTCAGTAAATGCCTATCTTTTCACATGAAGCCTGCTTCCTTTCCTTTTGGAAAGGAAGTTATTTAATTATTTAAATAATTAAATAACTTACCCCTGTGTCGGTAACCTCCTGTCTAGGAATGTCCTTTTAAATTTCTCCAACAGCGTGAACACACTTGGAATAATACTGTGTGTACAGTTCTGGTGGCAGCACCCCAAGAGGGATACTGTAGAACTATTAAAAGGTTCAGAAAACGGCAACCACAATGATCAACCCAGCCAGATGGGCAGGGTATAAATAAATTGTTGTTATTGTTATTATTAAGCGGCTGGAAAAATTCCTTTTCAGTCTAGAAATAAAGCAAATAAGGAGAGGGTGTGTGTAATATTGTGCATGAGGTTGAGAAAAAATACAGCACTTGCTTTTTCTCCTTTAGGGATAATGCTAGAAGCCCAGGCATCATCCAGATAACCTGAACGTTGGAAGAATTAAGGATGGATGAAAGAAAGTATTTCTTCACACAGCACTTAATTAAACTTTGGACTTCAGTAGCACAAGATGTAGTCATGGCTACCAACTTGGACTTTAAAAGGAGATTAGATAAATTTATAGGGGATTAGATAAAGTGATGAAGGATAAGGCTATCAATGGCTACGAGTCATTATGGCTGCGTCCTATCTCCAGTATTGGAGACAGTAGCCCTTTGAATGTCAGTTGCCAGGGGGCATAAGTGTGGGGAGTGCAGTATACTGTGCACTGTATGAAGTACAGTCGTACCTCAGAAGTCGAACGCCTTGCGACTTGAACGTTTTGGCTCCTGAACGCTGCAAACCCAGGAGTGAGTGTTCCGGTTTGTGAACATTCTTTGGAACCCGAACGTCCGATGTGGGTTCTGTGGGTTCCGATTGGCTGCAGGAGCTTCCTGCAGCCAGTCAGAAGCCGTGCCTTGGTTTTGAAACGTTTTGGAAGTCAAACAGATGTCCGGAATGGATTCCGTTCAACTTCCAAGGTACAACTGTACTTTCTTTGTCCTGAATCTTCCAGTATTCAGCCCATGAGCTCTAGTGTTATAAGAGAGGAAGAAAACCTTTTATCTATTCCCCCCCCCCATGTTGTTTTTAATTTTATACACGTCTATCATGTCTCCCCTACCCACCTTTTCTCTAAACAAAACAAAACAAAAAAAGTGCCAAATGGAAACCTTTTCCTCATATGGGAGTTCTTCCGCCCTTGATCATTTTGGTTTTCCTTTTCTGAAACTTTTCAAACTCCACACTATCCTTTTAAAGAGGTGAAGCAACCACAACTGTATAGTATTCCAAATGGGGTCACATCATACACTTAAAAGCCATCATGATATCAGCAGTTTTCAGTTACATTCTTAATGATCCCTGGCAAGGAATTTGCTTTTTCCGCAGCTGGGTCTTCCCTGACCCATTTCAGGAACTCCTTACACTCCCTTGGAAAATGGAGACTTTCTACATTCAGGTTCCAGTCTCCACAAGGTGCAAATTATGTGTCATTTTAAACAGGGCCTGATGCAATAGTGCTCTGATCTTGCCACTGAAATGCAAGCAAGTAGCAACACATTGGTATGTTTGCTGTCCTGGTTACTGCGAGCTGGTCTATCACAATGGTTATGTTTAAACTTCTGTGACCCTGGAGGCAAAAATTAAGTGTTCCTTAAGCTTCATGGCTGTGGATGTTTCCTGCAAATACAGAGGGTTGTGACTAGTGCACAGCAAATTGTTCAAGCAGTTTTGAAGACAGGTGTAAGTTGAAAAAGTTAAAGCATGTAAGAGCAGATTGGCTGCCATGGAGGAGTGTCATTCGCTTCTACTTACAGCCTCCTTGTATATATATTTTTTTAAAAAACAAGCAAATATTACCTAGGCACTTAAATCTCCAGTCCACTGTCAGCCAAAGGAAACCTCTCCTTGCTTTTGAAAGTGAGGAGTGCATAGCAATGTTCTAGGGGTTAATCTCTTAAACTACCATAGAAACGGCACTGCTCTGTTTTCCATTCATTCTGTTCCTTATTTGCTTGGCTCTCCCAGTTCTGTAAAGTGATATGTTTCCATGGGATTCTTTTCTCTGATCCTGAAGCAGAAAAGCAAAGAGGTGTTCAAGCTGCAGTAATTATGTGTAAGAAAAGAAGAGGCTGATGTTACTCCAAAAGTCTACATGTATGTATTTCTGCTTCCACAGAATTTAGGACAGTACATATAGGGTTTATGGGAAGCTGGCCATGTGTATTGTGTGTATTGGCCACATACACTCAGGCACAGTGAAATACTGTGCACCGTTCCCAAATAACTCCAACTCCTCTTTCACAGTCTTCCCAGGGCCTATCTCAGTGTTTCCCATACTTTTTGTTCCATGGCACACTGGAAAATTGCTCAGGTTCTTGGCAGACCGCTTAATGTTGTTTCCACCTGACCTGCTGTAACAATTGTAAATTGTGCTTTTCGAGATCTGTATGATTTTTAAGTGTACCCTCTTGCTTCGTTTGTTTCTTAAGCATTTTATTTTATTGCATTACAATTTAAATTGCATAGATTTCAAACTGTAATGCAATAAAATAGAACATAAGAAATGAAAGATGCAATAAAAATACAGTTAAAAATCAATAAGGATGTTTAATGCAGTGGATGCATCGCCTCCCACCTTCAACCCCAAATCCATACACATGCTCTAGACCACCTGCATGAATCTCACAGACCACGGGTGGTCCATGGACCAGAATTTGGGAACCTCTGACCTAGGAGAAAAGCTGTGGCAGGCATATATTAAAGAGTCCTGCCCTGGAATGGAATAAAAACCTGTTAATAAACTAGTTAAGTTACCAACACCTGTGAGAAGGCTGAATTCAGTCCAGATTCCGCAAACCAACACCTTTTTAACTTTAAGCTAGGGCTGGCCCAAGACACTCTGGTGCATGAAGTAAATGACGAAATAGGGCCTCCTCCCCACCAGGGAAGAAGGGTTGAGTGAAAATCTACATCAGGAATAAGGAGGCGGGGAATAAAGATCTAAATTGGGATCTGCTGTCCCTGCAAATCCTGCCACCTAAGGCAGTCCCCTCACCTTACCTCATGGTTGGGCCGGCCCTGAAAGAAACCTGCACCACTTATCCTTTAGCGTTTGAGCTTTGATTTCCCATGGACTATGGGAGGGTGGGAAACCTCTGGTTGTTTTCCAGACTACAACTCCCATCATCCTTCACCACTGGCCATGCTGGCTGCAGCTGATGGGAATTAGAGTCCAACAACATTCCGAAGGCAACAAGTTCCCAATGTTGTCTATCAGGCAGGACCGGTAAAGTAATAGGTTTCTGTGCAGTATGCAGTTTAATGATTGAGGACACTGTGGATTTATTTTCGAAGCCAAAGAATGCTGCCCAAGAAGAATTTTTTTTAAATGAATTTTTAAAAGCAATAGCAGAGAAGGCTAAGCTCTTCTGGTTATCTCTTACTTAACATGCATGTCTCCTTAGCAAATTCCTTTTTAAAGCTGTTTGGCTCAAGTTCTCAGCCTTAGAGAAGGAAGCTGAACTCCAGGCTCCTGTCCAATATGCTGTTAACACTTACATCCCTCTTTGATACTGCATGGTTTCAGCCCAGATTGTGATGTTTAATATACTCCAGGCAAAGGAAGGCAAATAGGTGTCCTTGTTTGTCTGTTTTTTAAATACCCACCAGTACCTACTGGACACTGCTTCACACAGATAATTGCCTCCTTTCTTCTGAAAATAGAATATTAGAGCACAGAATGGGTGTAGCAACTGGCATGGATTGCTATTGGCCAGTTCTTTACCCAATGACAAAGTAACTCTGTAACTGCTGCTGAAAATTGCATCAACAAAGCAGATAATACAGTTCGCTGTCTTCTAGAAATTTGTGCTTATTCCCCTTAATTCCATGCAGAATGTCTTTTCTATAGAGAGTTGTTTAGCATGCATAAGAAGGTTGTTTTGGTTTTGCACAGATTCAAAGCATTCCCGTTTACTGAAAATCAGAGCATGGAAGGTTGTATCTCCCACTGTTCCTCACACCTCTTACAATAGAGCAACAGTAAATATATGATTTAAAGGCTAAACATTAGCAACTGAGGAGGAAAGGAGAGTTTACATTCCTCATGTCTTGCTGTCAGTGAAAGCTTAAATTGCTCGTAATCTCTAGCAACCGTGGATGACTCACTGACATGTCATGTGGAAACCACCTCATTCTTTGCTAATAAAGATAAGGCAGCGTTTATGTAAAGACTCTGGGTTGGAAATTTAAGCTAATCCGAAATGCAGCACTCGAGATTACAGACTGAGGTTAAATTCAGAACTCCACACAACTTCTCTTTTAAAACAGCTGTTGCTGGTTGCCACTTCATTTCCAGGCCCAATTCAAGGTGCTTACATTAGTGTTTTGGGGATGCAGGTGGCCCTGTGGGTTAAACCACAGAGCCTAGGACTTGCTGATCAGAAGGTCACGGTTCGAATCCCCGTGACGGGGTGAGCTCCTGTTGCTCAGTCCCTGCTCCTGCCAACCTAGCAGCTCAAAAGCACGTCAAAGTGCAAGTAGATAAATACGCAGAGTTAAACTATGGAATTTGCTGTCCCTGTGGAATCTTCAGCTCCATGTTCCTTGCTGTCACAGTGCCTCATGAGTGAAGCGTAGCCCGAAGCTGAAATTACATCGCCACAGAGGAGGACCCAGTCCACATACAACCCTCCATATAACTGACTGCAGCCAACAAGCACGAGACAGGGAGGGAATACGCAATAAATTTGCAAGTGGCGTCAGTAACAGGTGCTGGACATGCTACAAACGGCAAGAGGGTGAGATGTTGGTAGTGGCATGCATAGATGAGGGTCTTGGTATGCTGTAAACTGGGGCGGGGGAGCTTTTTCTTTTAACTCTTCTGAGTGACCTTCTGAGGCCCATGTGCCTAGGGTGAGTGGCACAGAAGCAATGGTGGCTAGAGCGACAAATATACATTTCACTTTTGTGTGGTAGTGTAGTTTCTACATGGAGTCACCCCCTCCCCTCTAGTCTCCAACAAGGCAAGTGTTATAATAATTTTATGGTCATATATGTTGTTGTTGTTTAGTCATTTAGTCGTCTCCTTCTCTTCTTGACCCCATGGACCAGAGCACGCCAGGCACTCCTGTCTTCCACTGCCTCCCGCAGTTTGGTCAGACTCATGTTTGTAGCTTCGAGAACACTGTCCAACCATCTCGTCCTCTGTCGTCCCCTTCTTCTTGTCCCCTCAATCTTTCCCAACCTCATGGTCTTTTCCAGGGAGTCTTCTCTTCTCATGAGGTGGCCAAAGTATTGGAGCCTCAGCTTCACGATCTGTCCTTCCAGTGAGCACTCAGGGCTGATTTCCTTCAGAATGGATAGGTTTGATCTTCTTGTAGTCCATGGGACTCTCAAGAGTCTCCTCCAGCACCAGAATTCAAAAGCATCAATTCTTCAGCGATCAGCCTTCTTTATGGTCCAGCTTTTTTATGGTCCATATATATTAGATGTTCATAAATGTACCAATCAAACACATACAAATATATAAACCGCGTGTCTGAAACCCACAGAAAACTCCTGAAACAATTTTCTCTTTCCCAAAATGACCTCAAATATTTCTCTGCAAGGTTGAAGGAAATGGGAAATCTCCCCATTGTCTCTTTGCTCACAAATCCTGTCTTAAGGGCACGTTTAAGATATGAATAGGGTGTGAGCCCAGTAGTTATCATAACAAAAGAATGGCCAGTCTTCCCAGGTAATCCAGTCAAGTGACCATTAACAGGTAACCTGGCAGACATGATAAAAACAATGCACTCAGATTTCTGTTGTAGACCGCTTTTTCTGTGATGTAGGTATGATGTATCTAGGCGGTGGTTTGGGGCCACACCCCTTCTGTGATGTATGTATGATGTTTCTGGGGAGTGGTCTTGTTCTCCAGGGTGGGCAATTTCAAATGTCTCTATAAGGGCTTGCACGCCTGTGCTTGTGGTCCCTCCCCGCCCCGTGTGTGTGTGAAGGAGCACCCTGTTGCAACAGCTTTAATAAAGATCAGGCTTACTAGCTGCTTTGCTTCTCAGTATTCTCTGGTTTGCCTCTGTTATTTTCCCCTACCGATAGAGAACCTAAAAAAGGACTTTGTATGGGAAAAGGAGGGACGCGGGTGGAGCTGTGGGTTAAACCACAGAGCCTAGGACTTGCTGATCAGAAGGTTGGTGGTTCGAATCCCCGCAACGGGGTGAGCTCCCGTTGCTCGGTCCCTGCTCCTGCCAACCTAGCAGTTCGAAAGCACATCAAAGTGCAAGTAGATAAATAGGTACCACTCTGGCGGGAAGGTAAACGGCGTCTCCGTGCACTGCTCTGGTTCGCCAGAAGCGGCTTAGTCATGCTGGCCACATGACCAGCTGTACGCCGGCTCCCTCGGCCAATATAGTGAGATGAGCGCCGCAACCCCAGAGTCGGCCACGACTGGACCTAATGGTCTCTTTACCTTTACGTTTATGGGAAAAGGAGCAGTTTTTATTCTTATAACACAAGCAAGAGCTGAAGGACACATGTCAACCACATAAATATATTAGGGGTGCGAAACATGATGCCATCAATCCCCCTCTCACAAACCTTCTAGGATTCTTTCTAGGTGGTTATTTGGAAGTTTATTTTTACCATCTGCATATTTGAAGGGATGTTTCGTCAGTAATGAAATAGTGTCCCTGGGGGAGAGAGTGACACTCCCCTGCAAAACAAAAAAAATAAAGCAAACAAGCAAAAATTAAATCAGCAGCTCAAATGACGTAAGCTTTTAGCTGACCAAGTCAGTGCTTTGAAAGTTCAGGGTTGTACATGCTGACAAAAATAAAGTCTGTTTCAAAATACACATAAGTGGCTGCGTTCCCAGGCATACTTGCCTGGAAGTAAAGAGAATTATATTTGGAGGGATTTACTTCTGAGTAAGTAAAGGATGGGGTTACAGGAAATAAATTACCTGACAGTGCAATCTAAAAAAAAAAAAAAAATCCTCAAAAGTAAATCCTATGGAGTTTAATTGGGGCTTTTCCCCCCCAGCCAGAACTCACTTGAAATATACTCAGAGTCGAGAGTGGATTTCATGCTCTTTATTCAGCTCATAGTGGTGAGGAGGGAATGCAAGTCCCCTCAAAGTATCTGCTTTATATACATTATTTACACAATGGGCTGCACGTGATTGGCTGATTCCGGAATTCTCCTGTAGGCCAATCAGGTTGTGGATTCACTTCTATCTGGAGCTGGATTGGGTGGCTCCTGCCGACCAATCATACTGCTGCATTGTTCTAGGACCAATCAGACTGCTGCATTCTGAATCCTATTGTTCTAGGACCAATCAGACTGCTGCATTTTGGATCCTATTCAACTCAGTACATAACATCACTGGAACTCAGTTCCGGCACCTCTCAAGTGGACATTATTTCCATGATAAGTGAACAAGGAAGGCGTTTGTGGTGAGTTCCGGCACATCTTTTTCTAGAAAAATAGCACTGAGGGTGGAGCATAACCACCAACTGTCCAGGACATCCCATTTTAGGGGGCTGTGTTCTCGCGTGAGAGCATGGTGTCCAAAAATGCATGGACCACATGACTTGCACGGCAACGCGTCTCAGTTTTGTGCTAGGACATATTGGAGGGTACGGTGTCACCATTTACATAACAAAAACTACCACAGATAACTCGTAACAACATTTTCATAAGTAGGGGTTTTTTGAGAAACAGGTGGTCTTATGTTTTCTAGTCGGACTGAAGCTGGTTTGAGGATAAAAGACATCAGATAGCAATGTTTCTTAAGAAACTACAGGATCAATGTGGATCGTGGCTAGCATCATGTGTATGCAGCTTTAAAAAAACTAGCAGTGTGAATCAGGTGTAGAGTCGGTGGTGATGAGCACACAGCCTATGTGTCTCTGTGTGTGATAGGTGCTGTTCACACCATGCAGGAATCTCAGCTAAAGCATCCATGACTTCATCAGTCAAGATTCCCTTCTTACCTGCTGGCACAAGAACTTTCTCAACCCAATTTTCCTTCTGCAAGATGGAAGCAAGTGATGAGGCACATCTTAAGTTACGTGAGGATGAAGATGTGCAGCCCACTAGCAGGCACGTTTGTTGTTGTTTAGTCATTTAGTTCGTGACCCCATGGACCAGAGCACGCCATGCATTCCTGTCTTCCACTGCCTCCCGCAGTTTGGTCAGACTCATGTTTGTAGCTTCGAGAACACTGTCCAACCATCTCGTCCTCTGTCGTCCCCTTCTCCTTGTGCCCTCCATCTTTCCCAACATCGGGGTCTTTTCCAGGGAGTCTTCTCTTCTCATGAGATGGCCAAAGTATTGGAGCCTCAGCTTCAGGATCTGTCCTTCCAGTGAGCACTCAGGGCTGATTTCCTTCAGAATGGATAGGTTTGATCTTCTTGCAGTCCATGGGACTCTCAAGAGTCTCCTCCAGCACCATAATTCAAAAGCATCAATTCTTCGACGATCAGCCTTCTTTATGGTCCAGCTCTCACTTCCATACATCACTACTGGGAAAACCATGGCTTTAACCATGGCAGGCACATTTACTCGGAAGTAAATTCCACTGAGTTCAGTTGGCTTAACTGTTTTTCAGTGTTCCAGGATTATAGCCACAATGCAATATGCATTTGCATTTAACTTGAACTCAGTGGAACCCTTCTGACTCAATGACTTGCATTACAATGTGCAAATAGCTGGATTTGTTGTAAGACTTCCACCAAGTTGAAATATTTTGGGTGTGCACTGCCCTCTGCTGGGGCAATGTATCATTAAATACTGTGCAGTGACAAAAAGAACCCTGCTAGTCTAAGGCTAGAATCAGGATTTGCCCTTCCATTAGGCAGGCCCTGATTCTGCCTCGGCTTGTGCAGTTCTGCCCCTCCCTCCTGAAACTCTCTCCTTTTGTCTCTGCTAACTCTGGGAGGGGTTTTCCCCATTTGCTTTCTGGCCCAGAGAGTCTCTGCTTATGGCCTTCTTAATGGGTCATCAGCCATTTCTTTGTGCTTTTTCAATGGCCTGTCCCTCCAGGTGATGACTTCATCAGCCAGCCTTATTTTTAAACACGCCTTATATTTTAACATGCTAAATCCAATGTCTGGCACCCTGGAATTAGAAAGGGAGTACAGGCACCCACAAACTTATGACACTATCACCACTGTTTCTCCTATGCCTCCAGGCAGTAATGTTGGCATACTGCCATGGGCATAGCCAGGATTTTGGGGGCGGGCAGGCCTTTTGTTAGGGGGGGCAGAACCTCACTTTGTTATGTATTTTTATTTAGGGGGGCAGCTGCCCCCCCCAGCTGCACCCTTCTTTCTTCTTCTTTGGCGATCACTCAAAGCCAAGATTGCCTTCCATGAACACGGTCTTAACAGTGAGTCTGCAAGTGACTGTGGAGTCCAGTTCTGGATCCACACGTCCTTCCATGGTGGGGACATAGGTATCTGGAAAGGGAGTTGATCACGGTGAGGGTTTGCCAAGCGTGCCTTCCTCTTAGCACATTTCTCCCTTTCGTCCTGAATTCGAGCGTCTTCAAAGTCCATGACACCTTTGGTAAAGGCTGTTCTCCAACTGGAGCACATCTGCAGCCAAATGGAAAATTAATGATGTCTCCTGCACCTCTGAGAGGAGTGTGGAAGAGGGAATTTCATCAAGTGTCTTTTGCATGACAAATTGCTCCTGCTGAATTCCTTCTGTGCAGCCATTCAAGTTTGCAAGACCCCTGCCCTGCCCTTTCCCGAACCATATCTGGCTACCCTAAGGTGGCATTCATTTTCCAGCCAGGTGCAGCCAGCCAGGCAAGATGCGAAAGCTAGCTATGCTGCAGGATCCACCCGCAGCTAAGACTCCCTCACTGTGTGAATTCCAGTGGGGGTGCAAGCTTAGTGTGCTATTTGCAGCCAAATCCAGCAAAGAGTAAAATAAGGCAGTGGTACCTTGGTTTGCAACCGCTTTGGAATACAACCGTTTTGAATTACAACCACGTCAAACCCGGAAGTGTGTGTCCCTTTTTTTGGATTACAACCCATTTTGGGGGGGGGATTACAACCCCCCTTTTTTGAGGCCCCATTGGTGAAAGCGTGCCTTGGGTTACAACCTGTTTTGGTTTACAACCAGACCTCCAGAACGGATTATGGTTGTAAACCAAGGTACCACTGTAATGGAATTGTAGAGTTGGAATGGACCCTGGGGGTCATCATCCAACCCCCTGCAAAGTAAGAATATTTTGCCCAACACGGGGCAAAGTTGGTGCAGAGAGCACAGTGGGGTTATAGTTTGAAAACACCACTTTGCTGCTTTTTTTTAAAAAAAAAATTTTTAATTAGTTTTCAATTACAACCGCTTTGCTACAAGGCTCCTGTGCATTTAACAGCCACCTAACAGGCTGAAAGAGGGACGCGGGTGGCACTGTGGGTTAAACCACAGAGCCTAGGGCTTGCCAATCAGAAGGTTGGCGGTTCGAATCCCCGCAACGGGGTGAGCTCCCATTGCTCAGTCCCTGGTCCTGCCCACCTAGCAGTTTGGAAGCACGTCAAAAGTGCAAGTAGATAAATAGGTACCGCTCTGGCGGGAAGGTAAACGGCGTTTCTGTGCGCTGCTCTGGTTCGCCAGAAGCGGCTTAGTCATGCTGGCCACATGACCTGGAAGCTGTACGCCGGCTCCCTCTGCCAATAAAGCGAGCTGAGCGCCGCAACCCCAGAGTCAGTCACGACTGGACCTAATGGTCAGGGGTCTCTTTACCTTTACCTAACAGGCTGAAAATCAGTTAGTGTGCAGCAACAAGCGTTGCAGTGCACTGGCAGAGGACTGAAGCACTGCAACTGAAGGTGTGCAGCACTTAAGAAAATACAGTATGTTTGCCAACAGGCAAACACACACACACAACAACAATACCTGCATATATTTTTTAAAAGATCTTCTTACCCCTCCCTCCTGCGGTTTTAAGAGCTGTGTGACAAGCAAAAAGGAAACTCCCTACTCCTCCAGCAAGGAGAGGGGTGCAACGCAGGGGGTTGGAATAGATGACCCTGGAGGTCCCTTTACAATTCCACGATGCTGTCATTCTAAGCTTCACTCCCTGATTCCGATCCTCCGAATATTTTTGTGGGCGGGGCCGTCTGGGAGAGGCGGCGCGGTTTGGCCACTATTCAGGCCAGAGCTCAGTTGCGCGCAAGAGGTGCTCAGCCAGCCGGAGGAAAGTTGAACCGAAGTTGGGCAGGGAGGGAGCAAGGATGCCGACGATGCTGTGCTGCTGGGGGAACGGCTCCTTCGGGCAGCTGGGGCTGGGCGAGGAGGGGGTCTCGGAGCCGCTGCCTTTCCGTCGGGCCCCCGAAGCCCCCGGCGGGCCGGAGGTGGTGCTGGTGGCCTGCGGGGAGCGGCACTCGCTGCTGCTTCGGGCCGATGGCAGCGTGGCTTCCTGCGGGGACAACGCCCAGGGGCAGCTGGGCAGGAGGCTCCCCCCGGGGCAGCGGCGCGCCCACATACCAGGTAGGGACACTACACGAAGGGTCGGGGCGGGGGGCGCGCCTGTCTTTTTCTCCCATCTCTAACCCTCTTCTCACTTCGCAGTTTCTAAGTTTGGGAAACCTCTTTCCATCACAAAGGAGGGGAGGCCCCGATCCTAAGAGATCACACGCCCCGTCGAGTGAACGGAGCATCTTCCTCTTTGCACTTCCATCCCAAGGAAGACAGAAAGAATCTTTTTAATGCTGCTTTTTTGGGGGGGTGTATTGGTTTGTTTTGCTTTTGTTTTATTGTCTTGTTTTGCGTTTTCATTTTGTCACTTTGTGTTTCGAACCGTCCTGTGATCCTCGGATGAAGGGCGGTTTACAAATAATAATAGTATATTCATTGATGTGAGCTGCCCGGACATTCCTGGCCGGGCATGCAGATATTGTTGGTGAAAATGAAAAAAAATGAAGTAGACGTCTCCTGGCAAAGGCAAAAACTTCGCCCCCCCCCCCCTTTGTTGAGCTGGGATATTCGTCCCTCTTTGTGTATAATACTGTATCCTAAGGATCCTTCCTTCCAACTTTTCCTGTTTGTAGAATGGAAACACACACACACACACACCTTTCTCCCCGCGAGGGGGGCAAACATCTAAAAGGATGTTGTGGGGAAACGCAAGCCATTCCCTTCCTACCAGGGGACACCCCCGGGGTTGGGGGCTTGAAATTAAATAGAATCCTAGAATGGTAGACTCGGAAAGGATTCCCAAGGACCATCTATTCCAACCCCTGGTCCACCCCATCCAATTTGAACCCGTACCGGACCTTGCTTAGCAAATGTGCTAGCAGTTTTACCGCTGCACCACTCGGCTGCTTCTAAAGTGGTTTGGGGCGGGGGGCTCTTCTTCTCGCCCACCGAGATAAAATATTTCAGCCTTTTCCCCGCCACGTAGGGATGAGTCACCGCTGTACCTGAGAGCGCCTTTTAAGTTTCAGTTTCCGCTTCTCAGCCTTGACTCGCATCCTTCTGTAAGAGCCTCTGGTGGGGAGGCGCGCTTTGCAAAGACACTTTCGGTTTCCTTTCCTCTCTTCTGCGCGCTCTTGCCACCAGCTGGTCTCCTTGTTATTTGAGATAATGAGGGTTTTTTGTCTGCTCCGGGCACTTGTCCAAACTGAAATTAGGCTTCCAGGGGAAAAAACAGAAAAACTAGACGGCTCTGCAAGTGCCGGCTTGATGACTCTTTGCCATTTCGCATCACGCTCTTTTCAGCAAATAAGTTTCCTGGAAAATATTGCTTTCGCAAGGAGCGCGGAAGCAGTAATTAATCCAAGACTGCCTTTAGAAAAGGGATGGAACAAATGCAAATACGTACTTGTTGTTGGTCACTGCCTTTCTTTTGTTACGTCCTCATTCCTTAGGAAGAGGAAGATTTCCCTCTCTCTTGTTCTCACCAAATCTGCACAGCAAGGTTGTTTTCCCCTTCTGTGTTTCAAGTTTTTTTTCTTACCTTCCTGACACACGCATTAGAGAAGCAGATGGGGTCTCTTTAACCCCATGGGCCATTACCTGATTTGTTTCCCTGCACCAAACTGCGGTCTCACTGAACCTGCCAACTTGTGAGATCACTGAAAGGAATAATGTTTTTAACTGCTTTTAGATGCTTTACACGGACGCGGGTGGCGCTGTGCGTTAAACCACAGAGCCTAGGACTTGCCGATCAGAAGGTCGGCGGTTCGAATCCCCGTGACGGGGTGAGCTCCCGTTGCTCGGTCCCAGATCCTGCCAACCTAGCAGTTCGAAAGCACGGCATGCAAGTAGATAAATAGGTACCACTCCAGTGGGAAGGTAAACAACGTTTCCGTACGCTGCTCTGGTTTCGCCAGAAGCGGCCTAGTCATGCTGGCCACATGACCCGGAAGCTGTACGCCGGCACCCTTGGCCAATAAAGCGAGATGAGCGCCGCAACCCCAGAGTCGGTCACGACTGGACCTAATGGTCAGGGGTCCCTTTACCTTTACCTTTAGATGCTTTACACTGGCATTGTTTTTTAAGAACGTTTTTAGAATGCTTTTTTTGCTTTGTTTTTGTTTTCAAATTGCACATCTGCCTGGCGGAAAGAGTTTGCGGATGTCCTGCTTTTTCCTCCCAAAAAAGTTGGGTGGTATGTGCTTGGGATAGCTGACCCATCATATCTATTCTTTGCAAAAAAAAAATGCCGTTTATATAGATCGTGCAATAAATAATAGATTTACGGTATATATTTTGGAAATTTGTTTGCTATTCATTTGGACACCTGTTAATTTGTTACTTCAAACTTTGCATGATGGTTTCTGAAGTCAAGTAGCAGGATTTTGTCTATATTTGGATGCAAGTGGACGCCATTTTGATTGAAGATGGCAGACTGAACCTTTGAAGACTGCTCTGATTTTAACCACTTGTTTCAAAACTGCACTGGAGTGGGGTTTTTTTGGGGGGGGAGGTGTTCTTAGAATTGCCAAGCGACACCAGGTATGAGGCTGCTAGTCATTTTTTAAAAATCACATTGTTCAGATGTTAAACCATGGTTTAGCATTAATAGAAACAAGCCTGGGGTGCGTGCCCTCCCCCTTTTTGAGATCAAAATCCTCCACTCTTGCTGTAACTTATGGCCTTCAAACTTGAGGACCTATGGTTTGTTCTAACTATAGTCACCCAAAATAAACCAAGATCAAACCGTGGGTATCTTGACTCACAAATGGGGGAGTTCATGAACCCAAGTAATCACCATTTACCGGTACCTTTCTAGACGATTTAAATATGTTAATGACCCCTCTGGCTATACAAATGAATATTCTTTTTCATGTGTCCATCTCTGAAAGAGCAAATCCAAGCACTGGAAACACAAACCATTGTCCACGTAAGCTGTGGGAAGGAGCACTCACTGGCCGTTTGCAACAACGGGAGAGTTTTCTCGTGGGGAGCTGGAGACTTTGGACAGCTGGGCACTGGAGAATTAAAAGAGCGTCTGATTCCAAAGTAAGCAGCTAATAATACTCTCGGCGCTTGCCAAAACAGAGTTGTGTTGTAAATGTGGGAATACAGCCGTACCTCGGTTGACAAATGCCTTGCGAGTCGAATGTTTTGGTTCCCAAATGCCGCAAACCAGGAAGTGAGTATTCTGGTTTGCAAACATTCCAAAGATTGGCTCGGAAGCCTTGTTTCCGAATGTTTTGGAAGTCGAACGGACTTCCGGAACAGATTCCATTTGACTTCCAAGGTCTGACTGTACTGACATCATCCAGGGAAAGGGGGGTTTGAATCTCCTTTCAGCTACAGTGGTGCCCCGCAAGACAAACACCTCGCAAGACGGAAAACCCGCTAGACGAAAGGGTTTTCCGTTTTGGAGGCGCTTCGCAAAACGAATTTCCCTATGGGCTTCCTTCGCAAGACGAAAGCCCATAGGGAAATCTCCGGGACAGCAGGGAAGCGCAGCGCGTCTTCCCCACTGTCCTCGGACCTCCCCCGAGGCTTGCGGTGGGAGGAGGGTTTTCCTTCCCATCGCCAACATTCAGAATGCTGTTCTGAATGTTGGCGGTGGGGAGGAAAAACCCTCCTCCCACCGCAAGCCCCGGGAACAGAGGAGAAGCGCTGCGCCCCTTCCCCTCTGTTCCCGTACCTGTCCTGAAGGCTTGCGGTGGGGAGAAAAGCCCTTCTCCGCACCGCCAGCCTGGCAAGCGGTTTCCATAGGAACGCATTAATTGATTTTCAATGCATTCCTATGGGAAACCGTGCTTCGCAAGACGAAAAACTCGCAAGAAGAAAAAACTTGCGGAACGAATTAATTTCGTCTTGCGAGGCACCACTGTATGCTTTTCCCTGACAGCCTTGGGAGTTTTTCTGTCCTCTGCCTCAGATCTGGGCTGTACTTGCCTCTTCAAAACCTGCCCACCTTTCCTTACCTGGAAGTGCTAGGGATTGTGAACCTGGGACCTTCTGCATGCAAACCATGGGTTCTACTATCGAACTCTATGGCTTTTCCTTTCTTGCAGATAAGAAAAAAAAAACTGAGAAAGTTGTTTGTAGTCAAAATCCTGGGGAAGGAAGTGCCTCTCCCAGCTGATTGCTTGCTTAGCACAGTTGCCTTTAAACTTTGTTTCAGTTTTGTAATAGTTGCTGTTACTTTTCCCTCTTACCTTTTGCTTGTTATTTTCTTTAAGAATACATATTACTGCTGTGGGCTGACCCTGGTGTTCTGGATAAAAGCTAAAGAGAACGACTGCTTCAATGAGTCATCTGCACTTCTGGAAATTTAGCATAACATTCAGTTATAATCATTGATTTAAAATAGCAATGATTTATTTTGTCATCGGCACATTATCAACTTGCTGGTTGTCTTTTTTTTTAATGCTTTAAAAATAGTTTACCATTATTTGCCAGGCCAATTGGCCAACCCCCCCTTTTTTTTAAAAAAAGAAAACAACATCAACCTGTTTAAATGCCTAAACCCCCATTCTAAAAGTGTCAATCACAATAAGACTGCTTCCCCTAAGCATGTTTAATAGATAACTCTAATTAATATATAACCCTAAGCATGTTGACTTCATAAATTTATTCTGTCCCAATACTTTTTTCTGAATTGTAAAATCTAAATTTTCTTTTCATAACTTTTACAGGAAGGTGGATGGTTTGTCTAAATACAAAATAATACAAGTTGCTTGTGGGAACTATCACTCAATAGCCCTGGCGAAAGGTAACTATTCACTTCAAACTTTGCTCCATTTCTATGATTTGCTTCAAATGTTTGGTTGTAATAATAGAGTCTCAAAATGTCACAGAATCATAGAACTGTAGAGTTGGAAGGGACTCTGAGGATCATCCAGTCCACCCTCCTGTCCCATATGGGGATTCGAACCTGCAACCGTGGCGTTATCAGCACCATGCTCTAACCAATAGAGCTATGGCTTCAATGGAATCTTAGGCAGGCCTTAGTCCCAGAGTATGGAACTGGCCCTGACTAGTGGGCAAAAGGGTTACCTCCCCGACCCTTTGTGGGTGGAGCTTGATAGGTAGGTGGAGCCTCCCACCTATCAATCACCTGACACCACAATTACGTCAGGTGACCTTTTCCTCCTCTTCCATATTGCTGTCTTCCTCAGTGCTTTGCATAGGGCGTTGCAGGCACCTATTTTCACCTGCCCCAAACCTGATGGTGGAAGTGGCATGGCTGAAATGGCCTTTTGTGGGGCCAAATGGGGAGGCCTGGTGGGACTATCCAGGCCCACAGACCAGAGATATCTCAGCTCCAGCTTTAGCCCAAAGGGAGGTGAAGGATTGTCAAGGTTGGGAAAAGCTGCTCTGGAATAGACCCAGAAATCCTCTGGTGTTTCCAGGGGCTCTTCAGCAGGCAGCTTGGTGTGAAAATGGTACCCGTGATGAAGAAAGGTTTGCCAGTCTTTCTGGCTTGTGGGGAGGCAGCTATGTAAATACGTGATCTGTTTTCTTCCTCAAATGAAGATGGCAGAGTTTTCTCATGGGGGCAGAACACTCACGGCCAGCTTGGTCTTGGAAAAGAAGTCACGAACCAGGCTGGACCACAGCAAATTTCTGCTCTTGACGGCATCCCCTTGGCTCAAGTGGCTGCCGGCGGGTCACAGAGTTTTGCCCTGTCCCTTTCTGGAGTTGTGTACGGATGGGGAAAGAACAATGCACACCAGCTAGGATTGAGTCAGGCCGACCCCAAAGGTAAGCATGGTCTTTAAAATCCTGTTTCCTTGATGACCAGCTCTTGGTTGCTTCCACTTGCCGTTTGTGTAATGGTTGCCCAAGGAAGCGAGGACTATTGAGGTGGAAAACTGAAGTGGAAGCGGTTTTGATGATTCCACAACATCCTTCAGAGCGTAAACAAGTTAGGGTGCTTCAAGATGGTTGTGGAATAGGTGCTCCTCAGGCATGCAAGGCTCCACTTTCTCCAGTGTCCACACAATGTTGTTGGCATCACAAGATAAGCCATAGTTTTCCTCAATTAATCTAGATTCTCCCAATTCTGGTTGAGAGAACCTGTTAGCAACAACTCCCCTGTGATATTACGCCCCTATATGGAAGCTTCTTTTAAAATTAGTGTTCAGACCACTTCACCAGACCTTTAAATATTACCTCTGTCCTATTTATTTCTATGTTTGAGGCCCTGTTTTCTCACTTAATTTGCTTTTGTTTTGTTTTGCTTTAAGTTTTTAAAATAAAAAGTCTTCCAAAATTATGGTTGCCTTGATAGGAAGTGAATTTGAAATCTGACCAGAAAGTAGCATAATGACATTTTTTTCAAAAAAAAAATTGGACATAAATACATTTCATTATGATAAGCAAATATGCCTCTCCAACAGAGCAAATCTTCAAACCGCACTCAATAGCTGCTCTGAGGAAACTTGATGTGATTTACGTCAGCTGTGGAGATGAACATACCGCTGTGCTCACTCAGGTTGGTACACCCCAAAACTTTTGATGTCGACCAGCACCAGATTGTGCCTGAAAGCGAGGGAACAGCCCTTACCTAGAGATACCTGGGGTTGATTCTGAAACCTTCTGCATGCTGTACTGCTGAGCTATGGTCCCTTCATAGCAGATAAGGAACATAGCAGATAATTTACAAAAGCAGTGTGTTGGGGTTGCAAGAGGAATTAGAAATGAGAACCATTTTATTTTCTTGGAACTGGAAACACGCAGTAGGCATTATTAACAAGAGTAATAATAGTTTAATGCTAGAACTCTATTTTGCCAAAACTCTGAATAGAACGGCAGCGTATTCACATTTGGAGATGACAGCGCCGGACAACTAGGGCGTAGTTCTTCAGCCCTAAAGACTGGCCCCGAAAAACTTGACTCAGTTGATGGTCCAGTTTCTCATCTGGCGTGTGGAAGGTATGTACCATAGCTTTACTCATATGTAATGTTGGTCTTACAAGGGACGCGGGTGGCGCTGTGGTCTAAACCACTGAGCCTCTGGGGCTTGCCGATCAGGTTGGCGGTTTGAATTCCCACAACAGGATGAGCTCCCATTGCTCGGTCCCAGCTCCTGCCAACCTGGCAGTTCAAAAGCACACCAAAAAGTGCAAGTAGATAAATAGGTACCACTCCAGTGGGAAGGTAAACGGCGTTTCCATGTGCTGCTCTGGTTTCGGTGTCCCGTTGCTCCAGAAGTGGCTTAGTCATGCTTATCACATGACCCGGAAAAACTGTCTGCAGAGAAACGCCGGCTCCCTCAGCCTGTAAAGCGAGATGAGCGCCGCAACCCCAGAGTCATCTGCGCCTGGACTTAATTGTCAGGGGTCCTTTACCTTTACCTTTTTTAACATTGGTCTTGGTCCTGACGTCATGCAATACCTTCTTGCTGTCTATTGACACTTCTGCTGTGTCTACATGTGCTTCAGGAAGTGAGGCAAGCTAGTAGGCTGTCATGAGGGTGTTGGAGTTGGTCGACACAGCTCATTCCATGCTTACACCGATTCACCCTGCAGAATTTTGTCTGGATGGGGCTGTTTCGTGAAAGTGAAGTGGCACATCAGTGAAACTGTAAAGCACAGATCATGGGGAATCTGTGGCTCTGCAGATGCTGTTAGATTACAGGTCTCGTCATTCCTGACCGTTAACGTGCTGGCTAAGGATGATTGGGGGGTGTCCAACCAGCTCTGGAAGGCTACAGGTTCTCCATCCCTGCTGTAATGGGACATGGAATTCCTGGCAAGCAAAAAAAACCCACAACACTTGTCAAAATCCATTGGTATGATAGAAAACGAGTGAGGTCCCAACTAAAGAAAAATGGCAACTTAAGCTGACGGAATATGCGCAGCTTGCAGAGCTAACATACAGAATAAAGAACAAGAAGAACATAAACATTTAGAGAAGAGTGGAAAATGTTTATTGAATATATGGGGGGAAATTGTGTACACTTGAAAACGTTGGCAGCATTAAGATAAATTCAACAGTGTAAATAAGTTTTGAATAATGGAATACTGAATGGCTTAGTTTTTGTAAAAAAAAATGCAGGGATTTATGATATGCAAAATGAACCATGGAAAGAGAAGAAGGGAAGTCATTGATATTTTAAGGATGTTTAAATGAGTATTCTAAATTGTAAAACAGAAGATTATATCCATTGCTATGAGCTGACATTGCATTTTACAATTGCCTTTCTGTACGCTTTATTTTTTATGTACACTGCTTAGAAATGCTAATGACTGAGCGGGACATGAATGTCTTAAATAATACAAAGGGTCATTTAACTGATACAACAGAAACAAGAGCTTCACTATTGGACCTCAAGTCATAGTCTGTAAGGTGCATCATAGAAAAAACTTACACTTTTCTCCCCTCAAACAGCTATCACACTGTTTGTATCTCTGCTTCTGGGCAACTGGTATCTTTTGGACGTGGACCCCAGCAGCAGCACAATGGAAGTGGACCATCTTCTAGCAAAAGCGATGGGAGACGATGTTTTAACATCAGCGCTCTGGTTTCTCCTAATGGTACATCTTTTCTCTTTCAACAATTAAATTAATTGATCCACCTGCGTTTCTGAAAATTGTACAAAAGACTTGTACACCATAGAAAATAAAAACAGCAACAATGTTTGGAAAAGAAACTGGCTCTGTGAAGACTACAAATATACTCTTCATTATTAAAATGTATATTTAATACTGAATCTCCTGTGGTCTGTATCCTGTATCAGTGATTTGGAATCTGTGTACTTGTG
Source organism: Podarcis siculus (assembly GCA_034642415.1). Taxonomy (NCBI): domain Eukaryota; kingdom Metazoa; phylum Chordata; class Lepidosauria; order Squamata; family Lacertidae; genus Podarcis; species Podarcis siculus. The sequence continues at coordinate 44,229,063 of JAXCMG010000014.1, read as the reverse complement.
GATGTCGTTGGACTCCATTTCCCATCAGCCCCAGCCAGCCTGGCCAATTGGCAGGGAGTTGTAGTGCAGCAGTATCTGCAGGGCCATGGGTTCCCAATCCCTTTCTTCCTGACCCAGGAGCTACCTACCCACAGAACTGTCTTCCCCAGATTCAAACTCAGTTTATTGGTGGTCGTCCGTCGCTGCATTAAGGCACTGGCTCAGGGCTTGCACAGCTTCTCCTGATTAAATAGTCTTCTATGGACATCCCAAAACGGTTCCTGTAGAATTCGCTTTGATGGTCCCAGGAGAAGAGGGAAGTACAAGGAAAAGAAGCCCAGTTAACACGGGTTGAGCATTTAGGGCTGATCCGCTTTCATGTTCATTGCAGAATTGCTGGGTGTCCGAGTAAAACAGATTTTTGCTGGACCATACGTCACCTTTGCCACGGTGCTTCGGACGCAGGTAGATGGCTCACCTTTTCTGTATATTCTGTTGACTTTGAGATGCTTTCTACAGGATGGGGGCACAGCCATAAATAGCTTGTTCATGTCAGCTTTCAACAAGCCTTCTCAATGGAGGTTTTTTTATCCCAGTGGATATCTGCATTGGATCCGATTTGATTTTATGTATGTACCGTAGAACCTTGGTTTTCGAGTGTCTTGGAAGCTGAATGATTTGGAACCCGAATGCCGAAAACCTGGAAGTTGAATGCTTCCGTTTTCAAACGCACCTCAAAAGCTGAACGGCTTCCGAGGCGCATTCCTCCATTTTCTCCCATCGAAATTGCTCACCGCCTTGGTTGTCAAACGTTTCGGAAGTCAAACGGTCTTCTGGAATGGATTACGTTCGACAACTGGGGCTCCACTGTACTGTTGTTCTCTTGAGCTCTCTTTCTGTGTGTGGTTTGAGTTTTTAAATATATCTATATAGCTGTTTATATATGTTTTTATTCTATTGCAAAGCACTTCAGGATGGCTTATGGGAAGCAATGCATAGAAAAATAACATAATGCAGCAGCATACTTCTAGGTTTGGCGAACTGCTAATAATAACTTTGGTAATAACTAAAGATAATGAGGCTGAAACTCCTGAGTTCAAATCACGTCTTGGGCTTGAACTCACTGCATTGTGGCTTGCCTAAGGTGTTCAGCCTTTTCCTCTTTCTCTGCTTCTACATTCCTCCCCCTGACCCCAGAGGCAGTAATTCTGAGCTTCCTAACCAGGCTGTTTATAAGGATTGCTGAGATAATTCTATCTGAAGTATATTGAATCCTATAGATACACTTGCACATATCTGTGTGGCATTTTGTGAATTGTCCCAGTATTCAGCTGTAACAGTGAACTGTAGCTGTAGTTTTCACTACAGCTAAGTTTTCACCAGCTGATCTTTTAAACCAGGCTTCCTCAAACTCTGCCTTCCAGATGTTTTGAGACTACAATTCCCATCATCCCTGACCACTGGTCCTGCTAGCTAGGGATCATGGGAGTTGTAGGCCAAAAACATCTGGAGGGCCAAGTTTGAGGAAGCCTCTTTTAAACTATTTGGACCAAATTTGAGCGGCCCGTACCTCATCCCAAACCTGTGCACCGCTTCCGGACTAAACATCAGGAAGAACTTTCTGATGGTGGGAGCTGTTCAACAGTGGAACAGGCTCCCTCAGAAAGTGGGAGGGGGATTATCCTTCATTGGGGGGTTATGGGCAGAGGTTGGAGGGTCATCTGCCTTGTTGAGATTACTGCATTCCAGGGGGTTGTTCTAAATGACTCTTGTGGGTGTGGGGTGTCCCTTCCCACTCTACAATTCTGTGAAGGTGATCTCTGTCCTTGGTGGGCTTCTATTATCAATGATTAGCCATGTGACGCCGGGGGATACTCTTTGACATGACATTTTGTTTTGTATGTGGCATGTTTTTGTTTCAAAGGATTCTGCATATGCAAATACACCCATCTCTATGGAAACCTTGCCAAAGATTAGCCTGATGGACAGGGCACTGATAGAGAAGTGGTTGTTGGCAACACCTGAAAGTGTGACGCGGCAGACGGCCAAAAGGTTGCGGTCTATATTTTCTTTTCCTTTTACGGGAGAAAAAACAGAGCATAAAGCTTCAATCCTGTTTTCATCAGGCTTTACAACTAAAACATTATAGGAGAGCCACTGTAGACAGTTCTGTTCTCTGTCAATAATGGCACACTTAATTCTATTATTGCAACGATCCTTCCCAAAACATTAGACAGATAATAATAATAATAAGCCGGGTAATAATAATAATAATAATAATAATAATAATAATTTTATTATTCATACCCTGCCCATTTTGCTGGGGCTCCCAGCAAACCAGTTGCCATGTTTTGAGACTACAGTTCCCATCATCCATGACCACTGGTCCTGCTAGCTAGGGATCATGGGAGTTGTAGGCCAAAAACAGATCTGTGGTTCCCCAACTTTCCCCATCACGGACCACTTGAAGATTGCTGAGGGTCTTGGTAGACTACTTAAATATTTTTCTGCCTCTTGTCGCAGTGCACCGTGTTGTCTTGTTTTTTATTTCTTACAGCAATTATATCTTGTTGCATTACAACTTGGAATGCCATAGGCTGTGAATCAGTAAGATACAATGCAGAAAGTAAAAGAAGCAATAAGAATGCAATTAAAAATCGATGTGAATATATACAATGCAATGGAATCCACATGAATCCACACACACACCTGAATGACACTCATGGACCCCTAGCGGTCTATAGTCCACAGTTTGGGAACCCCTGCTGCAGACAATTAATTTTATGATGAGTCTTATTTGGGTGTTGGCAACTGGATGTTCAGTTGCTTCTGTTTATGATGGCAGTCCTGTGGCCCTCCAAATGTTGCTAAACTACAACTCCCATCAAAACCAACCATTGACCATGATGTTTGAGACTAATGTAATTTGGGAGGCCAACAACCTATGGAGAACTGCAGGTTCCCCATCCCAGATTTAAGCTCTATTTAGAATGCAATCCTAAACGTACTTCCTGGGACCTGCTTCCAAAAACATAGGATTAATATGTTAATATGGAACTCTTCATAATCCAAAAGCGGTAACATTGCAATTGCTAGGGTTCCTGTAAGCTGGATTTTAAACTATTTTTAAATGATCCACCGGTACCCCCAGACAGAGTGCTTACATCAGTATGAAATCCAGCACGCCTGTAACCAGGTTGACTTGTTGCTGGTTTTTAAAATTGGTTTCCTTCTCCTTTTTCTGCAGAGAAATCGAAGCAATATTTTCTTCCTCTCCTTGTTTAGCAGCAAGTTTTTTGAAACCACGGTAAGTAGCCTTCACCGCATGGGGCTAAACATGCAGAAGACGCCGTGGAAGTTTTGTTAGGAAATTATTTTGATTTTCTTATACAGTCATACCTCGGGTTACAGATGCTTCGGGTTGTGCATTTTCAGGTTGCGCACAGTGCTGAACCCAGAAGTACCAGAACAGGTTACTTCTGGGTTTTGACGCATGCGCAGAAGCACTAAGTTGTGCTTTGTGCATGCGCAGAATCGCAATCCACGTGTGCACAGATGCGATGCTGTGGGTTACGAACGTGCCTCTCACATGGATCACATTCGCAACCCGAGCGTCCACTGTACAGTGGTAACTCGGGTTAAGAACTTAATTCGTTCTGGAGATCCGTTCTTAACCTGAAACTGTTCTTAACCTGAGGTACCACTTTAGCTAATGGGGCCCTGCACTGTCACCGCGCAATTTCCGTTCTCATCCTGAAGCAAAGTTCTTAACCCAAGGTACTATTTCAGGGTTAGTGGAGTCTGTAACCTGAAGCGTCTGTAACCTGAAGTGTCTGTAACCCGAGGTACCACTGTATAAGGTGTCAAAATGGTAACTTTCCCCCCAGATCTGCCATGGAGACTGGCTGCTGCGTAGCAGTGGATCTTCAGAAAGCGAGAGAAATGCTTGAGGAACTTGCTGCAAGGGACTGGATTGCTGGCAGGGTAAGGGAGGAAAGACCCCTTTTTCCTAGTGTCAACATTTGGGTATGAGTGCCCCCCCCCCCCGTGGCGAGACTGGTTCCCATGGAGACTTGTAGGGCAGAAGGTGAAGAGGCCAACACTACTTGGAGACAGAGCCAACCATTTCAAAGTCTGTCTCCATCCTTCTTCTCCCTCTTTGAGTTCTATAAGGAGCAACACTGGGAACGAGGAGCAACTGATTGGCAGCCCCCCCCCCCCCCGGACTGATTTTTCTTAGGCTTGTAATCTCTGATGGATTTCGAAGAGCATGTGCACAACGCGTGATAACATGCGCTCTCTTCTGGATGCAAGCGCCTTTTGGGGGGGGCGCGCTGTTCATATGATATCATCCCCCTGTCCCTCTTGTCAGTCTAAAGCAGCTGGAACGGTTATGCTCCAGTTCGTGCTGAGAATGCACTTCTCAATGGCTTGCTGCATACGTGTGTACACTGAGAGTGCTTTCTCAGGTATACTGACATTGCAGCGCAGTGACTTAATTGCCTCTGTAAATCAACACAACAGTTTCAAACCCCCCACATTCAAAAGAGAGTATTAAAAAATCTGTGGAAACACTAAGGACTCGGCTACATTAGTAAAGAAATAGCAATTTGAATGTGCTATAAACATTCAACACCAGATGGTGCCAGAGAGCAGGAAATTTCAAAATGTGGTTTTCCATAGAGATTTTTTTTCCTTTTGTTATAACAAGCTAATTTCTGATTTACTTATAGCGTGTCACCTGCCCGTCCCCCCATGTCTACATCCACCTTAAGTGAGGGAAGGGGAACAGATATCACCGTTGCACACTAGTTTGAAAACATGCCCACCTCTGTGTACAGACATCAAGGATGCTAGTGCACAATGGTGTGTACAGTTACAAACAGCTACGTGCAAAAGTGCTGTGTGCATTACAATTGTACACAGCCTTGGCTTCTGTTGGGTTGTTCTGCCGCTGCCCTTTGAACTAGCTAGCCCTACAGATGTCAGAGCCAATAGGAAGGCCTTAGCAGTGTGCTCCGATTCCTACATTAACTTTACAAAAGTAAAACTAAAAAGAAGCTAACTGTAAGGGGGTAGGAGCGGGTGCTTGCAATCCATACCCAGTTAAACATGCTGCTTTTCTTTCTTTCTTTTTTGCAAAATCGGCTGTAGATCTTTTCTTCTTTGCTGGACAACCTGATTCCTGCCCTTCCGCTGAACTCTCCTCACCAGGAGGCTCTCTCCAGCTTCCTCCTGCTGCCCGAGTGCTGTGCAGCTCTGGAAGCCCAGAAGATGCAGCATTTGGCTATTCCCTTTGCAAAGGCTGTCAATGGCCTGAGCAAACGCTCTTTGGATATTCTAGGTAATTGGAGGGTTGGTTTCCTCTCCCCCCGCCCCCCCCATCACATGAAACCACAGTTTAGTGTGATATCAGTATGTGGTCACAATGTGAGCCTGGATTTCCAAAATGGGACGTCCCATGGGTTTGGAACAGGCTAGAGGTAAAAACAGGCTCCCAGGAAGTCCTTAGTGCAGCAGTTCTTCTTGCTTAGGTAGTGTCAGGATACTGCCATCGGAACAGGGTAGGGAAGCAGAGGGGCAGTTGGGTTACAGGGAACCTCTGAAAATACTGCGAAGCCGCTCTTCTTCCTGTGGTGAGGAAAGCCACACCTCCAGTGGGGAAGAGGGGAAGGGACCAGAGGATGCTGCTGGGAGCCTCAGCACCGCTCCTGGCCAAGCCAGCCAGGAGGGAAGCACACCCCTTCTGTCGCCCACGCTGCGTAGAGGTGTAAAACTCAAAGAATGAAGGAAAAGGCTGGGAGTGACAAAGCTCTTATGTTGGGGGAGGACCTGGAAACAACCACTCCCGGATTCTGCTAGCAATTGAGGTAGACATGACCTTGTGGCTCTGCACTGTAAATAGTTTTGCACCAAAATAAAACGTGTAAAAGACAGGTCGGAGTCCTGACTGGTTACTCACGAGCAACCACCATTGCCATCTGACAGGTAGATATGACAACTGTTGGAAGTATGCTCACGAAAGGCTAGATTCTTGAAGGGACACAAACCTAAGCAGTTCTTTTCATGGGGTGTGCATGCGTCCTAAGAAGTAACACATATTTGAAGCCCCTGCAATTAGCAATTCTGCAAAGAAATTCTGGACTCTTGTGACCTGTCTAAATATTGCAGATTTGCTCAGGGTACATTTGCTCCCATTTTGCATTGATCAGCTTAAGTCTATTTTGCAATTCATCCTTGGCTTGCTTGCCACGGGGCGGTTCAGATAGTTTTGCTGAGAGCTGAACTCCCATGTCCAGCTGCTGCAAGTCTTGCTTGGCCAACTCCTAGCTTCTGAGATTTTGGCTGGCATTGCTGCCTGCACAATGCTACTCGTTAAAACTTGCAGCATCTTTACAATGAAAGCGCTGATTCCCAGGAACCATGAATCTGTCTTCTCTTGGGCTTCCATAGAATGATAGCAAACACAGTCCTGTCTGTCTTAGAAGCCAAGTTGACATCGTTCCACTGTCCTTGCACAGAAATTGGTGTGGATAATGGAATTCTATAAAATCCAGTGCTTTATTTGAGGAATGGAGATGGGAGTTTCTAGGTTCATAAAAGTCGGAAGTGAAACTTGCAAGTGAGTTGGTGTGTCTGATGAAATGGGGTCAGCTTCAGTTTTGAGGCAAAATGCCCTCGAGGAGATCCCAGTGTTGCCCCACCCCCAAATATTTCTAGATATTTTGATGAGAAGCAGAATGCCAAGTGTGGTGCAGTGATTAGTGTGTCAGTCTTGGACCTAGGAGGCCAGGGTTCAAATCCCCACTCAGACATGAAGCTCAATAGGTAACGTTGGGCCTGTTGCAGAGGGCCGGGAGGCCAGCTGGTTAGCCCCGGCTGGGCCGTCTCCTTCCAGCCATCCCACTGCAAAGACCATCACATCTGCTCTGACGTAAATCAGCGACCCAGGCTTCTGAGCCAGGGCACACTATCAGCAGATCGAACTGCGCACCCAGAATAGGCGTGAGGCTTGTGGAAGCATACTACAACTACAGATTTATTAATCATAAATCAGGACAAAGAAACATGTCTCTCTCTCATGTCATCTCAGAGAGAACAGCAAAAGCAAAAACTATACACACAACGGAAGTTCCCAGCATACTGTGCTGGAATGTGAACAGACATGTGACACGTAACAATCCCATGTCTGTTCCTTAAGGTGGAATGGAAATGTCAACACTGCATCTCAGCCTAACCAACCTCAGGTAATCTGATGCACTTTAAATAAGACGTTTGTTGCAGCAGGGCAACAAGCAGAAGAAAACAGGACTGCTCGTGTGGGAAAATATTCCTATCTGAATAGTGAGCTATGGGGAAGTAGAATAAGATTTGCGCGTTCTTTTTCTTATTTCAGAAAAATGTTGGTCCTTCTTGCCAGCCTCGCATTTAGACCGAATAGTTCAGATGCTAAAGAAAGTGCTGCTCTCTCAGCTGCCCTGTTACTCATACTACCCTGCCTGCCAGGTGTTGTTACCTCTCCTGGAAGCCCTGAAAAAGCTCTACAAGGTAGGCAACATCTTGTAAATGTGGGCTGATGATCTGGTAGCTATTGTATTTTTCGCTCTATAGGATGCACTTTTCCCCCTCCAAAAATTAAGGGGAGATGTGTGTGCGTCCTATGGAGCGAATGCAGGCTCCTTGGCTTCAGGGATAGCAACGCGAAGCCTCCAGAGCGCGGAGGGAGCGCTTGGGTTCCTTTTGCTGAAGCCGAGAGAGCAAGACTCTCCTGTCTTCAGCAGAGAGGGATTGCTGCGCAGCGCCCCTTCAGCCAAGCGGGAGGAGAAATGGAAGGGGCACCTTGTTCTCCCCCTCTAAAACAAGGTGTGTCCTATGGTCGGGTGCATCCTATTGAGCGAAAAATACGGTATTTCTAGGTGTAAAATCATATAGACCTCAACCTTCTTCTGCTTGTCCTTCAAGGTCAACAAGAGGGCTAACTGCAAGCTCCCGCTAAGCAACTTCTACATTGATGAAATCCGTCAAATAATTAATCCCTTTGCAGATTTGGCAAGGTGGCATGTATGGGTGGAAGCCATGGTAAGTATGATTGCTTTGTGTCAAAAAGCTAAGAAATGCCAAGCTCGTGTATCTTGCACAAATTTGATAAGGGTGAGAGAAATGCTTCTGCATATCTTAAATGAGAGCATGTGCTCAGTCCTGTGTTTCTTGTTGAAGATCGTAGGTGGCAGGACTTGGGACAAGATTTCTGCATGTCTTTCAGAGAGGCTGCCAGTCAGAATATATTATGGTAGATTTAGATAGCCAGTGTGGTACCCCTTCAACTTCTACGTGCCCTGGCCAGCATAGTCAATAGGCTGCACTAACCTCTGACTAAGAGGAACCCAAATTGACGCATCCTTTCTCCAGTTTAAGACAGTGCTTGGAATGCAGTAGTTTGGTTTAATAAAGTTCACTGAATTAGTTCGAAAATGTTTGAACTACACCCAAAAGTAGTTCCCCTAGTTGCCGGATAAACCTAATGTGAATTTATTTCATTTTGGGTTAGAACTTTGAATTATTTCTAGTTCACCTTCAAGTGCAATCTCTTACATGTGTTTTTTGCTCTTAAAATCTTGGGGTCTAAGCTTAAAGATCATTGGGAAAACTAAACATTTCTCATTCCAGTGTGCATGTTTTGATGTTTTATTAGTCTGAACTTTATTTTACATAGCGGTATATGTGAAATTACATATACAGCAGCTGGTCACATTCTGAGGATCCTTTGGATGAATTGAACTGAACGTGAGCTGAACTAGTTTGTTTTGCAAAGGGCAGAACATAAACTGAAGTTAGCTCCTATTTGGATATTTGTTCCTTATTCAAAGTGAACTTTCCAAAGTGAAGAAGCAACCTTGTTTGAGTTAGCTGTTCACACGTTCATAAACAGCATCCATTGTGGAAGGGTAGCCATTTTGTATCAGCGTAATCAACATTTGAATCACACAGGGATGAAAGCATTTGAGAATTGTGGTAATGGCTGCCATATGGCAAACAATACCATCTTTATTCTTGCCACAGAAAAGTGTGTGTGAGAGAGTCAAAGTTGGGTGGAGACCAAAGACTGCTGGAAAAGGGAGTATGTTTGTTTGACTTACCACATGAACCCATTCTTTTAAACAACATTCTCTCTTTGCAAGAAATTGGACAAAGAGGACGACTGTCCCATCTCTTTGTGCTGCTTTCCTTTTGTCTACAATCCACTGACAAAGATGGAAATATTTGATTATGAGTCTTATAACCTGCAAGAGGTAAGGGTGATACCTAAATGACTGTTAACCCAGCTTTGCTATTTCTTGCGAGGTGAAAGGCTACGGTGAATTTGGTTCTTATTTTTCCACTCTTCTTAGTGTGCAGGAGTCTCTGCATGCAGAGACGGCTGCATAGTGGAGGAGCAGAAATGTGTTTGCTCCTCCAGGCCATTAGCTATGTGGAAGTGACTCTTGCAGAGGACAGGGATGGGGAACCTTTTGGCCTACAAATCTGGTCATCCCTGACCATTGTACATTCTGGCTGGGGCTGGTGAGAGCTGGAGTCCCAGCTGTTTTATACTGTATTTGTTTTATACTGTATTTCAGATTATTGTAACCTGCCCATAGGACCTTAAATTATTTCCCCCCCCCCCCAGATGATAAGAGATATATTAACCAAGTTCCTTTAGTTCCCTTGATTGCAGTTGATCTTGAACATGCTGAAGGTTTCTTCTGACTTGACTCCTTATCAGTCTTGATCTACAATCCTGACCTTTCACCCTGTTGCATTATTGCGAGGGTTGCCCATAATTTCTCTCTTCTGTGAGAAGCTGGAGGCAAAATAGACATTGAGGAGTTTACCTTTTCCTTATAAGGGACGCGGGTGGCACTGTGGTCTAAACCACAGAGCCTAGGGCTTACCGATCAGAAGGTCGGTGGTTCGAATCCCTGCGACGGGTTGAGCTCCCGTTGCTCGGTCCCTGCTCCTGCCAACCTAGCAGTTCGAAAGCACGTCAGAGTGCAAGTAGATAAATAGGTACCGCTCCGGCGGGAAGGTAAACGGTGTTTCTGTGCGCTGTTCTGGTTCGCCAGAAGCGGCTTAGTCATGCTGGCCACATGACCCGGAAGCTGTACACCGGCTCCCTCGGCCAGTAAAGTGAGATGAGCGCCGCAACCCCAGAGTCGTCCGTGACTGGACATAATGGTCAGGGGTCCCTTTACCTTTTTCCCTTTTCTTTGTCACCTGTTAACATTTCACTATCCTTCCCGTTTCCTTCCTCTTGCATTAGAAACATAAACAGTAGGAATAGCAACCATGCCAGCCCTGCTGCTATATCTGGGGGTCAGCCCTACTGTGAAGTGGGGTGCCATTCAAAAGAGCCAAGAAGTCGGTTATTTCATTTGCTTTACCACATGAAAACCTAGCTTGAATTTCCTGACTCAGGTGCAAAGTTCCTCTTCAACCAGGTCTTTGGCTGATTAATATTCTATGGCCTTCAAAATGCGTTTGAGATGGGGAGGGGGCTATTGTTTTGTTTTAACTATTTTGTGCTTTTCTCCTGTATTTTTATCTTGTGAACCACCTTGTGATCTTCCGAGGGAGGGCGGTATATAAATTTAACAAATAAAAAATGTATGTTTGTCTCTTCCCCCATCCCTCCAGCTCATCGTTTAAGCGTTTTGTGCAGCTGCAACTGGATTTTTAAAAATGTAACCTCCCACTCTTCTCTCTCATTGGAATTATTTCTCATTATGCCTTTCATTCCTTCAGGGACTCCTGCCTGCCTTGAGTTCCTTTCCCCATTAGTATACTTAATGCCTACCTAGCGTCTCTGAAGCACTTATTAAAATATGTGCCGCTTTCCGCAGATTGTAAAGGCCAATGCGCAGGATACATTGGTACGCAATCGACTCCTGAGAAAAGGCGAACTCCCTAAACTGCCTGTCTTCCCTTTGAGGGTACGACGCAAGAACCTTGTGGAAGATACGTTGCGCAGACTGAGTCAAGTAGAGGACATTAGCCTGAAAATGCAACTCTTGGTAAGCTGCCTAAGGCCTGCTAAAGTACTGCATAGTCATGTTGTTCAGGGCTAAACTCTGGAACTAGGTCAGGGGTCTGCAACCCGCGGCTCCGGAGCCGCATGTGGCTCTTTTACACCTTTGCCGCGGCTCCGGGGCGGATACTAGTGAGGGGAGGAGGCGCATTGTGCACCCCGACATTCCCCACTGTGGCGGGTGCTGTACTGGCTGTGACGTCGCATAGGGGCGGTGCGTGCGTTAGTCACGCACCGTCCCGACGTCACCTTCCCGCCCGCCCGCTACATTGTAAGGGGCATGTACGCTGGTCACTGCATTGAAAGGGGGCATGTATACTAGTCACTGTTTTGAAGGGGAGTGAAGAACACACACACACAAAAAGGTAACTTGTTAATTTAACGTTTATTTCTATGAGGAGGAGTAATTCTGAGGGGTCAAACAAAGAAATAATTTAAAAAAGTGACACAAAAGTTATTTTTATAATGACGAGTTTTGGGGCTCCCAGGTTTTTTTCCTTCGGAAACGGGTCCAAGTGGCTCTTTTTGTCTTAAAGGTTGCAGACCCCTGAACTAGGTGAAACGACCTCAATGACTAGGTCTGGATTGGGCCAGCTGGGGATATTCCGTCAAGGAAAGACAATCCCAATATAAAATAGCCTGTCACTCAGCTCTGGACAAATCTGAAGCCCATTGTCTGGTGAGGTTTGCTTGTTTTATTTGCTTTTTTTTAAACATGTGTGACGTTGTTTTGCTGGGTGCTCCCTTTTCCCATTTTGTTTCCACCAGCCCAAAGGAAAGGATGCAGCCTGCCTTTTCCCACCGCTTGGGTATTCACTGTGTTTTTATTTATAGAACTGCTCTTTTGCACAAAACAGCTGGACAGTCGTACCTTGGATCTCATACGTCTTGGCTCCCGAACAAATTGGCTTCCGGTTTTTGAACATTCTTTTGGAACCTGAACGCCCAACGCAGGTTCCATGGCTTCCGGTTGGCTGCAGGAGCTCCCTAGTAAATGTGCTTTTCCTATGTTCTGTTCTCTCCTTTTATTTTTGTCTTGCAGATTGAATTTGAAGGCGAGATGCCTGGTCACGAAACCGGAGGAGTCTTGTTCGAGTTCTTTTCCTATGTGTTTGAGGAGATGGTGCAGCCGGACTATGGGATGTTTATGTGCTGTGAGCAAAACTCCCCCATATGGTTTCCTTCTAGGGTAAGTATTTCAGACAGAGGAACTGGTCCAAACAAACATCTAGGTCAGACGTAGGTGATCCCCCCGACCCCTTTTTTAAGCCAGTGGGCATATTCCCTTCTGACAGCCACATGCCACAGGTGAAAGTAGACAGAGCCCAAATTAAAATTTTACTGCTTTTCTACAGTAGGGCTGTGTACATACAGTGGAACACTGGCTCTCAAATAGCTTAGTTGCTGAACAAATCGGAACACAAATGCTGCAAACCCAGAAGTAAGTGTTCCGGTTTGCGAATGTTTTTCGGAAGCTGATCATCTGACGTGGCTTCCGCTTGAGCGCAGGAAGCTCCTGCAGCCAATCGGAAGCTGCGCCTTGGGTTTTGAACGGTTTTGGGAGTCAAACGGACTCCCGGAATGGATTAAGTTCGAGAACCAGAGTACCACTGTCTTATTCCTCTGAAGCATATCAAAACACATTCTTTCCCTCAAAGAATTCTGGGCACTGTAGTTTGCCCTCACAGAGTTCCAGTGCCCAACAACCCTTAACAAACTACAGTGCCCAGAATTCTTTGAGGGAAAGAATGTGCTTTAAAAGTATGGTATGTAGTCAGCCCCAAGCCACATTCACATCCCACTCTGTATCCCCCATACAGAGAAACAAGAGTTCTAGGACACATTCCAGCCAGGTAAAACACACTCCCAGGATGCAAAGCAGGGCTAGTAACAGACTTTGAGCTGTGAGATTTTGAAGGGCTTGATAGAGACATTTGTGGGGGGCATTCGGCCCCCAGGCCAGAGCTTCTGTATCCCTTTCCCAGGCTATTCCAGATGACACCCATTTCTCAGTCAGTCATCTTTCCAGACATGCCTGTTTCACTGCTGGTCTTGCTTCATGAGTGTGTAAAGCCCAACCTGTGTAGGTCTGAACGGTGCAAACTTCTATATCCACCAAAAAACAACAACACACCATTGCAGAGGCTCCAAATCTCTTTTCCAGGCTGGAGTTGAGCAGCTGTTGTTTTTTACCACAGGGTGGGTGTAACCATGGCTCCCCAGATTCGATCAACCCATGAGGCCTCCCCATCCAATCCACAGTTTTCTCTCACTTTGAATATTAGACTTGAAACAAGATTCCTATTGGCTCTAATGGGAGGCTGTTTTCAAGCTTAATTGTGGGCAGGTTGTATTTGTGGAGAACCCGCCCCCCTGTTAATTAGGCTTGAAGAAAGGGCTTGGGAATGTGCCCGTGAATAAGTGTTTGTGTGTATGTTCAATTCTGGGCTGCATCAATAGGAGTATAGCATCTAGATCAGGGGAAGTAATAGTGCCACTGTATTCTGCTCTGGTCAGACCTCACCTGGAGTACTGTGTCCAGTTCTGGGCGCCACAGTTCAAGAAGGACACAGAAACTGGAACGTGTCCAGAGGAGGGCAACCAAAATGGTCAAAGGCCTGGAAACGATGCCTTATGAGGAACGGCTAAGGGAGCTGGGCATGTTTAGCCTGGAGAAGAGGAGGTTAAGGGGTGATATGATAGCCATGTTCAAATATATAAAAGGATGTCACATAGAGGAGGGAGAAAGGTTGTTTTCTGCTGCTCCAGAGAAGCGGACACGGAGCAATGGATCCAAACTACAAGAAAGAAGATTCCACCTAAGCATTAGGAAGAACTTCCTGACAGTAAGAGCTGTTCGACAGTGGAATTTGCTGCCAAGGAGTGTGGTGGAGTCTCCTTCTTTGGAGGTCTTTAAGCAGAGGCTTGACAACCATATGTCAGGAGTGCTCTGATGGTGTTTCCTGCTTGGCAGGGGGTTGGACCCGATGGCCCTTGTGGTCTCTTCCAACTCTATGATTCTATGATTCTATTCTTGCATGAATGGGTGTGTTAGGGTATGGATGGAGATTGATAGCTGTCGCTCTTCCGCTGGCCTTGGTTTGTCCATAACAGACCAGTTTCCCTCTTAAGGTGCATCTTCCTTAGAACATCCAACCCATTTCCTGTCGCTGTGATCTTGTGTCCTTGCAGCCCTCGGTGGAGAAGAATAAATATCTTTTCTTTGGGATCCTCCTCGGGCTCTCCATGTTCAACAGAGTCACTGCCTACGTGCCTTTCCCGCTTGCTGCCTTTAAAAAACTGCTGGGCAAGAAACCTACCCTTGATGATCTGAAGGAGCTAAGCCCTGTCTTAGGGAGGTAAGTGGCTTGAACTCTTCCCACCTATTCCCATAATTTCCAGTTTCTTGTTTCGCTTGGTAGGACCAGGCTGAGTCTCCTAACTCTAGGATATTCCATCCATTTAAACTTACAAAGGCCGTGTCACATTCAGCCCCAAGATTCAGCCTCCACAAGTAGAGGGAACCTCAGTACAGTGGTACCTCAGATTACATACGCTTCAGGTTACAGACTCCGCTAACCCAGAAATAGTACCTTGGATTAAGAACTTTGCTTCAGGATGAGAACAGAAATCGTGCTCCGGCGGTGCGGCAGTAGTGGGAGGCCCCGTTAGCTAAAGTGGTACTTCAGGTTAAGAACAGTTGCAGGTTAAGAACGGACCTCCGGAACGAATTAAGTACGTAACCAGAGGTACCACTGTATAGGGATTGATGAATTTGCCAGTTCAATCTCTCTCAGGAAGAGTACAAATGGGGGCCTCTGTAAAGTAGGACATGTGGATCTTGGCCCATTTAAGGTTGGCTCCCAAAGTCAGATTTCCCCCCCCACTTGTGCAAATATTCACTTGGCAGCAGGAGGCCCCATTAGCTAAAGTGGTGCTTCAGGTTAAGAACAGTTTCAAGTTAAGTACAGACTTCCAGACCAAATTAAGTTTTTAACCCGAGGTACCACTGTACTGTGAGATGATTTTAGGCAAGAGTAAGGAAGCTCTGGCCATCTAGATGTTGTTACACGGCAGGCCCTGCCATGCCTGACCACTGAACATGCTGACTACCGGGAGTTTTGGGAGTCTACCAGCATCTGGTGCCCCCACCCCTGATTTAAAACAAAATTATGCAAGACATTATGGAAGTCACTAATCAGATCTTCTGATATTTGTCTTGTTTTGGTTCCCCACCCCCCACTGAGTTCTTACAGTACCTTGGGAAACAGTTTAGGTAGGAGGAAACTGTGTGTAGAAAGCAAGGGTTACCGTAAATTTCGCTCCATAACACGCAGATTTTTCCTCCTAGAAAGTAAGGGGAAATGTTTGTGCGTGTTATGGAGCGAATGCCTACAGATGGCGGGGGAATCTGCTGCAGTTGTGAGCAGTCCGTGGCTCGCTTTGAAACAGCAAAGCGGGTGTAAGCGGCTCCTGTCAGCTAGCGGAGCCGGGGAGGAGGGAGAGAAGCAGAGCGGGGTTGGCTGCTTTAAAACAACCCCCGTCCTCTATGTCCCTCTCTCCTCCCCACTGAGCTGCTAAGTAGCAGCAAAGCTTTTCAGCCAGCCTAGCCGGGAGGAGGGAGAGAAGCAGAGCGGGGTTGGCTGCTTTAAAACAACCCCGTGCTCTCTGTCCCTGCCTGCAGTTTTTTGCTGTCCGATTTTGGATTAGCCACTGTGTGTGTGTGTGTGCTTGAGCTATCGTTCTCCTCCTGCTTCCCGTTCACTCTCCCTGCGCCCCTGCGCTCTCCCTCCGACTTTAGAATTGTCTGTCTGTGTGTCTGTCTGTGTGTGAGAGGGCTCCTTCTCCTTCTCTTGCTTCCCGTTCACTCCCCCAGCGCCCCTGCGACTTCCAGCGCCCTGCGTCTTTAGGGCCAGTTCTCTCTCTGCGTGTGTGTGTGTTTTGACCTCACTGCGCTTGTTGGGGGAGAGTGTTGGTCGCAATTTTTCTTGATTTGTCTCAGAGTGGTTACTATCATGGTTTCCTTGCCGGGGAGAAGGGAGAGACGCAGAGCCTGCTTGTTCTAAAGGAGCAAAGCCAGAGAGGAGCCTCTCCTGCATTATTAGCAGCATCCTTCTCCACCACCCCACGCGTGCTCCTTGTCCCTTGAGTTCTTTTCCTTCCCTCCCCACTTAAAACATGGTTACAAAGCACGGATCCACATGAATCCTCAGGATTTTTGCACTAGGTCACCCCAAATTCACCATCAGATCACATAGCATATCCATGGCTACAGCCTGCACCAAAAAACACACGCACCCACTGTTTCATGGGGCCGCAATGGCGCAAAAACGTGGTTACAAAGCATGGATCCACATGGATCCTCAGGATTTTTGCATTGGGCTACCCCAAACTCACCGTCAGATCACATGTCTGTGGCCACAGCATGAACCACAAAAATCATACATCCACTGTTTCGTTTAGAATATTTTTTTCTTGTTTTCCTCCTCTAAAAACTATGTGCGTGTTATGGTCAGGTGCGTGTTATAGAGCGAAAAATACGGTAAATCCATCGCCCCACTTGGAGGCACTGCTGCAATCAAAACAGGGCTTCCCTCCCCACCTAAACCTGGCATCAGGCTGTTAGAAACCACATAAGCCACTTAGTTGTCTAACAGGTGCTCAGTTGAGCATCTTACCTATGGACAAGAACTTGCTGCTTCAAATGAAGGGTTTTCAGGAACAATTGTACTAGGGTCTCCTAGGGAGATTGGGACCGCACCATCTCAGCAAGGAATTTACCACCTCCTGGAGCCAGACAGCCATCTCTTCCCTGCCAGATGCAATGAGCCCAGGAGCAATGATAGATTGATTGACATGTGCTTGATCAGGTATGTCCAAACACATGGACTTACACTTGGGGCCCTAAATTGAGAATCAAAGAAGAAAATAAGACCAGATAGATGGGGAATTTCTGAAACAACAATGGGATATTAGCTCCACCCAAGACATGATGGAGAACAGCAACAACCGGGAAAAGATAGACATAATATTTTACAAGGACAGGAAGAAGCATCACGGACAGAATAATTGCCACACACAGGAAGAACAAGGCTATAGTTTGAGTGCCTCACCTGTAGCTTTATAAATCATTTAATGTGTCAATATGAATGGAAGTTGTTAATATTGCAGTTGTTGTATAAGGAATTGTTATTTTGACCGGACTGTAATTGAAATTAATAAGATTTTGGAACGCAGAAATAAAGTATATCATCAAGCCATCAATTCTAGCATGCAGGGTGCCACCTAAATTATATAATTTGGTATCTGAATGATTGGTACACTATTAGTAATTGTATTATAATTTGGCATTGTTATAATGAGTCTATTATTGGATTATTGTAATTGAAAGCTAATAAAAATTATTATAAAAAGAAAGAAAATAAGACCAGCTGGGTTGGCCTTTCCCACTCTTATAACTGTTTGAGTAAGGCTTCTAAATATATGCTGTAAACATTTTAGGGGTAAAAATATATCCATTTCTATTTCCTTTTGTTTTGTTAACAAGGAGTTTGCAGGCAGTTCTTGATTATGAGCATGATGACTTCGAAACAAGCCATGAACTGACTTACAATGTAAGTACCTAAAAAAAAATATATCCTGTTCTTGTTACATGTCTCTTTCACCTGGTAATGTCTAGGAATCGCTTCCCTTTTAAGTTAACAGCAAGCAAGCAACTCCCGAAATGTGTTTTGTCTCATTGGCTAATTTTCTTCTTCTTCACCCTTCTCCATTGTGGTAAATTCTGGAGTGCTTTTTCCTGCAAGTAATGGTGGCTCTTTTAACATTTGGGAATGTGGCTAAAATATGATATAAAAGCAACAGTCATGGGAATTCATTTTAAAATATCAAATGGTTCTCCCTAGAAATATAGCTGTTTCAACAGAAATGCAGTGGTACCTCGGGTTAAGAACTTAATTCATTCTGGAGGTCCGTTCTTAACCTGAAACTGTTTTTAACCTGAGGTACCAATTTAGCTAATGGGGCCTCCCGCTGCCACTGCACTGCCACTGTGCGATTTCTGTTCCCATCCTGAAGCAAAGTTCTTAACCCGAGGTACTATTTCTGGGTTAGTGGAGTCTGTAACCTGAAGCGTCTGTAACCTGAAGCGTCTGTAACACTGTATAGCTATTTCAACAGGCATGGTTGGGGATCACGACTGTTGTAGGGTCACAGCTTGCTTGTACCTGGTCCATGAACCCCTAAAATGACTTTTAATGACTGCATCGTTAGCCAAAAGCTGTTCCTAGAATTCCCTGTAACTTAAAGGTATTGTATGAAGCTTATCAAGTTTTAAGTGACAAAAGTACAGTGTGTGTGTGACTTTGTTTTCAGTACCTTTCCTTAAACATATATTTCCAGATATCTTGGGACAACGTGGATGTCGATTTAATTCCAAATGGCAGTTCAGTCGCTGTGAACAATTCAAACAAGTATGTGATGATGCCTGAAGATGTTGGCAGGAAATGTGTCAGGGCGGGTCTGAGGGCGATTGGCGGGTGAGGGATGGGACCACAGCTGGAATTTATTTATTTTGTTAGGACTTTTATAGACACTCTTCTGTTTTAGATTCATAAAACTTCAAAATGACATGATTTTATTAGTGAGGTTTAACCTTTTGACCTTGAACTGCTTTGAAGAGGACCTTTGAAAAGCAGCATGCAGGTTGGACTGTTATGTTGGTGACATCTTACTGTATTTTTCACTGCATAAGATGCACCTGACCATAAAACGCACCTAGTTTTTAGAGGGGGAAAGCAGAAAAAAAAAATCTGCGCAGAGCATGTAAGTGGCTCTCGCTTTTCTTGCTTTAAACACTTCTGTCCCTCCTCCCATTTCGCTGAGAAGCCAGCAGAGCAAGCTGTGCAGCTCTCGCTGAAGCCAGCAAAGCAAGAGCGATAGCTGTGCAGCGCCTCTTCTTCTGCTGGCTTCCCAGCAAAGCGGGATGAGGGACGAAAGGGAGCCCTTACAAGGGAGCACAGAGCAGAGCCTGGCAGTGGCTCTTGCTGGCTTTTCCAGGAAGTGTGGGAAGGGACAGAGGGCAGCCTGTCCCTCCCTTCTCCCACCTCGCGGAAAAGCCCCCAAGAGCGCACACATGCTAGGCGTGGCTTTCTAAAGGGAGCGCTGAGCAGAGCCTCTTGCCTGCATTCGCTCCATAAGAAGCACACAATTTCCCCTTACTTTTTAGGAGGGAAAAAGTGTGTCTTATGGAGCGAAAAATACAGTACATTTCAGATTTTCAGCTCGCCCTGTCCCCAAGGGCTGCACGTGTGGATAACAACAGTTGTTCGTCGATATCTGCAAGGGTTCCTTTCCCAAAAAATCCAAGTCAAATAAGTGGAATATAGAAAAGGAAAGCAGTAGGTAGGCTAAAGGAAGAGACACAAGTGTTTCAATCTGCAGTTAAAATAGTCCTAACCATTTCGAATTGCATCCCCTGGTCTGCTGCCATCTTGATCAAGACATTGTTTCATTATGGTGTCTCCCCGGCCATTCAAATCTTCTGGGCCACTGGTACATTTTACATCACGGTATATCCTAGTAGGCCCAGAACATTAATTTTTAGGAGTTCCTAATATCTCTGTTAAGTATCCTGGCAAAGGAACTTGTACATTGCTATTAAGTGAACATATGCAAACATAGTATGATTGAATAGAGTGCTGGATTTGGACCAGGAAGACTTAGATTAAAATCAGAGTTTGCCTGTAGATGGGTCTGCGGCCTCCTGGTGGCTGCTAAAGTTTCTATCTATCATCTATCTATCATCTATCTATCTAATCTATCTATCTATCTATCATCTATCATCTATCATCTATCATCTATCATCTATCTATCTATCTATCTATCTATCTATCATCTATCTATCATCTATCTACCTATCTAGGCAGTCAAATTACCTGCCCACTTATTAAATGTTTTACCCTCATTTCTTCCAAAGGAAGGATTTTGTCAACAAGTATGTGGATTACGTCTTCAACAAATCAGTGGAGGGAATTTTCCAAGAGTTCAAGAGAGGGTTTTACAAAGTCCTCGATGAACGGATGGTTGCCTTCTTTGAGCCTCAGGAACTGATGGATGTGGCGATTGGGAACGCAAATTATGACTGGGAGTTATATGAGAAGGTTGGTGGAGAGGGGCGGGGTGTGTGGAACTACTTGGTAGACCATCATTATATTGGGTTTATTTATTTTTTTCAAGCTTCACTTATTCATCTTTCTCTTTGTCTGATTTCATTTTCCTTCCCCTTGTCTGTGAAGAACACTGTGTACTGGGGGATATACAGTGAAGCACACCCTACCGTAAGGATGTTCTGGAAGGTTTTCCATGAACTCACTTTGGCGGACAAAAAAGGCTTTCTGTGTAAGTATCCCATTCGCAAGGCCCAACCTTTAAGCGGTCATTGATTGAAAGCCCCTCTTTTTCTGGAAATGAACTGGTGTGAGCCTGCCTTTCAATCAGTGCCCTTGAAATCCTGCACGGAAACCTCAAATGATTCTCTCAATTTGTATATAGAATCAGCACTGATATTTTCCTTCATAATGCAATGAGCTTTTTGTTATGTACTGAAGTTCTCACCCTGGGCCAGCAGGGGGATACTGTAGATAGTTTTCACTCAGGTCCACATATGCAAATAAGGGATTGACATTGATGTTCAGTGACTGGATAGTTACAGAAAGTTGTTACAGTTGCGTTGTAGTGGAGCTCTATATAAGCAGGCTGGCTGAACCCTTCAGTTCAGTTCTGTTCTGGCCTCTGAATAAACAAGAGCTATTTGAAGAATTGCTGTGTGGTCTGATATGTTCACCCACAACTTAACACTTTTGATCAAAACTGTACTGGGGAGGAAAGACACCTTGCAAAGCTAGATTGTAGCATTAAAAGATGTTTGGA
The DNA here is from genome assembly GCA_034642415.1 of Podarcis siculus. Lineage (NCBI taxonomy): Eukaryota > Metazoa > Chordata > Lepidosauria > Squamata > Lacertidae > Podarcis > Podarcis siculus. The sequence continues at coordinate 44,208,089 of JAXCMG010000014.1, read as the reverse complement.
ATGGTCTGAATATTTTCTATTTGTGCCCTTGCATTGTCTAATCCTCCTCCTTGTCGATTTAGTGTTTGTTTTAGGAAGTGACCGGGTCCCTGTGACAGGAATGGACTCCTTGAAGCTAACAATCCACTCGCATAAGTCGCTCTCAGAAGAACATATCCCTGAGGCCCAGATCTGCTTTCACCTCCTTCTTTTGCCACCTTATTCAACCACAGGAAAACTGAAGGAGAAACTTCTCCAGGCTATTGAGAACAATCGTGGCTTTGGCAAGCAACTCTAATACAGGGACTTGCAAGATGTGTAGCTTTTGTCTTCAAATGAAGGGAAGTTTGTCTTATCAGGCAGTCTGCTCACTGGCCTTTTAACTGGCCTTTGGTCAGTTGATTGACTGATTTCTCTCTCCCCACACCCACAATTTAAGAAAAAATATTTTAGACCTTAGTATAGCCTGCTTTTATGTGCAATCACGTCCACATTGGCCTCATTACTCCAGGGCTAATTCATCCACCCCGTTATTTCCTAAATTGTTATTTTCCTGTAGTTTTCCTATTATCCCACTTTCAAGGTGCATTTTAATGATTACTTTTAAAGGTACCATTGCAACAACAGCACGGACATTTTAATGTGTGAACAGACAGGCTAGAGATGCAGAATGTTATCTTTTATTGTTCTTATTTATTTACATGCACCAAAATGTAAGTGAGAACACAGAATAGATTCAAATCAGCACACATTATTCTGTAAAGAGTGCTAAAAGCAAAGTATATTGGAATTATAGACTTTCAGGCAAAACAGACTGTTCTAAACTCTGTGTTTAATATTTTATCGTAAAAACCCTGCTAAATAAATTCTTAGCTGCTTATTGTCTCCTTTCTTTCCAAAGTGTCACTCTATTAACTTGACCCATATGCAGCTAGTTCTATTGAAGCAATCCTCAAAGGACCACATGGGAATTTCTGTTTACAAGACAATTGAGGAACAGTTGAGGGAGCTTGGGTATGTTTAGCCTGGTCAAGAGGAGACTGAGAGGAGATATGATAGCCATCTTCAAATATCTAAAGGGCTGTCACATGGAGGATGGAGCAAGCTTGTTTTCTCCTGGTCTGGAGGGTAAGACACCTACCCATGGGTAGGCAAACTAAGGCCAGGGGGCTGGATCTGGCCCAATTGCCTTCTGGGTCCAGCCTGCGGACGGTCCGGTAATCGATGGATGGATCGGTGTGGGGATTCTGATCGTTAGGGCTGCGCCATTTCCTCCCCACACACACATACATGCTGCGGCAGCGCCGCCTCCTCCCTCCCTCCCTCCTGGTTTCTCCTCGCCCTGCCTAGAGGAGGAAGGGTATCCAAACAAACCCCTGTGTTGCAAATAGAACGTCAACAATGTCTAGGCAATGTCTTGGTCATCGTGTTGCCTAGAGGAGGAAAGGGGTGTCGGGATTCACAGAATGCTGTGTAAGATAGTAAGTCTGCAGGCTTGAGTTTGCTAGTTGGTGCAACAGGCTGGTGCAATACTTTCTATGGAGGTGCTGGGTCAGAATGACTCAGCAGTAATGTGCTGACAGTTGATTGGCTGTCATCAGTTTAAAAGGGAAGCCTGTCCAGCAGTAAAATTGGTGGTGTAGAGGAGTGAGGTCAGAGAGAAAGTGTCTTCCTATTTGCTTTAAGGTGCCACCAGGTACTCTGTCTGACTGTATTAACTGCTTCTGTAGATATTTGTAGATATAGGTAAAGGGACCCCTGACCATTAGGTCCAGTCATGGTCGACTCTGGGGTTGCGGCACTCATCTCACTTTACTGGCTGAGGGAGCCGGCATACAGCTTCCAGGTCATGCGGCCAGCATGACTAAGCCACTTCTGGCGAACCAGAGCAGTGCACAGAAACGCAGTTTACATTCCCGCTGGAGCGGTACCTATTTATCTACTTGCACTTTGACCTGCTTTTGAACTGCTAGGTTGGCAGGAGCAGGGATCGAGCGACGGGAGCTGACCCCGTCGCGGGGATTCGAACCGCCGACCTTCTGAGCGGCAAGTCCTAGGCTCTGTGGTTTAACCCACAGCGCCACCCGCGTCCCATTTGTATATATAAAGGTAAAGGTACCCCTGCCCGTACGGGCCAGTCTTGACAGACTCTGGGGTTGGTGCGCCCATCTCACTCTATAGGCCGGGGGCCAGCGCTGTCCGGAGACACTTCCGGGTCACGTGGCCAGCGTGACATCGCTGCTCTGGCGAGCCAGAGCCGCACACGGAAACGCCGTTTACCTTCCCGCTAGAAAGCGGTCCCTATTTATCTACTTGCACCCGGGGGTGCTTTCGAACTGCTAGGTTGGCAGGCGCTGGGACCGAGCAACGGGAGCGCACCCCGCCACGGGGATTCGAACCGCCGACCTTTCGATCGGCAAGCCCTAGGAGCTGAGGCTTTTACCCACAGCGCCACCCGCGTCCCATTTGTATATATAGCTCACAATAAATAATACTGCACTGAAGAACCTGGAACTCTGAGCATTTCTGCCAAAGCGCTGCGAAGAATTAGCAACAAGGGGGTGGGCTTTGTTGAGCCACGGTTGACTGAGCGCCATTTTAAGCAGCCCCTCTCCATGGCCAGCCCTTACACGCTGCTCATTGTCCCTCCACCGCCGCTAGCCCCTGCCGCTCGCAAGGCACAGGTAAGCAGCCACTGGGGCTTGTCCAGTGCTGTGGAGAAGGGAGGGGAGAGCCGGTAGGGGGGATTCTCCCCCCCAAAAAATATAGTCCTGCCCCCCACAAGGTCTGAGGGACAGTGGACCGGCCCCCTGTGGAAAAAGTTTGCTGACCCCTGCACTAACCAATGGATTCAAGTTCCAAGAAAGGAGATTCCGACTAAACACCAGGAAGAACTTTTTGACAGAGCAGTTTGACCATGGAACGGACTCCCTCGGAAGGTGGCGGACTCTCCGTCCTTGGAGGTTTTTAAACAGAGGCTGGATGGCCTTCTTACATGGATGCTTTGGTTGAGATTCCTGCATTGCAGGGAGTTGGGCTACATGACCCTTGGCATCCCTTCTGATTCTTTCATATAAAATCAGGTTGGTGACTCTTGAATGGAGAGGATGGGACACAAAGCTCAAGTTGGTAGAGCATGAGACTTTTAATCTCAGCGTCAAGGGTTCCAGACCCATGTTGGGCAAAAGATTCCTAGATGACCCATGTGGTCCCTTTCCAACTGTACAATTCTATGAATTTGACCACTGCTAAACTAGCAGACCACTTGCAACTCTGCCACTGCTTTTAGCAACCCCTCTCTCTCTCATGTATAGGGGGGGAAACAAACACCTCATTCATTTTTATGTCTCCACTTGAAGGGGCAGGAACCACCAACTTGGGGTCCTCAAGATGTTCTCGAGCTACTATTCTCGGCCCCAGCCATTAGGGCTAGTGATCATGGAAGTTGTAGTTCAACAACAGCTGGAGACACCTCATTGGTTATCCCAACTTGACCAAAACCCTTGTCATATTTTCTGCTGTTGTGTTGCAGCAGCACACCTGCCCTGCATACAGATGATCCCAATTTTATTTCTGTCAGACTTAGTTAACTGGGTTGGGTAGCAGTTGTTAAAGAGAGTTGTCTGAGAGTCACTGCAAGTCAAAGTACGCATGATGAGGCTACATGGGCCTAAGGCAGCTTCCTGGGGACAGAAAGAGGGACAGGTGAACCATTCTGAAGAGAATAAGAGCTGGCTGGGTCAGGTCTGCTTTCACAGTGGTCAACCAGATTCCCATTGAAAGCAGGACCAGAATGCAACAGTACTGCCCTTATTTGTGATTCCCAGCTGCTGGTGTTCAGAGACATTGCCTCTTGACAGTGGAGGGGAGAACATACCCATTTATTTATTTCATGAGAGTTGTATACTGCTTGGTTGTCATGAAACCTCAAATCAGTTTACAGAAAGAATAAAACAAATGATCAGAAAACGCTTAAAAACAGCCACCTAAAGCATTATAAATAATTAAAATCAACAATAAAAAAACAAAGTTCATGTCAACATTCTACATGTCTGTGTCAAAAAGAGTATTTATGAACAGCGGTCCCCTTCTCAGATGCATGAACCTTGAGTTGCCATATACAAATGATTGAAAGTGGGTAGAAAATGTAAACAATGAGGTCAGAAAGAAATTTAAAAAGTATAGAGACAGATAATTAGGAACTGGCAGTGGTCATTCACAAAACTGATTTTTGTTGATAACACAGACAACATGGCATAAGTTGACCTGATTAACACGCATGGCATGAATTTATAACAACCTTTGTCCCTGTTCGATTGACAAGGTGACAGCACTGAACCTCTTAATAAATCAAACGGTTGTTGTCTCCCTTTGAAGTTCAGCTGTATTGAAACAGGGCATATATTTCTTAAAAGGGCAAAGCATAACCTCAGTGACAATGCCACCGCAAGCAATGTTCATTTTTCTTACGGCATGCTTCTTTTGCGAAGAACAGTGAGATCCTGTTGGCACAGCCTTTACACATTCATTATACGGCATAAGCGTTTGTGAACTGCAATCCATAGATATATCTGATTGGGTGAACTGTTGTCCACAAAGTTTTTGCCTTAATAAATGTGCCAAGTCTTTAAGCTGGTGACACCAGACTCTTGCTTGTTCTCTTGCGACAGGTTAACAGGGCTTCACTTCTGGGATTCGCACAGAGAGAATCTTTCTCACTGTCGGCAGCAGCAGCAGCAGCAGCAGCAGCAACGGTTTCTGTTTCCTAGGAAGACCCGCCTCCTACTCTGTTTCGAAAGCAAATGAGTAAACAGAAACTAGAGAGAAACAGCTCTCTTTTTTTTTTTTTTTGCTCCTTCCCCCAATAAGTCTCACTCTTTGGCATTCCTTAGAGCAGAACTCGGGTGACAACTCAGAGAGGAGCATCAGCCATCCATCCAGATTGCTGACATCCTGAACGCTTGTTCTCCTTTTGCATCTTTCAATTCTGGTCAAAGTTGGAAACATTTCTCTCTCTGGCAGAGACACAACAATGGTTTGCGTCCCAGAATAAAGGGCTGGTGGTCCTAGTTCTGAGAGTGGACTGCCTGTGAGGAAAACCGGGAGAGAAGATGACAAGGAGGTCCAGAAGTCGCAAGCCCAGGACTGAGGTGGGCACCCGGTCGGACTTGCCTCATCCCTCACCATTGCGATCCAAAGCCTTGCTGCTGTTCCCAAAGGCTGTCGGCTACCATCCCAGCCTTTGCAAGGAGGACCCTGGAACCATCCGCCAGATCACCTGCAAACAAGGCTGCTTGGCTATAGTGAAGACGGACAGGACCGTCATCGTTTATGACAGGGCAGAGGACGGAGGATGCCAGGGGGGTCTCAGTGAGTAGCTCATGACATTTGGGAAAGTTGCTTTTCAATAATAATAATAATAATAATAATAATAATAATAATAATAATAATAATAAATTTATTATTTGTACCCCGCCCATCTGGCTGGGCTTCCCCAGCCACTCGGGGCGGCTTCCAACAAAGATTAGGTAAAGGTAAAGGGACCCCTGACCATTAGGTCCAGTCGTGACCGACTCTGGGGTTGCGGCGCTCATCTCGCTTTACTGGCTGAGGGAGACGGCGTTTGTCCATAGACAGCTTCCAGATCATGTGGCCAGCATGACTAAGCCGCTTCTGGTGAACCAGAGCAGTGCACGAAAATGCCGTTTACCTTCCCGCCAGAGCGGTACCTATTTATCTACTTTCACTTTGACGTGCTTTTGAACTGCTAGGTTGGCAGGAGCAGGGACCGAGCAACGGGAGCTCACCCCACCGCGGGGATACGAACCGCCAACCTTCTGATCGGCAAGTCCTAGGCTCTGTGGTTCAACCCACAGCGCCACCCGCGTCCCTTCCAACAAAGATTAAAAATACATTTTAAAAATGTGTGCGTTAGGCGGAATTGCATACAAGCGTGTCCATTTCACACTAAAATGCTGGTGAATTTTCTTGAGGATTTTTAAAATAAGAAATTACAGACTTATGTGGAGATTTAAGACTGGAAAAGTGTGGGGGGGGGGGAGATGATAAACTGGCAGGTTCTCTAATCACTAAGGTGCTCTCTGCACTATGCATTTAAAAGCACATTTATACCACAACTTTCCCCCAAACAATGCTGAGGACTGTAGTTTAAGACCACTGCAAGTTGATAGGAGACCACCCCCCACCTGGAGCTATAATTCCCAGCACAGTTAACAAACTATGGTTCCCAGGATTCTATGGGGGAAAGCTATGACCGTTAAAGTGATATAAAAGTGTTTTAAATGTATGATGAGGGATGTGACATCTCTTGGTTTCTTTTGAAAGGAAACTCTCCAGTGATTTGCAGGCATCTGATGTACGTAGCCCTTCTCGGGTTTCTTTTTTTCCCTCAACATCCTATCAACTCATTCCTGTCATCTGCAATATGAGGTTCACATCAGCACTGGTTTCACTTTCTATTCTGGAGTCACAGCAAATGTCCAGCTCATGTCATCATCCGCTGGCTTGTGCAAATAATGGTTGTTGTTTTTTACAAAAAGAGAAGGAAAGAAAGAGAGAGAGAGAGAGAGAGAGAGAACAGACTAGGCCTTTAGCTAGAACAGCCACAATGGAAATATAGGAAGCTTAAATTGTTTAAAGCTAATTGTATTGAATGTTAACAAAATAAAATTTAAGTTTTGTTTTTGTTTTTTAAATAAGGGCTTAATACTTATCAATTATCCTGGTGTCTTTCAGTTCATTTTCCATATTGGAAGCTAGGGTCAAATTCATGTCTGAATGGACAATAGAGAAAAAGTACTGGGAGCTGCAACATAATGTTGTTGTATGGAGTGCTTCTGTTCAGGTTTCCAGCCTCCTCATTCTTTTTCTCTGCCCACACCTCAATGTTAGTCAGTTTTTGGGTGTCCCCTCTTAGTTTTTTCCCCAAAGGGTTTTTAATTTTAATTTTTTTTTATGGTACTTCTTCACACTGTACATACTTCCCCACTTAATGCACAGATTATGCCATTTGTTTTGAGGGGGAAAGCACCAGACAGCAAGCAGTATTTGTCAAGGAACTGCAGGGTCAATATGGATTGAGGCTGACATCTTGTGAAATGCTGTTTCAGAAAATAATAATAATAGCAATGGGAGATTCCTGGATGTGGAGCAAGTGGTAATGTGGACATATCCTTCGCCTTAGTGTTACCCATGTGGAACTAAGCAAGCACTCCCTGCATAGTTAGAAGGTGGAATGATGGCAAAGACTATGAACACCCAGTTAAACTGTGGAACTCACTGCCACAAGAGGCAGGGATGGCCGCCCACGTGGATGGCTTTAAAAGAGGATTGGACAAATTCACAGGGGACAAGGCTGTCAGGAGCTTGTCCTACACTTGAGTAGGACCCTGGCAGAGACACATGCCCGACTGGCATGTTCCCTCCCTCCTGGTCTATTGTTTGGGAGCTTCAAAAGCTTTCTTCAGCCCGAACATCACAGCGACTGATGCCAACAGACATCGGCACACTTAGGGATCCGCAGAGTCTTCGCAGCTTGCGTGACAGACCTCAGCAACTTAGCATTTTGGCTAATCTACTTTATTTACATATAGACACACACGGCGCACTGCAACATGGCTCCATCTCTCTCTAGCATCAAACAGCAAAGAGAAAAAGAACAAAGGACAATAGTCCCACTTCACGGAACGCAGTAACACAAACATTCCGTAACTTTGTGGAGTCAAAATATATACCGTCATGTGGTAGACAACAATCCCATGACTGCAATCACGGAGCAGGAATTCTAACAAAGGCTGCCCATGGCTACTAGCCAGGATGGCTATACTCTGACTCCACAATTGGAGTACTTCTTCTGAATATCATGTTCCTGGAAACTGCAGGAAGGGAGGAGCGTTCTACTTGAGGGTTTCCCACAGGCACCTGGGAGGTCACTGTGAGTAAAGGATGCTGGACAGGCCAGTTGCCCTTCTTATGTTCTTATGTTTCCACATTGTCAGTCCTGCTGAACACCAGCCAACACTGGCGCTCCTTTAAGTGTGATTATGCATAAAAACAATTTCTGTGCTTATCTTGTTCGATCTTCCAGAGCGTATCAAGTTAACCAAGGGAGCCAAGGTAGATTTGCTAGATGGCGAAGCATCTCACCTGCTCATTCTCTCATCAGAAGGAAAACTTTCTGAGCACAGTATTGCATCCAGAGGTGTTCATTCAAAGCCCAGGTAGGAAACCTGATCTTGGCTGACTGACTGGGTGTTGTTGGTTTTTTTGAAAGCAGCAGAATTATATTGAAAAATAATAATAATTCCTTTGTGATCCACACATCTCAATAATGCATGTTTACACTTGAAATACTTGCTTGGATTATACATGAGAAATGTCATTATTTGATTGGCACTGTTTCTACTTGCTTTTTGAAAACAGGTTATTGAAAGAATTGGGAGACAAACGCATCGTCCAAATCGCATGTGGCGACCATCATTCCCTGGCATTATCAAAAGGTATTGAACAATTCTCACACAGCTTCCTTGGGGTTTTTTTGAACATATATACCCTGCAAAGCCATCAGCTTAAAAAAAATTAAATCCTTGAAACAGACGAGGGATGTGGCTAAAGAAGAAAATCAGTTGCAAGCGCAGGAAGCTTGTGGCTTTCCCACAGGTGTCTGGTTGGCCACTGTGAGAACAGGATGCTGGACCAGATGGGCCTGATCCTGCAGGTTGTTCTTGTGTTCCAGGAGCCCGGACATCAACAAACCATACCCTGATCAGGCCAAAGGGCTGCTGGAGATTTTGATGTGGGAAATCATTAATCCCAACTATTCTTTGTGAGCTGCGTTCTGAATGGCACACAGTTTCAATAAAATTCTGTGTAGTGGGGGCACATCGTGACCTCTCAGTTTCACCTACCTTGGGGGAAAAACATATTTCCCAGAGCTCCTTGGAGGAAGGGGTGAGGTATACATAGGAGGGGGCAAGTGGGTGGGCTTGTATCTCCCCCTAGCAACTAGCTGTTCCTCTGTTCCTCTCTGCCCCATAAAGGTAAAAGGACCCCTGACCATTAGGTCCAGTCGTGACCAACTCTGGGGTTGTGGTACTCATCTCGCTTTATTGGCCGAGGGACCCGGCGTACAGCTTCCGGGTCATGTGGCCACCATGACTAAGCCGCTTCTGGCGAACCAGAGCAGTGCACGGAAACGCCGTTTACCATATTTTTCGCTCTATAGGACGCACTTTTCCCCCTCCAAAAATTAAGGGGAAATGTGTGTGCGTCCTATAGAGCGAATGCAGGCTGCGCCGCTAAGCCCAAAGGCAGAACAGGGAGACGGAGCGCTGCGGAGCGCTCCGTCTCGCTGTTCTAGCTTGTGGACAGCTGCGTGCAAAGCCTCTCCAGGGCAGCGGGGTGCCTTCACTCCTGCAGAGGCTAGCAAGGCTGTTCCCAAGCCAGAACAGCGAGACGGAGGACTCCGTCTCGCTCTTCTAGCTTGGGGATGGCTGTGCGCAAAGCCTCTGCAGGGCAGCGGGGCGCTGCACTCCAAAGACTTCAGGGATCTTTGAGGCTGGCAGTGGGGGGAAGCAGCGCTTCCCCCCACCGCCAGCCCCACACGCTCGGGTGAATGCACCTTGAACGCACCTTGTTTTAGAGGGGGAGAACAAGGGGGGGGGGAAATCCCTGTTCTCCCCCTCCTATGGTCCGGTGCGTCCTATGCTCCGGTGCGTCCTATAGAGCGAAAAATACGGTACCTTCCCGCCAGAGCGGTACCTATTTATCTACTTGCACTTTGACGTGCTTCCAAACTGCTAGGTTGGCAGAAGCAGGGATTCCAACAGCCGACCTTCCGATCGGCAAGCCCTAGGCTCTGTGGTTTAACCCACAGCGCCACCCGAGGGCCAAACCAGATGTTACATTAGCACATGTAAGTGCAGGGGTCCTACTCGGATTGGCAAGAAAGAGTAAAGTCAGTGGGTCATTAACCCATTGTCGCCCTCCCTCCTAGGCTTCTTCTGATTTGGATTGAGGGCCCGGCCCCTAAAATTTCCATAGGGAACCCCCCCCTCCCCCCGTTTTATTTTTCTAGAAAAAGAGGTGCTGGAACTCACCATGAACATCTCCAACAATCTCTCAGAATGGCAATGGCACCCACCTGAGAGTTGCCGGAACTGAGTTCTGGCCGGGGGGGGGGGGGAGCCCTGGTTTTCCCTACCCCACGCAAATTGCAGGTACAGAGCCCCCGATCTGGATCAGGACCACAGAGGGTGGGTATGTTAAAGGGTTAAAGCCTCGTGAAACTCTCCCATCCTGGGGACCATACTGACAATTTGCATGAATTCCCCGCCACCGCCCAGCATTTAAAGGCATAGATCCATAACTAAAATGATGTGCAATTTGGCCCTGAGATCAACTGGTGTGGACCTTAGCCACTAGGTAGGGTTTCTAGCTAGGTATATGCCCAGTGTTTCTTTCCAGGGAGGGTGCAGGGGTATGCATACCCCTAAACATTTTGTAAATCTAAGTTTGGCCTCATTAAGGGGCAGTATTTCAATACGAGTAGGAAAATGAGAGTACCCCTAAATGTTTTTTTAGAAGAAGAAAAAAGCTCTGTATATGCCAGCTCAGAGATCTAGAGTGGCTCAGACCACTTCTAGCTTTTGAGGCCCTAGCTATAGTAAAAACTGAAAATGATGACCCAAAAAAACAAAGAGTGTGTGTGTGTCAAATGATTAATGATTTTTCCAGTCTCATTCTGTGCAAATGCATTACTTTGCAACTCTAAGGTGAGAGTGTTTTGCCCTGGTGCTCATACAAGCACATTGCAAAGCTTACTGAATGCCAAAAATTTGATGCCCCTTTGAGCCTGAGGCCCAGGACAAATGGTGCTCCTCCACCTCCCCGCCCCAATTGTCCCATTATATATATAATGGCAAATACATCTGTTGTACTTCCTTTTGTATGTTGGGTTAAGGAGGAGAGCTCTTTGCCTGGGGTCAGAACGACTACGGCCAGGTTGCAGCGAGAACGGAGATCAACGCCATTATGGAACCACGACTTGTGTGGGAGCTCAAAGGCATCCCCTTGGCCAAGATTGCAGCTGGATCTGCTCACAGCGTGGCCCTCTCTGTGTTTGGAACTGTCTATTCTTGGGGAAAGAATGCTTTTGGACAGCTGGGCCTTGGAGATACAGAAGGTAAGGAAAAGTGCTATCCATGTGGTGGAATCTGAGGAATATTTATGAAATGCTGGGCCTATATGGCTAGGGCCCAGGTTACCTGGAAGACCCTACCAGTGTTTCTCAAACTTGGGCTCCCCAGCTGTTGTTGGACTACAATTCCCATCATCCCAGTGGTCAGGGATAATGGGAGTTGTAGTCCAACAAAAGCTGGGGACCCAAGTTTGAGAAACACTGCTACAAACCTACCTGGATGTTAAGATCTTTGGGTGAGCCCCTTCTCCCGGTCCCATCAACATCAGAAGCCCGATTGGTGGTGACACAAGAAGGAGACTTCACTGTGGCTGCTCCCAGATTGTGGAATTCTCTCCTCCGAGAAGCTCGACTGGCTCCCTCTTTGTTGTCTGATTAGCTGCAAGAAGCTCCATGGATGTTCGGCTAAAAAAATAGTTTGCAAACCGGAACAGTCACTTCCAGGTTTGCGGCGTTTGGGAGCGAAAACATTCAAGAGCTAAGCTGTTTGAAAACCAAGGTACGACTGTATATGCATATAGCTATTTATTTGTTTAACGTATTCGTATCTCACTTTTCTCCCAAGACAGCTTGCAATGTTTAAAAACATCTTTATGAATACAAAGTAATGAAACATTTTTCTCTAAAAGCAGGGAGGGGAGTTTTTTTCAGCTCAAGGGCCACATTTCATTTTGGGAACCTCCTGGGGGCCGCTTGCCAGTGGTAGGTGGGTGGAGCAATGTACAGGACTTAACATTTGTGCAGTCGGCCACATTCCATGCATGCAAAAGTCAAGAGGTTTCTACACACAGACCCACACAGACCGTTCCATCCCACATTCACTCAGACTGCATTATCACAGTCCAAGGCCACATTCCCACCAAGCAAAAGCATCTGAGGGAGTAGAGCCCAAGCTACCAGACTTGAGCGAAGGGGTGGCCTGAAGAGAAGCAGGTGTGGTCTGAGGAACATCCCAAGGGCTGGACAAGAGAGGCCTGAGGAACCTGAGGTTCTCCAGCCCTCTTTGAAAGGATCTCTTTATGCCCTCTCAAACTGGTTCCATTTCACTTTTCGTTTCTATTTCAGACAGATGCTCCCCTACAATCGTGAAGGCCTTAGAGCACGAGAAGGCAGCATTTGTTTCGTGTGGCGGGGAGCATACTGCTGTTCTCTCGAAGGTTTGCCTAGTTGCGGTTGTTTTAATTTAATAATAGAATAATAATAATAATTTATTAATTATACCCCGCCCATCTGGCTGGGTCCCCCCAGCCACTCTGGGCGGCTTCCAACAAAACACTAAAATACAATAACCCAGTGTTTCCCAACCTTTTTTGGGCAAAGGCACACGGAGGTAGGCTGGTGTGCCGTGGGAGGGAGGCGGGCGACCCGGGCGGCGAGAGGCGGGGCGGCGGCGGCGAGCACACGCGGGGCGGCGAGCGAGCCCCCCCCCCCAC
>JAXCMG010000014.1:44135037-44195059 GCA_034642415.1 Podarcis siculus | reverse complement strand
CCCCACTCATCTCACAGAGTGTTTGTTGTGGGGGAGGAAGGGAAAGGAGAATGTTAGCTGCTTTGAGACTCCTTCGGGTAGTGATAGGTAAAGGGTAAAGGGATCCCTGACCATTAGGTCCAGTTGTGACCAACTCTGGGGTTGCAGCACACATCTCGCTTTATTGACCGAGGGAGCCAACGTACAGCTTCTGGGTCATGTGGCCAGCATGACTAAGCCGCTTCTGGCTAACCAGAGCAGCGCACAGAAACGCTGTTTACCTTCCCGCTGGAGCGGTACCTATTTATCTACTTGCACTTCATGCTTCTGAACTGCTTGGTTGGCAGGAGCAGGGACCGAGCAACGGGAGCTCACCCCGTCGCGGGGATTCGAACCGCCGACCTTCTGATCGGCAAGTCCTAGGCTCTGTGGTTTAACCCACAGCGCCACCCGTGTCCCAGGGTAGTGATAAAGTGGGTTATCAAATCCAAACTCTTCTTCATTATCCAACTGCCTTGCCCACCTTCATAGAAAACTTTCTTATCCCCAGCTTTGTAAACAAGATATGTTGATGCTGATGCATCTCACTTCTCTCTCTCTCTCTTTCTCTCTCTCTCTCTCTCTCTCTCTCTCTCTCTCCCTTTCCCACCAAGGATGGATTAGTCTGCACCTTTGGAGATGGCAGCTGTGGACAGCTTGGCCACAACTCTAGGCGCAACGAGCTGTTACCACGACTTGTAGCTGAGCTGTTTGGTGCTCGGGTGACTCAGGTGGCCTGCGGAAGGTATGACACGTTTTATGGAGATAATGTTCTATCAGCTGTGGTCAGGCAAAGGCTTCTCTGCCTTCCAATGTCGTAAAGTGTCTTACCCGGGAGACCCGAGTTCGAATTCCTAGTCCATCATGAAGATCACTGGGTGAACCCAGGCCAACCACCTTCTTTCAGCCCAACCTACCTCTCAGGGTTGTTGTGATGAAGAGGGAGAAAAAGGGAGGCACAGAGAACTATGTATGCCACCTTTGAGCTCCTTTCTGGAAACATAGGATATAAACGTAATAATAAATAATATGAATGACAAGTATGCCAGTTTCTAAAAAGGCATACCCCAGGATATTTCAGTTCAACCATTACGTTGATAAAATACATATTTTGTTATGTGCAAATGGCTTTAGATACCTATTAGGTCCAAAAATTAGCATATAGCATATATTCAAAACAAAAAAACAGCAACAATTTGTTGTTAACAAGGGACAGTTGGACATATAAAGGGCCCCATTACCTTCAGTAGCTTAGGGCCTCATCAAACCTAAATCCAGCCCTGGTCTGGGAAACATGTTGCTGAGGTCAGAGTTTCTCTCTGTACCACCACACCACTGGCCTTCAGCTTGCTTGACTTCACCCTTAATCAGTCTCATAATAATAATAATAATAATAAATGATAATAATAATAATAATAATAATAATAATAATAATAATAATAATAATAATAATAATTTATTTATACCCCACCCATCTGGCTGGGCTTCCCCAGCCACTCTGGGCAGCTTCCAACAAAATATTAAAATACAGTAATGCATCAAACATCAAAAGCTTCCCTAAACAGGGCAGCCTTCAGATGTCTTCTAAAAGTCTGGTAGTTATTTTTATCTTTGACATCTGATGGGAGGGCGTTCCACAGGGCGGGTGCCACTACTGAGAAGGCCCTCTGCCTGGTTCCCTGTAACTTGGCTTCTCGCAGCGAGGGAACCGCCAAAAGGCCCTGGGTGCTGGACCTCAGTGTCTGGGTAGAACGATGGGGGTGGAGACGCTCCTTCAGATATACAGGACCGAGGCTGTTTAGGGCTTTAAAGGTCAGCACCAACACTTTGAATTGTGCTCGGAAATGTACTGGGAGCCAATGTAGGTCTTTCAAGACTGGTGTGGTCTCGGCGGCTGCTCCCAGTCACCAGTCTAGCTGCCGCATTCTGGATTAGTTGTAGTTTCCGAGTAACCTTCAAAGGTAGCCCCACGTAGAGCACATTGCAGTAGTCTAAGTGAGAGATAACTGGAGCATGCACCACTATGGCGAGACAGTCCATTGGCAGGTAGTGTCTCAGCCTGCGTACCAGATGGAGCTGGTAAACAGCTGCCCTGGACACAGAATTGACCTGCGCCTCCATGGACAGCTGTGAGTCCAAAATGACTCCCAGGCTGCGCACCTGGTACTTCAGGGGCACAGTTACCCCATTCAGGACCAGGGAGTCCTCCACACCCGCCCACCTCCTGTCCCCCCAAAACAGTACTTCTGTTTTGTCAGGATTCAACCTCAATCTGTTAGCCGCCATCCATCCTTCAACTGCCTCTAGACACTCACACAGGACCTTCACCACCTTCACTGGTTCCGATTTGAAAGAGAGGTAGAGCTGCCTCAAAGGCTCACCCAAACTGCAGAGCACCCCTACAGATGCCAATTTGGGTTTGACAAATTTTAAAAACAAGATGCCTCTGTGGGGGTTTTGAAATAACTGGGTGGTTATTGAGGAGTGGTGGAGGAACATGAGGCATTAATTCAGAGTGGGGGAAGCTCAGCCCCAAGTTTGGGGGAAGTTTGCAGGGTTTGGCCCCCAATCAGGAATTGCTACCAATCAAAAATGACTGCCCCAAAGCAAAGGTAGTGGGAAAATTAAAAGCAATTGCTGGGTTCAACTTGAGTCAGTGGCACTTCTGCACATAATCTGTTAAGTTGTCGGTGAACATATCAGACGACACAGCAATTCTTCAAATAGCTCTTGTTTATTCACAGGCCAGAACAGAACTGAACTGAAGGGTTCAGCCAGCCTGCTTATATAGAGCTCCACTACAAAGCAACAGTAGCCATTTTCTGTAACTATCCAATCACTGAACGTCACTTTCAATCCCTTATTTGCATATGTGGACCTGAGTGAAAACTATCTACAGTATCCCCCTGCTGGCCCAGGGTGAGAACTTCAGTACATAACATACTCGACTTTAATTCTGTGAACAGGTGGCATACTCTTGTCTACATTGCGGACCTGGGGGAAATCTACTCATTTGGATCTGGAGCAGAAGGGCAGCTTGGACAGGAAGGGAAATGTGACCGACTGATACCTCTTCCTATTGGCAGAGAATTCAACAGGGGTAAATCACGCTTATTGTTTCCATAAGCAGAACTTTGTGTCCTTGTGCAAATTAAGGAAATTCCAAATTTAAGAACCATCTGTAAGGTAAAGGTAAAGGAACCCCTGATCATTAGGTCCAATCATGGCCGACTCTGGGGTTGCGGTGCTCATCTCGCTTTATTGGCCAAGGGAGCCGGCGTACAGCTTCCGGGTCATGTGGCTAGCATGACTAAGCCGCTTCTGGCGAACCAGAGCAGCGCACGGAAACACCGTTTACCTTCCCACTGGAGTGGTACCTATTTATCTACTTGCAATTTGATGTGCTTTTGAACTGCTAGGTTGGCAGGAGCAGGGACTGAGCAACGGGAGCTCACCCCGTTGTGGGGATTCGAACCGCTGACCTTCTGATCGGCAAGTCCTAGGTTCTGTGGTTTAACCCACAGCGTCACCTGCATCCCAGAGCCATCTGTAAATTACAATAAAAACAGTGGCTGCTGCTACTCATCATCCTCTGAGCCCAGGGAGAAGTCCCTCTTCATTTTCTCTGTCCCTGATGGTAACAAAGTGCAGAGCCATTGGGGTGACTTTGGGGAAGGGGTAAATGGGGCAGTTGCACCTAACAGTAGCAGGATAATACCCTACTGGAGCAGGAAGCAGGGAGTGGCCCTCAGGGCAAAATTTTAATGGTAGCTTTTGAATTTTACTACCCTTCTAATTTTGCCACCACTATAGTTTTGCCGGCTTGTTCACGTAAGTGGAATCTACACCCACATTAAAAAATGCTGTGAAAATGCTTTTTAAAAAAACGGTTTTGAAAAATACATTGAATTTGCCTTAGCTCACTCTCGCCCTCTAGTGTCACATTTGTATACTGCACTTTACAACACATTTAAAACGTTTTATTCGCAGCTGTATAGCTGAGTCCCTAGTGGCTAAATATATGCCCATGATGTTGTACGGATACTGCAAGAAACTTGCATGCATACAGAGCACTGATCCCACAATAAACAGCCACCTGGAAGCTCCTCCATCTCTTTGACTTGCATCTATAATTGTCACTTTTAATGGGCAAGCTTTTCCTTTGTGTCAAAATATGTTATAAATAGCTATTTATGGTGGTTCATGGTTTATATAACTAAATTCATATGACACAGTGTGAGATCTCTCCTCGCTGTACTGAGCTATGCTAGATTTCCTAGCCAAACTTCTATGTACCAAGTTGCAGATGGAAGAGTTCTTAACAATAACGGATGGCTACTTGAATGGATGGCTTCTTTATGATCTGTCACAGTAGGGGACACGTCAGAGGAGCTGGTTAAAATCATCGCTGGAGAGAACCAAAGTATTGTACTTCTTTTAAAGGAAAAGGTAAGCAAAATTTGAGGATCTCCCCTCCAAAAAAAAGAAGAAAAGAATGTTGTGCGTAATTGCAAATGCCAGAACTATGGTTGTGGTTGCTTGTGTGTAGTTACCAGAAAAATACAAAGCATCCTTTAATCTAGGGATGGGGAAGCTTTGGGTCTCCAGATGTTGTTGGGCCTCAACTCCCCTTACTCCCATTCAGCATGGGGCCAGGGAATGATGGGAGTTGTGGTCCAACAACATCTGAAGAGCTGCGTGTCTCTCTCCTCTGCTTTGATCCCATCCAGTGCCAGCCTTGCCATTGGAAAAGGGGAACATTTGTCCAAGACTCCAGGCTCTGTAGGAAACGCTCCTTTGCCAGCTGTTTGCATCTGGACCCAGAGTTGTATCCAGGGTTCCAAAACATCTTATTGGTTATCCAGACAACTGGCAAACTGCTGTCTCACCACATCTTGTCCTTCATATGACAGCCCCTATTTTAATAATAGCAATAAAAGGTAAAGGGACCCCTGACCGTTAGGTCCAGTCGCGGACAACTCTGGGGTTGCGGCGCTCATCTCGCTTTACTGGCCGAGGGAGCCGGCGTACAGCTTCCGGGTCATGTGGCCAGTATGACTAAGCTGCTTCTGGCAAACCAGAGCAGCACACAGAAACGCCGTTTACCTTCCCACTGGAGCGGTACCTATTTATCTACTTGTACTGGTGTGCTTTTGAACTGCTAGGTTGGCAGGAGCAGGGACTGAGCAATGGGAGCTCACCCCGTCACGAGGATTCGAACTGCCAACCTTCTGATCGGCAAGCCCTAGACTCTGTGGTTTAACCCACAGCGCCACCCGCATCCCAATATAATAAAATATTATATATATATATTATAATATAATATAATATAGCAATAGCAATAATAATGTATTCTGTGCAGTCAATGATTCTATAACGTTTGTTGTTGTTGTTAAAGACTAACTTACTGCTTTACTGTTGATGTGAGACAACGGTGGAACACTCAGGCACAGAAATAAACTTCTCACACACAGATGTGAGCGTGGAGAGGAGCTAAAGTTGTGTTGCTTGTCCCTGATCACACACTTGGCAACATCCATTACCCAAGAATGTCTCTGGCATTGATCCAACCACATTCTACATACAAAAATTCTGCACATGCAGTATCGGAGGGAAGAATCACATTTTCCATCTAAAGTAACAATCGCATTTCCCCAGCTATTGAATATAGTATACCCAGTATTGGGAAACTGTGGTCTGCCTGCGGCCAAAGAGCAATTTTGAGGGAATGTAGGAAGCTCCTTTCTACAAAGCCAGGCTGTTGTTCCATCTAACTCCATATTGTCGACAGAGCCACTGACAGTCGATCAGGCAAGAACCTTTTCCAGGTCACTAGGGATTGAACCAGGAACCATTTGCATGCAAAAAAAAAACAAAACAAAAACGTGCTCGGTCACTGAGTTACTGTCCTTCCTCAAAGGAGGACAACTGCCCTAACTTTCTACAGTGCAGTTTAAAGGCTAGCGTTTCACTTTGTCCTAATGCCATGATTTTTACATTATCCCGGTTGCATCGCCCACATGGAGGGAGAGACACAGACTCTCACACATTCACCCAGCCACTATTTCCTGTGGGACTCTGGCCCAATGGCAGATCACCAGAGAAGACCTCTTACTAAGAGAATTTCATGTCTCTCTTCTGGGAGAATTTCATGTTTTTTGTCTTATTTCGCACAGAAGTCATACGCAAATTTAAACCGAACGATTGCCAGAGTGGAGGAGGAAAAGACAGATAAGTGGGTTTCTAATTCAGATCCCAATTCCTGGCAGACTATGAAACAGTAAGTAAACACACACACACACACCATTATGCAGCAAGTGCGGGAATCTAGCCATCGTTAACTTTTGAAAGATTCGTTTGAAGCATGCCCTGGTCTCATTTTAAACTTTGTGGGGTTAGCCTTAGAAATCCCAATTTAAAAGGCAGGTTTTATGTACTATATCATCGTTGCACAATGCACTGTGGTAAAGGATGTAGTCTGTCGGGGCAACTTCTAGACAGTTGCTGTTTTGTGGGTTGGCTTTGATCACAATGAAAATGGACTGGGCACTCCTGCACAACAAACCCATTTTCTCAAAAAGCAAACAGACCTTTGGCAGTAAAGAAAGTGATGGGAAATGCCCTGGAAAGTGTGGTGTAACAGTTGTCAAATAATCTCCCTGCATGTTCATGCTGCTGTGGTATCTCTCCCACCATTTTGAAAATTTCAGCATTGTATTTCAGGCTTGATTATTGTAACCCGCTGTACGCGGGGCTGCCCTTGAAGCTGACCCAGAAACTTCAGCGGGTGCAGAATGCCGCGGTGAGGCTCCTTACGGGGTACTTGCCGCAGGATCACATTCATCCAGTGCTTTACCAACTGCAACCGGCTCCCGGTGGAGTACAGGGTCAGGTTTAAGGTGCTGGTTTTGACCTTTAAAGCCCTATGCGGCCTAGGACCCACGTACCTACAGGACCGCCTCTCCTGGTATGCCCTGCAGAGGACCTTAAGGTCCACAAATGACAACATTTTGGAGGTCCCAGGTCGCCAGGGCCTTTTCAGTACTGGCCCCGACTTGGTGGAACGCTCTGTCACAAGAGACTAGGGCCCTGCGGGACTTGACATCTTTCCGCAGGGCCTGCAAGACAGAGCTGTTCCACCTGGCCTTTGGTTTGGACTCAGTCTGACCCTTATGTTTCCCTCCCCTTATGGTTTTGATCTATGGGCTACTTTTAAAATGAGGCTGCATTTTAAATTGCATTTTAACCTGTATTTTAAATTGGTTCCGCCCCCCTTATTATGTTTTTACTGCAATTTTACTGGTGTTAGCCACCCTGAGCCCAGCTCTGGCCAGGGAGGGCAGGGTATAAATAAAATTATTATTATTATTATTATTATTATTATTATTATTATTATTATTATTATTTATCATCATCACCACCACCACCACTATAGCTGGGGGAGAGTGGGTGAATCCTTGTCCTGCAAAGCAGGGACTCATCAGGAAGTTTAAAGCTTAAATCAGATGTCCTTTGTCCAGTTGTACCTCTGTTATGAGTCAGTTTCTCAAAGCAAAGTCTGAAAGATTGCTTTCTTCCTTTCCAACAAACAGGGATGTAAAGTTGATCTTCTCCTCAGCAGCTTGCATCAACGGAAGCTTCATGGAAAAGAGGTAAATGACACTCATTTGAGGACCAGTCGTAAGGACACAAGAAGAGCTTGCTGGATGAGGCCAGTGGTCCATCTAGTCTAGCATTTTGTTCTCACCGCGGCTGCCCAGATTCCTGTGGGAGGCCTGAAACCAGGACCCAAGGGCAACAGCACTTTCCCCGCTTGTGATTCCTGTTGGTGGCGAGGAAAAATAAAATAGGTCTAAAAGTAACATTTCTGGATGCCAAGATTCATGTCTGGTGCAAGTACTCTGGTGAGAGCACGCCAGCAGAGATTTAAAAATCGCAAAATATGCAGCCAAGTAAAGTTTGTAAATATATGCTGTTAGACATTTAAAAGATGCTCTTGTGAGTTCCAAAACGTCCCTCTTCCCTTAGCATAGAAAAAGACCACACATTTGGTAAGCTTAAAATGGTGTACTTACAAACTCCCCAAAGGTCAGATTCATGTGATTTTCCATACAGCATTCAGAAAAGGTTGCACAGGCAGGAAAACTGAGCTTAGTTACACTGGTGAAAGTTCCTAATTTATTGGTATAGGAATTGCAAAAATAGCTTGTGAGAGCCGTGGAGTCTGAGCTTCGGGCAACCAGCTGAACCTTCTTTACATGCTGAGCTTCTTTGGTAGACTGAAGGGGAACAATAGGTTTTATTACCTTCCTCCCAAGGAGAGGGGGAGTGACCTAACTAAGCCTGGTAGGACAGCTTACTCTATGGTATTAACCCCTTCATGCATTAATTCGACTTAAGCATGTTGGTTAACTGTAATTCAGAGGCATACTGCCTTCAACAGTGAAGGTAGAACATAGAAATTATGGCTAGTAGCCATCAATATTCCTCTCCTCCTTGAATTGTGTCTAATCCTCTTTTAAAGCCACCTAGATCCAAATTTAGAGCCCCTTTCAGATATTCACACCCACATATAGCTGAAAGTTTACGCAGTTTGCAGATTTCCACAAACAAGGGAAGGGATTGTGATTGTGTTCTGCCTGTTTCTTTCTAGCAGAGCGAAACATTTCAGGACACCTCAGGAGGTTGCGGCTGTGGACATGTCCGCTGTGTTACTTTTCCATGAGAAGATTTCTACTAAGCCTAAAGTCTTCACAGCGGTAAGATACGGAATACAGAGGCAAACAGTGTTTCTTGATTTTTATCCAAAGGCAGTAGTTTCCAAATAAATAATGTAAGAGCAGACAAGCCTACTTATGACTGTTACAAGGAAACCACTATTACCAAGGTTTTCACAACAATTTCAGGATGTAGGATAGTATTGGTTTAGTTCTAGGACAGGCTTCTCCAGGCTGGTGCTTCAAGATGTTTTAGAATATGGCTCCCATGGGCCCAGCCAGCATGGCCAGTGGTCATGGATGATGGGAATTGTAGCCTGGCAACATCTTGATGGCACCATGTTGGGGATGCTTGTCTAGGACTGGGATAGTCAACATGGAGTGCGTGTGTGCGCGCACACACTCTCTCTCACTGTGGAGAAAAATAATGGTAAGAGCTGGGACCAAATATCCATTAAATACAAAAAGTACTGTCTCCAACAATTTTGTGTAAGCTTACATTTATAGAAGGTACCCACAGTGATCATTCACAGCAGCAGTAGTTGGTGGCAGCCAGCAGAGTCATCCTAGTTTTGCTGTGTTAATACACCAGCATTGGGACAAGAAACCATTGTCTCAATCCAACCCTAAACTAATAGAATCAAACTTCTTGATGGATTCTAGGTCTCCCTTTGAAATCCCTTTGGTGAAGAATGTCATCTTTGGTGAAGAAGGTCAGGCTGGCTGCAGAATGACCTGGGAAAGCAAAATATCCCCTAACTGGTTTCTGAGTTTTGCTGTTTCTCAGGCTAAAGTTACTGAAGTCTATGACATGGAACCATAGAATTGTAGAGTTGGCCTCCATGCAATGCAGGAATATGCAGCTGTCCCATACGGGGATCAAACCTGCAACCTTGGCATTATCAGCACCGTGCTCTAACCAACTGAGCTATCCAGCTGGAATGGTGCACCAAAGACTCCTAGGTCTACCTCTGGTAGTTTATGCTGAAGCAAAATGAAATTTGTTTCCTTCATTCTGTTGAACTAAACTTACTATAAGAAAGTAAGCATTTTACTTTTATATTCTTCCTTCCTTTGTCTCTTCAAGGTGATAAATGCCCTAAAGATACTCCTGCAGTCTGTCCTTGACTTCCCTGGCTCTCCTGAAGCGCTCAGAGTCTTCCTCATTGTGCCCATACTCTTACGGAGGCAGGACAGCCAGTCAGACCATCTCCTCCTTGAACTGGCACAAACCATATGGTTTCGCCCACAGAAAGAGAAGCAATTGCTTGGTGAGGCGGGTTCACTAAGCTTGGTAACTTCGCTTCATTCCAGAGGTGGGGAGCATGTTGATGGGACACACCTTCCATCAGCCCCAGTCAGGCCAGGGCTCAAGGATGCTTGGGGCTACAATTCAACAACATCTGGAGGCTACAGGTTCTCCATCCCTGTTCTAAACACATTCTGAAAGGGTCTTGAGTAAGTGGGCTTCTGGAAGTTGAGGACTGAGCAGCACCCAATCTGAAGCTTCACCGTTGCCCCTGTAGAACTCAGCTGGGATGCAGACAGAACCAAAAGAAGTTGGCTCTGGCTCCAACTACTGTTTGGGCGCCCTGCCAGTCCCAACGGGCACCAGCCTCCAGTACGTACCTCTCCAGAGATCTTTTGGGGAGGTCTTGCTTGTGGCCCCACCAATGGGCATGGCCTATTTATTGCGTAGGCAGGGCCTTCTCTGTGGCATCACCCCGTTTGTGGAATTCCCTCCCGGTGGAACTACATGCCCTCCAGATGCCCTTTGTATTGTGCATTCGTGATGCTGTCAGGGAGGTCATACGCAGGCCTACTTTCAATACCGTTTGTGCCTGTGAAAGTTTCAGAATGGCCATGTGGCTTCATTTCCCATCAGTGCACATACCCTCTAACTTTCTGTTAAAATCCTTTAACTTTTTCAAACCACAAGTGGTTAATTTTTTTCTACTGCTTTTGCTGTTCTGTAACCTCTCCAGAGATGGGACGTGGGTGCCGCTGTGGGTTAAACCACAGAGCCTGGGACTTGCCGATCAGAAGGTTGGCGGTTCGAATCCCCGCAACGGGGTGAGCTCCCATTGCTCGGTCCCTGCTCCTGCCAACCTAGCAGTCTGAAAGCACTTTGAAAGCAGTTTGAAAGTGCAGGTAGATAAATAGGTACCGCTCCAGCGGGAAGGTAAACGCCGTTTCTGTGCGCTGCTCTGGTTCACCAGAAGCGGCTTAGTCATGCTGGCCACATGACCCGGAAGCTGTACGCCGGCTCCCTCGGCCAATAAAGCGATATGAGCGCCGCAACACCAGAGTCAGTTACAACTGGACCTAATGGTCACGGGTCCCTTTACCTTTTAACCTCTCCAGAGAGCAGTATAATGCACTAGCATTGTGGGAACACCTCAGAACAAGCTAAAGCAGAATAAATTTACCACTAATGTGTTTAATCATGCATTGGTCTGGGGAGGCCCAATACTTGTCCCTTTCCATGGTTTGGCATCGTCTAAAGACACACCTGTTCTGTCTTTCGGGGTCTGAAGGAAATTCTGTGCCTTTTTATAGTTTTGGGGGTTTTGTCTGCTGCATCATGGAAGTGATTCGGTTGTTGTTTTAAGCAGGTGGTTTTAATTTTTTTTTTATTTATTGTTGTATTTAGGTATTTGACTGTGATGTAAACCACTCTGGGAGGAAGGGTAGTCTAGGAATAAACTAAGACATCAAAAGTTTATTTCTTTACAGAATCTTTGTGGGCCAACCTAGAAATTGCCTTCTTCAAGGATCTGGTGAGCATTTATCAGAGGCTTGCCACTGCCAAGCTGTTTTCTCTCATTGAACATACAAGATATCCCGAGGAAACACTCCAAGTTGTTTTGCTTCTCCGTGTCCTCGGAATGCTTTATGAGGTAGGGAAGCGCTTGAAATGAAGGCGTGAGGGGTCACAGGAGAGATCTAACTGGTGAAGGAACCAGCTGTATATGTAAACCTGGGAACCAGGCAGAGGGCCTTCTTGGTAGTGGTGCCCACCCTGTGGAACGCCCATCAGATGCCAAAGAAATAAACAACGATCTGACTTTTAGAAGACATCTGAAGGCAGCCCTGTTTAGGGAAGCTTTTTAATATTTGATGAATTATTGTATTTTAATGTTTCGCTGGAAGCCGCCCAGAGTGGCTGGGGAAACCCAGCCAGATGGGCAGGGTATAAATAATAAATTATTATTATTACATTATATTATTATAAACCATGTTCCAATGTCAGTCCCCAGCATCTCTAGGTGGAGTTGGGGAGATCCTGTCTGGAATTGCGGGTGCTGCCTGCTGGTCAATGTTGAAGCAAACAGAGCTAGTCTTGAGTATACACACTGCTGCCTAAACAGTTTAAATTGATGGGCCATTCACTTGGCACCTCACAGTTCTTTCTCTTCCCCATGGTGGAAGCAGAGGAGGCTGAAGACCACGTCCTGAATCTCTATGGCATACCCCTCCATTAGGCAGTATAGCAGCAAAGTCTTTAACTTTCCTACTAATAGGCACACTGTGGCATGTCTAGAACAGTCTAAGTCTTTAAAAAGCCAGAGGATCTTGCTCAGAATAGCTTCTGCATGGTGGCTACTCCATTCAGTAACCAGCTGCTACCAGGAAGTCTTGAGGTGGGGCAGAAACTTCATCCACCACCTTGGAAATGTGAAATCTGAGTTCAGCAGGGGAATCCCTGCTCAGGGTGTGAGAACCTACTGCTTTTGGGGGGTACATTGGTTGGACATGGAACTAATGTCTTCCCAATAGCTGCACCAACTCTTTGAAACTCCCTACAAAGCTCACCTTACTACAGTGGTACCTTGGGTTGCAGACGCTTCAGGTTACAGACTCCGCTAACCCAGAAATAGTACCTCGGGTTAAGAACTTTGCTTCAGGATGAGAACAGAAATTGCGCTGCAGCGGCGGGAGGCCCCATTAGCTAAAGTGGTGCTTCAGGTTAAGAACAGTTTCAGGTTAAAAACTGACCTCCAGAACGAATTAAGTTCTTAACCCGAGGTACCACTGTTCATCCATATATGTCCTATATTCTTATGAGTTGGTTAGCTCATTTTATTTTTGTATTAATTGAAGCTACTAAGTTATGGTGTCTTTCTTTTGTAATTGGCTAATTTTGGTTTTTAACCCTACACTTACAAATGCAGGTAAATTGTAGAAGAAGCTTCAGAATCCAGGAAAGCAACTTCCACATTCCTGAAGCGATAAAAATGCTGGCTCTTCCAGATATTCTTAAAGGAGCTGAGGTAGTTTAACATTCAAGTGTTATGTTACTCTTGCCATCTCGAAGTTGTTTTCCAGTGTATAGAAAAAAGAAAATAAAGTCTCTCTCTCTCTGAATAAACCAAACTTCCTTTACATCCTCACTAGGAAGTTATATTTTTAAAAAATCAGTAATTGGCAGATGCTTTTTTTGAGAAGGGCAAAAATGAAAGTGCTAATTTTACATTTGGAACAAAATGTATTTAATCTTCACAGAGCATCTGAATGGAGCCATGTTTCCATATCCCCCCTTTCTTCATACTGATTTTTAAATATTTTTATCTCATGTTGTAAATTACTTCTCTGTGTCATTTCAGTTGCTCATAGAACTCTTCAAGTTCCCTTTTATCTTTGAGATGGAAGTTAAGGTTTTTCTGCATCAAGAAGCATGCAACACTCTAAAGATGATGGTATGTATACCCCAAAAATATTACATAGCATGTAGGGTTGCAAAACACTAACAACTAGTAACACCAACGTTTGTATCCTCATAGGCAAATTTTGGCACGACCAGTGAACTACTTGTAAGGAGACAACATCTGGTACAGGATACCTGGCAGAGTTTAAGAAATGCAAACAGAGATCACCAAGCCCTTAGGGTAAGAAACCAAATTTCATACCTATACTCATGACTGTGGAACATTCATTTAGGTGCACTGTGAGTATTTATGATCAAAAGACTGCATACATATTCCTAGATTTTTAGAGGTGAGATCCATGTGGACAATACACTTGCACCTTGTTGGGTCACTAAGCTACTTCTATGGGAACAGAACAGTGGACTTTAGCCAACAGGTATAAAGAAGCATTGCAATTTCATCATAGAATATGCACAAGTGATCACTAAGAAAACTGAGTTGTTAGTCAGGGGTACTGTATACATGAATCCAACTCCTCGAAGGATTCCATCAGTGGTGTCTCCGAAAAATTTTACACATCACTTGGGAAGACAGGTGAACTAATATCAGTGTACTGGAAGAAGCAAAGATCACCAGTGTTGAAGCAATGATTCTTCAACATCAACTTTGTTGGACTGGTCATGTTGTGCGGATGCCTGATGATCGTTTTCCAAAGCAACTACTCTATTCCAAACTTAAAAATGGAAAGCGTAATGCTGGTGGTCAACAAGAGGTTTAAAGACTCTCTCAAGGCAAATCTAAAAAAATGTAGTATAAACACTGACAACTGGGAAACACTGGCCTGCGAGTGCTCCAGTTGGAGAACAGCCTTTACCAAAGGTGTCATGGGCTTTGAACACTCAAACTCAGGATGCAAGGGAGAAATGTGCTAAGAATTTGCTGGGCAAATCCACACTGTGATCAACTCCCACCCGGAAACCAATGTCTCCACTGAGGAAGGACGTGTGGATCCAGAATTGGCCTCCACAGTCACTTACAGACTCATTGTTAAAACCGTGTCTATGGAAGACAATCTTACTTGGCTACGAGTGATCGCCAAAGAAGAAGAAGAAGATGATGATACATGAATAGAATAAAAAGACAGGCAGGCTTCTTTAAGGCAAACTCAAAGTACAATACTAAGCAGTGCATTTGTTTTCACGGGTACTTTACCTGCTATTCAATGTCATTTTATTCTACACTAGCTCAGGTGTCAGAATCTCAATTCTGCTGCATGCATGAATCCAAAGATGTACGTGTGACAACAGCGCAGCTTTTAAGAGTGAGAGAAACCCCGAGCCTTAGCCATTATCACGTTTACTTTTAGATAGACAATAACCTGAGAATTCAAGTGTCGGCACACCTGGAGCCATATCTTACAGTATCTAATTCCTGTATGCAAGGCCCTTCAGCCACAGAGATGTTTTGCATCGAGCACACTCTAGGCCAGACTTCCTCAAACTTGGCCCTCCAGATGTTTTGAGACTACAATTCCCATCATCCCTGGCCACTGGTCCTGCTAGCTAGGGATCATGGGAGTTCCAGGCCAAAAACATCTGGAGGGCCAAGTTTAAGGAAGTCTGCTCTAGGCAATGCACTGCTTGGCAGCATTAGGTAACGTGAACATTATACAGTGGTACCTCGGGTTAAGTTCTTAATTCGTTCCGGAGGTCCGTACTTAACCTGAAACTGTTCTTAACTTGAAGCACCACTTTAGCTAATGGGGCCTCCTGCTGCTGCCACACCGCCAGAGCACGATTTCTGTTCTCATCCTGAAGCAAAGTTCTTAACCTGAAGCACTATTTCTGGGTTAGCGGAGTCTGTAACCTGAAGCGTATGTAAGCCAAGGTACCACTGTAGCAAAGAGCTTTCACCCCCAGGGACCAGAAAGGATGCATGACTGCATCTCCTGTCACCCCATTCACACAATCCGACCCCTACAGCAGCTGTCCTCTTGTGCATGTGTCAGAAAGGAAATGAAGAACGCATGAGATGCTGTTGACACAAGGCTCGCCTGTCTCGCTCCCTTAACTGCTTCATCGGCTAACTTAGTGTGCAATGTTCTAACAGGCATTTAAACCTTATCCAAGCAAGCTTAGCGCACACTGCTCCTAGCTGATCATTTCAGAGCCTTGGGACAGAACATTAGCCGTGGATAAAGAAAGCCAAAACTACATTCTTTATTTGACACCCGCTCCCAAAAGAGGCCCGACACACTTCCGAGCCTAACCTAGTTGTGGCGGAAGAGTTTAAGGCCCATCCAGGTCCAAAGGTGGAAGAACACATAAACTGGGATCGTAACCGGAAGGAGCAGGCTGTAGAAACACAAGCTGCTTGTGCTAGTGCAGCCCTGGGGAAAGTTTTCGTCCACGCTGGCCGAGTAAAACAGACCCGCCAAAGACAAGAGTGGGACGAGCACGGTCATCGTAGGGAGCGACAGGAACATTCTTCCTCCGCTTGCGCCCGTCTTTACGTCCGAAGATAATCGTCTAGGTCTGCCCAGGCTCCTCTTCCCGCTTCTCTTTGCCAATCATCCTTGCAGCCTGGGGTATCATATTAGGAATGCCATCAGTGATGGGGTAGGCAATACCCAGTTCTTCGTTAATTAGTTCATTGGTGGATTCTTCATACCTGGTAAATATAAGCAAATACTGCATAGGTCAGACTTACTGCTTTCACTGGTGTAAAGTATATTATTTACAGAAAGGCGAACTTAAAACCAAAACTAAAAACGAGTAAAAACAACCTAAAATGCTCAACAATTATCTGTACAGTGGTACCCCGCTAGACGAATGCCCCGCTAAACGAAAAACGTGCAAGACGAAAGGGCTTTCCGACATTTTTCTGCTTTGCAAGACGTTTTTTTCTATGGGGCTTACTCGCAAAACGAATTTTTTTCCGTGGTCTCCCTTTTTTTTTTGCCTTTTCTGAAAGGCGCTAAGCTCCTTATCTCTAAATTGCCGCTTATCCGCTAATCCCCTAAGCGCTAAAAGCCCTAAAAGCCGCTTATCAGCTGTTTTACCGCTTATCAGCTGATCGGCTGATAGCGGAGCTCCACAAGATGAAAATCCCTGCAAGACGAAGGCTCCCGCAGAACGGATTATTTTCGTCTTGCGGGGCACCACTGTATCTATATCTATATCTATCTATCTATAGATATAGATGTGAGAATGATCCAACACAACTCCATCCCACTAAAATATAACCACAAAATTAAGGTCCCAAAGCTTGGGTGAATAAAAACATTTTTGCCTGGTGCCTAAAAACTGATAAAGGTAAAGGTAAAGGGACCCCTGACCATTAGGTCCAGCCATGGCCGACTCTGGGTTTGCGGTGCTCATCTCGCTTTATTGGCCAAGGGAAACAGCGTACAGCTTCTGGGTCATGTGGCCAGCATGACTAAACCGCTTCTGGCGAACCAGAGCAGCACACAGAAATGCTGTTTACCTTCCCGCCAGAATGGTACCTATTTATCTACTTGCACTTTGTGAACTGCTAGGTTGGCAGGAGCAGGGACCGAGCAATGGGAGCTCACCCCGTCGTGGGGATTCGAACCACCAACCTTCTGATCGGCAAGCCCTAGACTCTGTGGTTTAGACCACAGCACAACCCGCATCCCTCCTAAAAACAGATAATAATGGCAAATGCTAATATTGTAGAAAGCACGCATAATGGGTAACTTATTATTCTGTTATGTTATGATTATCATGTTTGGTATGCCAGCGACTTACAATTTCACACCTTATAAGAACATTTCCTGCATTGGTGCATTTGCTGAAGGCTCCTCCCCCAACAATATGGGGGTAGGGGGAGGTTTGCTGCGCTTTCAGAAAGATGCAGGTCAGATCAGTTGGGCCTCCCTGTTGCCATGCACCAACTGAATGTTCTAGAAGAGGCATGTCACCTTCGAGGGGTGTCGCACTGCAGAGAATTAAATTACCTCTCAGGAAACCTCACCCTTCCGATTACTGATCTTGTCCTAAAGGAATTCCTGAGAAGCTCCTGACCTTAGAAAAACTATTCTCTCTTGGCCCCAGTTCTCCACCTGCAATATGGAGATGATAACGCTGGCCTACCCTACAGGGCTGTTGTAAGGACTTGCAGCAAGATGGCGTCTGTGAAACTCCACGACCTTTCTAAAGTGCCATATCCTAACCGCGCATTGCATTGCATTTGCATTAAGCCAAAGGCGCGCGAGAAGTTTATACCAAGAAACAGCCCTTTTTGCAGAAACCGCTTTTTGCAGAAAGGGATGAAGGGCGGCCTATTAAATCTAATAAATAAGAAAGCAATAAAAAGGAGGCGAGGGCAAGGTGGAAGGCATATTCGGAAAGGGAGGGACACAAGCGGAGAAAGGCAGCTGTAGGCGACACGGGTTTAAAATTTAAGCGTGGGACCCGGTTTGCAAGAACGTCTGGAAGCAGAATGGCAAAGGCCTTTGAAGCGGAAAAGAGGGGTGGGAATCGACGCAAAGGCAGCCGGCTAACCTGAGCGGCTTCTTGGACAAGGGGCACGCGAGGATCTCCAGCAGGCCAGGGTCGAAGGGCGGGCGCTGCTGTCCTTGGGCGCCGCCCGCCTTGCCCTCGCTCTCGGCCGCGGAGCACCACGCGCGCCGGGCCGCTGCTCTCGCCGGTGCCGCCTGCCCCCAGCGCGGAAGGCGAGTCAGGAGCCGGAGCCCGGGCAGGGCTTGCATGGTCTGCAGCTGCGCCCTGACGCTGCGCTTCCGTCTCTGCAGCGCCGAGGCCAGCCAGGAAGGGAAACCGGTTTGGGCAGGATCGTTTCCTGGGTCAGGCGATCGCATAGGGAGAGAGAGGGAGTCTGCGTAGTAGGTTCCTCGTAGTCGATCGCTGAACTGCTAGGTGGTGCTGAAGGACTGCATACTCGGCACGGTAGTAAGCTGTGGAAACTTTTGTAGAGCACGCGCGTCGGAGTAAAGCGCTGGGCATTTGTGCATTTACTTGCAAGGAAGCTTCGTTGACTTGGAGTAAGATGCACGCAGGGGATCGTGGCTGCTGCATTTGTGCGTTTACTTGCAAGGAAGCTTCGTTGACTTGGAGTAAGACGCGCGCAGGGGATCGTGGCTGCAAATCCCAATGCGGGTTTGCTTTTCATGAAGCCTCTTGGAACCCCCTGGAACTTCTGAGTAAACGTGCATGCATTCGACTGGGGCTCCGTCGCTGCAATCCTGTGCATAAACGTGGCAGATCCTAGGCATGTTCCTTCCAAAGTTTGCCCCACTGATTTAAATGGGACTTTCTCCCAGGTGTCAGGGCATTGCAACCATACTTCAAAATGAATGAAGACTTATTATTTCTGGGTAAACAAACCTAGGCTCGGATCCTCAATACGTTAGTAGCTACAGTCAAGGATTGCAGCTTTACATGGGAGCAAGTCCTTCTGATATGAGTGGGGCTTATTCTGAGTAAACCTTTGTACGATCAGATAGCACAATTTATGCAAAATTGATTTAATCCATGGATGGGGAAGTACTGTCCCTCCAGATGTGGTTGGATCCCAATTCACATCAGCCATAGCTTGCAAGGTCATTGGTTTGGATTATGGGAATTTTTGGAGCCATGCTTTCCGCATCCCTGAAATCAGTCAAGCCTCTTCCAATTTCAGCTGGCTTAAGGGGAGTCACGACAATTTTACTTCTGCGCAGTGCTCTTGCACCCCACTCTGTCACAGGAGGCACAGCTAATTGGTTTTTAAAAAATGTTTTTACCAAGTTATTTTGCTAAGATGGCTGCAGCCATTCCTGGATTGAGAAAGCTAGACCACCATTGTCCATGCATTGGTCACCTCAAAGTTTGGTTACTCTGCAAGACGCTCTATGTAGCTGCCCTTGAGGTTGGTTTGGAGGCCACAGCTGCTGCAGAACATGGCAGCTACGATGGCTGTGCAGGCAAACTACTGCCAATGTATAACACCTTGCTCACGGGATTTGTTCAGGCTGCCAGGTGAAGTTCAGCGATGTTCACCCAAACGCAGAAGGCCCTGTACAGGTCAGGACCAGATTATTTACGCAAACCTTATCCCTTGCATACCCAGTAGGTCACTACATTCGGGGGGGGGGGGTGTTCTTGCAATTCCAAAGCTTTCAGTAGTCCAGGCTTGCAGTGTTTCTGCCCTGAGATACAACAGGTGCCCACTTTCTCCACTTCTCAGAATTGTAGAGTTGGAAGAAGAAATGGAATAATTTTTGCCCTGGTGAGCTTTCACAGCTGGATGAATGGGTTTCTGCAATGGGTATCTACTTTGTATTTTTTTAAAAAATGCTGTTTTCTGTGTTTTTAGTGGGGGGTTTTTTATTTTGCTGGTTTATTGCATCTTCTACATTGCCTTAAGAGGTATATGTGTGAGTTTAAGACGATAAATAAAAGAGGATCTAATTGTGATGGACCACATAAAGCTGTTAGTGCTATTTGAATTCGACAAAGAAACATTGCCAACATTCAGTCTTTGTAAGAGAACCACTCCTACAAATTGCATATAAATAATTTGCTGGCTCTCTCCCCCCCCCCCCAGGTGCATTTTGTAGATGAACCAGGGATTGATGATGGTGGGCCATCCCAAGAGTTCTTCACCATCATCAGTAGGGATCTTTGTGCTCCAGAAGAACAGATATTCAGGCACTTTGAAGAATCACATCTGATTTGGTTCTCCCACCAGGTAGGTATGGTTGCGTTTCCATGATGTGCTTAATTTATGTTGCGTCCCCAACGTAGAGTTTTTCTGCAGGATCACATCTCAAGGCCTATCTGTTCCAGAACTGTGTTTCCAACAACGGCTATGCAGATGCCTCTGGGGCCTCATGAGTAGGGCTTGAAGGCAATAGCCATTCCTTGTTCTTTGTTCCTACATCTGGTACTTAGAGATATATTGCCCCTGTCGTCGGAGCTTCCATTTAGCTAAGATAGATAATAGCCTTTGAGAGATGTAAACATAAAGGTAAAGGGACTCCTGACCGTTAGGTCCAGTTGTGGCCCACTCTGGGGTTGCGGCGCTCATCTCACTTTACTGGCCGAGGGAGCCGGCGTACAGTTTCCGGGTCATGTGGCCAGCATGACTAAGCTGCTTCTGGCGAACCAGAGCAGCGCACAGAAACGCCGTTTACCTTCCCGCTGGAGCGGTACCTATTTATCTACTTGCACTTTGACGTGCTTTCGAACTGCTAGGTTGGCAGGAGCAGGGACCGAGCAATGGGAGCTCACCCCGTCGCGGGGATTCGAACCACCAACCTTCTGATTGGCAAGTCCTAGGCTCTGTGGTTTAACCCACAGCACCACCCGCGTCCCTTGAAAGATGTATCTCTCCTGAATTTGCTGCCACTTTTCAGGCCATCACATGGCGGAAAGAATAATACTTCCCTTATACTGCAATTGGCTTCCTATTTTTCTTTTCTTTTCTGAACTGCAGTTTATCACCTAGCTCAGGGGCCAGCAAACTTTTTCAGCAGGGGGCCAGTCCACTGTCACTCAGAACTTTGGGGGGACGGAAGGACTATATTTTGGGGGGGGGGGAATGAACAAATTCCTATGCCCCACAAATAACCCAGAGATGCAATTTAAATAAAATCACACATTCTACTCATGTAAAAACACCAGGCAGGCCCCACTAATAACCCAGAGATGCATTTTAAATAAAAGGACACATTCTACTCATGTAAAAACACTCCGATTCCTGGACCATTTGCGGGCCAGATTTAGAAGGCGATTAGGCTGGATCCGGCCTTTGTTTGCCTACCCATGACCTAGCCTGTATTACCATATGTCATTGTCAAATGAAGGCATATACGAAGGGATTGTGTCTGCACAGGATCCAGATTTCAGAGCACCAGCGTTGCGCAGAAATCCAAACTAGGCATGATATTATGAGCCCAGCTGCTTCCATAGCTACTTCTCAGTGGCATCTAGTTCCAGGGATGCAAGCCAAGTTTCATCATCCTCAACCATTGGCCATGTTAGATGGGGCTGATAGGATTTGGAGCCCCCACATCACCTGGGGGGGGGGGGGATATAGGTTCCACATCTCTGACCTAATCTGCATTTTCCAATACATGCATATTTATTTATTTTCAAATTAGGTACCAGCGCAGGAAGACATATATTTTCTAATTGGGAAGCTGTTTGGGATGGCTCTCTATAATATGAAGATAGCTGCTTTCCCTTTCCCCCTTGCTCTGTTCAAGAAGATGGCAAACATTCAGCCAACCCTGGAAGATTTAAAAGAGCTCTCTCCTGTAGTAGGAAGGTATGGAATATTCTGCATGTCTATGTGAAATCGCATTGCGAAGAAGTACCCTTCCTTGTTTCATTATACGAATTGCAGGGTTTAGTCCAGGGGTGACTAACCTGTGTTTCTTCAGAGGTAGTTGGACTCCAGCCCAGCCAGTATGACCAGTGGCCAGGACTGACCATTAGCATCAGGAGGAACACGGGTTAATCACTCTTGGGTTAGATAGACCTTATACTGTATGTTGAAATCCCTTTCGCATAGTGGGGCATAGACTACAACTGCAGTTTTAAACTCGCTTATTTGGAGGGCTGCAATCCGAACCCCATTTCCTTGGGAGGGTAAATTCAGTAGGACGTTTGAGGCGGCATGGTTAAGACTGTGCTAAAAATTCCCTTCAAATCAGTCGGAGTAAATGTCAGCAAATACATTTAGGATTGGAACCATTGTATTTCCCCTTTTCTCTTTTACTCCTTAGTAATCTTCAGGCAGTCTTGGATGAAGATTATGAAGATGTCATTGAAAACATGATGTTGGATT
This sequence comes from Podarcis siculus, assembly GCA_034642415.1. Lineage (NCBI taxonomy): Eukaryota > Metazoa > Chordata > Lepidosauria > Squamata > Lacertidae > Podarcis > Podarcis siculus. Next base: position 44,172,861 of record JAXCMG010000014.1, on the reverse strand, counting down.
TCACAGTAAGAGATGTTGATAATCTTCTAACAATCCCTATGTTTCTCCCATGCACATGCGGGCAAGCACATTTCCTTTTTTTGTGGCTGAACGGATAGTTTTTTCATCCATTAACAACAACAACAAAAGCAACCTTACTTTCCCACTCTTAAACATACAAACCATGCAATAAACATTACAAATCATAACAGTAAAAGTACCTGTAATCTAACGGTACTAAAACAGAATGGTAGAACACTTTTTATGAAACCCAACTTTACAGGATAAAGGTTGCGGGTGTCAATTAAAAGCTCAGATCACTAGAACAGACCTGGCTTGGGAGTCTAAAGTGGGGTGGAGGAATGTTTTGCTATAGGTGTCATAATCTATTGGGGGTTGCACCTGAGCCAAAAGGTGGATGGCTACCCCATTTTCTCTATTTCTCCTACCCCCTTTTCTATCTCTTGTCACCCCCTTTCCCATTACTAGATTAACCCAAGGGTTGCATGTTGCCACATCTTCTGCCTAAAAGACAATAACAATGGTCCTGAGATGGGCATGGAATTCCAGAATGAGGGTGCCACCACAAACAAAGCCTTCCTTTCATTTGCCCCCTCTCAGAAGATGACCTTCATTCCCAGGCAACCCAGTGCAGGAGAAGGCAGTCCTACAAACTGCTTACGTGCCTTTACACAGCACCCAGCTTTCAAAATAAAAGAACGGAATGGCTTAACGACACACGTTTGTTTGTTGTATCCCTTTTTAGATAACAGAAGAACGTGATGGATCCATAGTTGACGTTGAATTGAAAGAAAATGGTGCTAACATTCCGGTTACCAAGTGCAACAGGCAAGATTTGTTAAGTCCTCTCCACCCCACCCTGTTTTTAATCAGTTATATTTGGATAGAACTATATGTTGCAATGAAAGCTCTGGGTTCTTAGTCCTGTATTTCCCTTATAATGCTAATGGAGGGTTATCTGGAGGTGTCCAGAATGAATCTGGTGTGTGTGTATGTGTGTGTGTGTGTTGCTCACCCCTTCCCTTCTTCGTTGATTCCCCCCTCTGAAAATGCTCTGGCTGGAATGTTTCCTTCCACCCCTCCAAAATCACTAGTGAGACTGGCTGCCAGCTGTCTTGGGGGATTTGCAGAAGAGAATTGGCGAGCTCGGGACTGGTTAAGCACCCCTCTTTCCTTTCCACCAATGCTCCCCCGTAACTGGAAACCAGACATTTGTCAATGCCAAAACACAATACAATAACATAAATGCTCTTAGATACCTTTCAGGGGTCAAAGCTTTGTTTCAGCAAAGTTGGATCTTTGGTTGGGCAACAGGGGAAAGCAACCACGTTTAGTCCTGGGGTTAAATCACCTTTCTGCTAAAGATGCTAGGTAATGTTGTCGTGAGATTTTGCTATCCTCTGTGGCCCCTTTGAGCTTGAAAAGCTCCAGAGATGGTACCTGGTACCTTTGCCAGAGGGGAAAAAGCATAGGTCAAGGTCCTAGGGCCATACATATAGAAAAACATAATAATCATGCATGTTGGATCATATGAGTGATACTCATGCATGCTTATCGTAACCCACTGCTACAAATTGTCCATGGTTTCACTGGCTGCTAGAGGAGAAAAGGCTGAGGAAGCCATGAGCAAATCTTAGATGGAAACTTTTCAAGACTTTCAAACTTCACACACGTTTTTAGGGGAAGGGGGCATGTAGATTTGGAATTCCTCCATGTGACATTCCAACAAACAGGTGACATGGTTGTAGCAATAATAATATTTAGCAGTTATATAATTTTTCCAGATGCCTAACCCAACTCACATAAATTGCCTTCTGTATTCTTGGCAACAACCCTCTAAACTCTGGTCAGTATTATCTCCTCTGATTTATGGGAACCTGAGAGAGTGGTTTCCCCAAGGACACCCAGTAGTTTAACAGCAAAGGCACAATTCAAACCAGGGACTTTCCAATTCCCAGCTCAGTCTCTTTGGCTGCTGTTCTGTGCCAACTTATCTGAAGTTGGCACCCTTGAATTCAGTGGGACTTAGTTCTGAGTAGACATGCTTAGGTTTGAGCCGAGAGCTGATCTCACCAGATAGTAACTGTATGGCCAAGCTGATGGGCACAGTTGCCACCTCCTTGTTTTCTGCACACTCCCTAAAATACTCCCTTCAAAAGTTAAGAACTCAAGTTACACTGCATATCTGTTTCATGAACTGGTGAGAGTTTATTTCGGTACTTTTTTCGGTATGTATAAACCACTTTGGGTCCTTCACAGAAAATCAGGCTTTAAATATAGTAAATAAATGAACCGCGTTAATCCGTTTCCAGGAAAGAATACGTTGATGCTTACGTGAACTACATGTTCAGTACTTCAGTAGAAAAGCAGTTTGGGGACTTTGTGCGTGGATTTAAAACAGGCTGCCCAAATGAAATTTGGAAAATATTTCTTCCTACTGAGCTCCGTGTTGTTCTCCTTGGACATACAGAATACGACTGGGAACAGCTAGAAAAGGTAAGACATAAATTTACCCAGGGCTCAATTGACTACTGGATGAAATATGCTATAGGAAAGGGATTGGGATGCCCTGACACTGTTATGATTTGTTTTTGTGGTTCTGCATAATTTTACTTATGTACATTGTTTAGAGGTATTAATTATTTTACTGAAATTGTGGAATTTTTAATTCTTGGTAGTTGTAGTAATAGTATTGTCCAATTGTGAATGTAGAATTTGTATTGTATTTTTTATATCGATTCATTTGGCTGGGATTTAGAAACAGCTTAAGAGGTTTCGGGTGAAATATGAAGAAATATATAAAGTAACTAAGTATTTAAAAAGTCAAAATAAAGTGAATGTGTGGAGCAGCCCTCAGATTCCCTGCACAAAGTCATAAGGGGGACTGAAAAATATCTCACGGAATTATGTTCGGTAACGAATGTTGATTTATGTAAAGAGATACTGAAGGATTAACAGCAGGGCTATTTTTATTTCCTATGACAGAATGCGAAGTACCACGGTTATGAAAGGTCGGATGAAACAATTGAGGATTTTTGGGCTGTGTTTCATGCTCTTCCTGAAGAAAAGAAGAAGAATTTCCTCTGTAATAGCGTATTTCTTTTAAAAAGTCAAAATGAATCATTTGTTTGATATTAGAATAGGAGAGAATAATGCCAATATATTTCACATCTGGCAAATACTGCACCAGATTTGGTTTCATATAGTACATTGGTCTAAAAAAAAGCCTGGGACACAATTTTTCACGGCCCATTAGTGGCTGTGGTGGCTCATTTGCCAGATGTAATAATGTATTTAGCGTTAACTCTGGAAGTGTGTACTCGATTCTGTCCAAACTAAGTCTCCTGGTGTATATTTTGCACTAGAAGGCTTAGTTTGGTCAGAATTGAATACAGGCAACTCCTCATTTACGTGGAGGTTACATTCTGAGGCACAGCGTGCGTCTGTGAAATCACGTATACTGTATTTGAAACACCCTTGAAAAAGCCTGCAAATGCCCCATTCTGCCCTCGTTCCACCCCTTTTTTTGTATGACTTTTGGGGTCACTTTCAGGTTTGGCGCGATGCATGTGTGTGCAGTCGTGCACATATTGAACATGCCTAAATGGGGGGGTTGTCTGTATACACTTTGTTGTTGTTTTTTTAAATCCAAATAATTTTTATAGGTTTTCATTTAAATACAAGAACAATGTATAAATACAGTAACTTGTCCCCACCCTCTCACTAAAGTTTCAGTGTATCTGAAGAAGTGTGCATGCACACGAAAGCTCATACCAAGAACAGACTTAGTTGGTCTCTAAGGTGCCACTGGACAATTTTATATATATATATATATATATATATATACACACACACACACACACACACACACACACACACACACAGTGGTACCTCGCAAGACGAATGCCTCGCAAGACGAAAAACACGCAAGACGAGTTTTCCGTTTTTTGAGTCGCTCCGCAAGACGAATTTCCCTATGGGCTTGCTTCGCAAGACGAAACGTCTTGCGAGTTTGTTTCCTTTTTCTTAAAGCCACTAAGCTGTTAATAGCCGCTAAGCCGCTAATAGCCGCTAAGCCGTTAATAGCCGTGCTTCGCAAGACGAAAAAATCGCAAGACGAAGAAACTCGCAGAACGGATTAATTTCGTCTTGCGAGGCACCACTGTACACACACAGTGGTACCTCGGGTTACAGACGCTTCAGGTTACAGACGCTTCAGGTTACAGACGCTTCAGGTTACAGACTCCGCTAATGCAGAAATAGTACCTCAGGTTAAGAACTTTGCTTCAGGATGAGAACAGAAACTGTGCTCCAGCGGCGCAGCAGCAGCGGGAGGCTCCATTAGCTAAAGTGGTGCTTCAGGTTAAGAAGGGTTTCAGGTTAAGAATGGACCTCCAGAACGAATTAAGTTCTTAACCCAAGGTACCACTGTATTTCCACAGGGTTGGGTCGTCATCATCATTATTTGCTAAGATACGCTCTGGCTATGTGTTGTTTAATTTCTACCATCTCTTCCAGCTTTTCTCACAGGGACCGACTGCTTCCCAGCTCAAGGAATGGAACGATTCACAGTCACTATTGCAGATTTGAGAAAAGAAAATCCAGACCTGTGGTACCCGGAGGCCTCCACTTGCTACCGAGTCTTGCATCTTCCTAGATACAGCAACAGGGATGTTCTCCAGAATATGCTCCTCATCACTTTAGAGAACTATGAAAAATTTGGCCTCTCTTAAGAAGCCTGGATGTAATTTCGCTCTCCCCTGCACCCCACCTCAAAACTGCTGTCGTTCCCCACAATTTGCATTTCTTTCCATACAAGAGATATAGGTCACTGAAACAGTCCAGCAGAGTGTATGGTTTCGTTTTTATTAAGTTTATGAATCGCTCCCCACAGCCAACAGTCTGTGTTGAAAATGCATTGGCACCAGGGAGAGCATTCCATAATTTTTGGGGGGTGGGGTGTCAGCGCATAAAAGGCCTATTTCCTTGTTGTCACCCTCTGAACATCTCTTGTACATCTAGAGAAGGGCATCAGAAATTGATGGGTCCAATGAGGAGAGGTGGTCATAGAAGTATTGGGCTCCTCAGCCACAGAAGGGCTTGTAAGTCACAACCCGCCCTTTGAATTGGGCTTGGAGACAAATTGGTAGGCACTGGAGATGGACCAGAACCCGAGTTGCATTTCCACCTAGCTCACTGGGTGACCTTGAGCCAGTCACTCTGTTTGTCGCCTGACCTACCTCACAGGGTTGTTGTGAGGACAGAAGCTGAAGGGGGCCATGTTCACTGCCCTGTGATCCTTGAAAAAGTTATAAATAAATTATATTTTCATGCAAGTCGAAGATGCACTCTGATTCTGCTTTTATCTGGAACGCAGTGGAATGTATTGGCTTTGCTCTACCTTTGCTTCAGATCCTAGTTGCTGGAAACTGCAGGAGGGGAAGAGGGCATGTGGGCTCATTTTACGCTTGCTGGTTTCCCTCAGGCATCTGGTTGGCCACTGAGAGAGCAGGATGTTGGACTAGGTGGGCCATTGGTTTGGCTCAGCAAACTAGTCTTATGTGTACTTGGTGAAGACTGGAATACAGTGGTACCTCGGGTTACATACACTTCAGGTTACATATGCTTCAGGTTACAGACTCCACTAACCCAGAAATAGTGCTTCAGGTTAAGAACTTTGCTTCAGGATAAGAACAGAAATTGTGCTCCGGCGGCACGGCAGCAGCCGGAGGCCCCATTAGCTAAAGTGGTGCTTCAGGTTAAGAACAGTTTCAGGTTAAGAACGGACCTCCAGAACGAATTAAATACTTAACCTGAGGTACCACTGTATAGTGGTACCTTGGTTTACAACCGCTTTGGAATACAACTGTTTTGGATCACAACCACGTCAAACAACCCATTTTTTTATTATTACAACCCATTTTGGGGGGGAGGCCCCAATGGCAAAAGCGCGCCTTGGGTTACAACCTGTTTTGGTTTACAACCGGACCTCCAGAACGGATTATGGTTGTAAACCAAGGTACCAGTGTATTGTGTCCAGTTCTGTACACTACTATCATCTCTAGCTAGCAGGACCAGTGGTCAAGGATGATGGGAATTATAGTCCAAAAGCAGCTTGGAGACCCAAGTTTGGGAAACCCTGGTGTTGCGGACTGAGAGTTAAATTCCAGGTGTACCGTGAGGGCAACAGGTTAGCTACCCTGGGTGTAGACAGGCACTGCCCGGTGTTGCTGAGTCAAAGGCAGAGATCTATGAGGTCACTAAATCGGCAACAGCTGCTGCAAGCCTTTATGAACTCATTGGCTTAGCCTTCCTTTGCTTGCAAGCGGCAGAATGAAACACTGGCCTCTGTGAGGCTGGTGGCTTGGCTGGAATTCGGGGGAAACACCTGACTGAGAAGTCACCATGTCATCTTGAGCATGGCCAGCATGCATCATCTTGTGTTCAGGTATGGGGCAGCACAGGTTTTAAGAAAACAGGAGGGCAAGGGCATTTAATAGGTGATTTCTACGTCAACCTGGTATTTCTCCAGCAAACAAACTGGTATGTTGGGGAAAAGGCATACGGCACAGCTTGGGAACCTGTGACACGCCAGATGTTTAATTTTTATTTTATTTATTTATTCAATGTAAATGCCACCATTTATCAAAAGTTTGCCAGGCGCTGTACAACATTAAGAACACATTTTATGGAGCATAATAAAAATACGAATAATAAACAGAATAATAAAATAATCATAATAATAGGGCTCCCCCACCCAGCTTTAACAGGCCATATATTATTTACTGGCCAAAGGCCTGGGGTAAAGAGGGATGTTTTCACTTGCCACCTAAAGAGATGTAATTATGGCATCAGGCATGCCTCTGGGAGAGCATTCTGCAGACGGGGAGCCGCCAAAGAAATTGCCTTTGATGTGATGGACTCCAACACTCATCAGTCCCAGCCAAGATGGCCACTTGTCAGGGAAAACTAGATTTGTAGTCTAACAACATCTGGAAAACCACAGATTTTGCATCCTTGGTGAACAGCACAGTGAAGAAATAACTTAGTGTGCGTCTACAAAGGATACATTTAGGGGTAGCAAAAGAAGTGGTCTCCACACTCTGTTCGAAATCTTAGGGGGTTATATATGACCTGTACTTGAGACTAATGTACTGTTTCTACATACCATGTAGGTATCTTTTGTCAACAAGTCTGCAGTCCTATGTTTGGGAACAAGCCCCACTGAACCTGGTGGGTGTTACTTCCAAGTATCTATACCTAGTATTAGGCTGCAGGGATGCGGCTTTATAGAGACTCTCTACAATCGTAGCCCTATTTAGCTGGGAGCAAGCCACAGTGAATTCAACAGGACTTCTGAGTAGACATGGTTAGGATCGCACAATTATTTAGGAAGGAACACCAGCGAACTCAGTGGGAGACACTTTTTTAGCTTCTCTTCCATTTCACCGTCCTCCGGAAAACCTTCCCAAGGGTCCTCTACTCCAACCCCTTGAAATGCAGGAATCACGGCTAAAGAATCCCTGACAGATGGCCATTTTTCCATCTCCGCAGTATTAAGCAGTTGGTCCCTTACCTTTCTTGCCCTGATTTGGCCACAGTGATTCACGCATCGGTCACCTCCAGGCTTGATTATTGTAACTCGCTCTATGCAGGGCTGCCCTTGAAGCTGACCTAGAAACTCCAGCGGGTGCAGAATGCCGCGGCAAGGCTCCTTACGGGGTTCTTGCTGCGGGATCACATTCATTCAGTGCTTTACCAACTGTACTGGCTCCCAGTGGAGTACAGGGTCAGGTTTAAGGTGCTGGTTTTGACCTTTAAAGCCCTATGTGGCCTAGGAACCATGTACCTATGGGACCGCCTCTCCTGGTACACACCGCGGAGGACCTTAAGATCCACAAATAACAACACTTTGGAGGTCCTGAGCCTCAAGGAGGTTAGATTGGTTTTAACTACGGCCAGGGCCTTTTCAGAACTGGCCCCGACGTGGTGGAACGCTCTGTCACAAGAGACTAGGGCTCTGCGGGATTTGACATCATTCCGCAGGTCCTGCAAGACAGCTGTTCTGCCCGGCCTTTGGTTTGGACTCAGTCCGACCCTTATGTTTCCCTCCCCTTATGGCCTTAATTTATCAGCTATTTTAAAATGAGGATGCATCTTTAATTGCATTTTAACCTGTATTTTAAATTGGTTGTTTTTCCCCTCCCTCTCTTACCCTTATGTTTTTACTGTGATTTTATTATTGGTGTTAGCCGCCCTGAGCCCGGCTCTGGTCGGGGAGGGCGGGGTATAAATAAAATTTTTTATTATTATTATTATTATTATTATTATTATTATTATTATTATTATCTAAGCTCTTGTTTGAAACCCACCACTGAAGGAGAGCCCACCACCTTCTGAGGGAGTCCGTTCTACTGTCAAACAGCCTTTACTGTCAGAAAGTTGATGCTAATGTTTCATCAGAATCTCTTTTCTTGCAACTTGAATTCATTGATTTGGGTCCTACCCTCCAGAGCAGGAGAAAACAAGCTTGCTCCATCCTCCATGTGACAGCCCTTCAGATATTTGAAGATGGCTATCATATCACCTCTCAGACTTTTCTTTGTCATCTGGAGGTCTGCAAATTAGCTACTTCGGATGCATGTTTTGAAATGTTGTTGGTTTAGTCCTAGTGTGCATTCATTTTACAGTACAGTGGTACCTCAGGTAACATACGCTTCAGGTTACATACGCTTCAGGTTACAGACTCCGCTAACCCAGAAATAGTGCTTCAGGTTAAGAACTTTGCTTCAGGATAAGAACAGAAATCGTGCTCCGGCGGCGCGGCAGCAGCAGGAGGCCCCATTAGCTAAAGTGGTGCTTCAGGTTATGAACAGTTTCAGGTTAAGAACGGACCTCCAGAACGAATTAAGTACTTAACCTGAGGTACCACTGTATGTACTTTAATTGGGGGGGGGGGGGTTGGCTTGCTTTCTGCATCTTACCATCAGACACGGTTTCAAGTACTGCCAGACTGTAGCTGTCGGCAACTAGGATGAGACTGATGTTGCTCCCCGAATGTTAACATGGGTATCTCTGGTGTGTTCTGATGGAATGTTTATCTTTCATGACAGCCTGTCCACATTATGTCGGGATGTTATGAGCATTTTCCTTTCCTCAGCGTGCTTCGTCTGATTCAAAATGGAAAGGAAGGTATCCTGTGCATGCTTATGAGCACTCAAGCAGTGCCGATCTGGCTTGAAGATCAATAAAAGAAAGTAGGGGAAATAAGAAAAAAAAATGCATAAAAGTCAACAGTAATTTCAAACTAATTCTTGCTCAGATACCAAAGGCTCTTCTATAGACAACCTGTTTATTGAGCATGCATTTGGATTTGTTTTGCATAAAGCAATGTTTTTCTTGTCCCTTTCAGCCCAGGTGCCACAGTCTCATACTGACTATCACTTCAGCTTTCACAGTGCTGACTTATCCATTATTTTAACCCATCATGGCTGCTCTGATGTCAGCTGTATTCAGTGGCCGAGAGCCAGTTGTGCTGTGACACAACGGGCCACATTTTTGCTTTTTGTTAATGTGAGCTTGCCCACTCCACAGTTCCATTAAAAGCTGGTTGACAGTGCAATCCTATCATATGCGTAGCAACTCAGAAGTTCAATGGGGCTTATTCCTTTTTCTCAGTAAAATTCTGTTCTGTATTGGTAAACTCTGCCACGGCGTATACCTGTAAACAGGTGTTTTGTTTTATTTTCAATAATTTGGGGGATGTAGCCAGGATTTTTTTTGGGGGGGAGGCGTTTGTTGGGGGGACAGAACCTCAGTTAGTTCTTCTGATTGATTTTTATTTATTTTGCAGGGGGCAGCTGCCCCCCCTCCCCGCTACGTTCATGGATTGACACAGTCTTGATCCTTATCAGCATACAAGGAGCCTTGCAAAAGTCTCGGAGTCTCTAATGAACCAGAGGGCAGGGGTCAGCAAACCTTTTCAGCAGGGGGCCGGTCCACTGTCCCTCAGACCTTGTAGGGGGCCGGACTATATTTTGAAAAAAAATATGAACGAATTCCTATGCCCCACAAATAACCCAGAGATGCATTTTAAATAAAAGCACCCATTCTACTCATGTAAAAACACACTGTTTCCTGGACCGTCCGTGGGCCAGATTTAGAAAGCGATTGGGCTGGATCCGGCCCCCGGGCCTTAAGTTTGCCTACCCATGCCGTAGGGAATATCATCCCCTTGTATCTTTCTCATGAACCAGCAGGATCCAGGCCCAGCCTAAATCACGAGCCTCTCCCAGCTCTACCTGCCAGGGATTGAACTGCCTGCATTCAAAGCAGATGTGCTGCTGTTGAGCCATGCCCCTGACAACTTAGCAAAACCAGGGTGCTTGTCAGTGTGTGTTTGTGTTCAGACACATCCTCCCCCCTCCAAATGAATGAATGAATGAGCTACTTCTGCCCACCTTCTGCCAACAGTGTACATGTGAAAGGGCTCTACATACATGCACCAGTAGGCGTATACATCTCCTTCATGAAAGTTGTTCAATGGGACTCGCAGTCAGGACCCCGCGCAATGGGGCATCCTGACTGGCTGACCTTTCCTCATATGAATAAGAGATCCAGGTGCATAGAGTAGTAGAGACCCTTCACACGCTAGCCAAACATACTGATGGCAAGGGTGCGTGACTGCCGAGATGGTCTTGCAATCCCTTAAATCTCCTGTTACAGTGGTACCTCGGGTTAAGAACTTAATTCGTTCTGGAGGTCCGTTCTTAACCTGAAACTGTTCTTAACCTGAGGTACCACTTCAGCTAATGGGGCCTCCTGCTGCTGCCGCGCTGCTGAAGTACGATTTCTGTTCTCATCCTGAAGCAAAGTTCTTAACCCAAGGTACTATTTCTGGGTTAGCGGAGTCTGTAACCTGAAGCGTATGTAACCTGAGGTACCACTGTACTTCTGTTGCGAACAGTCACGACGCTCGATTTGCCTGCATCTGGCTTTAAGCGAATTGCCTTTCGCATCCCCTGCCACACACACACACACACACACACACATGCAAGCGCCAACTGACGAAAACGCTTCCTACATCTTGCAGAGTGGACTCTATCGTACACCGAAAGCTTATGCCATAATAAATCTGCTGGTCTTCAAGGTGCCAGGAGGCTCTTTGAAGTTTTTGCTATCAGAGCTTAAATGATTATAGGTCTATTTACAGGTTAAGATCGTTTCCTTCTCCTAGTCTGTTGCAATGCAACTGGCCTATAGGAGATAAAGCTGATGGGGGGGTGGGGGTGGGGGAGAGAGACTTTATAGGCCATTAAAACCTTCCCTCGATAATCCCTGTTCCTGTAAGAACTGCCTCTTTGCAAGCAAATTGAAAAGCCTGCGACTCTTTTCTTCTTAAATGGTTTTGGAACGGCTTAATCTCTGCCTTCGCTAATACATTCTGCGCAGTGCAAAACAAATGAACGGTAAATATTACACTATGCTGTTTAGTCTTAAGTTACGTGAGGATGAAGATGTGCAGCCCACTAGCAGGCACGTTTGTTGTTGTTTAGTCATTTAGTCGTGTCCGACTCTTCGTGACCCCCTGGACCAGAGCACGCCACGCACTCCTGTCTTCCACTGCCTCCCGCAGTTTGGGCAGACTCATGTTTGTAGCTTCGGGAACACTGTCCAGCCATCTCGTCCTCTGTCGTCCCCTTCTCCTTGTGCCCTCCATCTTTCCCAACATCAGGGTCTTTTCCAGGGAGTCTTCTCTTCTCATGAGGTGGCCAAAGTATTGGAGCCTCAGCTTCAGGATCTGTCCTTCCAGTGAGCACTCAGGGCTAATTTCCTTAAGAATGGATGCGTTTGATCTTCTTGCAGTCCATGGGACTCTCAAGAGTCTCCTCCAGCACCATAATTCAAAAGCATCAATTCTTTGGCGATCAGCCTTCTTTATGGTCCAGCTCTCACTTCCATACATCACTACTGGGAAAACCATGGCTTTAACTATACGGACCTTTGTTGGCAAGGTGATGTCTCTGCTTTTTAAGATGCTGAAATATTACACTATAGGAGAATCAATGCATAGGACATCTTCTGTGCGTTTCAGGTGCAAACTACTCTACAGCTGTTGCTATTTACCAGAGACAAGCCCTCTTTTCTGGATCCCGTCCCAGAAAAATCACTGGCCCCATTTTTGCTTTTTTGTTCGGGTGAGCTTGTTTCAAAGAAGCATTCAAGTCCCACCTTTCTGGAAAGGTTAGACAGGCAGGGGGGCACAGTCTTTGTATCGTACTGTACAGCACTTTCAGCACCTCCTTCAGTTCCCTGACTTGGAAGCAGGAAGAACTCTGGAGCAATGGGATTTGCTGAGCAAGTGCATAGTTACCAAATCATCACAAGTAAAGTAGCACGGAATCAAAATGGCTAGGCACGCAAACGCCGGAGAGCCTGTGGCTTAGCAAAAGTACACGCCACGATTCAATTAAAAGTTGATTTACAGTGTAATCCTGCGCATATCTACTCAGATGTTCAATGGGGCTTAGTTCCAGGAACATGTGGGTACAGGATTGCTGTCTTTAAGATCAATAAAAGCGAGAAATAAGAAAATTTCACGAAAGAACACAGTAATTTCTAGCTAATCCAGGCTCAGATGCAATAACTAAAAGCTCCTCCAGGTTAATTGACTATGCATCCTGATTTGTTTGCACAAAAAGGTGTTTTTCTAATCCTTTACAGCCCAGGTCTCCTACCCGCTATCACAGGGGTCAGCAAACTTTTTCAGCAGGGGGCCGGTCCACTGTCCCTCAGACCTTGTGGGGGGCCGGACTATATTTTGGAAAATAAAAATGAACAAATTCCTATGCCCCACAAATAACCCAGAGATGCATTTTAAATAAAAGCACAGATTCTACTCATGTAAAAACACACTGATTTCCGGACCATCTGCGGGCCGGATTTAGAAGGCGATTCGGCTGGATCCGGCCCCCGGGCCTTAGTTTGCCTACCCTTGCGCTATCACTTCAGCTTGGAGATGTGTCTCACCTGGAGCTGCCAATGATATTTCTGCATGCAAAGCTCTGACCTTTCCCTAAGAAATGGACTTTGTACCATACATTTAAAGTACATTTAAAAATAAGTGCAGCCATGTATTCATGCCCTTCCTTGAGCCAGTGAGTCATGCCTGGCGTTCCCCTCCAATTAACTCAAGAGCGCTTGCCTCCAGCTCTTCCCCTACGCCTCAAGGGCTCTCTTCTGATTCATTTGTTTGTTGTCAAGCTGAACCCCGGGCTCAAAACGACATTGCACATCTGCCACATTATTGTACATCAGAACGATAAGTGCATTTTGCAATCATTTTATGTTGTGCAGCCCAAACCTGTAACTTTTGTCCTCAGAATTAAATTCTACTGGGTTAAGCATATGCACAGGATTACAGCTTTCTAGCAGGCTTCTATGCTTGCTTACTCAAAAGTATGCCCCTCTTTGTTCAATGGGGCTTTACTTCCTAGTAAGCATACTTAGGATGTCAGCCTAAACACTCCAGGTCTTTATATTTTCCTTCAAATGCAAAGCTAAAATTTTCATCCATGCTTCTGTACAGAATACCCAGCAACCGAAGGGCCCTGCAAGAAATCATTAGCAGAGGAATCCTATACATGTCTATTCAGAAGTAACTACCAGAGAAGTGGGTATAGGTTTGCTACCCAAGTATCCAGTGCAGCATTTCTGAGTGTTGCTAATGCAATATAAAAATGCAAGAGCCATTTAAGAACAGACTGTTCCTTCTAATCAATGCATCTCTCTTATTCAGTTAACAAGCACAGCAAATTCAAAATAAAGGTGGTTGGTTTATTAAAGCATCCCTTGCCAAAATATTTAGCTGGAATGTGGCCTGGGGGTAGATTTAACGTTACTGGGATTTCAAACTCACCTGGAAATTAATTCTCATCAGAAGTTACTCTTTGTAACTTCTTATACAGTATAGCAAAGTAACTTGCAGGAACATAAAGGTGTTCATTGTCTACTTCAATTTATCAACCTCCTTGGAGCTTATATGCAATCAGGCTCCCTGCTGCCTGTCTCTGTCAGGGGTATTGTTAGGACGTGGATTACCTGCCCTTGTTCCAAAAATGATTTTTAACTTTGCTTCCAGGGCTGGTACACATACCGTGCTGGCCACTCACTTATCCTCTTAATTTGCTCTGGGACCAACATATGCAGCTACACATATGCAGTGTCGTGCTGAGTGTGTTGGACTAGGACCTGGGCATAGCTGTCAAACGTCCCTTATTTGGTGGGAAACTCCCTTACCCCAGCGCCATGTCCCACTGCTGTCCCTTATTGATGATGTCCCTTAAATTTCCCGGGTTTCATGCTCGCCCGGTTCAGGAGGGAAGCAGCGGCTCGGGGTCCTCCGCCACACGAGAGAGCGTGCGCACGAGCTGTCGCGTCTCCGTCTCTCCCTTTTCCCCCTCGGGCGTGTCGTGAGGAGATGGGTGGCGGCGGGCGGGCAGGCAGCCCCTCTCTTGCGAGACTTCTGCCGCGCTGCCAGGGGAAGCCGGAGACATAGGATCATCTAGTCCAACCCCCTGCAAAACAGTCAGTCGCAGCAAAAGCAGCATGGCTCCATCAGTGCCGGATTTATGTATAAGCTAAGCAAAATCCCTTATTTGGGCTGCTGATCCCTTATTTTCGAGGCTGCTGGTCCCTTATTTTCAAATCTGTAAGCTGACAGCTATGGACCTGGGAGAACAAGGTTCAAATCCCCACTCAGCCCTGAAGCTCACTTGAGCCTATCAGACTCTTAGCTTAACCTACACCCCAGGGTTGTTGTTAGGATAAAACTGGGGAGGGTGGGGAGAGCCACATTGAGCTACTGGGAGGAAAAGTGTGCTATAAATGTAAGAATCATTAACAAAATTAGCATATGCAAATTGGTGCCACAGGCCCCTGAGTCTTTTGAGTGCTTAGCAGTGCCTCTGTACACTGAATAGTTATGATTGGTCTCTGAGAGAATTGCCCTCTGACCTGTCAAATATTTCCATCTAAATATAAAATCTACACACTTTTAAGTAACTTCCTGCTGCCTAGTTTAGCTTGGTGCCAGTGTGGTGTAGCGGTTAAGAGTCTCAGACTAGGACTTGGGAGACCTGGGTTCGAATTCCCTACTTGGCCACAAAGCTCACTGAGTGATCCTGGGCTGGCCTCTCAGCCTAGCCTACCTTACAGGGTTGTTGTGGGGAATTAAATGAGGGGGAGAAGAAACAAAAAAAGTGGGATATAAATGCAAAAAAATATCTCAGTTGGTTAGTACATGGTGCTGATAACACCAAGGTTGCAGGTTTGATCCGCATATGATACAGCTGCACATTCCTGCATTGCAGAGAGTTGGACTAGATGATCCTAAGGGTCCCTTCCAACTCTACAATTCTATGGTTCTGTGAAATAAATATACAGTGCAGCTGCACCAGCACAATATAGACTTCACATTTTCCTCCAGCGCCTCTAGGGTTAACTGTCAGGCCTTCTCTCTCTCCCCCCCCCCAAACTAGAACTTTGGGCCCAACCTACCCCTCCTTCCCCATGTCAGCCTCTGGTGGAAGCAGCGATTGGTTCAGCCGGAGAGCCTCCGCGGCTTCCCATTGGGTGCGGCTCAACACGTCAATCACGTGAAGGCGGGGCTGGCGCTTGGCTCTCTCTGCTGGAGGAAGGAAGCAAAACTTCGTTGTTATTGTAGCGCGCAGCAGGAAGCAGAGTACAGAGGTGCCGCCTCCGTCTCCGCACCTGGGACTCCCGGGGCGCAGCAGCAGCCAAGAGCCGGTGAGCGTTCCAAAGGCGTTGCTTTGCGTTCCGCGGGTGCTGCGTGCGATCCTGTTGTGCTGTCGCCTCCTTTTCTTTGCAGGCTTTTTTATAGAAGGGTGGGGGGTAGCTTCCTTTCGCTCAGCTTGGATAGCGGAGGCTTTGCAAGCTTCCCGATCTCTCTGCGTCGTGCAATTCAGGCTCTCCCATTAGATCAATGGGATCTTTTGCCTCCCGGGTATAGACGGGGGTGATAGGCTTGCAGTTGGGGGGCGACGAATAGAGAGATCCACAGCAGCCTCCTAGCAAACCCAACTCCTTTCCGATTCCTGTTGATAATGGCCTCGCTGCCTTCTTTCTCTTTTTCGCCAGACGGGGCGGGTAGAACGAATAATAATTTCATTTAGCACTCCACAGCCCTGGAGTGACAGAGCCTGACTTTGAGCCCGCGATCCAATACGCACACTTAACCTGGAGGGGTCGGTCGTATTAAGAAGAGTCCACCCCACCCCTCTACTGGATCAGGCCAAAGGCCCATCTCGTCCAACATCCGTCCAGGTAGCACTAAGACGCCCATAAAGCAAGGCACGGGCGCAGCCTGTGGGTCTTGCTGCCGAGTTAGGCGTGCCTAGGATTGGGTTGTTTTGAAGACTGGAAGATGAGGATAACCCCCCCACACACACACACTATATTGTCACACGGGACCCCCAATAATCTCCCTTTCTGCGCTTGATCCTCCCATGCAACGGGGCGAAGAAAGATTGCTGGCTGCGTATGCGCATCTGTGCAAGATTATGTCTTCCCCCTTTCCAGCAAGACATTTTATTCTACGCGGCCACTGGCACCGATGGATGGGAGGCAGCTACGAGATCTAATAACAACAGTAGCCGGGGGAAACCCGGAAAATCCTGCGCAAGCCCTATACTGTCTCCTTGCATCTCGGCTGCTGCTGCGCAGGAGAACTTCCCGCCGGATTATGCCCGCAGGTTGGCTGTAGAAAGAGCTCTTGGGAAAGCTGCTATTACCCTCGGACTTTTTATTTTTAAAAAATGGCTTCTTAAATTATTTGCTGGCCTTTAAATAATTTTATTTTGAAAGGTTGCTAAAGATTCCCTCTGCCTGTGCCGTGTTGTGTGTGTGTGTGTATCGAGGGGTAGGTGGGAATGACAGTCAAACCGCTATTTCAGTAACGCTTGCACCGCGATGCAAGTCATTGCAAACACCCGGCGTATGTGCAGTTGCGTGCGTTGGAAAGCAGAAATCCTAGAAACCCGGGCAGCAGGAACCGGGGCTTTCCACGTCACCCGGGGGCAGATATTTGGACCGGGTGGCGGCTAGTTTCCGGGACTTTGCGCGCGCGGCGAGTGGAGGGGATGACGGTGATAACCGGTTACCCTCCGCGCAGTAGGACCGAGGAGGTGTGCTCGCTTGTTCCCTCCCACCAGCCGATTTCCAGTAGCTCCAGATGAGCTCATTCCGGTGCCTCTTCGGAGCATGCAAAAGAGAATACAGTAAAGCACTTTTGCAAATCGTCTCCCCCAGGCTCAAACCTTTAAAAAAAGAGGAGGCATTTCCTGGGGGTGGGAGATGTTCAGACGTGGTGGGCGCGGCGTGTTTTTGTCGGGGTTGCATGGGGAAGAAGCCACGATTGGCGATTGCTTTAAACCCCATCCTGAACGTCTCGAATGCAAAGGAGGAGAAAAGGGTGGCGTCGCTTTTATCTGGTTGCTTTTCGTGATGGGTCCTTTCAGGGATCCTGCAGCCGGCGGAGAGGCACCAGGCAACCGGCTGGCTGAAATATAAGTAGGGAGAGACACGTGCCCGCGTGCGCACGTGCCCCTTCCCTGGGCTTGCAAAGCTAGCTGGGGTGTGTGTGTGTGTGTGGCTGGCTGCGCGTGCCCGCGCGTGTTGGCTGTACGTGCTTCTGCTGGCGTCTCCGTGCATAGACAGGCATCCTCTGACCCCTCTTCATCCCCCCCTCCCATGCCTCATTCTTTAGCAGAGGCTAGTTTATGGGATGCATTTGAGCAGGCTATCAGCAGAAGAGAGGAGCTCTCCAAATCTTAAAAGAGTTTGGCAAATCTCACCATGTTTGTGGCATTGCTGTTTGCATATAGATGCCTTGTCAGCTTCAACTGACAGATGCAAACAGAGGTTTATTAGAAATAGCTGAGAGACAAGGGATAGGAGTTGCTTCCTGAGAACTCATTTATTGAGCATTCACACCAGGGAGATTTATAGATTGCCTGTTTAGGTTAGTAATAAGGTGCAATATTTATTTATTGGTTGAGATTGTTTTTCAATAAATACGTAGAACTGGGGGAAAAACATTTCTGAGTTCCTGAGTTATTGAATATTTGGGGGTGAGGTGGGGTTATTGGTTTGTTTGGTTTTGTTCCTGTTTTTATCGTGTATTTGGTGGTTTTACATTGTATTTTTATGCTGTGAACCACTCTGAGATTTGCAGTTGAAGGGTGGTATACAAAATAATAATAATAGGTCTCCAAGGCTGCAAAAGGCTAAATAAATATTTCACTTGCACCTGGTGATGTATTTACTTTTTTACATCCCTGCAATTACCAAGCATTGGTTCATCAATATGATTCTCCTTAAAAGTGTTAGGTATGGCAGCTAGTTTTGCCTGAGCACAGGCTGAGCTTTTAAGGAAATCACTTGCTTCCAAGTAATCCACACTGTTTTCACTCTGGGGCTTGCAGCTCTGGGGCTAAGCAGCATCACACCGATGGCCTGATTTGGCCTAGGGGTTGCCAGTTGCCGACTTTGCTGCTAGTGTTTGGATATTGAATTAATGCTGCAAGGAAATGACTCATATCTTAAGGACATCTCAGTATTTGCTTTCCTTTTTAAAGAAATAACTTGCTGAGAGCCTACGGTTGTGCTGCCCATGGAACAGAGGATCAGGGATGTTGCTGTTGGCACAAGAGGAACCTCAATACAGTGAGCTAGAGTCCTGAAACAAAAGTGAATGCTTCTTCTGTTTCAGCATCTGCATAGGGAAGGAGCTGTTACATGATGTAGGGCAGTGTTTCCCAACCTTGTGCCTCCAGCTGTTTTTGAACTACAACTCCCATCATCCCTGACTAGCAAGATCAGTGGCAAGGGATGATGGGAATTGTAGTCCAAAAACAGCTGGAGGCACAAGGTTGGGAAACACTGATGTAGGGCAGTCTCTTTCAACCTAGTGCTCTCCTGATGTTTGGGACTACAACTCCCATCAGCCCCAGTCCAAAGCATAGGAAGGCCACCAGGTTGCTGAAGGCTGATGTAGGAGGAGTATAGTGTAGATTGGGTGCAAAACCATGGTTTAGCTCTACACAAATCATCTATGGGCCTGTGTATAGGTAAAGGGACCCCTGACCATTAGGTCCAGTCGTGACTGACTCTGGGGTTGTGGTGCTCATCTTGCTTTATGGGCCGAGGGAGCCGGCGTACAGCTTCCGGGTCATGTGGCCAGCATGACTAAGGCACTTCTGGCGAACCAAACCAGTGCACAGAAACGCCATTTACCTTCCCGCCGGAGCGGTACCTATTTATATACTTGCACTTTGACGTGCTTTTGAACTGCTAGGTTGGCAGGAGCAGGGATCGAGCAACGGGAGCTCACCCTGTCGCAGGGATTCAAACTCCTGACCTTCTGATCGGCAAGTCCTAGGCTCTGTGGTTTAACCCACAGCGCCACTTGCGTCCCTATGTACCCGCCTGTGTACTCCCTCCTTGTGGCTGCAAGGAAGAAAGAAGAACCTGCCTTAACCACAGTTTGTTTGGTCCCAATGGGATAAACTGTGGTTGATCTTAGCTAACGAACATACACATTGTGGCTCCTGATTTTGGCTTTTTGGAATCAACGGTAGTTAAAGCAATCCATAGTTCCCTAGTCTGGGCAAAACAACAAACTGGCTATTTGAAAATGGAGGCAGGTGCTTCTGGTCTCTACACTGCAGAAGTGGAATGGGGTTCTCATGAGCCTGAACCTTGTTCACTTAGTATGGCAAACCGTACTCTTTCCAGATCAGCTCAAAGTGTCCAGCTCTACTTACCTTGCCCTATGCAGGCTGTCGCTGCCCATGTCACAGCCTCTGCTTATACTGCAGCAGCTGTCGTTGCAGATTTTGATAGCTTGCCCAGCCTTCCTCTTCTTCCCCTGTTAAATGACTATGTTATCAGTGGCCATTACTTACCCATCAGCAAATAAATTGCTAGACAGCATTCTGCATGGGAGCCATCCTTGAATGCATAAGACTGGAATCTGGATGCTGATGGTGTCTCCCACCCCACCTGTACCAGGTTCCTTGGCTATGCCATGGCGGACAGCTTCCCATGGAATAGCCCAGTTGGTCTGGGGTGATGTGCATTTGTTATGAGGAGCATCTGCCTTAAGTTCAGATGCTGACCTGTGGTGAAACGTGAACACCCGACGAGGACATGCAGTGCTTTCCATGTAGAGAGAGTTGGGGAAGGAACAAGCCGTCAATTTACATAACGAAGGCACTGTCAACAGAAACAAATTTGTTCTGGCATTAATGTCCCAGTGAACAAGAGCGCTGAAGTTTTATTTGCTGCTGTGGGTGCTCTGCCAGCTGGCAAGCTGCATTCAGAGAACACTTGCCACCGAACATGGTGGTATTTGTGTGTCTTGTGTTTTTGACTTCCGGAAAAGGGGGGGGTTGTATTAGCAAGACATGATCCATTACACCCAGTTCTGAAGGTGCAGCGTGGAGGATTATATTATTATTGCACTTGGTTTTCATGTGTAATGCTTACCATGATGCCCTTTGGGTTGCTAATTTGGTTTTTGATTATTAAAAATTATTTGATTTTTAATTGATGTTTTAAGATATGTTGTATACTGCCCAGAGGCCCGCTCCCCCATCCCAAATATTAGCAGTATATAAATTGCTTAAATACTGTTATTTACTGTTTTTATTTATTTATTTATAAATACTGTTAAATACTGCTTAAATAAATAATGAAATTGAAACTATAGTGGACGCTTGGGTTGCAAACGTGATCCATGCGGGATGCGCATTCTCAACCCGCAGCGTTTGCAACCCGTGTCTGCGCATGCGCGGGTTGCGATTTGGCGCTTATGCGCATGTGCGACTGTCGAAACCCGGAAGTAAGCCGTTCCGGTACTTCCGGGTTTCGGCAGTCTGCAACCCAAAAAAACGCAACCTGAAGCGGATGCAACATGAGGTGTGACTGTATTGGAAAAATATTTTGCCGCTGGGTATCTTTTAGGAAACTTATTCCAAGGAACGGAAGCTGCAGAAAAGAACTACTGCTTCTTTGTTTGCATGACGGGACAGGAAATGGCACCTTTTGCCGGCATCACTTCCTGTTGTCCTTTTCCCTGGTCTGTAGATGATTCCTGATTTATGGATTGGTTTCCCCTCTTCTCCTCCCTCAGGATAAAACCAAGATACATGACTTGCTAAAAGAAGAGAAGATGTTATGTTGGGGATATTGGTCTTTGGGACACCCTGGGGAAGGTAACGTGCTGCAAGCGATAATCACCGAGCCCCGGAGCAGCGGGTTCATTCACGAGAAGAGCGTCAAGGAAGTGGCTTGTGGCGAGAACCATTCTATCTTCCTGCTGGAGGATGGTGAAGTGTATACATGTGGCTTGAACAGGAAAGGGCAACTCGGCCACGAGAGGGAAGGAAGCAAGCCAGGTAAGGTGGTGTCACCGCACCTGCAGCCAGGTGCTTGTTCGCATTTAATGAAATAGCTCTGCTGGTAGCTGGTTTGTCTATGCTACTCCTTACATTTTATTATTAATTGTACCCCATCGTGGGAGGTTTATACTGAAGGGTGACCTAGAAATTATATTGAAATAGGAGTACAGTCTGGCAGTGACACCAGCCTGGAGGTGTATAGGGCAGGGCCATGTTCCATTCTGGGTAACCTCCTGGGGGCCACATGCTGGTGCTGAGCAGTAGGTCTGGGTGATAATACCGACATATCATCCGAAACCAGTTTGAAGTCCATATCGGGATAATCGGTTTGCATTATTTTTGACCTGGCAATATATTGCGAATCATGGGGTGTGTGTGTGCACGCGCTATGCAAAAATCACAGCATGGGGAAAACCGTGAAGTCAGCCAATGCCTCTGCATAGCTCCATCCTTATTTCAGACGTCATAGAAGCATGGAATCAAAAGAGTTGGAAGGGACTACAAGGGGTATCTAGTCCAACCCCCTTGCAATGCAGGAATCTTTTGCCCAACGTAGGGCTCAAACCTACAACGCTGAGATTGAGTCCCATGCTCTACTGACTGAGCTATCCCAGGATATATCGGTATATTTGCGATGTTTTCCTGGTGATACATCACGATGCTGAAAACCAAATATTGCCCATCCCTGCTGTTCGCTTCTACATAGTTCCATCTTTATTTCAGACATTGTCATATATTGATATATCGCAATGTTTAGCTGGTGATGCATCACAGTGTTGAAAACCAAATATCGCCCAGTCCTACTGAGCAGGGCTAGAGCAAGAATCATAAATGTCACCCTCGTGTAGTTTCTCCTCCCTCTCTGTCCTGCATCCGAACAAGCAGGAGGCACTGTCATAGTTCAAGGGCACTTTCCCACCATGGATCAGGGCCTGTGAAGGGAGAGGTTTCCGAAGGCCAGGTAGACAGGCCCCAGCGGCTTTCCTGACAGTGTTCCATTAGTTCTTGCGGCTGATGCTGGGAGTTTCCATTTCAGCCACCGGCTCCTGTTTGGCTCACATTTCATTCTGGCTGATCCCAAAGTAACCTTTGACGGGAGATAGTAGGCTAGTGTGTCAGGAGAGTGTCGTGTTCAGGTGATGCTGCCTGTCCCTTTACTTTTGAACGAAGAGATGTGTATGAGTTTAGTTTGGGCCATACTGCTGCCCAGATGCTTAATAGAAGGCTAGCAGTTTTACCCCCCCTGTCTGTGGCCGTGTCTGCACTATATATATTTCAAGTGGAATCATACCACTTTAAACAGTCGGACTTCCTCCAAAGAATCCAGACAACTTCAGTTTAAGGCAGCTGAGAGCTGTTACCTTCATAGAGCTACAGTTTTCAGAGTTCCCTGGCAATAGGAACTGGTGGATAAACCACTCTGACCACTCTTAACTGGAGGGCCACAGCTTACAGATTCCTGCCTTTCAGGGTCGTGGTTCAGGGATTGGGTCTTGGGGGGAGACTTTTGATACCCCCACCATGGATAGGGGATTGCCAGTTTGGCAAATATGCCTCAGATCCCTAAGTGTTGTGTAAAAATAAACTGGGTGGGAGGTAGAGGAAACTCAGGTCGGTATTACCAGTGAAAGTATACTCTTGGCTAAATTTAGCTTGTGCTTTTGAGTTGCAACCAAAAAAGCTCTTTTCACAAACTTCCTCTTGCAGATTTCCGTTCCTGAGAAGTTTGCTCTTGAAATCCTGCTATTCCATTTCTGTTCCATCCTCATGTAGGGATTATTTAATCTGCCCCAGGCTCCATGTTTTTGAAACTGTTTGTCCTTAATGTGTTTGCAGGGTGGATTTTGGGAGGCTTTGCCAGCTGGCTGTAACATACTGTGCTTTTTCCCCAACCAGGATGCAGAAAGTTTTCTGGCTTGGTACTGATACGCATAGCATTTGCACTAACTAGCTGGCAATCTGGTCAAGCTCCCAGGTTTGAACTGTGTGCTTCTGAGATCATGATGGTGAGAATTCATTTCTCGCTTTCTGCACCAAATTGTCTCGTAGTGATTTGTGTAATATATTTTTATTTATACAGTTTATTTATACAGCAGGAAACTTTAAAATCACGTGCAAAACCACATAAGACTTATCCATAAATATATATACATCAAAGGAGCACCCCAGTTACAGGCATGAATACAAAAAGAGGTCACAGGCATTGCTAGTTATTCTCCCAATTAAGGAACAAAGCCCTGGGTAAATAAAAATGTTTTTGCCTGGCACATAAGGTAAAGGTAAAGGGACCCCTGACCATTAGGTCCAGTTGTGTCTGACTCTGGGGTTGCGGCATGCATCTCGCTTTATTGGCCGAGGGAGCCGGCGTACAGCTTCCAGGTCATGTGGCCAGCATGACTAAGCCACTTCTGGCGAACCAGAGCAGTGCATGGAAACGCCGTTTACCTTCCCGTCGGAGTTGTACCTATTTAGCTACTTGCACTTTGATGTGCTTTCGAACTGCTAGGTTGGCAGGAGCAGGGACCGAACAACGGGAGCTCACCCCATCGCGGGGATTCGAACCGCTGACTTCTGATCGGCAAGTCCTAGGCTCTGTGGTTTAACCCACAGCGCCACCCGCGTCCCTCTGCCTGGCACATAGAAGAAGAAAAAAGACAATGATATCACCAGGTGTACTTCGCTGGGGAAGAGTGTACCACAAGCAGGGAGACACGACTGAAAAGACTCACACTTCCCTCAGAAAATGCACGGTCCTCAGATGAGGAACGCAGGGTCCAGGTTAGTGCTTCTTGAGGCACTGAAGTCTTGAGCTGCATAAGGCTTTATAGGCCAAAGCCGGCACCTTGAATTGAGCTGGGGATCATGAGCAGGAGAGCACAATAGCACTCAGATCCTGCTTGTGAGTTTCCTGTAATCATCTGGTCGCAGTGTTAGAAACTCAGATATATGAGCTAATCGCTGAATGGCACCTTAAATCCAGGTTACGGTCACCACAACAGAGTATTTAGGCGCCATTTCCTCCCTGTTTCTATGCTGCTTTTTATTTTAAAGAAAGTATCTTGAGAGTGGTTTACAAAACATGAAAACGTCAAACAAAACAATCCAGAATGAAACATATTCAAGCTTCAAGGAAAATATTTCAGATTCTTCTCTAAGTGACATTTTGCTTTCTCCATATTTATTTACCGACTTCATATAGCTGTCCTGTAGCAGAAGTACTTTCTAGGAAGCCAGTGTGGTGTAGTGGTTAGAGTGTTGGACTAGGACCTGGGAGATCAGGTTCAAATCCCCACTCAGATATGACCTTGGGCCAGTCACAGCCTCTTGATCTACCTCACAGGGTCACTGTAGGGATTAACTGAGGAAGGCGTGAACCATATACTCCTTGGTGAGATATAAAGGCAGTAATTAAGCTCTTCTGCTTAGCTGCTTAAGAAAGCTGGAGGGGCCAGCCAGATGGAGTTGCCAGTTGCCAACCTGCCATCCAGAGATCTCTGCATGGTCGCAGGTGGACCTGCCCTATTTGCAAAAAGTCCCTGGGAAATTTCTAACACTGTCTGGTTGGCCACTGGGGGAACAGAATGCTGGGCTTTGGTCTGATGCAGCGGGACTCTTCCTATGTGATAGGATCTGACCATAAAACCCCCCCAACTGTAACAGGCTATCTGATGCCAGTCATTTGTCAGCTAGAAGAAGCTCATGGCTGAGGATGCCTCAGGTTTCTATGCCCTTGTGTATCTTGGAGGGCTGCAGGATGGAAGTTTAGAGGGTCTGTGAATGCTGCTGTAGATATTCCTGCCCATTGAAATGTCCTCATCCGAAGATTTATCCTAGCAGCTGTAATTAAGATTAAGTAACGAGTGTTGTAGTGCAGCAGCTAGGAAGAAAATAAAGTAAATGGTTTATGAATCGGAGACATGTCCTCGTTTTGCACCCCTCTGCTCTTCTTGCAGGACTGAAATCTTTTCCGCCCTGGGATTTTCGCTTGGCGGTTTCAGGGACCCTGCGGCAATTAACTGTGCCTCCTTTTCTTCAGATCCCAAACGGCATTAAAGGGACAAGTTGATAGACCAAAAAGCACATTCCATCTGGGAAGGAACTGTTCCATCTGCTTGTGAATCACTGCGATGCGCATAGCAGCTGAAAGTGGGGAAGGGAGGCCGTTCTCCTGGACAGCTATTTTCAGTTTTAGCAAGCTCTTAACAGCACTGCCAGCCTCTTAGCGGGGCACCATCTGTACAAAAGCCTTTCTGTTCTGCTTGGTGTGCTCCAGCAAGCTGAGCACCTCCTCTGCTGCTCAGGATAGCTAAATAGTAGTACGTCTCCCTTTCATGCAGAATACACTTCTCTCCATTTAAAACATCTTTACAAGCAAGAGACGGGGAAATCCTTTAGCCCCGAGACCTTAGCTGCCACCAGTCATTATAGATGGCATTCCCCCCCCCATTATTTTATTCATTTTATAGCACAACTAAACAACACAAACAGAAAAACAACCAATACAAAAAAGTTCTTGTCTTGTCCTTATTTTTTCTAAACATTGTTAGATGAGCTTCCCCAAGTCCCCCCATCTGATTTTCATTTTACCTCATCTTTAGCAGTTTACATATATCATAATTTCTAGCCCCTTTTTTATCACACTTGCTTTTACCATAAAAATCTCCACATTTTATCACTTACAAATAAAACTATTTTAAAATACACTATCTTCTACTTCTAACCCTACAGCCTATATCCACTTCCAGAGCTATTCTAAGATTTAAATATTAACATATTTTTTCAAGTATTCTTTAAACATCTTCCAATCTTCTTCCACCGTCTCATCTCTCTGGTCTCGGAATCTCCCTGTCAGTTCGGCAAGTTCCATATAATCCATCATCTTCATCTGCCATTCTAATTGGTAAATCTTGTTTCTTCCAATTCTTTGCTAGTAATATTCTCACAGCTGTTGTGGCCTATAGAAAAAAAGTAACATCCTTTTTGGGGATTTCACCCCCCATTATAAACAGCATTGGTTAAACAATCACTGCCCACGTTAGATTGGAGTTACTTTGCAGATGAAAGTGGTCAGAGGCTTGTTTTGTTCTGTTGTCCCAGGAGGCAGGTCTACATCTACTGGACTTAAGTTATGGGTGACTATTTCTTAACGGTAGTTAAGCTTCTTGACAGTCAGCTCCTACTGCTTGCTTATTTGCTGCTTATTTGCTAGGGGAAAGGGCCATAGCTTAATTGAAGAGCACCTGTCTTGCATGCAGAAGGTCACAGGTTCGATCCTTGGCAGCTCCCGGTAGGGATGGGAGAGTGTCCTTCCTGAAACTCAAGCAGTTGGTGGCGAGGGATGGGACTCCTGAGGAAAAATTCTTGCTCTAAGTTGACGGGCTGTGAAGTAGCTCTCTGCATCCTGGCTGTGTGGCTGCGCAGAGTTACAGTGCGCACACATAAACACTGCACATGTCTGCTACATCTATGTTTCTCATCAGCCTCTGTATCATTTCAAAATGGGTGAAAACGAAATGACTTTATTTTCATACACCTTGTACCTGGCATTGCTTGTGAAGTCTTAAAAACCAAAAATCAGTGCAGTTTTGAGTTCAGCGACTAAAGTTTGTGCCTTTGTGAAAAGGCTCAGTCTGCCACCTTGATTCAAAATGGCGTCCGGTGGTAGCCAAATCCACACAGAAAATCTGATCCTGAACCATCACACAGAATTTGGTTGTGATATATTAAGACCTGTCCAAATGCGTAGCTGGCAAATGAACAACTTTCCAAAATTTATATGAAATGAGATATTTTTTTAAAGGTGTGTATATCTCTTTCTGCACACATACACCTGAACTTTGCTTTGAACTATAATCACATGTGTTTTGTCGCTTAGCATGTTCCACCAGCGTTTTTCTTCTCTTTTCCCCTCAGAGCAAATTGACGCTTTAGCTGATCAGCGCATAGTCCACGTTGCCTGTGGGGAATCTCACAGCGTGGCCCTCAGTGACCAAGGCCAACTCTTTTCCTGGGGGGCAGGTAGCGATGGACAGCTGGGCCTCACAACGGCAGAAGACTCGGTGGCTGTACCAAGGTAATCGGAGTGGTTACCAAACGCCGTGCTTTGCTATGTAGCTTGATACCAGCGGTGTTCAGACTAAATAATCCCTTCTTGCTTTTTAGAGTGTGTGTGTGGAATGGAATTCTATGCACTGGCTGGGCACGCACCCACACCCTGCTGAACTTTATAGTACTACAAGGGACCCTATATGTGCATATTAGCACACCAATGCACATGTGAGGGGGAAAGTGATGGCACATTCACCTCCCGCCATGTGGAAGAACTGTGTGCCTGTACATTGGCGCATGTGTGGTGGGAGGGCAGCTGTGCAATCCTGCAACCCCATCTCACTTTATTTTAATGTGTGCTTGAGTTTGTGGACGCACCTCCCCTCTCAAGTCTCTCGTATTTGCCTTCTCTACTGTTGCCCTGACCCTGGACCAACATTTTGGACCAAGGGGGGCACTGGATTTTGAGAGAACGCTGTGGGCATTGGACACAAAATGGCCGCCATGGAGGTGTGACGTTACTTAGCAAATTAGACACCACATGCATGGTGCAGCTTTCCCCATAATTTTCTTTTTGTACTTGAAAAGGCTCCACCTGTTGAATTTCTGTAAGCTGCTGTTCAGCCTGCAGTAGAAATCTTCTTCACTCTCCAGTAGTTTTATGTGTTAATTTGCACTGTGCGCTCGGTTAGAATCTAAAAGTGCACCAGAGACCTTAATTTAAGAATCTCATCCCTAAGGTGATGCAAGAGCCAGGCATAGTTAGAACACCAAATGAGAAGATACTATAAAAAGGCTATTTTTATCTAAAGCTCCTCTTGTTGTCTGCACTGAACTGCAGTGTTTTAAAAAGCAAAGCCATTTTTGCTTAAGCTTCCAAGACAATGTGTTCTAAACTGTTTAACATAAGTTCCCTTCATAATGACACAGTTGTTAAAACTAGAGGTGGTATTTTAGTGTGTGCTTCTGCTGTTGTGTTGTTGTTTTAAAAAATAAAACAAATGAATTGTTTTGCTGTTTTAGGTTGATAAAAAAACTGAACCAAGAGATGATACTTCAGGTCTCCTGTGGCAATTGGCACTGTCTTGCTCTTGCAGCTGGTATGGTAATATTAACTTCTAATAGCTAAGCTTTCTTTTTTTAAAATTTTTATATTATTAACGTTCTCAAGTCACATATGTATACATTATCATATTACATTACAGGGCACATAATAATATAATTTCCAACATGTATATAAAGTTTATATACCAAACTTATGTACCTAAAGAAAGAAAAAATAAAATAAAATAAAAAACAAAGAAAAAGCCATTTCAAAATAATATTTCTATGGACTTCCTGTCAATCTTGTATTTTTTTTTTACAAAGGAATGTATTCTTATTATTGTTTATTTCTTTACATTTTATCTGGTACATTCCTATATCAATATGTACCCTTAATGTTGTTTCTCAACTCAGTTTCTCAATCGAATGCTAGCATAGATAGTGAACCTTGATTATATTTTTGAACATATATCTATCCCGTTTTTCCATAAATTTTTGTTCTGAATTGCCTCTCAGGCTATTTGTCAACTGCGCCATTTCAGCAAATTCTTGTCGTTTATTATGCCAGTCCATTATTGTCGGGGCTTCTTCTTCCTTCCACCCTTTTGCCACCTCTAATAGCTAAGCTTTCTTACTAGTTCTGCAACATTACTATTAGTAGTATTAGTAGTAACAATTATGTTTTAGATTCTGCCTTTCCTCCCAAATGAAGTACAGTTGTCCCTTGGATTCTGAACATCTTGGTACTTGGACGTTTTGGCTCCTAAACGATTGAAACCCAGAAGTGAGCGTTCCAGTTTGTGAACGTTCTTTGCAACCCAAACGTCTGATGGGGCTTCTGCGGCTTCCGATTGGCTGCAAGAGCTTCCAAACTTGGGTCTCCAGCTGGGTTTTTTTGGGCTACAATTCCCATTATCCCTGACCGCTAGTCCTGCTAGCTAGGGATGATGGGAGTTGTAGACCAACAACAGCTGGGTTTACCCCTTAGCTGTTTCTTCTCCCAAAGAAGGCAAGGCAGTGAAGGCTTAGAATCAGTTTCCCTTCTTGACCACCTTCTTGACCATTGGACCTGCTATTGGTATCTTCTGTTCAGTCCACCGGATCCTGTCTTTGCATGCAAGGAAAGTCCCTCACTCACTGAGGGTTTGAGACCCATTGGCTACCCTCACCTGGTTTAGCCGGCCAGTTGAAGCCGTTCCCGGGGTGTGGCATGCTGACAGCTGCTAGGAGCTACAGGTGAGCTCTGAGTGCAGGGTGGGGACCAAAGGTGGATGGAGCACGACGTTTCCCTCACCAGAGGTACTACCCCTCCCTTGACACATCATACACTCATTCTGTCAATACGCTGCTGTAATATAACAGGGGGGTTATTTTTCTGACCGCTGTCGCCTGTGTCTTGGTTTCTTTCTTCCAGATGGACAGTTCTTCTCCTGGGGACAGAACAACCACGGGCAGCTTGGGCTGGGCAAAGAGTTCCCCTCCCAAACCAGTCCTCAGCGCGTCAGATCGCTTGAAGGGATCCCTTTGGCCCAGGTGGATGCAGGAGGGGCGCATAGCTTTGCCTTGTCTCTCTCCGGAGCTGTGTTTGGTTGGGGGAAGAACACCTCAGGACAACTGGGGCTGAGTGACGAGAGAGGTAATTCAAGCGGTCATCCGTAGACGATGACATTTTTGTTTTGGGAATTATTCTTGTGCTGCTCACCCAACGTGAAAGGAGACCTGTGCTTATTAGTTTTAAGACCTGTAGACTACTTTTCGTTCCTTGGTCCCACAGGGCAGCTAATTTGATTCTAGCCCAGCTTGGTTGCAGAATTAAATCAAGCTGTGATACATACTACCGTGGTACCTCGGGTTATATACGCTTCAGGTTACAGACTCTGCTAACCCAGAAATAGTGCTTCAGGTTAAGAACTTTGCTTCAGGATGAGAACAGAAATCGGGCTCTGGCGGCGCGGTGGCAGTAGGAGGCCCCATTAGCTAAAGTGGTGCTTCAGATTAAGAACAGTTTCAGGTTAAGAACAGACCTCCAGAATGAATTAAGTACTTAACCCGAGGTAGCACTATACTACTACTACTACAACAGCAGCAAAAACAACAACAGCTAGTTAGTTAGTTAGTTAGTTAGTTAATTAATTAATTAATTAATATGCTGCCCATCTGTGTGGCCTCCAACAAATGAAACACATTAAGCACAGTAAAACATCAAACATTAAAAAAGAGATTCC
Source organism: Podarcis siculus (assembly GCA_034642415.1). NCBI lineage: Eukaryota > Metazoa > Chordata > Lepidosauria > Squamata > Lacertidae > Podarcis > Podarcis siculus. The sequence continues at coordinate 44,142,062 of JAXCMG010000014.1, read as the reverse complement.
TATACAGGGCTGCCTTCAGATGTCTTCTAAAATGTGAAGAAAGCTTGGCTGTATCTTGTGTGACCTCACTGCTTGGCTTTGGGAACAGTATACGTAACAGAGCTGATTGCAACAGGTTGTTTTGTTAGTCCACTTCTGTAGCAGCTTACTTTAATTATTATTATTATATATATGTAGGCTGAGAAACTGAGTTTAAGAGACAAAGACTTGCCTAGAGCTGCCCTGTGAGTATTGCAATATTTCACAACCTCGTTCTTTGTTTTCTCCACCTGCAGACCGGGAGTCTCCCTGCCACGTGAAGCTCTTGAGGACTCAAAAGGTTGTCTATATCAGCTGTGGGAATGACCACACAGCAGTCCTGACAAAGGTAAAGGGAAAATCCTTATTAAGCATCCTCAGGGGTACAGGTGGAGGAGACAGGGGGATTACTTGCAGGTTTTGAGTTTCCACACTTCCATCTGTGACTAGGCTTCTTTAATGAAAGCAGTATTCTTCTATAATGAAGAGAAATATTCCAGAATGCTTCTCCCTCACCACTGAGAAACTGTATGTACTGTCCCTTGGGTGTACACCATCTGTCTGCTTCGACTTGTTTTTAATTTGTCTGCTAGATCTAAAACGTCCTCCTTTGTCACTTCTGTCTGACTTAGTTTTTATGACTTCCACAGAGACATTGGTTTGGGTGTGGGCATCTTACTGTAATGCTTGTTCATTAAAAAAACCAAAACTAAATCAACAGCTGCCTGAGGATAAAGACAAAACAGTCCCACCACAGAAGTAGAATGGGTCTCCCCTTCTTCTTAGATTTATGTATATTACTTAATAATACTTCTTCTTCTTCTTCTTCTTCTACTACTACTACTATTCATTATTATTACCATGGTACCTTGGTTCTCAAACGCCTTGGTACTCAAACAACTTGGAACCCAAATACCACAAACCTGGAAGTAAGTGTTCCGGTTTGTGAACTTTTTTTGGAAGCCAAACATGCTCTGTTTTGAGTGCTACACTTCTGTTTTAAGTGTTAAGCTTTTGCTATTTATTTTGTGTTTTTGCGCCTTTTTTTCTCTTCATTTTTGTGGCTGTGTGGAATCCAGTTCAGCTACTAATTGAATGATTGTGTGACAGCAGTACGTTGTTTCTTGCTTTAATTTTATGCATCCGTGGTCTCATTAGATAGTAAATTGATGTTTTAGGGGTTGTTTTTAAAAGTCTGGAATGGATTAACCAATTTTGCATTACTTTCTATGGGAAAGCGCGCCTTAGTTTTGGAACACTTTGGTTTTGGAACGGACTTCCAGAACGGATTAAGTTTGAGAACCAAGGTACCACTGTAATATTATTAGTACCTCACCCATTTGACTGGTTGCCCCAGCCACTCTGGGCCGCTTCCAAAAAATATAAAAGCATAATAAAACAGCAAACATTAAAAACTTTCCCACATAGATAGTTGTTTATTTCCTTGACATCTGATGGGAGGGCATTCCACAGGATGGGCACAACTACCAAGAAGGCCCTTTCCCTGGTTCCCTGTAGCTTCACGTGAGGGAACCACCAGAAGACCCTCGGAGCTGGACTCAGAGGCGAAGCGATTTGCTCCGGTATCCAGAGCGGCGCTCATGCCAGAGGGCTTGGTGCGCCACTGGGGGCTGCCACCAATCGGGGGTTGGCATTTAGTCCCCCTGCCTTTGTATTGGCACCCCCTTGGAACGCCCCGGCTGGACCTCAGTGTCCAGGCTGAACCATGGGGTTGGAGACGCTCCTTCAGGTATACAGGGCCGAGGCCCTTTAGGGCTTTGAAGGTCAGCACCAACACTTTGAATTGTGCTTGGAAACGTCTTTGGGTGCCGGCAAATAACGTCGTTTGCTACTGGAGATGATCTTTGAAATTCCTATGGCCGCCTGTGGTTTGGCTGCAGGCCTTGAGCACCGCTAAAGCAACTTTCCTGTTCAGCTGGGCAAGCGGCCGGTGCTGTTGTGAGAGCGCTCTAAGTGGAACTATTGTTATCTGCCCTTTCTTTGCCAGAGTGGAGGGGTGTTTACTTTCGGCTCGGGCTCCTGTGGGCAGCTTGGCCACGATTCCTTGAACGATGAAGTCAACCCCAGAAGGGTCCTGGAGCTGATGGGCAGTGAGGTGTCCCAAATCGCTTGTGGTAGGTGAGTGAGCGCTTTGGTTCTTCCTTTGCAAGTGTGTGGCGCTGGGACAGGGGAATGGTCAGCTTTGCTTGCCCCCTGGCACAGTAGAAGCTGCAGCAGTTGGAATCTCCTGGGCTCAGAGTAGGATAATGGCACTGCACATTCTTTCATATATCTTACATGTTCTCTGTACAGTGGTACCTCGGGTTACAAACACCTCAGGTTTACAGACTCCGGTAACCCGGAAGTAGTACCTCGGCTTACGAACTTTGCCCCAGGATGAGAACAGAAATTGTGCGCCGGCGGCAGTGGGAGGCCCCATTAGCTAAAGTGGTACCTCAGGTTAAGAACGGTTTCAGGTTAAGAACGGACCTCTGGAGCGAATTAAGTTTGTAACCAGAGGTACCACTGTATATAAATCGGTTATTAAATTGCGTGGCCATTGCTGTTTTATTCTTAAGAGCTGTTGCAGCGAGTGGTTAGGATGCACAGTGGCATCCCTGAAAGCTGCAGGTTCGTATCCGGAATTTTGAAGACACGTCAGTGCATTTCTTTACATCTGTTACGGCCGGATACATACGAGGGTGGAGGGTGGGGAAAGTAGTATACTGAATAAATGTTTAAATTGTAATATAGTTGGGGGAAGATAGTATTTATTTATTGTTTATTCAGTTTATATCCCACCCTTCTTCACGGAGGAAGCCAGGGTGGCAAACTGATCCACAGCTTTAAGCAAATCATTTTGTTTATTCCAAAATGTTTGTTTTATTCCTGCCTTGCAGGGGGTTGGACTAGATGACCCTTGGGTCCCTTCCAACAGTTCTATGATTTAAAACATTTCAAAAACAAGAGTTAAAAGCTTTCCACCCTTTGATCCCGGGGCTGGCAGGAACCGTATTTTCCAGCCACCCAATGTATGCATAAAGATGAATGTTTTCCAATTCCTCTTGACAGTTAATAATGAAAGAACAAAACACTTTCTCTACTCCATTTTTTTTTTACTGATTGTATTCCTGCTTTTAAAAAAGCAACTGTAAGCAGAAATATATATCTATGCAGACTCTTACGAACTATCTATGCAGACTTATGAACTTTGCAATATTTTTGTTCTGTTATTGTTTGCAGGCAGCACACTCTCGCCTTTGTGCCTTCTTCAGGAATTATCTATGCATTCGGCTGCGGAACCAGAGGCCAGCTGGGAACTGGGCACACCTGCAGTCTTAAATGTCCTTCCCCAGTCAAAGGCCCCTGGGCAGCTCACAATGAACAAATCTCTGGCAGATCAGGTAAGTTGTGACTCGAGCAGAAACAAAGCTGAGATTCTGACACGTGCTCAGTGGGTGTAGGCAGTGGAGTAGCGTGGGTTGTCAGCACCCGGGGCAAGGCAAGTAATTTGCGCCCCCTAACCCGTGGATTTGCGCCCCCTAACCCGTGGATTTGCCCTAACCCCAGATGTTGCGCCCGGTGCGGCCGGCCCCCCTTGCACCCCCCACGCTACGCCACTGGGTGTAGGCGAAACCAGTGGGTGTAGGTGAGACCAGTTGACCAGTTAGAGTGCAAGTAAGCCTGAATATGCTGCTCTACCTTAGATATCGATCAAGCCATCACATTGCTTAATACTGACGTGTGTCATGTCCTTCTAGATTGTGAGCCGGAGAGCAGGGGCTGTCTTAGTGCTGATTTTTGTAAGCTGCTATGGAAAAGGTTTTTTGTTTCGTTTTTTGCTAAAGGGTGGGTTATAGCTGCCATAAATAAATAAATCACACATTTGTTTCTGAAGCAGCAAATTGATAATGCCCCAGCTTTACCATCTGTTGGGAATGTTTAAGAGTGACAGCTACTGTGCTGTCACTTTTTCTCCTCTCTGTGCTGACAAACAAGAGTCCATTATGGATGAGAACTTAAGGCCTCCATCTGCACTAAACATTTAAAGCAGTGTTACACCACTTTTTAAAATAATTTTTTAATTTGATTTTCGAAGAAAAGAAAGAAAAAGAATAAAGTTACTTCAAAATGTCATACACATTCATGTATCGAGATTACTCTGAATCTCCTGACTCCCCCCCCATCCCACCCGTGTGTCCTCTTAATTCTGCTTTAATCTGCATATCATTACTTCTCCAAATTTTTCATCTTCCTAAATTATCTGTAGTTTCTATTACATTACAAGTGTATTTAAAATCCTGCTAATGTTTTGACCTGTTTGCAATGATTTTGTATATACATTATAAACATTTCCCATTCTTTTTTTTAATTTCTTGTTTTCTTGGTCCCTGAGCTTCCCAGTTAATTTTGCCATTTCGGCATAGTTCATCAACTTGATCTGCCATAGTGTTACACTACTTTAGACAGCCATGACTTCTTCCAAGGAATCCTGGGAACTGTAGTTTGTTAAGGGTCCTGAGAGTTGTTAGGAGACTCTTTACATGCAGAAAAGCCCAAGTTTGATCCCCCGTGTCTACAGTTAGGACTGGGAACGACTCTGGCCTGAAACCCTAGAGAGCTGCTGGCGAGCAATGTAGATAGTACTGAACCAGACAGATCATGGGCCTCCCTTGGTGTAAGCCAGGTTCCTGTGCTCCTGCTCTGCACTGTGTCACAGTACGCCAAATAAAATTGAGTCTTCAGCTAAGCTTCAGAAGAGCATGCTGCTTAGAGGAGACAGTCCACCATTTCACAGTTTCTGAGACAACAGTTAATGCAGCAAAGAGAAAGCAGTGGCATAAGTTCTAAATAATGCAAATTAAGAACATTGTCTTAAAAAATAGTGAATGCCTTTGGTCTCTTGTCTTTTGAGTTGTGCCAGGCAGACAGCCACTCCAAAGAGGCATTATGATCTATAGCATGGGTAGGCAAACTAAGGCCCAGGGGCTGGATGCGGCCCAACTGCCTTCTAAATCCGGCCCGCGGACGGTCTGGGAATCAGTGTGTTTTTATATGAGTAGAATGTGTGCTTTCATTTAAAATGCATTTCTGGGTTATTTGTGGGGCATAGGAATTCGTTCATATTTTTTTTCGAAATATAGTCCGGCCCCCCACAAGGTTTGAGGGACAGTGGACCGGCCCCCTGCTGAAAAAAATTGCTGGCGCCCGAATAGCTTTTGTAATCCTGGTTTGCAAGGGAAAAGGAAGTACGTAGGGTGTTTGTGAGTACTGAGCCGTAACTAATTTGCTTCGTTCTTCTCCCAACAGATGCGTGTAAATATTACATTGTTAAACATATCTTCTCTGGAGGAGACCAAACGTTCGTGCTTTGCTCTGAAACAGAGGTAAGTAGGGGCAGGCGTGGGTTCCTACCCATGGCTGGTAGGGATGTTATTTGGCTGCTTCTCCTTTCTCCCCCGACTGGGCCTCAAACTCATGTACTTCTGATAAGAGGGCAAACTTTATATGCAAAGTAAAGGCAGGTCCCATATTCGACACAACTGTAACATCACTTGGCTTGGATGAACACTCCAGCATTCAGTGACAGGACCAGATATGGGCAGGGCAGGAGAATGAGATGCTGTCCATAATGAGGTTGGAGAGGACATCCAAACAGTCCCTGGGGAGGATGGTTCTTGGAACTGATACATATCATCTCTGTTTAAGTTATCTAGTGGTAGGCGTGGCCTATTCTGGGGTGGGGGTGGCGCATGGTAGGAAACCCCAGCCAAAAGGGCCTCCCTAGAGGGAAACTCCCCTCGCATGTTAACTGAAAGCTGCAGTGAAGCCCCTCCAATCCCACTTGGCGAAATCCGCGTTGAGACCTACCTCCTTTTCCAGAATTCTCAGCCAGCGGATGATTTCCGGGCCATAAATCAAAGTGACTACACCTGTTTGATTAATGACGATACAATAGACATGTGGAGACAAAAGCTTTCGGAAAAGAACAATCCTAATTCAGTGAAGTATGTTCCTTTTTTGCTTTTCTGACGCACTGTTCAGTATTTCTTCCTTGTGGCTTTGTATGAAATCTTCATAGGTATTCAAGGGTTGGGACGTAACCTCTGGAAACAGTATGGTTGCCCTTGGATGGATTGGCATGGGATGTGTTTGAGCTGCTCCTCCTGTTCTGAAATGACCCTGTAAGCTCATCCATGGCCTATAGACTCCTGTAGACCTCATTCAGTCGTTGTCTCCACCCCTGAGATGTGTGTGCCATAATGTCTGCCTTCCAGAGTGGAACTGAAAATCAGAATCCTTTTCTTGCATCATGCACCAATGAATGTGCTGTTCTCTGTTGGCTGCTGGAGCAGCGGCCTTGCAGCTCAGGGTAGACAGAGGGCCTGCTCAGATTGTTGCTTCCACTGAGTGGTGTGATGGCTTACATCAGATGCTGCAGAACTGCAACTCCCATCAGCCCCAGCAAGCACAGCCAATGGCCAGGGATGATGGGTATTGTAGTTCAGCAACATCTGCATGGCCAACATCCTTGGCTTACGTCAAGCTGTCAATGGAGACTCTGCAGCTCTCTGCTGTAGGTGTGTTCTACTGTTGAGTCAGAGTTTGTTTCCAAGTATCACTTTCCAAATTTCCCAGCTACTTGTTAAGTCATCTTCTGCCAGGCTACAGTACTTTTTGGCATTTCTGAAATAGATGTGGGTGGTAGACCACACGTGTGCAAAAGCCAGAGGCTATCTAAGGAGATGTAGACAGTCGCCTAGGCAACCCTTGCCATTGTTTTTATTCTTTTTATTTCCGGGTTTTTTTTCTACTCTGAAATCCCTTTGTGATATTTTATGGGAAGTGATTCATAAATTGAATCAAATACAGTGGTGCCTCGCAAGACGAAATTAATTCGTTCCGCAAGTTTTTTCTTCTTGCGAGTTTTTCGTCTTGCGATGCACGGTTTCCCATAGGAATGCATTGAAAATCAATTAATGCGTTCCTATGGAAACCGACTTCAG
>JAXCMG010000014.1:43978921-44134637 GCA_034642415.1 Podarcis siculus | reverse complement strand
GTTTTGCGAAGCGCCTCCAAAACGGAAAACCCTTTCGTCTAGCGGGTTTTCCGTCTTGCGAGGCGTTCGTCTTGCGGGGTACCACTGTAATTTGCTGATGGGTTTCTGAAAGCAAGGAAATTCTAGGCACTTGTTTTTTTGGGTACCAGAGGAAATGACTTAACTTTTAGAAATACTTCACGATCTTCAAGAGAGGGCTAGCCAACTAGTTCCCCAAACTTGGTGAGAAAAGTTCAATGGGTAGGGAAGCTGCTGCTGTCTGGATTTATGTTATGGACTCCTCTACAACACACGGATAATTTTCACCCTGTCTTCAGAGGTCTCCAGCAACATTTGACAGTGGCCTTGAAGATACCCTTCCAGGGCTGGGCAGGTGGAATCCATGCTTTGAGTTGTTTGATTCAGTACTTCTGAGGTGTGACACAACTGTCCCATGCTGAAGCTGCCTCAGTCAGCCTCCACAAGGCTGACAGTATTGAGGCTGGGTTTGGAATTCCCTTTCTCGTGCAGCTCCAAAGGGAGAACGGGCCACCTGATGTCATAGTGACATCACGAGACTGACAGCTGGGCAGCCGATCTCCACAGATGTCACTTAGGCTATCCCAGCTGGTTCCATGATGATTTCACCTAGGAGCAAGGGCAACGGAACTCAAAAAGTAAATACACTATGTGAAAAACAACAGCGTGGCCATATAACCCATGTCCCTCTCTCTTCTTGTCCCTCCACTCTAAGCAGTGAGGTTGTGCAGATCCTGTCTTCGGCTGCCTGCTGGAACGGGAGCTTCTTAGAAAAGAAGTAAGTGCCTTAAACTTACGTAGGGCAGGAGGAAACACAGGCTTAGTCCCTGCAGTGGTGACTCTTGATCAAGCAGATGTAAAGCGGGTGGCCAATGAGGGTTCAGTCTGTGAGGGCCAGTGTGGTCTTGTGGCCTGGGTGTTGGACTAGGACCTTGGAGACCCGGGTTCAAATCCAGGGAGCTCACTGTGTGACCTTGGGCCCAACCATCATCTCTTAGCCATTAACCTATCTCACAGGGTTGTTGTGAAAATAATATGGAGGTGGGGAGAGCCATGTTTTTGCCACGAGGGGGTGGGGAAGGTGAGAATTATTATTTTTTAAGCAATAAGAAGTAGTTGGTAGCTTCCTGACCAAGGAGGGTGGAGGCATAAAAGAGGGAAAAAGACTCAGACCCCCAAGGCTAGCCGTTCTGTGAATCCTAGTGATGGTTACATAAGAGGCCTCACAGCCCAGGGCCAAACATGTGGAGGGGAGGAGGGACACTGCCTGACCCAGCAGCTTTATGTAAGATCTTTGATGGCTGATGCAGGCATAGAAAAAGCTCCCTGGCTGAACTTACATCCTGTCAGAACCAATTCTCTGTGCCGGCTCTGTACCGTTAGGATAACATGATCCTCCAGGCACCTTGGAAGGAACCTTCTTGAGTCCAATGTCTGTGTTGTTATGGCAATGGTAGCTAAGCTATCAGGGGCTACGTTTAGCTCTCTGTGCATCCTATGGGCTTTTAGCAGTCAACTGGCAAATACGGTACGTGATTTAAATGGAGCTTCTTCCCCAAGAGGGGCACCTGCTGTTGCAGCCTCGGCAGCTAACTCAGCAGCATGTTTATGCAAGGGGAAGAATTTGTGGTTGGCATTTGGAGCACTGACATGCTCACAGAACACCTGTAAAATGCTACAGACGTTGCTTGTGATGTAACGTCTCAAGAACATGTTAAGCTGCAGGTTTTGTTTTTTTTACTAGAAGGATTGCAGGTCTTTTGCCTGCTGCCGTTTATTAGATTACTGGGTGTCGTCTTTCTTCGCTTCACATCAGCTAGAGAACCTCCAGCTGGATCTAGCAAATACTCACCTAATCTAGCATCCTTTCCCCCACCTTCAGGTGCTTCCAGAAAGCCAATAAGCTGGGCATGAAAGCAATTCCCATTCTTTGCAGTTGGTATTCCTTTACAACTGGCATTCAGTTGGCGAATTGCCAACGAACCTAGAATCTGCACATGGCTGCTAAACAAGCTGTGGTTTTATACAGCTCCCACAGTTGATAAGGGGCAGTCAGATTCCGTGGAAAGAGTGCTAAAATTCTGCTGAGTGGCAGAATTCTACTGAGAGAAGTGCAAGCCCCTTGTGTGGTTGTAAGTTGCTCATTGGTCTTGCTGATACTCCTGATAAGGATTCATCTTCAACATAATAGGAAGTTTGTATGAGCAACTATTAATTACAGAGTCTGGAGCTGCGTATAGGTTAAGTAGCTCAAACGTTAATAATTACTGTTTGTAAATACATTGCACACCAGGAATATTTCTCCCTCTATCTCTCAATTTTCATTTTCGTTTTGTAGAATAGATGAACATTTTAAAACGAGTCCCAAAATTCCAGGGGTCGACTTGAATTCCACCAGACTGATGTTTGATAAGCTGATGACGTCCCAGCATTCCATCTTGCTTGACCAGGTGCAGACTTCAAAGGTGTTAACGTTTTTAAGCTTTCTGCTTTGTACAGAGCTTTTGGGAGGAGCTCATGAGAAAAATCGTAAGAGAGCAAAGCCACAACCTGTTCATTAGTATGACTCAGTACCGTCCTAAGGACATGCCTTGGCAAACATCTTTCAGGTCTTCCCCCTTCATGTGCAAAATACAAAACATTTTGCCTCAAATGCATGTTTGAAACCTGGATGCTGGTTCTCCTGATGAAGCCAAACTTCCCCAGTTTGGAATACAGTGGTACCTTGGGTTAAGTACTTAATTCGTTCCGGAGGTCCGTTTTTAACCTGAAACTGTTCTTAACCTGAAGCACCACTTTAGCTAATGGGGCCTCCAGCTGCTGCCATGCCGCCAGAGCACGATTTCTGTTCTTATCCCGAAGCAAAGTTCTTAACCCGAGGTACTATTTCTGGGTTAGCGGAGTCTGTAACCTGAAGCATATGTAACCAGAAGTGTATGTAACCCGAGGTACCACTGTACGGTGTGCAATCGCAAGCCAGATCTAAACGCTCCCAAATCTGAGCACGGTTTGTTGTACAGTGGTACCTCGGGTTACATACGCTTCAGGTTACAGACTCCACTAACCCAGAAATAGTACCTCGGGTTAAGAACTTTGCTTCAGGATGAGAACAGAAATCGTGCTCCAGCAGCAGCAGCGGGAGGCCCCATTAGCTAAAGTGGTGCTTCAGGTTAAGAACAATTTCAGGTTAAGAACGGACTTCTGGAACGAGTTAAGTACTTAACCCGAGGTACCACTGTAGTTGTTTGCCATGACACCACAGCCCTCCCTGTCACTTTCCCCCCTCTCTTCCAAAAAACCAAACTCCAACACCTACTTTGGAGATCACTAACTTTCACCATGACTTTGTAGAATTCCAAATACACCGGTTGAGTCTCCACTTCTGGAGGCCTGTGGAAATTGCTCCTGTTGTGACTGGTTCATAAACTTGGGTTGGCTCCATAGTGCCAGAGTTGAGCTGGAATAAGCCCATGTGTCTGCAATAGAGCTATGTTTTGAGCCTCATTTCTTCCCCCCCTCTTTGCAGATCCTGAAGAGCTTCGAAAGCTTTTTGATCCCAGGGCTGCCCACTTCCCCACCGGACGTTGAAGCCATGAGAATCTACCTGATTCTCCCGGAGTTCCCGCCGTTTCAAGACTCAAAGTACTATGTCACCTTAACGCTTCCCTTGGCGATGGCGATTCTGCGTCTGGACAGGAACCCCAGTAAAGTCTTAGGTAGGAGATGCACACCAAGTTTTCTCCCCTCCCCTGTTCTTCATGCCAGTTTTGCTCTCCTACATTGCTGTGGCCACCAACTATACTTGTAGGGTTGATGGGAATTTTAACACCCAGAGGTCCAGTTTCCCCCCATACCTGGTGTAAAGCGACTGCCTGTGGGGTTCAAGGCGTATTCAGCCACACTACCATAAACTAGGGATGGGGAACCTGTGGTCCTCCAGATATTGCCAAGCTGCAACTCTCGGCACCCTTGCCATCAGCTGTCTTTTTGTCAAGTGTGAAGCTTGACAAAGACCGAAGACCTTTTTGCACTACTTACTTGGGAATATGAGACCCACGCAGTTCAGTGGGACTTGCTCCTTAAGTGAACATGCTTAAGATCTGTAGGAATGCATTTATCAAACTGCAAATCTGACCCCATTCATATGCTGGGATTTTAGTGTTTACAAATGGTATAGGCATCATACGTTGGTGGTTCACATCCCCCAGCAAATATGCCTGTTAATAGGATTAGAATACTCCTGAAGCCTTGGAGGTTTTTAAACAGAGGTTGGATGGCCATTTGCCATGTATGATCTAGTTGAGATCTGTCATGTTTGATCTAGATGACGCTCCAACTACGATTCTGTGATTAAGCTAATAGCTACATGTTTTGCTTTGTGTAACCCTGTTTAGATAACTGGTGGTCTCAGGTGTGTCCAGGGTACTTCTTGAGGCTGGTGGATCTCTATAAAGGTGCCGTGGTTTACCTCTTGAACGGAAGAAAAACATTATTGATCCCTGTCTTGTATGGCAGTTACATCACAGCTGCACTCAAGCTTCTGGAGAAACTTCATAAAGTAAGGAGACTGCGGTGGTTGTGTCCCTGTGCAGAGTGGCCGTTTTCGCACGTTGTGCCAAACCACCATTTAACTTTACACGAATCGAGCATCTGTGAGCCCGAGCAAGACTCACGAACACCCCATCTCCTCTCCTGCTTATTTCCCGGAGGAGAAATAAACCAGGGTTCCGTTTCACTTCTCCTGTCTTGTCAGCAGCACACATGAACCAGGAATTGTGGTTTAGCAAGCAAGCCCACTTCAAAACTCGTTGGTTTCGTTTGATGTAATTTGAGCCACATTTTATGGCTTGCACATAATGGTCAGCCAAGAATCTATGAAAGCAAAATGGAATCCTGCTTTGTTCCTCTTCCTACCAATCCAGGAAGAAGGGGGGGAGGGGAAGCGGGTGTGCAAGGCAAGCCCTTTGCATGGGCTCCTTAGAAAACGGAGCCAATTGTTGGTTCATCTAGCTCCACTGATTGGCAGTGGCTCTCCAGAATTTCAGACAGAGCCCTCTCTGGAAGTGCCATGGATTGAACTTGGGATCTTCTGCATGCAAAACATGTTAATAATAACATGCGTTAACCTACCCTTCACTATCAATTCCCAGAGTTTGGGGCCGGGGGTGTCGCAGCAATTTAAAACCAAAGCATTAAAAACAGTTCAAAACAAGTTACAGTCCCAGGAATAGGGTGGGCCCTAAAATCACCTATCTCAGGTGTCAAAAGTCAAGGTAAAGAGGTGTTTCTTCCACTATTGCATGCTCTACCACTGAGGCTCGGCCCTTCCCTTTTCCTGCTAGTTAAACTATGGTGTTGCCTTTGATGCAAATGCTGTCAACATGTGCAGTGGAAGTTTGTCCTTCTGCTGGGCCCTTTTGGTGTCTAGGCTCAGACCACACCTTGTTTTGATGTACAAAGGTTGTGGTTTGTTTTGCTATGCAGAGGTTAAATCTCCCTTGCTTTCATTATGCACCTAGTTCTGTGCACTGGGCTTGTGTTGACCACTCATTCCTCTGCTGTGACCTTTCTGTTCTCGATGTGCCTTCTATTCCTAAACTTGTTCAGCACGAGTCTGTACTAGTACTGCTTGTAACTGACTTAAATGTTGGGTTTTCATGCCGTTTTGTTTGAGGGAGCTGGTTATTATTCTCTGCTTCTTCAAAGAAGTGTTTTCCTTCTTCTTTCCCAAATCAGGTAAATCAGAAAGTAAAACACGTAGAATATGACAAGTTTTATATCCCAGAGATTTCCAGTCTGGTGGATATCCAGGAAGACTACCTGATGTGGTTTTTGCATCAAGCTGGAATGGTAAGAGGGGTCATGCAATTGGTTGTGAGGGAAGGGAACAATCCAGGGTTTGCAGCTGTAAAGCTGTGAGCGTTGTGTCAAAATGGATCACGGTACAAATGCAAATTCTGCAGTCATTACAGGCTTTTAATGTAAATGGTCAGCGTGCATATTTAGCTTGTTTTCAAGATTTGGATGTCTGGGAAAGTGGAAAGTTTAGGGATTATGTGGTCTCCCAGTAGGATCCAAGAGAGACGGGTTGATGTGGACATTAGAGACAAAGTGGTAGATGGCAAAGAGGAAAGAATGGTTGTTCAGGATATTGAAATACCATGTGGAACGGAACCTTAAATCTTGAGTTCCAAGTCTGTTTTCAGATCATTCTCCCCACAAGGGCTAGAAGTTGGGGTCCCCCCCCCCGTTTCCCCCATTTTTTAAAAGAAAAAACCGAACAATATTCTCAAAATAGCAAGTGTTTATAATAATAATAATAATTTATTATTTATACCCCGCCCATCTGGCTGAGTTTCCCCAGCCACTCTTCGTGTGTATAAGATATCTATACGTGCATGCATGTAAAATATCTCCAGTGTGTGTAGTATAGAAACCAGGTGGGCTGCTAGGCTGTTTGGGGCAAACCATGACCATCTTCCCCATGTTTGGCATCCCATATGGTCTCAGGTGTGGGAAACTTCAAGATGCAGCTAAGAATGCAGTTAGTGGCCAAGATCCCAAGAACTGTAAGATTAGTTGTGTGTCCGGTGGACCTTTTAGAAATGTGTTTCTTGAGCAGCAGCTTCCTCCCCCACTCCAGTGTTGCATGACAAACTTTCCTTTGAATCGGGGGACGGTGAGGCACTGGGAACTGAAGGAGAGACACACTCCTGCTGGAGTAGAGGCCAGAGGAGAAGCCTAGGGCATTGGGGAGGAGAGAGCCCCTAACCAGCAGCTGAGGTGAGGTGATGGTGGAACTCTTGAGTCTTTAAGACGAGAGCCCTGAGCCAAAAGCAGGGTGGGGAGCAAACAAAAAGTTGTGGGAGAAATGGAAACACAGAAGGACTTGTCTGTGAAAGGAACACTGGACCCTAAATAAAACATATCTGGCACTTCTCTAGCAGGTTCTGTTCATTCTTGGTTCGGGGGGCATGAACCAGCCTTCTCTACCAAATGGGGTGGGGTGGGGCCCCTGGAGCCACTACTCCACAGAGAGGCAGCATGTGTGTGTGTGCATGTAGTTTGCAAACCACGAAAAGACCCATGGAATGGGCCAGCCTTTGCTTTAATCTAGTGCATGGGTAGGCAAACTAAGGCCCTGGGGGCCGGATCCGGAACTTCTAAATCCGGCCTGCAGACGGTCTGGGAATCAGCGTGTTTTTACATGAGTAGAATGTGTCCTTTTATTTAAAATGCATCTCTGGGTTATTTGTGGGGCATAGGAATTCGTTAATTCCCCCTCCCCCAAAAATAGTCTGGCTCCCCACAAGGTCTGAGGGACAGTGGACCGGCCCCCTGCTGAAGCAGTTTGCTGACCCCTGATCTAATGCTTATGGTGTCAGGCTTGGACAGAGGAGACACATATCTTATTGGGGGTGGGGTCTGCCACCTACATTATCCGCTCCTAAGCCTACCTCATAGGGTTGTTGTGAGAACATAGGCTACCCTTTGGGAGAAGGATAGGATTAAAACGTAACTGATGGTACTGCTCTGAGTAAAAGCTCACACATTATTTATTTTCTCTCTCTCTTTGTCTTGCCTCGCCCTTCTCCCCCTCCCCAGAAAGTCAGACCATCAATTATGCAGGTAACCATTCCAATTACTCTTGCCAAAGTAGTTCTCAGCAGAGGCCCAGGCTGCCACCGCTAAATTGAACTGCTCCTACTTTCCAGGACGCCGTGACTCTGTGCTCTTACCCTTTCATCTTTGATGCACAAGCCAAGACCAAGATGCTGCAGACGGATGCTGAGCTGCAGATGCAGGTAAGGCGGCCAGGTCCCTTCTTTCTGCCAATCCCAGCCGTTTTCATCCATGCATTTATTTATTAACATATTTTCTGCACTGACCTTCGCCTCCCCCAAAAAAGGGTCACAAGGGTTTTCTGTATTATGAAAAGCATTAATCAAAACCTTGCAACAACAAGGAAAACGTCGCAGCAGAATGAAAGTGGTATTGATTTTGTGGGGGGACCTTTCCCACTTTTTGGGGTGGAGGGAGATTAAAAAATGGGATTTCCTACTGGCTCTTGATCGTCAATAACTTTTGCAAAATCTGTGCGGGAGGCACATGGCTCACCCTCCCCCGGTCCTCCCACGTGGATATTTTTAGCAGGGAAATAGGTACTTTTCCTGGCCCAGTCAAGATATTTCCAAACACTAGGAAGGGGCAAAGCGAGTTAGGAGCATCCTTGCAAAGCAGCTGGTTTTACAGGAATGTTGTTTTCAGGAGGCAACGCAGCATACCCCCTGCCCGAAGTGAATTGCCAGTAAACCCTGTTTCCACAGGTACCACTTCCTCTACGCCAGGAATGGAGCACCCAGGGGCTCAGTACATTTGCTGCTGTTGTTGCTCTTGACTTTTGTATGTGGTTTTTATAGGTGGCCATCAGTGGGGCGAATCTGCAGAACGTTTTCATGCTCCTCACCCTTGAGCCCCTCTTGGCTCGAAGCCCCTTCCTGGTCCTCCATGTTCGTAGGACCAACTTGGTTGGCGACGCCTTGAGGGAGTTGAGCATCCATTCGGATATTGACTTGAAAAAGCCTCTGAAGGTAAGGCCCTCGCTGCAATAGTTTGTTTGGTGTTTGGGATTAATCCTCCTCAGTGAGGCACTAAATCTGTGTCTGGCCTGTATCACTTCAGGCTGAAAGTGGCCGCTCACGCACATCCACATATCTATTTGTAATAAGTCTCTCCACATAGAGAAATTGCCTAATCTACTGAGGCCTTGCTCCAAGTTTCCCACAGCAAAGCATACTGAGGTTTGTTCATAATTCTCTGGGTGCTGCTCCAAACAGAAGAATCACATTAAGACAGTAGGCAATAATTTAGCCACACATTTAAAGTAGTATCATACCACTTTAAACACCCAAAGGATTCTGGGAACTGTAGTTGAGGATGCTGGGAGTTGTTAAGAGACACCCCTGTTTCCCCTCAGAGCTACAATTCCCAGAGTGGTTTAACAATCAATCTCTCTTCCCAGGGAACTCTGGGAATTGTAGTTCTGTGCTTGGGGGATAGGGGGTCTCCTAACAACTCTCAGTGCCCTGGGCAAACTTCAGCTCCCAGAATTCTTTGAGGGAATCCTCTTCTGCTTAAAATGGTATCATAGTGACTCATTGAAATTGCTGGACTTAAGTCTATTGGATCTGCTTGGAGTATGGCTCAGTTGGCTGTTGCAATTGCTGAAGCTCCTTTTTGGGCATTGTGGCAGGTGATCTTTGACGGCGAGGAGGCGGTTGATGCTGGCGGCGTCACAAAGGAGTTCTTCCTCCTGCTGCTGAAAGAGCTCCTGAATCCCATCTATGGGATGTTCACCTCCTACCCTGAATCGAACCTGCTGTGGTTTTCGGATACCGTAAGTGTGCTTGTTTATGCACTCACAAACTGTCTGCCAGGGATCCCGCTTAGCTTGGTGCAGGGTGGATTTGATTTTAATCAAATCGATTTAAATCACGATTTAAATCAGTAGTCAGTAAGACTTGATTTAAATCAGTAGTCAGTAAGACTTGATTTAAATCAATTTTTTTTACAGAAAGACTCATTCTTTCTGGTATAATCTTAATATTTACAACCAGATGAAGGTTTCATTTTTGGAATAATAAATTTTCAGAGTAGTTTTTACAGTTATATCAAAAAATTACTGATTTGGTTATACTATTAGAAATACACGGACAAATAAGTATGAAATTATTGTGAGGTTTTATAAGTTATATAAGTTTATATTTGGACAACTTTTCTGCGGCACTTTATTGGAAGGAGAGAAAAAATCATTTCCTTAGTAACAATTTATATAACTAAAACAATAACATTATAGCATATGTATCCATGTTTGCTAACTGATGTGGTTAATGATTTGTTTGTTTTTTTAAAAATCAGACTTGAGCTTTATCACACATGAAAAACTTAAAACAAATCCTTATTTCCTGATGAATAGCCTTTGGACTATAATGTAACTTAATTAGAAAGCTATCTTTAGAAGGATTTTCCCTCCAAAAGCATTTATTTAAAAATCCGATTTAATTTTTTTTAAAATCGATTTTTTTGAGGGTTTTTTAAAATCAAATTTTTTGAGTTTTTTTAATAAAAAATCACTGATTTTTATTCACCCTGGCTTTGGTGTAGTTTGGAGACTCACAGCCCAGGGAAGGGATTTTTAGCCACTTCCCAGATCTAAACCCTTCCAGCTCCTCGCTGACGCTTTCCTCCTGCTAACTAGTCCTTCTCTTTCTGTGTCCGAAGTGTTTTGTAGAGCACAACTGGTTCCACCTGATTGGCATCGTCTGCGGTCTGGCCATATACAACTTCACTGTTGTGGATCTTCACTTTCCACTGGCCCTCTACAAGAAACTCTTGAATGTGAAGCCGTGCTTGGAAGACTTGAAGGAGCTTTCACCTACAGAAGGAAGGTAGAAAGTATTGGAATTATGTCTTCCTGTCCGCTTCGCGGTTGGCCTAGAACATGGGTCGGCAAACTAAGGCCCGTGGGCCGGATCAGGCCTAATTGCCTTCTGGATCCGGCCCGTGGACAGTCCAGGAATCGCCACGTGGATCGCCAGCGCGTACACGTTCTTTCCCCCCCAAAATATAGTCCGGCCCGCCGCAAGGTCTGAGGGACAGTGGACCGGCCCCCTGCTGAAAAAGTTTGCTGACCCCTGGCCTAGAATTTGGCAATGGCACTTCAATAAAATTGGGACAGTGCTGGGGGTTGGGGATGGAAGGCAGGATGTGTCCCTGTTATGAGGGGAAAAAAGCAAACCATTGGCAGAAGGAAGACACCTATGTTTCCATCCTTCTCCAATGAGAATACCGTATTTTTCGCTCTATAAGATGCACCAGACCACAAGACGCACCTAGTTTTTTGAGAAGGAAAACAAGAAAAAAAATATTCTGAATCTCAGAAGCCAGAACAGCAAGAAGGATCGCTAGGCAGCGAAAGCAGCAATCCATCTTGCTGTTCTGGCTTCTGGGATAGCTGCACAGCCTGTATTCGCTCCATAAGACGCACACACATTTCCCCTTACTTTTTAGGAGGGAAAAAGTGAGTCTTATAGAGCAAAAAATATGGTATTTTGTGTTGGAGTTCTGTTGCCCCAAACCGATATTAGTGTTCCTTTTGGGGATAAGAATTTTTATTTTTCATTACGCCCATTAAAATAAAAAGCAAAACAAAGTCATACAAGCATGATATTTACAAAACAGAAAATAATGTGTGAGGTTGAACGCCTTCCTGAAACCTACCATTTTTACGTGCTATAAATAATCTATATACTTAAATAATGTGAAACTGTTTGGGTGTGGCTCTTTGAGTTCTTATCATATATCCATCGGTTAAGAATTCTGCATTTGACATACTCTTTCTTTTACACTGTTTTAACGTAGCTGTGGAAGATTCCAGTACGCAGCAGTGTTTTATTTTTCTCGCAACTGTTAATGAACAAATAATTCAAATTGAAACTCTCTCCTGTAACTTTTTTGGGATCAGATTGTATTTTTTGGCCCGTTTTCCTCAATTCCGTCCTAAAATTTGATACCATAAATCCTTAATAGCAGTGCAAGGAAGAGGTTTATGTACTGTACAAACAATGCTGTGTCTCAGATGCAGACTTTTCCCTCTCTCCTAATGTCTTTCTGCCTTTACATTTCCTTTACCTTATTTCTAGGAGTCTTCAACAGCTCTTAGATTACCCTGGGGATGATGTTGAAGAGACATTCTGCCTATATTTCACGGTAAGACCATCTATCTGTCTTCTGTCTCTTGCGTTTACCTTATTTTCCCATGTATAACATGACCCCATGTATAAGACGAGCCCTATTCTGGGGAGCACCAAAATAAGAAATCCGTATTTTAAAGTGAGCTGGAAAAGATGGTTGAGCTTTTTTTATATATAAGGTCGACCAAAAGATTTTTAGCTTTTTTTTTTGGAAAATAGGCTAGGTTGGTTAGGCTGAGAGACAGCAACTGGCCCAAGGTCACCCAGTGAGCTTGATGGCCGAGTGAGGATTTGAACCTCAGTCTCTCATGTCCTCATCAGACACTCTAACCGCTACACCACGCTGTCAAAAGAACACCCATTTTTGAGGGTGTACTTCTTGGCTCAGATCCGTGTTCATGAAATGGACACCACAGAGAAGGTTTGGCTGCATTTTGAAGATCTTCCTGGTGTCGATGGAAATTGAGCTCATTTGATTTTAATCTGGATTGTGCCTCATTGGCTACAATCCAGCAGTATGCCAAGGGTGTGGAAACGTGGTCAGATATAAACTGCACATTGCTCTCAAATTGGTAGAGCGTGGGACTCTTGAGTTCGAGTCCTGAATTGGGCAAAAGATTCTACAACTCCCATCACCCCTAGCTAGCAAGGCCAGAGCTCAGGGATGATGGGAATTGTAGTCCAGCAATGTCTGGGGACCCACAGGTTGAGAACCGCTGGACTAGATGATTCCCCCATGGGTCCCTTCCCACTCTACAGTTATATGATTTTATGTCCTTTTTTATTGTATTAAGCTGTGTTGATGAGATGCATAATGAAGCAATTTTGTTGTCTTTTTCTGGGGTGGGAAAACAAACAAACAGATGTGCAGAGAAAGCTATGGAGTGGCAGAGCAGAAGAACCTCATCCCTGACGGAGACAAAATTCCAGTGCAGAAAGATAACAGGTGCATACCATCTGATGCCTAAAGATGCTCTCTGTGGTAATTTCACAAGTGACACAACAGGGTCCTTCGTAGCAGCTGTTTTGGGATGAGCCCACAAGAGGACTCTGTATTGGGCTCTTCAGATTGGTAGGATAGAAATCTTAAGAAAATAAAAGATGGAGGGGGTGGGGGTGGGGAGAAGTACTGTTGCGCAGGCATGAGGGACCATGCTTGAAAAAAATACCAGACTGTGTTGGGGGAAAACAAAAAATGCAATAAAGTAGAATAGGTTCTGCTATCCGCTCTTCATCCTTCCTTGTTTCCTGACATTTGGTTTGGTCCAGAGGGGGAACGTGAAAGAATAAAATGGATCCAAAGTCTTTTAGATTAACACCGCACATTTTGTTCAGTAATATTTGCCGTAGATTTGCATAGGCAAACATCGCCCAGAGCTTGGTTTGAGGTTTCTTTTTTTCTGGAGTCTGAAAATATGATGGAAGGAGAAGAGGAAATCCCCCCCCCCCCAAGCTGGTTCATGAGAAGAGCCTTGCCTGGTTCCCTGTAACCTCACTTCTTGCAGTGGGGGAACTGCCAGAAGTACCCTCAGAGTTGGACCTCAATGTCCGGGCAGAACGATGAGGTTGGAGATGCTCCTTCAGTATGCAATTGACCACTATGGGAAGAGGATGCTGGACTAGATAGACCTAACAAAAAAATTTTTCCTTCCAGTAGCACCTTAAAGACCAACTAAGTTAGTTCTTGGTATGAGCTTTCGTGTGCATGCACACTTCTTCAGATACACTGAAACAGAAGTTGCCAGATCCTTCTATATAATACCAAACTTAAAACCATGGAGAGACCTGGTCTGAACAAAGACATTGGATTCTTATCTCATTATACATGACAAAGCCATTTTTCACCTTCTCACCCCTTGCTTTTTCCGGTAAGACCTATTGCAGTCGTTAAGAGTCGTCAACAGGCTCATCACAGCTATCTGCCAATCACCCATTCCCACCACCCTTCTGAGTAATACCCCTCCCCACCTTCTCACTATATAGAAGGATCTGGCAACTTCTGTTTCAGTGTATCTGAAGAAGTGTGCATGCACACGAAAGCTCATACCAAGAACTAACTTAGTTGGTCTTTAAGGTGCTACTGGAAGGAAAAAAAAAATTGTTTTGACTATGGCAGACCAACACGGCTACCTATCTGTAACTAGATAGACCTAATTAGCCTGATCCTGCAGACATTTGTTATGTTTTTAATTTTAAAAATCCTGTGCCGAAGTAGTGCAGATTGTACAGTGGTTTGCAGTGTAAATGCATTTTATGAAATGCGCGTGATCTTCCAAAACAACCTTTGGAAGCAGTACCCCTTGCTGTCTGGGTGGACAGTGGCTTCAGCCGACAACACTCTTATCTGTCACTGTTTGCTTCTTCGTAATGACCAGTGCTGTTTCTTTGAATCCCCCAGGGAGGAATTCGTCGACGCGTACGTTAATTATGTCTTTAACGTTTCGGTAGACGAGTGGTACATGGCTTTCTCCACGGGCTTCCTGAAGGTGTGCGGGGGTAAAGTTCTAGAAATGTTCCAGCCCACCGAGCTGAGAGCCATGATCGTAGGGAGCAGCAACTACAACTGGAAGGAACTGGAAGAGGTAAGCAGGCACACCCTTCCGTACATTTTGCCCTTTGTGAATCTAGAACTGCTACTGTCCTCTGAGCAAAACCTTAATCCTTACCTTCTGAGAATCTGACTGGCTAGGATGTGAGACCTAAGAACGCCCCCATCTTTCTCTTAATTATTTACTGTTTTCTCCATCACCCCCGCACACCTGTCCTCCAAAGTGTGCATGGTTCTCCTCTTCTCTATTTTATCCTCACAACCACCCTGCGAGGTAGGAGAGGTTGAAATATCAACCTGTTAGCTTCCTGACTTCAGTAGGCTATATGAACCTGCTTGTTCCTAGTCTTGTTCCTAGTCTGACACTTGGGAGAATTTTGCCGAGTGGTTCAGTTCGTTGGTAAAGGTAAAGGGACCCCTGAACATTAGGTCCAGTCATGGCCGATTCCGGGGCTGCGGCGCTCATCTCGCTTTACTGGCTGAGGGAGCCGGCGTACAGCTTCCGGGTCATGTGGCCAGCATGACCAAACCGCTTCTGGCGAACCAGAGCAGCACACGGAAACGCCGTTTACCTTCCCGCCAGAGTGGTACCTATTTATCTACTTGCACTTTGATGTGCTTTCGAACTGCTAGTTTGGCAGCAGCAGGGACCGAGCAAGGGGAGCTCACCCCGTTGCGGGGATTCGAACCGCCGACCTTCTGATCAGCAAGTCCTAGGCTCTGTGGTTTAACCGACAGCACCACCCGCGTCCCTCAGTTCATTGGAGAAACCATCAAACAGTAAACTAAACATGAAAGCAAAGCCCTTGCTCAAATGATTCTTGAAGTAAAATAATAATGAGGCTTGGTTTTGGTTGGGGTTTTTTTTTGCAATATGCTGTGCTCAGTGCATTTCAGTGTGGTTCCTCCTTTTCCACTGCCAGCCCGATCCTGTGTGTGTTTACTTGGAAGTAAGTCCCACTGTGTCCAACAGGGCCGACTTCCTAGCAGGTATGTTTGGGATTGCAGCCTTACTGGAGAGCTGCAGAGGTCCTGTTCTTAAAAGAGCATGTTGGTTCAAAATGGTTCAGCATCCTCTCTGAGTGAACAACTGTGTCAGAGGAATCAGCATCCAACAGCTTTGGAATTCAATCTGCTTGCATCTCTAAATTATGAAGATATTTAGAACCCTCCTGGACCAAGCTAGAGAATGCGGTTTGAGCATTTGCAACCTTTCGTGTCCTTTTACAGAGTTCAATATATATATATGCCTTTGAAAGTTATTACATTGTTTATTTGAAAGCATCTCTAAACTTCTTAATATTTTAAAAATCTCCATATAAAAACACAACATCCATTAAAACAAGAATACAGCCTAAAACCAATAAAATGATATAACATCAAGTTAAACAGAAATTCAAGGGACTCGTACACATAAATGAGGGTTCTATATTAATGGGTCAGGGAAAGACTGGACAGAAAGTTAAAAGTCCTTACAAGATGTCTGAAGCAATTGGTAGTTGCTGCTTTACACGTGGCAGAGGGAAGGACGTTCCATAGAAGGGGCAGCAGCATAAAATGCCCATTTGGGAGTTATTGCCCTATGATGTAAGCGTTCTTACAGGTCCATACAGGGGCAGGCGGTCTTTCAGGTTTACCATGAGTTCTTAAAACTAACCCTTTTTTACAGAGCGCAGTTTACAAAGGGGACTACTCGGCTACCCATCCAACCGTGCAAATGTTCTGGGAGATCTTTCACGAGTTTCCTCTGGAAAAGAAGAAAAAGTTTCTATGTAAGTAATTAGTTTTGTTTTTTTAGTGCGATGGCAGTTTCCGCTTGGATTTCAGAGTGGCAATTCTGACAGTCGGAACTTGTTCTTGCTAGCTTAATATATACAGTGGTACCTCGGGTTAAGAACTAAATTCGTTCCGGAGGTCCGTTCTTAACCTGAAACTGTTCTTAACCTGAGGTATCACTTTAGCTAATGGGGCCTCCCGCTGCCGGAACACAATTTCTGTTCTCATCCTGAAGCAAAGTTCTTAACCCGAGGTAGTATTTCTGGGTTAGCGGAGTCTGTTACTTACCGTCCCCCTTACAAATGCTGTGGGTTACGAGCTCCGCTAACCCGGAAGTAGATGCCCCTTGTTGTGACCTTTGTCACAGGATGTGAGCGGAAGCTGCACTCCGGGGATGCAGCAGCAGCAGGAGGCACCATTAGGGAAAGCTCGCCTCATGTTATGAGCCGTTTCGTGTTACGAACGGACCTCCGGAAAGGATTAAGTTTGCAACCGGAGGTACCACTGTATAAAACACACCTGAATGTCTTCCACCAGGTGGCAGGTTTCTCTTTACCTGTTCTCTGGCACGGTGGTGAAGGGAGTGAGCTGCTGAGATTGGAACTTCCTGTCCAGATCTCACTTCTGCATTGTGGTGAAGCTTTTGATACTAGCCCTCTCTGCTTGCGGGGAATCTTCCCTCGTGCATGGAATTTTCTCTGCAGTCGGCAGTCCAAAGTGGCCAAGGAGGAGACTCAACATGTGGCTTTTGTTGAATATGGAAAACAAGGGTGGGGAGATGCCTGTATTGTTGTTGTCACACTTAAATCTATATCCCGCTGCTTCTCCCAAAGCAGCAAACACTTCGATTATATATATATATATATATATATATAAACGCAGTAAAAACTCCACATATTTCAAATTTCTAAAAAGAGTAAAGCACAAAACATTAGAAACAATTTTAAGGACAGATAACACCAAATATGGGACACGGGTGGCGCTGTGGGACTTGCCGATCAGAAGGCCGGCGGTTCGAATCCCCGCGACGGGGTGAGCTCCCGTTGCTCGGTCCCTGCTCCTGCCAACCTAGCAGTTCGAAAGCACATCAAAGTGCAAGTAGATAAATAGGTACCACTCCGGCGGGAAGGTAAATGGTGTTTCTGTGCGCTGCTCTGGTTCGCCAGAACATGCGGCTTAGACATGCTGGCCATATGACCCGGAAGCTGTACGCTGCCTCCCTCGGCCAGTAAAGCGAGATAAGCTCCACAACCCCAGAGTCGGTCACGAATGGACCTAATGGTCAGGGGTCCCTTTACCTTTACCTTAACACCAAATATTGTGCCTGAACAGGCCCACCGAAACAGAATAGTTTTTATCAATTTCTTAACTTGTTCAGGAAGCAGAAAGAATGAGATGAGGGAAGAGTGCTGGTATTTTTAAAAGGGAATTGTTATAAGAAAAACTGCTCCTTTTCCCTTATGGGGTACCCAAGAGCCGTATAGAGTCCTTATGTAGGTTCTCTATCAGTAGGAGAAAACAACAGAGGCCAACCAGAGAATATTGAGAAGCAAAACAGCTAGTAAGCCTGATCTTTATTAAACTGTTGCAACAGGGTGCTCACCCCCCAAGCGGGAGGGAGAAGGAACCCAGAACAATGGTGCACAAGCCCTTATACTGTATAGACTTTTGAATTTGCACCCTGTAGCTCAAGACACCCCACCCAATACATCATACATACACCACAGAAGGGGCGGTCTACAGCAGAATCCTGTCTGGCCGTAAACCTGTTAAAGGGTTTACCTGGACAGCCTAGCCATTCTTTTGTGATGATAAATACTTAATTCCCGAGTCCAGGTCACAGGCTCACCGTATTCGTGCCCAAATGTGCCTTTAAGGCAGGGTTTGTGAGCACAGAGACAATGGGGAGGCTTTCCCCATTTCCGTCCAAACTGCAGAGGAATATTTGAGGTCACTGCAAGAGTCAAAATGGCTTTAGGACTGTTTTACTGTACTGTTTCAGACATGTGGTTTATATATTTACGTAGGTGTTTGCCCGATACATTTATGAACCTTTATTTTATATCTTAGACCTTATCTCATACCAATAACTAACTTAGTTGGTCTCTAAGGTGCTACTGGAAGGAATTTTTTTATTTTATTTATTTATTTCATTTCGTTTTGTTTCGACTACGGTAGACCAACACGGCTACCTACCTGTAACTAGAATGATACATGCCTGGGATGGGTGAGCTTACAGTGACTGATCCAGGAGGCCTTAGAATGCCAGTTGGTGGGCCCTCAAAAGCTATTGTCCCTATATTATCTGTCTGGCCACTTGTCAGAACAGGATGGCCTCTTCAGGGCTCTGCTGATGCTTTTATGTGTTCCCCCTTCCAGTGTTTCTGACCGGCAGCGACCGCATCCCCATCTACGGCATGTCGAGTTTGCGGATCGTGATCCAGTCCACTTCCAGCGGGGAGCAGTACTTGCCGGTGGCGCACACCTGCTACAACCTCCTTGACCTCCCCAAGTATAGCAGCAAAGAAATCCTGAGCAGGAGACTCACTCAAGCCATCGACCACTATGAGGGCTTCAGCTTGGCCTGAGGGGAAGCCGCCCCCAACACAGACAATTCTTGTATAGAAAGGAAATACTGTCTTGTTTTTATTTTTGTAAGGGAAATGGGATAAAGATACTCCTTGAGATAGGGAGGGTGGGTGCAGGGAGAAGGGAAGAGCATAGGATCAAGGACCCCCCCCTGAAGTCTGGTCAACGTTCCTCAGGATTTTGACTTTACTACTTTTCAAAAACAAAAATCTGTTGACACGTCGTCTTTCGTCTTACTGGCTGTTAGATGCCTTTTTCTTCCCTTGCTCGCCCATCCTCTGTTTAAAAATACCTTCAATATTTTGAGATGTCTCTTCACAGTTTGGAAATATGAAGCTGTGTGAAAGCTTTCCTTGTCTCCACACATACGGGTTCCCTACCACCTCTCTCCAATCACAGGTAATTTCTGTGGTAAAACAAGCGTGCTGCTTGGGTGTTCAGCAGTACCGGGGAGCTAAGAAATGGATATTTTAACACACAGAAGATTAGTATGTGAATGTTTGGGCAGAAATGAAGGTTTTATGAGTTGAATTTCCTAACATATTCTACTCCCTGTTGCCCATTGTCTACAAAAAAATGGGAGGAGGGGTAAATAACTTTGCTGCCTTCTGTGTGACCAGAAGAATTTCAGGGCCTTGCATGTAGAGGGATGGGAATAAGCAATGCTCATGAAGACCTAGGTGGCCTACCTGAATTATTTGATATTTTATGCTGTTGGGTGTTTTTTAACAGCTGTGTGTGTGTGTGTTTTGAAATAGAGTGATGATTCCCTGTCCCCTACCCCCCGCCATTTCAGTGGTGGGATTCTCACAGCAATTCCTCTGCAAAACACACCTCATGTCTCCCTTCCCACCCACCCCCCCACTGTCTGTGCACTTGGGGTCTTTTGCAAGGTAGTACAGAAGTCCTTTCCCACCTTCAGCCCAAGGGTGGGCAGCAGCCACCATCCCGCCCCATCAGGGATGGGATTTCCATGGCTCTCCAGATATTGGATGGACTCCAACTCCCATCAGTCCCAGCCAGCCTGGACCAGTGGTCAGGGATGATGGGACAGTGAGTCTGGCAACATCTGGAGGTCCACAGGTCCCCTATTTCTGAACTGGATGTTACTATCTCTCGTCTTCTACGGAGAAATGCAGGACCCTGACACACATTTACACTGAGAGAAGCTGATGAAGCAGTTTCTAGCCCCCTACCTCTTGACCCCCTACCCCAGAAGAACCCATACCCACCATAGATGTCATGATGAGCACTCTCCTCTCTTCCAAGGTCCATTGTTGATCTGAACTTGCAATCCTGGAGAATGGATTTATTTCTATAACAAGGTGGCCTGGGTCCTGCTAAAGCTGGTGACCTTTCAAGTTCTGCAAGGAATGGTGGAGTGAGTCACAACTCGGCTGTTATCATGGGGACTCTGTGCCAAACTTGATTTGACCTTTGACTTTGCTCGGCTGACATGGGCCAAGCCAGCTGGGCCACAGGGGATGGGGGAATTCAACCCTCCACTCCCTGTTGGCAGTCCCAAGTGGCGTTGTGCCCCATAGGATGCCATGTCGAATTTGGCGTTGAATCACAGTCTTCTTGGGTTGGATTGGGGCCTCGGTATTTGTCTATCCTTCGCTTAATCATAGCATCGAAACCGTATTTTGCACCTTTTGATGAAAAAGCTGTGAAGGTATCGGGATTTTTATTTTATTTTAAGAAAAGGAATTAACACTCTGATTTGCTACTTGGGTAGCCAATCAGCCTCTTTCTACTACAGCGTTAAATACAGCTCTATCAGATGTTTATTTTCTATGTGTGTACATAGCCCAGTATTATGCAATAAATGTAATGTTTCCTTCAAGCGTGTTTTCACCTAAGAACAAAGGAAATTCTCGACCCCGCTTCAGAATGGTACAACTGGGTGGTTATAGAACTATGATCTATAATGATGTGCTTGAACCAGAAAGTCTCAGGATTGGACAAGGCTTGGACGTATGGAAGGAGAAACATCACAGCCATCCACTGCTTACAGCTATTCCTGTGCATCTACCATAGGGCCATGTTACAACACTTGCATGTGCAGGTAAAGGTCATTCATGGCACATAGGCCCAAGCCACATGGACATAAACATCCCAGAAACATTCAGCTTTTTTTGGGGGGGGGGAGTCCTGGAAACAACAAAATGGCTCAGGCCTATGGCTGTTTCGATTTATGAAATCCTGAAATCCACCAAACTATTCACGACCTATGGCAAAATCAGATGGCTTTATTCCCAGCTCTGTTCGAACTTGCAATAGCAGAAGCAATGGGACCTGTTAATGTCCTCTCTCTCATTCTTATCCTCTTATCATCCTTCCACCCTGTTTGCTAGTATAAGGGGAAGATAAATAATACAGTGGTACCTCAGGTTACAGATGCTTCAGGTTACAGACTCCGCTAACGCAGAAATAGTACCTCGGGTTAAGAACTTTGCTTCAGGATGAGAACAGAAATCGCACAGTGGCGGCAGTGGGAGACCCCATTAGCTAAAGTGGTGCTTCAGGTTAAGAACAGTTTCAGGTTAAGAATGGACCTCCAGAACGAATAAAGTTCTTAACACAAGGTGTACAGTACTAAATAGTACTGTATTACTATTTCTGTTATCAGGGCTCTCCCCCAGCCAGAACTCACCGGCACTCAGTTTCAGCACCTCAGGGTGGGCGCCATTGCCATTCTAAGAGAACAAGGGAGGCATTTGGGGTGAGTTCAGGCACCTCTTTTTCTAGAAAAATAGCACTGATCTTTATGAAATTCGTATACTGCCCTTCTGAAGATCACAGGGTGGTTCACAACAAAAAAATACAAAGTGAGAACACAATATACATAACAAAAACAATCCACAGTTAAAGTTTGTGTGAGGACCATGGACTGGATAGCTGGGGAGATTCATGTTTGTCATGAAAGGCCCTCATGTTTCTAGCTTGATGAACGGTTGGGCGTGTGTTTGAAAGTGACTTCTCACATGGTTTCTGGCCATTTCCCAAAGCTGGTTTTAGTGCGACTAATCCCAGAGCTAGCGTGCAATTTGCTGGCATTAAGGGAAGTTCCAGTGTAGGTTGAACTCTGTTCCTGCTTACATTCCAGTGCTGGGAAGCAACACAATATCAGTGAAAGCAACGCCTTCTCCTGTTCCTCATAATACCCCCTCCTGATATGATTTGTAGAGCAGGACAAGCAAGGCGGGGGACTCGCTTTAGAAAGCATTAGTGGCATTTGCTGTGTTATTCCAGGAAAGTTTCAGTGGTACCTGAAACACAGATGTTAGTTCTAAAGCATATATATATATATATGTAACACCTCTACAAAAAAATGCCAAAATGAACAGCTGAGGCTTCTAACCCACCAAGACAAAAGCTTGTTAGGTTTGCCCACAAATGATATTGCTACTGTCTAGTAAATGATGTGGGACTGAAAAGTACCGTACCCAAATTATGTTTATCCAAATTCTTACCAGCTGGGAATAGGATCCTCTCTCATGAGCATGGCTTCAAAGTATGGGCTGGAAAATACACTCCTTTTTTTGCAGCTGTAATGAGTGAGGATTTGATAGTGGTGGTCAGTTAAGTGTTTTTATATACATTAGGTCTTGTAAAGGTAAAGGGACCCCTGACCATTAGATCCAGTCGTGACCGACTCTGGGGTTGCGGCGCTCATCTCGCTTTATTGACTGAGGGAGCCAGCGTACAGCTTCCGGGTCATATGGCCAGCATGACTAAGCCGATTCTGGCGAACCAGAGCAGCGCACGGAAACGCTGGTTACCTTCCCGCCGGAGCGGTACCTATTTATCTACTTGCACTTTGACGTGCTTTTGAACTGCTAGGTTGGCAGGAGCAGGGACCGAGCAACGGGAGCTCACCCCGTCACAGGGATTCGAACTGCTGACCTTCTGATCGGCAAGTCCTAGGCTCTGTGGTTTAACCTACAGTGCCACCCGCACCCACTTGTACCAATCCACTATTTTTTGTGTTTGCCTTTAGAAGCAGGGGGTGAGGAGAGGCAGAACTTCCAAAATGTTCAGGGAGGGACCATAGCTTGTTGGAAGAGAATCTCCTTTTCATGTAGAAGCTCTCAGGATCCCCAACATTCCAATTAAAAAGGGCCAGGGAGCAGTTTCCGGGATCTGTGGAGAGCTACTGCCGAGACAAGGTAGAGAATTCTGAGCTGGACAAATTATTTGACCTATTATAAAGCAGCTTTTTTATGTTGTTCATACCCGTCTATACCAAAAGAGACATCCATCGTTTCAGCAAAGGGGGTTCTCAAAGGGCCATACTTCTCCTCTGTCAATTTTAAGTTCTTGACAGAAAATTTAATCCGGATGCCAATGTGCTACTTTCCTGGAGGGGAGCACAGGAATGTCACAGAGATCTGGCACCACTTGTTTGTTCTAGGATTAAGAAAACTTTGGGATTAATTAGAAGCTGCCAGAGGTTTTTAAATCAAAGGCAACCATCTGCATGATGAAATACTTCTCATCAGATACAGCTTTGCAGATTTAATTTTGCAGCTTGTCTTCAATGGCCTGGTTCTAGGAGGTTGTCTCTGGAGAAGGAAAAGGGTATTTTTCGAATGCTTGGGGCTTTAATAAACGCAGCTGTTTTCAAGGATATATTCCCTTACCTTCTTTTGTTATTCGGCATTAACTGGTCCATTTGGCACAATATGGACTTTGGTTACTGGTGGTTATCTGGTGACTTGGCAGAGATTCCCCCCCCCCCAATGCAGCTGGCTTCAATCCATTTAATTGGAGATGTACAGAACTGGAACCTTCTGTCTGCAAAGCAGGGACCACTTTTTCTCTTGTAGAGGTTGAGAACCGACAAAAGAACATGCCTCTATCAGCAGCAGTGACAAACTGCATGCTCGCACCATTTGTGCTAGTTAGAACAGCTGAAGGACGTCTTGAATAAGTTGCTGCCATCTCATGTTAACTCTCCTAAATCTGGATGACTGCATTCCAGATCTAGGCTGCCTTTCAAGTCTCCTTAAAAACTTGCAAGCACAAACAAGGCCAAGAAAAATGAATAGGATGATTGGGTGGCTAGACTTATCCAGTGTCATGTTTCTGACTTGACAAAGTACCTTTACCAATAGCTTCTGACAAGTAACTGGTAGATGGTGTTACACAATATTGCTTCTCTTTTATTAACACCATCTTCTGCAACATAACCCTCTCCAGATGTTGTTGGTCTACAACTCCCACCAGCCCAAATCAGGAAAGGCAAGAATTGTAGTGTAACGCCTGGTGGGCTCTCTGTTGGCTACCCCTGGAATGGAAACGGGTTGGGGGCTTTGCTTCATTATAGAGGCCTAAGCCATAAAGCACAATGATTGTAGTTAGGAGCAAAGATACACAGCTAGTTGCTTTCAGTAGGATTGCCACTCTTAGCTTCTGTTAAACCGCAAGAGAAAAACTGGGAGCACTGCCACCTTGTTAGCAAGAGTGATGGAGGCTGTTTCAGTCAAAAATAGGTTTTATTTTTTCTGTTTCATACAAAATACAACCCTGTATGAAAAATGTACACACATATATATATGTCTACAGGTTTACATTTTAAAAAAAAAAAACCCCACCAGAGTGTTTTGATTGAATTTTGCTGACTTTAAGTAATGATTGTAAACACAGAACAGAGCGCACAAGATTTCACCAGGTGCATCAAGCAGATCATGAACAGGATTAAATTGGGTGGTTGTTCTTGAAACTTAGACTTAAGTCTGACAAAGGCATTTATTACAGCTGCATGGTATGATTGGCTTTGTTTTCAGCTTTCCAACTGTAATCAGTACATGAAACTCAAAAAAGGTTTGAAGTCATCTGTGTGTGCTGTCCTCCTATTTCAATGACGCTCATGCAGAGAGGACATCCCTGGGATTGTGCCTGACACCTATATCATAACTAGATCCTTCACTACATAGAGACACAAAATAAGGACATGGGATTGTCAGTGCATGCAAATGTCCACAGAGAGGACTGAGAACAGGCACAGATAATACTTGGAATATATGCTTTTAAGCAACCTTGACACCCAGAAGGCTACAGAGTTGTTAGAGAGGTGGAACACAATTTTCTTGCCGCTGTAAAAGGTTTGGCTATACCCCTCTCCACAGGAGATTCAAAGAAGTTTGCAAGTCTCCTCTGTTCAGTTTCTTTTGGCATCAGGGATATTTCAGAGAATCCATAGTACCTGCAGGACAGCTGTTAGCAAAGTTGCCTAGAGGGGAGCTGTACAAAGGATATAAAGCATTTGTCATTTTCAAGTACGGAGGGAATCAAATTTTCTCAAAAGTGTCGTGTAGGAGAAAAAGCAACAGCAGAATTTCTGTTTGTGGCATTTTCGTTCCCAACTCTCATGATTTCCGTTTAATGAGTGGGACAGAATCAATTTGTTAAAACTCACGTGGGAAACAGCAAGGATGATTTTTTTCACTGCAATTTGTTACAAGGGTGTGGACAGATTTTAGGTTTGTCAGGTCTACTTTATCTTTTGCTAGAGCTCAAAAGATCTGCTAGCGAGAGCCAGGTGCAAAATACCATTCGAATGAAAGACAAGAGTGCCTCTGAGCACATCCTAAGCACAGGAATTTGTAATCGGTATTATAACTGAACTGAGCTCACTGTCCTTTATTTCAGCAGTCCAATTAGCTGGGGCGAAAGCTGTTTTTGGTATTGTTAAAACAACTGGGAGGCAGAAACCCTTACCCATCGATGGCAAATCACCCAGAAATCGACCACTCAATCATGGAACTACCTTCCGCTCAGCCCTAGTAGAGACTGGAGGTAGGATTTCTAGACTACAACAATTTTATACCAGTTTAGCTGTCCCTCCAAGAAACTTGGGAAGTAATTTGGAGAGGGCACCTGTGCATTCATATGGGGAAAACTTTGAAAGCTTAAGCCTCATAAAGAAGGCAGGGAAAGGATGCTCTGTGTGCAGGTCCTCCATTCAAACATGCAGTCACTCAGGTTCATTCATTTTGAGGAGGCACAGATGCATGGAGGACTGGAGTACACACCTGCCTGCCTGTTTGAATCTACTCTCTTAAGTGAAATAATACACAGCTAACTACAGAAGGAATTAAAATGGTAAGAGTGGGAAAAGGTTGCTTAAAAGTGATGCTAATGGAGATTAAAACAGCATCTAAATTAGCAAATAATCTCTTTTTGTATGGCGAAGTACTCACGAGAGCCAACCCTGAATTAAGATTCCCTCGGTACCCTTCTGCATTGATCGCAGTAACACAACCGGCAGTTTCACCCCCTCTTCCTTCCCTTCCACTGTATCCACAGACAAATCGAATGGCAAAAGCCATTTGCATGCTGCAAATTTCCCCCAGCAAAACCCCACATACAGGATAAATTGCTAGGCTGGAAGTATCCGAAGGCTTGATGGACAGCTGCAAAGAAAGTGATCCAGGAATTCCTGTACTAGGAGTAGGAAAGCTCTGTCCACTCACAGCTGAGATCCTGGTATTTCTTCTACCCCCACAGCCTCTAATGGCTAGTCCCCAAGGAAAGATCAGGATCAGGCCTCCACCATTTCTACCTGCTCCTCTCACCACAGGCAGATTTGATTACAAGATCCTGCTGGTTCCTCCCTGGGAACCTCTTTGGAAAAGGTTTATTCTTCCATTGTCGGGGAGGATCCTGTTTCATATAAGCATCTGGTTCTCTTCTAAAGGCAAGGAGATGGCGGGAGGGAGTGTGAGAGCTTCAGGAAGCTGTGGCAAGTTCTTGCTCTCAAACCACTAGGTGACCTGACCCCAGGACACCTCCCCACGGCAAGCTGGCTTCTATGCCAGGCCTGAAATGCCATCTTGTGCCAGCGAGTCGGGATGAGAAGAAACCACTAACCCACACAGTTTTTGTTCTCTCGAGTCCATGAGTGCTTTCATTTTGATGATGGGGGAAAAGCAATTTGGGGCCATAAATAGATGCACATATATAACATACACCAACCTGGAAGCCTAACAAAATGATTAGGAGAAGATGTGTTCATTGCTCCACATTTATTTCAATGTATAAAAAAGCTAAACGATTCGACTGTTCAAGTGTAAACCCATGAACAAATTACAAGTTTTCCTTCTTTTTTTATATATATAAAAAATTCTAGGCATTTATATTTGTTAAGTGATTCATTTAACGTGTCATTCTCATTTTGCTTTTAAAATAAACACCTCGACCTCATTTATATTAGCATTTTGCAATATATAAACATGCGCCTTGCTTCACTCTCATTCATTTGTACTATGTCAGTCGGTCCCCCCCCCCCCCAAAGATCTTAACACAGACACATCACACTTATTTTTTTGTTTTAAAAAATCTAGCAAGCAGCAGTTTTGGTAAGAAAAGTCACGTTCGAACAGCTGCTTAGGTCTCATGAAAGCAGTTCACTCTTGGCTTTATGTGATTTTTGGCTGCTTTGGAGCCTCTGCCCAGCTGCAAACACCATAGTAGCACAAACTGTTTGGGGGATGTCCCTCAATTTCAAAAGCAGTTTTCCACATGGCATAAATGGGTGACTCTTTTAAAAACGAGTTAAGTTGCTCAGTTTTCTCTGGAACCAAGCCCACCTTTATGTTTGCATCAGTTTTGATTATGATAATCTTAGTAATTGCTATTCACTTCAGAGGGGCATTTTTTAACAGGGCTTTAGTATGCTTGTCACCAGGTTTTTGATTCAACAGAGCAGAGGAAGCATTTCTATGAACTCTGATCAGACATTGTTCGTTATATCAAGTGCTCATTAAAAAATAAAAAGGCTCCAGGGCTGGTGCTTAGAAAGCTTTCTGCTGATTCCTGTTAGCTGCTTGCTTCTCTTAAAGCTGAGTTTTAGACATTATTTTTCCTTACTAAAAGAACAGCATAAAAAACACACACACACACAAGTCAGGTAGACAAAAGATTTGTTCTTTCTTTAAAGTACTGTTTTGGTTACGCTTTCTTACGATTGGTTTTCGATTTTCTTAAAAAATATAAAACTTCTCTGTCTCTCTAAAGTGCATCATTGTACCTATGATTTTTAACACAAGCTATTTGAAAGTATAGCAACAAGACAGTCGCGTTCAACAAGGTGCGGCTACAAACATCAACAGAAAATGTTGCCGCCTCATTATTATTGGATCCCATTAAGATTTCGGGAGGGCGGGGGGAACAAACAGTTGTAAGGGCTCCTTGGCATAAGCTGACACTGTCCTTAAAAAGCAGCAGCAAGGAAAGGCTGCTCAGAGGTTTCCCACACTTTCTAACCCTGGGAAACCCTTTCTGCATCCAATTTGTCTGCTGAGAAACCTCTGCACAATTGCAATGAACCACTGCAAAAGCTTGGTGCATCTCACCATGGCTCCACATGAACCAATAGTGCATTATAGAGTGGCACCACCACTGCAGGAGAAAATGAATGATATGGGACACGATTCTTTCAGGGTAGCGTGCCTGTCTGCCTGCTACAGACCTTCATATTGAGGAATCTCTATTAAGGTTCCAAGGATTTTCAGGACACAGTTTCGAATCCACAGCCCAGATTCAAACACCTCTGCATGGGAGAGATTAGAGCTGCAATCTGTGCCTCAACTCTGAGGGCTCCCTCTAACTTGCTAAACCAGATTTTACCAAGTTTTCCATTTTCCTCAGCTCTTCTTCTTCTCTGCGTCTTTTCGAAGAGAAGCGCCAGTGTGAAATATTATTTTTGGGACGGGGAGGGGAAGCAGGAGAATAAGAAAATGTCTCTCTCCACTCACTAAAAAAAAAGGCCAAGGGTGGCGCACAGTGCTTTCCCACCAATTCGAAACATTCAACTGAGGGCGACCTTAACAAGAAAAGAAAAGCCGCAGCCCCAACAAGCTGAGGTTGCATTCAAGCGCGAGATCCCAAGGAGGAGGTGTCGCCTCTTCTTTCAAAGCCACAAAATCACCCCAGGATGCAAGCTTCTCTGCATTAGAACAGACCTGGGTGCTTTATTGGTCTGACAATTACAGACAATTATTTGGCGATTCATGATAACTCAAACTAGTTCACCTCTCTCTCGTTGACACGCAGGAGAAGGCATAAAATCAGGCTCTCGTTAGTCTAAGCGTTTCACAAGTCGCAGGCTGATCAAAGCAGAAGGACCCTTCCTTGTGGGGTGGGTGGCGAGTCTTTTGAGTGGATCACCCACCTCAGCCCCCCTCCTGCAGGCTTGGGTGAACCAGCTTGGAGGCAGGAGAGCCCCCCCAAGTCTGAAGCAAAGATACAGGGGCCTCCTCCTTGTCAGACACAGCCCCGGGATTGCTGCTAAGAAGGCCCTCGCAGCGCAAGGGCCTCACTGAGTTCTTCAAGCAATCCTTCCTTTGGCTCGGCCAACTTCTTAACTCTACCGGCAAGGTCAAGCGCGCCTTCGTTACATGATCCTGGAGCCAATGTCTCTCTTGCTGATGAGGACCTCCAGCAGCCTCAGCTTGGCCTTAACCTGCTTGTATTCGTTGTATTCTTCCACCATAGGAGTGCGGTCCTCTTTCTGGGCGTTCCTGCAAGAAAGCAGAAGGGAAGGCTTTTTCAGAAGACGTTTCTCCTTCAGACAATGGGCCCATCCAGGATCCTGCTCTCATGGTCGCTGAACAGGTGTCCACAGGGAGCCTGCGAGCAGGACGTGAACACAACAGCACCCTGCAGTTCCCAGCCCCTGGAATTCAGAGGCATAACACCTCTGGCAGCGGAGGCAGAAAATAGCCATTGCGGTTAAGGAGCCGCTGATAGCCTTGGCCTACATGAATTTGCCTGGTTCTCTTTTAAAGCCATCCCAAGTTGGCGGCCATCCCAAGTTGGCTTGGTTTTAAAGTCATCCCAAGTTGGCTTGGTTTAACTATGTGCTGAATGAGGTACCAAAATCCTGACACAAATTGAGGTGCCTCAAAAAGAAAAAGAAGAAAAAAAAGGTGTGCCTTGCCAATCCAGATTGGTGGGGTGGAAATGCTTCAGACAAGCATCTATCCGCTAAACTCAAAAGTTAACATGTACGGAAAATGCCAGGGTGAGGTGATGAACGAAAGGAAAGCTAATACCAGGATGAGTAAAAGGTGGAGGGAAAGCTCTGCTTTGACCAACAGGCCAAAGTTGTAATCGGAGGGACAGATTTACTGGGGGAGAGGGGTTATAGGCTTGTGGCCCCACCTCCCTTTGTTTTAATCATGCATTTTGGTTTTTTATATTGTATTTTTATGTTGTGAACCACCCTGAGATCTACGGATGAAGGGCGGCATACATATTAAACCAACTAACCAACCAACCAACCAACTTTCTACAGGAAGGAAAGAAAGTGGACAGGACATATTCCTTACATGAATGGTGCTGGTTCCCTGTAGGAAAAAAGAGAAGCTTGGCTACTATCTTTAAAAAGAAAATTTCTAGACTTCACAGTGGGCTCTTGTGAACCACAATGCCTGTCGTGACAGGAAAATGGAATGGCAGAGCTTGTTTTCATTCCAGGGCCGGAATAGAAACTTCACGTTGCCTCTGGAAACAATTTTCAGATTCACACACGTTCTCTCAGAAACAAAACTTGTGCACTTACATTAAATCTGCACATACGTTTAGATAGTCTTGTGACATGTGTGAAGGATAAGAGTTTTCAAAGGGTGAACATGAGAAGGTGGGGTTGGCGGTCCCACCAATGATGTTCTCGGTTTCCGCTTATGCTCAGCAGTCTAGAAAGGAATGCTGCTGTCTCAACCCATATCAGGAAGTAAATTCTGAATGAGGCAGCTTGTGCCTCTTTGGCTTCCAAGGCAGTTTTGACAGTAGAGATTCCCTGGGGGTACCACATGAATAAAATAAATACCACTATTATAAACTGGGGACAGAGAACCTGTGGCCTTGCAGATGATGCTAGATTCAAACTCTTGTCAGTCAAGGCTGGCATGGCCAATGGCCAGGGAAGATGGGAAGTTAAACCAGCAACATCTAGAAGGTCATGGGTTGCTCACTCCTGTGGTAAAGATGCAAGCAAAGTGCCTTGCATTGTAAAGGATAAGTAAATGCTCACTTCCTGAATATGATGGTAAATAAAACAAAGGTCCTGATGTGGCAAAGTGAAGGATTGGGGATAAGAAAGAGAAATAAAGTTACCTTCCGTTTTGCCGGAAGAAATTGTCCTCAAAATCTCTCAGCTTTTTCCTGATTCTCTTCTTCTCCTCCCTGACTTCCTGGAGCTGTTCTACAAGTTCTGGCCTATGTAATTTAAGAATAAAGAAAATCAAAACATAAGCGGACACCCAAACGGAGACACAAAAATACTGCAGAAAGCTAAACAAAACAAAACAACCTTAAAGTGATAACCGCCACGCGACAGATGGTGATTATCACAGTTCAGCTCCCATTGCTAAGAAAGTATAACTAACAATTATATATTATAGATCCCTTTCCTAATGTTAGTTACCACCTTAGCCCAAACACACAGTACACAGAACATGAAAATGACAGCCAGAAACCTGACATACATGGAGGCAGCATGAAGATTTGACAGCCCCATATCTTGGCTGCTTTTTGAAGAGATCCTATCATCCACCGGAGAAACAAAGCCGTCGCCATCATCTTCTAGATGGTCCAAGAAACTTCTCACGTTGAAGTCTGGCTTTATGGTGACTGTGAAATCTGGTTTTGTGTTGCTGTCTTCTTCAGAACCGTCGTCTTCCTCCTGCAGAGACATTTCGGAGCCAATGATTACCATTGCCTGCACTACCTTTACATGCCGCATTCCCAGAAGCAACGCGGTCACATTCCAAACACACAAAGAAGTGGTCTGTAGCACCAGATTGCGAGAAGATCCCTGCCGGATCAGGCCCAAGGCCCCTTGCAAGCGTTAATATGCAGCTGATGGATAATGGCTGCTGCATGGAGACCACTTCCAAGACTTCTGTATATTCTAAGGCAGGCAAAGCTTAAGTAATGAAAGCCTCAGCTTGTTAAAGAAGTCTCCACAAGCTCCTAGAATGATGTCAGGGCAAGTTAAATGCAGGAGAAGAAGGGAACCAAAAGGACGTTAACTTTCCCCCCTTGGTTTAGAGCAGGGTTGGGGAACTGGTGACCTTCCCAAGTATTGTTGGACTCCCATCATCCCTGGGATTGATGGGGGAGGTATTCTAACAACAATTGGATAACACCTGGCATATAATGACTTAGAGCAGGCATAGGCAAACTCCGGCCCTCCAGATGTTTGGGACTACAATTCCCATCATCCCTGACCATTGGTCCTGTTAGCTAGGGATGATGGGAATTGTAGTCCCAAACATCTGGAGGGCCGGAGTTTGCCTATGCCTGACTTAGAGGTTCTCCTAGCACAATTCACAAGCTTCCTTCAAGTTCTGCCCCTGGAGTGAGGTGTGAGTGGGGCCTCTCTCCCCACACATGGTCAAGGGATGATGGAGAATGGGAAGAACCTCAGGAGTTGCTGGGTTGTATTGTGGTAGAGCTGCCCTGCTCTTCAAAATCCATTCCTAGCCCTGCGTTGCAGCAAGGAAACAGAACGCCTGGTTATTCTGCCTTGTTAAGTTGAACAGCTTAACTAATTTTTTTTTGGGGGGTGGTGGTTTGCTGTGGAAGTTCACATTTCTAACTTTGGACAGCTTATCGCTTCATCTTGAGTGACTTGAACGCTTGAAGCCAGCGATGGAGGCTGCCACTGTGAGCCGGCTCCAAGGGCTGGTGGGAGAGCTTCGATTCTCCTCTAATTGCAGCGCTCCCAGAGCAAATGCTGCCAAGGGCTTTGCTCTCATCCAAGGAAAGTGCAAAGGGGGCTTTGCCAACTGTGATTTGGCAGAACCCAAAAAGCCACCATCACTCCGAGCCATGGGTGTGTAGCCAGGATTTATGTTAGTGGAGCAGGCTTTATGTTGAAGGGGCAGAACCTCAGTTAGTTAAGTCTTTTTATTGATTTACTTGATTTAGGGGGGGCGGGTAGCTGCCCATGCTTTGAGTCAATGGAACCTGGTATCAAACATTCATGTTCAATCTTCAAATATTTCATAACTGAAAAAGAAGGGGTAGGGGCTGTTGGTCCTGGAAGAGGTGATGCAGACAAACGCCTTTAGTGCGTTCCTGAAGGATTCCTCCAGCCCACATTAAGTGCTTAGGATTTGTCCCAGTAAGATCAGGCTCTGCCTCTAAAGAGTATACAAATGCTGGTTATTTGGACCACAGCTCCCATCAGTGCAAGCTGGGGGAAGGCTGCTCTCCGTTACAAAGGTATGAAACCATTACTGAGAACATTTAGGAAAGCTTTTAATGTTTGATGCGTTACTGTATTTTAATATTTTGTTGGGAGCAGCCCAGAGTGGCAGATGGGCAGGGTATAAATAATAATTTATTATTATTATTATTACTACATCATGGGGGTGTCACATGAGGAGACACAATTCCAGTAAGTATGAAGTGTGGCAGAGAAGTCTTAGGTTTGCTCAAGCCCAACCTAGGGTAGATTTGGGCAAAATGTGGTGGCAGAATGGATTGTATCAGTCCAGACTACAGGATGTGTGTGTGGCAGGGGAGGCGATCACATTTTCAAAAATATTTTCCTAAGCAAAAAGGAAGCCACCCTCTCTGGAGTAGAAAGCTTGCAGAAGTGGAGACATTCAGGAGAGAGATCCCTCAACCTGCAGTCTGAAGTGGTACGGTCTATTCTTGCCCCCTCAGAACTCTACCATGTTATTCTGCCATGGCTGTAGATCTGGGCCAAGGCCCAGCATACGAGCCAAAGAAAGGTAAGAAGTAATAATTGCAGAAACAGCATCTTAGGAAGGAGAAGGCGGCATGGGTGCAAGGAATAAATTGTGCATTTTGCAAATCAAAAGGGAGGCAAAAGAGGAGGGAGGAGGAGGCACTGAAGGGTCAGTTGGAACAGAGGCAGGCAGAACGTGGACAAAGGAAGCCAGACAAAAGCAGCTACTGATTTTGTTTCCTGGAGACATGACAGAAGAACCAACAATTATGTACCAAGGAGGGGGAGAGAGAGAGAGAGAGAGAGAGAGAGAGAGAGAGAGAGAGAGAAAGAAAGAAAGAAAGAAAGAAAGAAAGAAAGAAAGAAAGAAAGAAAGAAAGAAAGAAAGAAAGGGAGGAGGGGTGTCTATCACTTTCATTGTGGGAGAAGGGAAGTGATGCAGGCTGAGCAAATGAGTTAGCAGTGGGAGGTTTTTTTCACCTTTATCTCCTTGAAGAAGGAAGCAGTTTCACCCTCGATAATTGGCTGCAGCAAAGGGCTTCTCCGCTTGCTGGAGGGGGAACCCTGTGACAGGCGTTAACAAGCAGGTTACATAATGACCCCTTCCTCCATCATCTCTCCTAACTCCAATTCCTCATTCATTTCCAGATTAAAACCTTTAAAAGTCTCCCCAAGAATGCATTTCATTAAGAGGTGTCAGGGTCGAATCTAACAACAACCATCATTATTATTATTATTATTATTGTCACCATCCTTCCACGCAATATGGAAACACTGTCTAGTGGCTGCCTTACCCATTACGCTCTTAGATGCAGAAAGATGGCTGCAGTGTACTCCCAAGGCTAAGCAAATGAGCCTCAACAAAAAGGCTCTGGTGCAAGAGGCAGTTCTGATGCACCATCAGGGGCTGCCTTATTCAGACATGCTCAAATGGAACTGTATGGTTGTGAGTGAGATGGAGATCCAGGCTGCAGAGGACTGGATACTCAGATGCTTGTCATAGATCATACGAAATATGACATTGATTCCATGCATATGGAATCAAAACAACCCCTCAGAGAGCTTTCCCTTGCTTAAGTGCTTGCTGAAATTAATGGGACCGAAGACTGCATTTGTGCAATTCCTCTTGCTTTCAAGGGGACCTGCAGGAGAGAAATCTTTTGCCGGGTGGTGTCCTGGGCCCAGAAGAAGCATGTTCTTATCAGGGTAAATGTGACACCCCCCAATAACCCAAATGGCATCCCATCCATTCATCTGAATAGAAAACTTTTATTCCCCTGCCAAGGCGAAGGTTTGGGGCGTGGGGCAGCAGCAAACTAGTAAAAATAAACTCTCATTCATGAAAATAAAGAGGCAGAAAGTAAGAGGAAAGTATCTCTTGTTTGCACTGGCTGAATGGCCAGAAGGCCTGGTAAGCAGCACTCACAGTGCACTCAAGAGATGCAATAACCCCATGTGGAAACTGGTACATTTTCTCCCTTTTTCTTGCTCTGAAATCAGGTGTCTGGCTGGTCCTCACGGTCACAAAGGCAAACTTCAAATGTGTTCCTCAACAATTAGTCCCTGCAGTACAAGGAGAATGTGGCAGCTCCCCCTCCTACAACTACTGTCCCCGCCCCCGCTTGACAAAACATGGAACAAATAATCTCAAACGGTGCCAACTTCCTCTTTAAAAAAAAAAAATTAAAAAATCATAGCTTGGGTCAGAGGCATGCTAACTTAAAGAGGTTTACAAAAAACAAGGTTCCTACTACTGCCCCATTCCCATTCCACATGACCCTGACTCACTTAGAGAGGCGTTTTGGAAGGAACAGGCTATTGCAGTGGGAAGAAGGCAATGGGAAACTTCTCGCCTGTGAATTTCCTGAAGTTATCTTAGGATTCAAGTCAATGCTGCAACCCAGAAAAAATGCTATTCCCCAGAATGTCCCTGAGGCATCAATTTTCTTCCCCTAATCATAGAATTTTGGGTTCCACTTCTCTCTTTTTTTGATGTGGAATTTTGTATCAGCTGAAAAGTCAATTTGCCATCTACCTTTTGTACTATGGTATTTTTGTTTAAGTGCCAAAGTGGTTGACTCTCTGGAAGTCTGTACAGATTGTAATGCAAAATTAAAATGTGTGTCTTTTGAGTTGGGGGTGGGAGAGAGAGATGCCCCAAACTCGATTCAAGCGGGATCTTTCTCTCTTCCTCTGCTAGCACAACTGTGTTTGTGGAGGAAACTGTAGCTGTCTGCTGTACTTTCTCCTCCACGGGTCAGAAGAAACAGGATGTCTAATTGTTCCCTCCCTTCAGCCAAAGGAGTCTCAAGGATAGCCAACTGGGCAGGGATGCTGGTTCCCTCAAAGAAAAATGTAAGCCAAGTCCCTGGCCCAGTCTCCCTTGCGAACCGCCAGAAGTCTTAAGTCTACAGTTGCTGATCGCAAATCAAGGGGGTAAATGCATGGGATGAACTGCCTACTTCTTTATGGACAAGGAATTCCAGTGATATTGGGGGCTGAGATTTTACCAAGGGGTCATGCTTATTTAGCATACCCAAATCTCAGGTGTCTGCATCCTGAGAAGAGCTTAAACTGCTCCCTGTCTTACTACTCACTGGTATGGCGCAAGAAACCCACACCAGAGAGGGGTTTAGTGCAGACTGTAGCATCCCATGTGGTCCACAGGTGCAATGCTAGTAGCGTTAAGATCTCTTTGTGAAATGCTGCCTCCATCTTGAGGACCTTCTCCCCAAGGCCTCTGAAACTGATTCAGCAGCAACAGCTCTCCCCATGCAGAAGTACCCAACGCCAGGGGTCCAAGCCTTTACTCCCAAGGCTGGCACAAGAGACTGTGCTGCCTGAATGGTCTCCTCCCCCACCTTTACTTTCTTCTTGTTGTTTTGCTGCTGTTTTAGTGCCAGCAGTGCTGGCATGGCTTTCCACCTCCTTCCTCCGTCTAGGACAGCCCAAGGTCCTTCATCAGAGTGAAGCATTCTGGCTGTGGAACTGCTGCAACCCTTAACTGGTGCCCAAAATTGGGGATCAGCTTGGGGGGGGGGAGTTTAAACCTCCAGCAATTTTGAAAATTTTCCCCTAATTCTCAGCACTGTTTTTAGCCTTTTCAAAGCTGCGCCATCCGGAATGAGGCAGGGGCAGAGGAGCATAGCTGTCAACGTCTCCCTTTTTTAAAGGGAAATTCCCTTATTCCGAATAGGATTCCTCGCAAGAAAAGGGAAAAGTTGACAGCTATGCAGAGGAGATGGAAGGCCTTGCTGAACGGCCAGAAAAGGCACAGCAGGCCAGTGGAGGCAAGTGGCCAGGCGGGAAGGGGGATTCCCAATACTGCCTCTCTGGGTCCACCACCTGAAGCAGCTAACTCTGTTTACCTAACGCTAGGGCCGGCCCTCTTTATTCTTCCTTGTACATGCTCATCCAGCTGTTACCATACAAGGAAAAATGGCTGCAACTGAGACATTATGTCCAATGCGGTGTACAAAGATAGGAGTTTCCCTCTCTCGCTGCCAGCAATGAGACAAGGTCCACTCAAGCTAACCATGCAGAAAAGGTTGATACTCACGATGATAGGGATGCTGTTGGCTCTCGAGAGGATCTGCTTGACTAAGCGGTATCTGTCATACAGGGGCTTCATCATCTGC
Organism: Podarcis siculus; assembly: GCA_034642415.1. Lineage (NCBI taxonomy): Eukaryota > Metazoa > Chordata > Lepidosauria > Squamata > Lacertidae > Podarcis > Podarcis siculus. Next base: position 44,097,602 of record JAXCMG010000014.1, on the reverse strand, counting down.
CGCTCGTGTTTCGTTACCTGAAATGACGAAGGCACAGTTGGCTGCTTGAGAGGCGTGGTGATGGAGCTTGCAGGAAGCAACAGACTGTGACTATTGCGCCAACTATTTCACTGCCCTCTGCCAAACCTCCTGCGAGAAGGCAGGACTATCGCTTCCTCAGCAGGTGCTGAAACTAAAACGGAGGCCAACCCCTCTCTCCCATCCACCGAGAAGCCTGGTGAAAACCTGGGTTCTCTGTCATCAGTTCTCCAACCTTCAACCCGCTTGGCAGATTGCCCTGCCCAGATCTATAGTTCTGTTTCTGCAGTTCTAAATTAGGCTTCATTTTTACTGCCAACTTGGCAATATGCCTCTGAATACCAGTTGCTGGAGACACTGCACTCCTGTTCTGTTTGGGAGCTTCCTGTAAGCATCTGGTTGTCTGATCAGCAGGGCTTTTTCTTATTCCAAAACCAATAATGCCTAGCTCCTTTCAATGGTCTAAGTCAGGCATCCCCAACCCGCGGCCCTCCAGATGTCTTGGCCTACAACTCCCATCACCCCTAGCTAGCAGGACCAGTCGTCAGGGATGATGGGAACTGTAGTCCAAAACATCTGGAGGCCCGAAGGTTGGGGATGCCTGGTCTAAGTTGAAGGTCTGTTCTTGCCTCCATGTTATCTAAAAAGCCTTTGCCTATTTTATGCTTTTTTTTATCAGCAACTTTAGCAAAACAAGCAGCTTTGTCAATCACAAGGAAGACATAAATGTTGCAAAGAGAGAAGCATAATAAGCTGTGTGATGTCACGAAAATAGGGCTTCTGGAAGTAGTTTAGTGTATTTCTTTGCATTTATATTACTGCACCAGATTTAACTTCTGCATGGATTTAGACTCCCTAGAGTCCGGCTTTTCAGAGGAGGCAGACAAGTTAAATTACTTCTAGGAAACTGTTTTCTTCGCATTGCCCCTGTAACCCTCCTTTGAAATCTATAATGACAGTAATAACCCTGTTGTTAGGTGGGGCTATGAAACACTGCTTCCAAGGAGGAAAAATAAAAACAAGGCAATTGCAATGCTTAAACAATGGCCTGAGTAGCACACATTTCAACAATAACAAAAACAAAAAAACAGACAAGAAGAAAACGTTATCAGAACAGCAAATGGGGGCAAGCAACACTCAGCTGTTGACCATAAATAACCCATATGATGGCTCTCTCCATGCCTCCAAAATGTTTTCCTTACTTGTTGAATCATCAACATAGTTTTGTAAGGACACTTACACTGGAGGAAATGTATTTTGTGTTTTTATATTGCATTTTTTAATGTTGTGAACTGCCCTGCGATCTATGGATGAAGGGTGGTATACAAATTTAATAAACAACAAACAACAACAACACCACAAAGTTTTAACTCCATACTACATAGCCAAGTCATTGGTTGCTGCACTTTTGCACAGATTCGAGAAACTGGCAAACTTCCCTACAATTTGCCATTTTGTAGTTTGTAGCGACAAAATATGGAACACATTTTACACCGATGCTGATGTACTTACTGGTCTTCCGTGGATGCTCTCATAATACAAGAGGGCTTTTTGGAGAGCCACCTTCTCTGCTGCTATCTGATCTCTGGTCATATCCTGTATAAAAAGCAAGCAAGGGCAGGGCGGAAGGGAAATGATCGCATTACTGCGGGTTCCTACAAATTTATCCCCAATATTTCCCTGTCCTGTTCACAGTCCCTCAAAAAGGAGCTATACAGAGCACAAGATCCTGATTCACAATGCTATTTATTTCATTTTATTTGCCGCACCTCATACAAACCATTGTTCAGGAAACAACAATAATAACCAAATGAATGACAAGCAATACATAACAGCAACTGGAAGAGAAGACATCTAAAAAGCCAGCATGTTATTTTGGGGCTGTCAACCCTCATCTTAAGCAAGGCAGCCCCCTTCAGGCAAAAGGCCAATCACGTGCTGGCTGGGGAGCATGCCCAGTACGCACATCTAGGGTATGTGTACCTTAATGTCTTCAGGGCGGTTTGCCTCGGTCCTTTTCTCTTGGAGCTTCTTCTGGATGGTGTCCAGGGTTGCCTCCACTGCTGGCTTAGCCAATTTATCAGACACATCCTGCTTCTTCTCTTCCTCCTTTTCTAGCTGGGAGCCAAAGCTTTTGGGAAGTGTATTGCTACGTTGACGCATCACAGGAGCCAGGTCTTCCTCTGACATCTTCAGCTTTGACTCTAGTTTTGGAAGAGGAAAAAAGAAATAAAAGGAGAGTGTATTTTCAGGATAGGCACTAGATGGAACCACTGCAGGACAATTATGTTGAGTTTGAAGTTCACGTGCTAGGATATCTCACCTTTCAGCTGTTTCCGAAACTTTGCAAGGTCATTTGTCCACTTCAGCACCTCCAGGTTGGCTGCTTTGTCACTGTGTGATGGCTATAAGGGGGAGGACAAATAGATGGGGATGCTTTTTAATGACTGGAGATGATAGATATTGAAAGCAAGGGTTGCATTCAAGAGCTTATTTGCTCTGATGAAAGCTGGAGGACCTTCTGGCTACCAGGAACCTCTTTGCATGTGTCACAGAAGCTGGGGCTGGTGGTTGCACAAAAGACTTGGGTAGCCTCTCTGCATGCTCCTGGCATCTTTCTTACTCTACCAGTACTGCTTAGCATAGGTAATATTCTAAAGGAAATAGCAATGGATGCTTTGTTATTGGACTTGCTTCTAAAAAAGCAAACCTTCTCTCTGCAAATGTCAAAGGCTCTTCAAAGTGTCCCAGGTAGGAGGGCAACAGACACCATCACAGAGAAATGCAACCTCGAAAAACCCCAACACGCAAATCTGTAGCATTCCTTAGCCAGCTGAAAAGAGTGAATGGAATGGCTCGATCCTGTGCATGTTTACTCAGAAGTTCGTGATTTCACCTGAGTTCAATGGGACTTGCTCCCAACTTAAGTGGGCACAGGACTGCAGCCTAGGAATGAAAGGTCTTAAAAGGCTGTCAATCATTTCCTTTGCTGTGCTACCCACAGAAAAAAAATTGCCACTTAGCAATACCCTAACCCTCAGGACAACTGACACTGAACAGCTTACTCTGTATTTCCTCTCCTCTTCAAATTTGTCTTCAAACCTCCTGATCTTTTTCTTCAGTCCTTGAATCCTGCGGGTCAGCTGCGCTGGTGTTAGATCTTCTCGGTCATCTTCATAAGACCCCAAAGAAGAACTTCTTCTCCTGTGATGAAGGCGAGGAAATGACTGAATTTTAACAGGAAAGAAGGCTCTATACGATACAGAGAACTCCAGATTCCTCAAGAAGCCAGTAAGATCCTTATACAGGAGCAAAGGAAACTTGCCTAATAATATCAGGTCAGATTATTTGTCCCTCTAGCCCAGAACTCGTATATTCTGATTGGCAGCATCTCTCCAGGCAAAAGTCAAGACCTTAAAAGATGCTCCCTGCCCCACCGCAGTCTCAAGTCAACAATAGCGAACTCAGGTGTTGAGTGCTGACAGAAATGAAATCAAAACAGGGTCTACAAGAGGCAGGTACTGACATTCTCAGGAAAACCCTGAAGTTGGTAGTAATAGGAAAAATATTTTAAAACAAAACCAAGAAGGCAACCAACACCAAAAGCAGTCCAATGAGGACCAAGCATGTTCAGAAGACACGAAATGCTGAGCATCAGTTGGAAAAGGAAATGAGAAAACAAGAGAGAGATGCCTCACTTGAAGAGAACCACACCATGCTTTCAAAAGCACATAGCTTCCCCCAAAGGATTCTGGGAACAGTAGTCCATCCCTCACAGGTAATTCCTCATTCCACTGCACCTATGTTTTCCGCTAAAAGCAGAGGTACTTATTCTGGCCTGTTCTGGGGTCTTTTTGGAGTGACCACTTACCCACCTACCTCATGAATGAATGTGAGTTGGGAGGAGAAGGAGGAACTTCTGTGTCATCTAGGTACAGCTGACTTTGCCCGTAGGCATAGAAACGAGGAGATAGCATTGGGTCGCTATCTTCATCCAGCAGCTGGCGAATGAGGCGGCCAGCCTGAGGAGAGAGGCGAGCTTCGTTGGAATCTAAGCCATCGCGTTGCCAGGAGGAGAAGGCAGGGACGGGCTCTGGAAATCAATTGGAAGGGAGCAACGATGGATTATTGACTTTTTTTTAGTTGAATAGGTCTGATTTTCTAGTATGGTCAATAAGGATTGTTTCCCAGCTCCCCTAGACAAATGCTCCTCAATCTCTGAGTTCCTCAGAGGTTGTTAAGACAACTCCCACCATCCCCAGTAGTCAGGGATGATGGGAGTTGTAGTCCCATCAACCTCTGGAGACTGAAGAGGCTGCCCTAGATCAATGCTAATTATCATGCCATTTCTGTTGGTCCTTGAACCTCGCTAGAACTGGCAACACACTAGTGTGAAGAAGAAATCAGAGCCAGGAAATTGTCATTAAGGAGAAAGGCTGAAGCATGAAACAATAACACACATTTTAAAGGGGGTGTGGTGAAGTATACACAAACAAGGCTAGAATGTGCCTAACCTTATTTTGGGTTGTGGTCAATCAAGGAAATGGGCCTTCACTCATTATTTTGAGTGTAAGGTCAGCACTAGCAGAGATTTTCATTTTACAGCAACTTTCCCCAGCCTGGTGCCATCAACATGTTTTAGACAGGCCCATGACCAAGGATGATGGACCTTGTAGTCCAAAATACATGGGGAGAACCAAGTTGGGGAAGGCTGCTCTACGGCCAGGTTTGTTTCAGTCAGTCTCTGGGAAGATGAATGGATTGCTGCTCCACTTAAGAGTGGGATGTATCAATATTTTCAACATGCACACAGCTAATTTACGCTAATCACAGACACAAGTCAACAGCACATGCCCTGAGATCCAGAGAGGTATCTTCAGATACCTTAACTCTACACATCATATTAGCTGGTGCCTCTTGAATTGGCTCATACTGCATAAAAACAAATGCCCCTAAGACGACCATGAAGCCATAGTAACCTTCAATACACAATCCCACCAAAAGCTACAACAGCCTGATACATTTCATGATGTTCAACAACAGGGCTGGGCAATGTGCTCTGGCATCTATTTTGCGATATCCTGTACTGTTATCCAACTAGAAGAAGCTATTACTAAAGTAGTAACTATAGATTGAAAGGGGTGATGGCTGTTGCATCTGCATGCTTTTATCATGTTTTAATTCAGCATTGAAGTGACCATCCCTTGCTTTCTCAACTGATACAGGGAACCAGGCTATAGCTCAGCGGTGCTACAGAGCTTTTGCACATTTGAGGCATCAGGTTCCATCTATGGAAACCACAGGAAAAGAAACCCAGGAATCAAACTTGGAAAGGACATAGGATCTTGGAGAGTCCAAGCATTCCATGCCTGGCAAACCTCAGTAAAGACACCTCTATTTAACAGCTGTTGGAAGACTCCAGTAATATACCAAGGGTCCCCAAACATATTTCTGTTAAGAACAAATTTCAGGTCCAATGTCAATCCTCCTGTATTCCCAAAGATGGAGACCGTCTACCTGACCAAGGTTGGCCACTCGTGCCTTCCCAGCATGCTCTGCTGAAGCCTTCCTCTTTTCCTTTGTGACATCATCAAACCTTATGCTACCTTGCATCTGCAGCCAAGCTTCTGTTATTTTGAATGATCAGGCAACAGGCATTTACCTCTATCCTTTCTCAACTCTTCTGTGAAATAAAGAATAGGCTATAATGTTTAGATTCAACCAATCCCATTTTCACATCTCAGACTAGCACCAAAAAGTACAAATCAGCTCATATCTGGTGGCTGGCCTTCATTGGCCAGTTTTAAGTATAACGTGTTTTGTATGAGAGATTGAGAAAGGGAATAAATCAAGACAGGAAACCAGGATGATCAAGTGTATTGGAACACACTGTAAAATAATGCTTTGTCTTGTGACCAGTCTCACCAGATCCCACGAGGACTCTTAATATTCTGTATTTGGATAGTTTACTAAGCTGGTTTGCATGCTCCTACTTAGCTTCTCGGGATTAGGTGGTTTAAGATTTGTGGCTTTGAACTTGTAATTCTGAAAGGGAACTCTGGAGTCAAAACACAGCAACTGCCCCCCAGTTGGTACAACTTTTAGGAAAAAGTGGAACAGCTACAAAAAGTCTTATCGAGCTTTAAAAATAATGCTTTTCCTGCTTCTAAAGTGCTTAGTTCTGATCTTGTACTAGTCAGTCACCAGGTCTTTGGCTTTAGTAACTTGGAACTCTTTTGTTGTGTCCAGCTAAATCACCCCACCCCACAGTCATTCACCGCCAACTTTCCTGCATCAATGTCCAGCTTATACATCCAGCATAATCAAGGGGTCGATACTCCTGATCCACACTGCTGAAGCGTGTTTGAATACTTCCCCCCAGAAAAGGCCTCCCTGTATGAGAAAACTGAAATATCAGGGAGAAGGATTAGGCCTAGTCTTCTTCCAGGTGAGCCACTTTTCAACATGCAGTGAGATATGCTTCACCCCCCCCATCCCCACAAAAAAATTAAATAAATAGAAGAACATTCATGCTTCCAACCTTCACCTTCACCCCCCAAGCATAATGGGAAAGCTTTATCATTTGATGTTGATGAACAGATAAACTGGCAGGGCTTGCCCTACAATTCAACCCGCTCCCCATCTCTGCTCTTGTCTGTGCCCCCTAAGTTGGCCTGCTGCCCTCGAGTACAGTGGAGGATGCTGTCCCACCATCAGTGTTGAGGTAAAATCCAACTGGCAGTTCAGTTGAATTTTTGTACTTGGAATGAGGGGGCGCCATTTTGTCCTTTGCCTTAGGCGGTGAAATGACTCCTGAAAATACCCACTGCCCAAAATCTCCAAGTCAAATGGTTATCTAACGGGGATACTGTTGACATTTGGGAAATCCCATATTATCTATCCGCCACTCTGTCCTAGCACGCCAACTGCAAACTCTTCTTCCCAGTTTTCGAGTTGCTATTCTTTAAGCAAGGAAGGGAGGGAATGGGAGGGTCATATGGCAAAAGTTGACAACATAAGCAGAGAGGAATTTGGCCTGGATGAACCATTTTTGAAAAAAATATGTTGTAGAGGGCTTGTGGAATTTCCAACAGATGTAGGCAGTGGGAAGTAGCTTATGGCTGGAAAGAACGCTAGGACAAATTTTGGCAAGGGAAAGTCTATTAATGGCTAGTTATAAATACATCCTCCATGTTTACAGCAGTAGTCCTGTGGCAGATGCTGGGGGTAAAGATAACAGGGAATGGTTGTCTTCATGAACAAGCTCTGCTTCCCAGAGACATCTGATCGGCCACGGTTGTCAACAGCAAGGTCATTTCTACATACTTAGTACCTAGTTCTTACAAATATGCCAGCAAAGACGAAAGATAAGAAATAACTACTGAATTTGCTCCACTGAAAATTAACCACATGCTTCCAAGCAGTTATATGCTTCTTTCTGTTTCACCACCTGGGGTGCACTTACAGAAACCAAGCAACTGGAGGAAAACGACAGGGATTTCGCACCATAAAGCTGTAAAAACTGGTTGTTCTGAAAGTTAGATGGAAGCTTTATCACATGATCCTGCCATCAGCTCTACAGGCTTGCCTGCAACTGCATAGGTGCCTATGAAAGTGCTAACTCTCTTAATACCTCTGTAGTGACAAATGATAGCAGCACAGAAGGTGTTAAAAGCATCCGAGGCAATACAGCATGCCACCCTCTCTAAACTCAACAGGTCAGTATGGTTAATTTCAAGACTGGAAACATTTACTTATTTCACACCCACAAAGGAAAACCAAACAACAAGACCATACCCTCCTTTAGCACTTAGCTATCTGAAATATTTAGTCTATTCTAAACAGTTAACATATTCAACATATTTAAGGATTAACTGTATACATGTTATAAAAACTACTATACAGATACCATCAGTGTCACAAAAATTCTAGTCACAAAACAGTACAAATTGTACATGGTGTAAATTACAAGCAACTATATAGGGCAAAACCACAAAAAGGACAGAAAAATTAGTCACTGTCAGCACTTAATTCAATAACTACTAGCTCGTTTCCCAAAATATCTGAAGCGGTGCCAAACTGCTACAATCAGGCAAGGCCATCTCATGCCTTTTGAAAATGTTCCCTTCTTTGTTTGAACTTCCGTTCAGTGGCGTCGCCTCACAGACAAGTAGGATTCGCTACAGATCACTGTGACATTATCCCATGCCCTATGTGATCCTTGAGTGGTTGGGAACATCAAAAGTAGTTCTTCCTTGGTTACATTTGAAGAAGAAGACTATTACCTGCAAATGCTCAAGCTACAATATGAAGTTGTCCCAGTAAGCAAGGCCAAGAGGACTAATGGGTTTTGGGGTGAGCAAAAAGGGTTCCAACAGAAATGTAGCAACGAGCATGGGTTGTCTAGTATGGGATGAAGGGTCATGAGACCCATCGCCAAGTGTGGTGGGGGTACCTGGTGATGGGTAGCCAAGGAGGATGGAGTAATAGTTGTGAGATTGTGGTCCTGAAGAAAACAGAAAAGCAACATGCTAAAAAAGGGTGGGAGCTGATCAGTTGAAATGATTTTTTTTTGGGGGGGGGGGGGAGGACTGTAGGAATAAATAGCTCTCCTTCCTGCCACCTCTGCAAATATATGTGTGTTTGTAGGAGTAAAATATATTGGACAATATTACTGTAAGGGGCAGATGAAGTGCAACTATGTATGGATTCAAAAGTACCACTTATTGGTTCTTACTGGGTGAAAACTTTCTCCAAGTAAATAAAAACGTGAGTGGCAAACTACGCCATAAAGGAAGCTCAGTGTAAGTGGCCTGAGCAGCCACATACTTTGGCTCGTTGATGTGAGAATGGTGGTTGAGTTTAATATTCCTACATTTTTATTTTTTGAAGTCAGCATAGGTGGATGCCAGACAATCACCCCCAATTGCAGAACCTAGTCAACACAAATTTTGGCTTGGCCAGCAAGGCCAGCAAAAATGGTGGTGCTTTGCTTGGCATTTCCCCATAGCATTTATCTCAGCTGAATCTGTGAATTTCCTGCCATGAAATATAGTGTGCTCCCCAGTGCTGAGCTCAGTAGAAACAGTTCCAGTGAACTATCACGTGCGGAACAATCCTATGGACATTACTCAAAGCATATGTCCCACTGAGTTTCACTGAATTATTATAAGCGATTTGTGTCAGAATGCAGAGAGAAGCCTCTAAGAAACAGGCTTATCCAATAAAGTGTGTTAGAAGTTATCCTTTGCATTACAAAGTTTGAGAATGTACTTGGGAGCCAACCACTGTCCTTTGCTTTTCCAGATTCTTACAAAGTGTTTTACTCCTTTATTAGCGTCCTCCTGAAATACAGCCCTGCAAATAAAACCACCATTGCTATGTATAAAATCACACAGGTGTAGTGATAAAGAATCAGTGATACCTGCTACACTTATAACTGCATGTTAGCTTCTTGATATGGTTCCACACACACCCAATAAACTTTTTCAAGCAATCCTGGGTTATGCTGAAGGAGTCTTTTGCTTCAAGGCCAATTTCAGCTCAGTGAACCTTAACTGGGGGGGGGGGGGACGACATTTTGGAAGATCTTCTGCAACGTGATGAGTTGCAAACAGTGATAACATTTCCAGATACGAACGCTACGGAAAATCTCCACAAGCGTACATTAAAATGGTATGTGGCGAGTGAGGGTGCTCATATAACATGGACGCCACACCTCCCTCAGCCCACCTCAACAGCTGTCTTGCAGGAAAGGGCGCACTCTGTGCCACAAATTATGGTATGGTAAAGGGGACAATGCGGGACTAAGTGAAATGCTCCTGGGTTTCTTTGTTTACCAAATGGGTGGCAGCAACACCATTTCACAGCCCTTGTTTTGGGGCTTCAAAAACGGTAAGATGAGATTTCAAGTGACACCACCTCTTTTAGCCCTTACATAACCCTCATATTTTCCCATGTTATCACGCAGGAGGGTGGGTGACACAGAAGCACCCTTGTGGAAATAAGCGTTGCTTGGAGCTTTCGCTTTTAAAATGTCCCTGTCGTAGAGAGGAACTTCTGCCTCAAAGGACGTGAGATTCTCAAGGTAAGACTCAACTGCCCTCTTGCCTCTCTCTCCCAGCCACAGCCCTACTGGTATTTAATATCTAGACTTCAAAGCAGGGAAGGAAATACTTTGGTTCAACCAACGACAGCTGAATCCACAGGGGGCTGACAGAGGAACTCTCATCCAGGTCACCTTTGAAAAGATGAAAAGCAACTGTCCCTTTCCAGGGCATGGCTCATTCGAATATCCAGGAAACGTAATGAAAGATGAGCAGCACTTTAGACCCAAGGGGGGCACATCTAGGAAATTATCAGCTTGCAAAACTAAAATCATGTCACCTGGTGTCTTCTATCAGCAACACCCACAACTGCTGGTACTGCAAATTTGCATATAGCTGCCTTAATCAACCCTGCTTTAAAATTCTGAACTGATAACATAAGTGGCATGCATGTATAAATTGACATAAACTCCAAAAGGTGTCTATCTAAAAAAGACAATTTTCCCACTCAGTTTGCTTCACTTTTGTATAGAAAGGGGGTATCTGCTCTTGCCCTCAAACTTACAAACATAAGAACTCAGTAATAAGCTACCATTAATTACATGTATAGCAAGAGGAAGGTTCAAAATTCACAGAGTGTTAGAAACCCCAAACTCTGCATTCCAAAGAACAAGACCAAATACTAGCCTTTCAGCACCATTACTGAAAATTTCCCCTGCAATTTCAGCTTTAGAAAACTCTGGGAATGAGGATACAAAAACAGCCATTTCACAGAAAAGAAAAATGCCGCTCCTAGCTTCCCTTTCTTGGAAAGATAAAAATGTCCCATTCAAAACCGCAGTTTTCATGAATGTAAACAAACGAAAGTGATTTCCCCCCTCCCACCTTTGCTCCTCTCCCAGTGGATATTCCAGTGGAAGTGTGCCTGTGTGTGTCCAGGCATATGAAAACCATTAAAAGGGCTGATGCAAAACATCTCTGCCCTGTCAAGCTGAGAAAGAGCAACCAGATCATTTGAAGCACAATCAATTTAAGATATTTAAAGCAAGGGGAAACCCTACCAAACACTGTAGTTTTTTTATATTGTAATTTTATGGTGTGAACCACCCTGAGATCTATGGGTATAAGATGGTGTACAACTTTATTATTATTATTATTATTATTATTATTATTATTATTATTATTATTATTTGTTGTTGTTGTTGTTGTTATCATCATCATCATCATCAACAACAACATAATTTTACATGCAGGGAAAAACACATACACACACAAATGAATTTCATATAAGTTCCATAGGACTAGTGGAGTGGGAAAGTACGCAAGTTTTGTCCAATGCTCATATTTGTTATCTGAACTTGGAAAAGCAGAAGGAAATCCCCTCCAGATAAGCAAAATAAAGCTGATGCTCTGGGTTTTGCCTGGTGACACCGCTAGGAATACTAGAGCATTATTCTTTCAGCTGCCCCCTGATTAAGCAAGTAAAAAGGGCAATTTAAAAGACATGGACATTCACTTTCTTTTTCTCCAAGCCATGTGTCCCCACATCCTTTCCTGCTGCTGCAGGTCAGTCACCAAAGTGGAGAGGGAAGACAAAACACATAACCACACCGCCGAAAGAGATCTTTCACTTGTGTGAGCCTACCTTCCCAGTTGCTGTCGTCACTGCACAAGGCTGTCAGGTCCAGTCGAGGCACTTCGGACACAAAGCTCTCTTCTTGGCCATCGGCATCTTGGTTCCTCTGTAATTTGGCTTCAGGGATGCTGGGATGCTCCTGAATCTTCATACCTGAATTCTGCAACAATCCCCCAGAACAAGAAACAAATTCACAGAGTTGTTTTTTGCAATGTTCAGTGCAAGAGAGGGGGAAGAAAAAAACCAAAACAGACGCAGATGCAAGTTCTTGCAAAAATAATAATCAAGTATGCTTCTTCTCTTTTATAGATAAACACAAAACAACAGTTTTTGGTGCTTTTCCAGCTTAGTATCCAAATAATCTTCGCTCAGCCCTGCCCCCTTTCAATTTTAATTGGTCACTAGTATCAGAAAAATAATAAAATCCTTTTCTCCAAAAACTTTATCCTTGGCTTAAAATGTCACAGCAAGCAGTCCGGAGGGGGCTTTTCTCTCCATAACTGCAAACAGCAGCTGATATAGAGTCTCTGGTTGCTGAATGAGATACAGAAGGAGGCAGAACAGACGATCTTCTGAAGCACAAGGCTTTTGAGGCAGTCAAAAACCCCCACCACCCGTTGCTAGGGCTGCTGTAGCAACGAAATGTGTCTTTTGGAAACAGACACCACCATCTCCCTGCTCTCTCTCTGGAGGAAGCTGAGCCGCCTGACAAGGAGAGCCACCAGCGACGACAACGTCTGCGAAGGCTCTCCGGGCAAGCTCTGCCGGCGTAGATCAATTAGTGCCCGTTAAGCTGCGCTGGCTGCGGCTTGGCTTCCTGTGGTTGTTCTCTAGCTGGGTGTGGGGGGAGAGCAGGACTATTTATGGAGGAGCTCTGGGACACGGTTGCGCAAGCCCAAATTCTAAGGGGGTTTGGGCACTGAACAACTGGAGGCTGCGGGACAGAAGCCAGAGGACTGGGAATGCTTCCTGCTCATCTTCTCTCTGGCCCCCACCCACAATTCCTAAACTGCCAAGGAGGTGATCTATAATTTATATGGGAGGGCGGGGGGAAACAGCAGCTCTTTTGCTGGGCTAGCACTCACTCAAACGACATCGGAGATGTATTTTGCCTCTGGGAACACAGAACTCGTTGCTCTCGGTCCCCTCTGTTATTTGCTTTTGCGCGCTTAACTTGTTTGACTTCACCTGCTGAGTTCTTAGCCCTGCCTGCCCCCCTCCTCAGTACAAAACTTGCCTTGGGCCCACTTAACTTGCAGGATCGCCTTATCCCCTATGTGCCCACTTGACTACAGTGGTACCTTTTGGTTACAGATGCTTCAGGTTACAAACTCTGCTAACCCAGAAATAGTACCTCGGGTTAAGAACTTTGCTTCAGGATGAGGACAGAAATTGCGCAGCAGCAGCGGGAGGCCCCATTAGCTAAAGTGGCACCTCAGGTTAAGAACAGTTTCAGGTTAAGAACAGACCTCCGGAACGACTTAAGTTCTTAACCAGAGGTACCACTGTACTTAAGATCTGCAGAACAGGGACTGTTGCAGGTGCCACGTAATATTGATTCCGTAGTTGAAAGAAACTTATCTTTCAGTGTGGCAGCACATACAACTTTGGAACTCCCTATTGCTTGACCTGGGCAGGTGCCTTCACTTTTTTCTTTTTGGTACCAACTTAAAACATGGGATGTAGCTGTTGCTGCATTTTAATCTTTTTAACTGTTGGTTTTGATTGCCTTTTCTCAATTTTTAAAAAAACTGTTTTCATTGAAAATTTTAATATTTCCTGCAAACTACTTAGAGGTTTTATTACAACCGAGTGGTATATAAAGTTAAAACAAAAACAAAAACGTCAAGGTTGAGAGGTTCGGTCCATAGGGCAGTTATCAATACAAAAAATGATCTTTACCATTAAAAAAATGGAAGAAGGGAGTGAGGTTGGGATGTCCATTTCGATTTGCATTTTAATAAAATATGGAAAATAGCAACTATCAAAGACAGACAATGCTGTAAGAAACCTAATTTAAACAAACAAACTTCTGTCCTATGGAAAATAACAATATATATGATTAAACTGAGCTACACATTCAAATAGGGTCTAGTGCACATCTTGAGCATATTGGCTTGGAAGTCAACCTCACTTATTTTGGTTGAACCTTCTTCCAAAAATGTGTGCTTAGGATCACAGTCAGGAATGGTAGGCATGCTTGCTCAGAAGTCTGTCTGACTTGCTCACTTTCCAGTTAAGCTCACAGGGTTGAAGTTTATGGGTGCAATCCCACTCTCAGAGGAATCAACAGGAATACCTCCATTTTTGTGTTATCGCAGCCCATTTCGGAGTTGCTCTTTTTAAAAATGTAGGTTACATTCATTCTGAGGCAAATGCACTTCCTCTAGAGCCTGAGTTAAATGGATAGCATCCTGATTAGGATTGCAATTAATCAGGTATGCATGTAACAGGAGCAACAACAGATTGTAACAGCGCAATCCTATGCGTACTTAGAATTCCACTCTGTTCTGTGAGGTTTACTCTACAGTAAGTGCATATAGGACTGCAGACTTAAGTAGGGGATCTGGGTCCACTGACAGGGAGCCAGGGATGTTGCATTAAGAATCTAGATTTCAGACCCAGGAAGCTGCACACATTAAGCAGATTGCCTGAGCAAGGAGGATGACGACGTACAAAATGTAAACAATTGCCCCACGTTAGCGCTAGAGAATCTAAAGGGTAATAATCTGCTCGTATGGCACATTTCTACTTGGCATACCAGATACAAGACGAGAGACAGAGACAGAAAGAGAGAGAGAAAACTCTGTTCAAAACAGGCACATTTCCTTGGCTGAATTCATTCTGAGTTTTAAAGCGACAGTGATGCGGCAACAAAATCAACTATTCCTCACAACTACAGATAGATTTGCTTTCCCAAATGCTGTGCCTGGCATGTCTCTTGCTTTGGATTTCGTGAAGGAATAAAGATGGGCAGCTGGAGGGTTATGACGGAACAAAAGTTGATGGCAACAGCTATAATGACCTGATGAAGTCTGGGTTGGAGAATGGTCTGTGGGGGGCTTAGAGAGAATATGCTGCCCTCGAGTAGCCATGGATTGGAGGGAATAAAAACAACCCCAATGTATTATTTAATGCAAACTGGCTGGTGGATGTCTCCCGTATGAAAAGGAAGGATGGAAACAACCCAATTTAATTTGTTAGTTGGTTAAATAGGTAAGTAAATAAGCACATGCAGAAAAACTAAGCAGCTCTAAAATAATATGAAAGCTCAATGAAGGAAATATTTTGCTCGAAAGGAGAAACATACATCTTTTATGTCGAAAGCTCTGGCGTTTCAACTGTTTTGACCCCAATCAATTGCACAACTCTTCTCTTTCGTTTTCTTCTGTTTTAACGTATATTGCAATTGTTTAAAAAAGACAGAGATAGAAACATTGTGAAGTATGTTGTTTTTTTTAAATAAGGAAAACACACATGCTTGACCGGCATGTTATTAAGCCAAACCAACGTCAAAATGACAATTCTAGGTATTTATCCACAATTCGCAAGAACATGTCCTGTTGCCTAACGAACGGAGTATTTGAAGGCTAAAATAATACTTCAGGAACAGGGTTTGTCACAGGGTGGGAATGAACATTCTTAATGCTCTTTCCCTATAAAACAAGCTGTACCACGGCACTGTAACTTAAGACTCCCAATGATCTTTCCAAGTAACTTAATAAAACTGTGTCAGGAGTCTGAGTCCTTCTCTCCACATAGTGAGTGAGACGTATCAACTGAGAGTGTACATCCAGAACATTTTTCTGCCAGTAACCAGAAGTAAACAGAACCAGAACGTTCATAAGGAGGAAGAACAAGCCATAATGTTACAGGTTGAAGTGCATTTCTGCACCAACCTATTCCTCCTTTACAGCAGGTGTTAAAACACACACATCAGCTTGGGACATTTTTTTAAAAAACGCAGTCGCCATTGCCATGTTTTGCCTCTGACATTGAATAGCAGGCTGCACGGCTTTGGGATGAAAGTGGATTTCGGTGCTTTCTCCGCTAAGTGTTGGTTACACTCGGCGAGCTACTTGCTCATTCATGCGGCTCGTAATGCAATGAATAATCCATAAGCCCTTCTGCAAAATAATGGCAGCTCAGAACCCAAGGGAGATGCAGGGAATTTGCAGACACATTCCGAATGCACATGGACGACTCGCTGTTGCCACAAATGTTATTTTTACTTTTGCTTCTTCTGACGGCTGCTTATATCCAAGCACTGTCATGTACCTATTTGCAGCATCGGCGGGGAGGATTGTCAGGAAAGTCAAATATCTCTGCTGACGGGGAATAAGCTCAAGCTCTGGTAGAAATAAGAGATGAGATTGGCCACTCCCTGACAGTTAACTAGCTCGCTCATTCTAGCTTGGGACTTCAAGGACTACAGTGGTACCTTGGTTCTCAAATGCCTTGGTACTCAAACAACTTGGAACCCAAACACTGCAAAACCGGAAGTAAGTGTTCCAGCTTGCGAACTTTTTTCGGAAGTCGAACATGCTCCGTTTTGAGCGTTACACTTCCAATTTGAGTGCCACACTTGCATTTTGAGTGTTACGCTGAGGTCTGTCTGGTTTTGCTATTTATTTTGCGTTTTTGCGGCTCTTTGTTTTTGTGACTGCGTGGAACTTAGTTCAGCTACCGATTGATGGACTGTGTGACTGAAGTACATTTTCTATTGCTTTCATTTTATGGATCAATGGTCTCAATAGATAGTAAAATTCATGTTAAATTTAGGGATTGTTTTAAAAAGTCTGGAACGGATTAATCCATTTTGCATTACTTTCTATGGGAAAGCATGCCTTAGTTTTGGAACGCTTTGGTTTTGGAACGGACTTCCGGAACGGATTAAGTTTGAGAACCAAGGTAGCACTCTACATGCAAATCAAACCTAGAATGCATCTGGTCCCAGGGCATGGTCTGGATGGCAATGAAGCCACTTAGCTTAAGGTTCATACCTAGCCAGTGGCTGGATGGGGAAATGCCTTAGGAATCCCATGCATGACATCTTGGGATCCATCATGGAAGAAAGACTGGCTATATGGATAGGATTGGAACAAGCTACAGGGAAGAATAAGGCAGAAGCCTGGAAAAGGTGGAAATAAGGTGCAGCCAGCCTGCTCCTGACTAATCCTGCACTTAGATGAAACCATCTAAGAAGACAAGTGAAGCCTAGTAGGGGAAAGGAATGGAAGTCTCATTCTCCCTCTTGCCCTCCTACCTGTGTCCTACCTATATGATCAGGGAGGAGGCACAGGAAGTATGGTGGGAAGGGGTTGAAAGAAGGGATTCGGCCTTTGCAATAATACATGGATAATGAGATAATTCTACGGCTTTTCCTGCGATGAAAATACTTAACAAATTGTAAATTCTGTATAAGTAGATTTCCCCACATTTACTGCAGTGCTTCAAAGGGTCTGCAGCAAAGGAAACTAAACTCTGTGGTCCGAGTAAATAAGGCAGATTAAGAAAAATGGTGCCCATACAGTCATACCTCGGGTTGAAGTAGCTTTGGTTTGAGTGTTTTCGGGTTGTGCTCAGCGGCGACCTGGAAGTAATGGAACGTATTACTTCCGGGTTTTGCCGCTTGCGCATATGCTCAAAATGACATCACGCGCATGCGTGGAAGCGGCGAATTGCAACCCACGCATGCACAGACACGGATTGCATTTGCTTCAGGATGTGAACGGGGATCCGGAACGGATCCCGTTCGCATCCAGAGGTACCACTGTATTAGGCATTCTGCTTCCAAGATTTACATCAGAAACAGTCAACAAGGACTCCCACCCCCCACCCCGATGTTTCTGGAGTCCAATCAGCATGGCCAATGGTGAGAGATGTTTGGAGCTGGAGTCCAGTAACACCTGCAGAGCAGCACATTGATAGTCTCAATCATGGATGGCCAAATAAGCTCAGAATTCTCAGTAATGGCAGACAGAATGCAGGTGAGCGGAAACGGCCCTATCCCAGATGAAAACAAACATTATGGAGAGGCACAGTGGATCAGACCAAAGGTCCATCAAGCCAACATCCTGTTTGTAACTACAGGCAGCCAGCTGCTTCCTGGAAGCTGTGCACAAAGGCAACAGCAAACCCCCACACTGGCTAACAGCTGCGATTCAGAGGTACACCGGCAAGTTCTAGTGCTATGAGAGGGAGAAATAATTCGTCTCTTGCTTTTCTCTATACCAGGTATCCTACAAGCAAACTAAACTCTCCTTCAAGTGTGGGTCCTTCCATAGCAAAATAGCACCATCCACACACAGAAGGTGGGGGTGGTTAGCAGTTAGGGGAAACCCCAAGGTTATACAACTACAAAGAATTTAGAGCAGCAGACTTGGGGGGGCACCTAAAGGGAAGTGATTGAGTCCAGCGAGATCTGAGCATGCTCAGTGGCCATGGAATGTTGACTGGATTGTGGGGGTAGGAAACAGGAACCTAATGGGTGGGAAGAGGGGGAACGGAATGGAATGGAGTATCTTGGAAGAGACCATCCTGGAATGGAGTAGATTGTGGTGGGCTTGCAACCTGACAAGGAGAACTCCCCCCTCAAATCCCACTTATAACTTTATAAACCTTTATTATATCCTCCACAATCCTATTTATTTTCTAAAGTAAAATCCCCAAACTCTTTGATCATATGGAAGGTATTACTTCATGATCCCCCCCCCCCCCCCGTTTTGCTGTTTTCTGCACCCTTTCTTGGTCTACAGTATTCTTTTATTGCAATGGGAGGCGAGAATTGTATACAGTATTCCATATACAGGCACAGCACAGATTTATATAAAGGCATCACAATACTGGGAAACATCTATTTTCATTCCTTTTCCGATATAAAGAGCCTAGGGCCTGGGGCTCAGTGGCCAATAGGGCAGAGAGGACATGATCATCAGCAGCTTTAGACACAAGTAAGGAGTGTATAGGTTGCATCCTGTCACCAGCAGCAGACCAGCAGCCCAGACTCCAAGGTCCAACTATGGAAATTTACAAGTCCTGGCTGCCCATTGCCCTCTGCCCTCATCTGAAGGTAGGGTGGGCAGAGAAAAGGAAAGGGAGCCTGTTCTGCTCTGAATAACGTTGTTTGTTATCAGAGGTATGTTCCTAAGCCCCCCTAAGCAACAGGCTTAGAAGGGCTGTGGAATGCAAAAACTACTCTGAAAGAATGCAAACATTTTCTTGACCCTGTAATACCTGGATAATGCGATCTCTGGGCAAATGCTATGCCTTTCCCTGTGATGAAAATACTTACTGAATTTTAGATTCTGTATAAGCCAATTTTTAAAAACAAGTTCAGCGCCCCATTTTTTAAGGGAACAAAAATGTTTTGTTTTGAGAGTTCTATGTTAAAGTCCTTGAATTCAGGTGTGATAATGTAAACGTTCTGGTGGGAACTTTTATATTGTAATTTTAGGTTGTGAGGATGAGGTAGGAGGAGGGAACTTTCTACACTGCGCTGAGATCTCAGTCCGAGAAATAGTGACTTCTGAAAGGTCATCCAGTGAACTTTACAGACGCGTGAGGTTTTATTCCCAGCCTTAGCCCAACAGATGAGCCACACCGGATTAGTAGCTAGTTTCCCAATAACCTGAAAACAAATGCCAATATCTGTTGCTCTCTGCTGCTATTCCAGTACTCTTGGGAAGCCCCTCCACTGGACTGTTTCAAAAGCAGAGTGGTTATAAAAGTAGTGCCATGGTTGGGCCCCTCATCTAGAACTGCACTGCATGGCTGCTGCTGATCCTGAAAAACTTACAGGCAAATGTGCTTACTCATTTAGCAATGCACTTTCTCAGGATCATTAAAGCAAAGGCGACCCCTGGGAAGCCATTGACATTTATATCTGTGAAACTGTTTACTTGGGGTTAAGGTTCGTCCAAGAACACAGACCTGAGCTGCATTTGCTTTGCCCTCTTTGCCTGGTATGAGACACGATGGCATAACCCCCTCCTGATTGCACCATGGCAGCAGCTGGACTTGGAAAATTACACATAGGCACTCTGTGGCACAGGCCGTATTTAGGGGAAGGGATGGGGAGAAAGAGCAGCAACGCATCAGGTACCAGTTTTACTTCTCGTGTTGCACAACCTGGTGAAGGACAGACAGTCCCTGGCACTCTGTGAGCTTATCCTCATACTGGGTGGGTAGACAGAGAAGCTGAACAACACTAGCTAGTCCTGTTCCTATCATAATGAAGCAGAAGGACCACTGTGCTCTTGCCCTGCTTGTGGACTTCAAAGAGGCATCTGGGTTGCCGCAGTGAGAACAGAGTGCTGGGCTAAGCAAGCCCCTTGTTCTGATCTAGTGAAGTTCTTACGCTCTGACTTTCAGGGTTCTATGGGAAAACAGAAGAAATGATGCTTTTGAATTATGGTGTTGGAGGAGACTCTTGAGAGTCCCATGGACTGCAAGAAGATCAAACCTCTCCATTCTGAAGGAAATCAGCCCTGAGTGCTCACTGGAAGGAAAGATCGTGAAGCAGAGGCTCCAATACTTTGGCCACTTCATGAGAAGAGAAGACTCCCTGGAAAAGACCCTGATGTTGGGAAAGATGGAGGGCACAAGAAGGGGACGACAGAGGACGAGATGGTTGGACAGTGTTCTCGAAGCTACCAGCATGAGTTTGACCAAACTGCGGGAGGCAGTGGAAGACAGGAGTGCCTGGCGTGCTCTGGTCCATGGGGTCACGAAGAGTCGGACACGACTAAACGACAACAACAACAATGATGGGAAAACCACAATTCTGCTGAAGCACAGACTGGTATTCAATCCTACTCCTTCTTAGAGTAGGGCCACTGAAGCGAATAGACATTTCTACTCTGAGACATTTCTACTCTGGGTCTACTCTGAGTAGGGCTTAGTTGAATACAAGCCAGGGGGCCAGATTCAACTAATGGTGTTCTGCTAGTGGAAGCCAGCACAGACACTTTTGCTAAAAAAAACCAACAACCCTCCTGGAATAGTTAGAGCGTGGTGCTGAGAACGCCAAGGTTGCAGCCCCAGCCAGCAAGACTAGTGGTCACAGAGGATGGGCGCTGTCGTCCACAATAACTAGAGGCCGCCATATTGGCTGCTCTTCTTCTTAACCATAGTTTAGCATTGCATGTGACTGTGGCCACTAGGTCATGTTGCCCATGGTCGCAGATAACGTTGAATCTGGATAGAGGCAACGTGGGAAAACTGGACAAGAACAGAAGGGATAATGTGAGCCCGCATCTTTCAGCTCAGTTTGTTAGAGTGTGGTGCTAATAATGCCACTGTTGCAGGTTTGATCCCCGAAGGGACAGCTGTATATTCCTACATTGTAGTGGATTGGACTAGATTATGATTCTTTGATTCCAAGCCATTCCGGAGGATTGGGAGAATAAATAAAATTCAGCATGGCAGTGAAATGGATGACAATCTCCTTAGAATGGTTCTGAATTCCACCCAGAGAATCTAGCTTTCTAAAAATATCAGCATATTCTTTCTTTTTCTAATGTGAAGCATCTAATCCTTAGACTACAAAAGTGAGCCTGGCAAAATGACTAAACCCAGAGAAGATCCCATAGGGACTAGAGGGCAGATCTGTAGAACTCTGCACAATTCCCTGCCCCTCTCCATGGGCTTGTAAAGTTATGCAGAACAATTCATGCTAATTTGCATAATTTATGCCAGGCCAGAATATGGGTTATATCGGCACCGAACGCTTTTTCATTCTCTTTCAGCACTGGGAACATCCAGCTGTAATTCTCTTCCTTCTTATACTGAACCGAACGTGCAATTTTCCTTGAACAAGGACGAAACTTTACTAACCCTATTCAAAAACCACCCATGTCCCCTTGCTTTCTAGGCAGAAATACAAGCCTACAAGAAAGGAGCGATCACAATAAGAAAGGCGAAACGGAACCGACAGGGAACAAAGAGTTCTCGTGAACGTGCGGCTGCCCTCTCTTAATCCCTAAACCCCAAAGGGAAGGAACAGATTTTCAATTCTGGGGAAGAAAGTATTAAGGAGGGGAGGGCAAAATCCTCCAGGATTAGGGGAGGGGGAACATATAGGAAAAAACATCCACTTCATAGAAGCGAAGCAAGGAACACAAATTGCTCTCACACCACTGTGAGCTAATGGGTCACATGGAGCGTCTGACAAGGTGCTTTATGAAACTCCACAACAAACTAGGATGCTAACTTTCCTAACCAAGTAGAATGGCAAAGAAATGAAGCATTTGTGAAGCACCAAGTCCGTGTTGCAAACCTCACCACTGCCAATAGCTGACTTAAGGACCTAACAACACATTACGTTTATTTACTTAAGCATATACATTCTGCCCTTCTGGTGCAAGAGCACCACTCTCAGGGCAGCTTACAACATTTTAAGCTGCACTTTTACAAAAACAGCAGTATGTAAAGTAGTGAGCCAAGGAGACAGGATAAGCAATATCATACAGAAGTTTCATCAGCAAGTAATCCAAACTGGGATTCATGGCTAAAGCTCCTTCTTCACTAACCAAGAGCCATGTTTTGGTTTTTTTGGCCAAAGGATCAAATACGTCACAACAAATAAACACACTAACCTGAGGATGCCTTAACAAGTCACTGTCACTTTCATTGTCTTTGCTGCAAAAGAGAAGAAATAGTTTGGCTCAAAAGTGTATCATAATGAAAGCTAGTGACAAGCTCAGCATTTTAAACAATGGCCTGGTTCACATTTCACATTAAACTATCGTTAAAAACAAACTATAGTTTAAATGTGGATGAGCAGCATGACCACTCTGCTTTTCTCCAATTCCCATTGTGCTGTGGACAAAACTGGCCAGAGACTCATTTGATGTGTTGTCCAAGCCTGGGCTTGCGCCTTGCTGTACTCCTAAAAATCCCCACAGCTGGTAATGAAGGTTTTTTCTTGGCTTATTGCTCAAGGTTTGCTTGGGAAAAACAAACCATGAGCCTAGATTTGGAAAACTAAAGAAGTTAAGACTCTAGTTTGTTTCCTGGCTACTCATGAGCAGCAAGATCAGAGAAGGAGCAAAGCAAGTACTTTACAGCAGTGTGCGCAAGCATGCTGTGCATTCACATGAAACCATAGTTTGTTTTTAATGGCCAATGACCATTACCACTATTGCTAATCTTTTAAAAGGATGACTGAAAATATTTTGAGGTTTGATACTTTAAAAACTAAGTCATCCACTTTAAAACTTACAAAACCAAGTCATCTACTCTGAATGGGAAATATAAATGGAATAGAATGGAGACCTGAATGGAAAATATGAATGATCAACCAGCAAGGTAATGCTTAATAAAGGCAAGTTCAAATCTATCAAATGCTGAAGAATTCTGCATGCAATTTTTAAACTTCTATGTTCCAGAAAATATGAACTACAGGGCTCTCAAAGTGGCTGTGTGCAAGCCAATGCAATCTAAAATAAGGCATTTTGTTACTAATGAACCTGACTCCGAGTCAGCAATCTAGTTTCAAAGTATAAGGAGATTCTCTAGTGTTGGGATTCACTGAAATCTTAGGTCAGAGTAGATTCCAAGCAAGTCACCTGTCTTCAGAAAACACTTCCATGCCATCTGGTCCTGTTTTGTCCACTGGTCTCAAGGAACCAAAAGTTTCCATTGCCTGTAAAACATCAAATATTAAGAAAACTTCTATGAATCATCCATTTTTAAAGTGGTAGCTGAAAGCATCTTTCATGCAATAATGACCTTAGCACACACAACTCTATGATATAAGTAGCAAAGTGCAGATGACTATGAAGGTTCTTCCATGGGAAGGTTTGAGAGGTGCAATTAATGGGAAAGCAAAAGATGAAATCAGATATAAATAGCTCTTTATGTCTACAAAGCCACAGTCTTCACTCATGATACTTCACCTTTCCAAACAGTCCCTTCTACACAGATCTCACTACAACAAACAGGCCACATTCAAACCATCACATCTCAACCTGTTAAGGTAAGATACACAGAGACCTTTTGCTTCCATATGCAGCCCCTTGGCTCCTCCCTTTGCTGTGAGCCTCAATTAAGCCAGGAAATCTCCTAATTAACCCCCAGTTTCCTGTTTCATTTGAACTGGGTGCAAAGGCTTCTTGTTGTGTGTTGTCTTAATAAACCAAGCTGTGATCTTTCAAACTGGACTACTGTCTCCCCACGGGGCCCCCATTTCTGGGTCATTCTCACCCCACTTTTTTTTTCTTCCTTGCAAGAACTAGCCACTCATTCCATACCTCTCACAAGCACCCTGACTTGGTTGTCTCTTTGATCGTATAAGTACTATTGCATCCCCCTCTTTTTCCTTCCCATGTCCCTTTCTGGGGACACCTCCAGACACCCTTTTCTGTTAATTTGTCCTCATGATGCTATCGGGGCAGTCACACATGTTCCTGCTTTCAACACTCTTTGCACCTGCAGATGTTTTGGGGTCACACCGCTTGGTTTCCAGTGAAATCCCATTCTGGTTTATTTCTCCCCGCAACCCACTCTTTCATTGTGCTATTCCCCCTCTGGACAGCAATAATGTAGCATCGGGGAAGCATCTCATAACAAACTAAAACAGAATAAACCCAACACTGATGGAATATTATTATGCAAAGAACATGTTGCAGAAGATACCTGCAATACAACACCAGTCTGGGAAGACCCTAGGCCTTTGCACCAGGTGAGTAAACAAGTCTTTCCTTTGAAATAATCAGGAGTTGCATCTGAAATAGTTGCAAGCTACATGATTTCAGGGCATGGTCCAAAGGCACATGCCTTAATTTGCTGAAGCTAAGCATTTTTGGGTCTGGTTGGTGCCTGAATGAGTGACCACCTGGGAACCACATGAATGCCATCACAGGTTTCATGGCAGAAGATACAAATGTAAGAAAACAATTTCTTTTTAAGCTCTCCAATTCTAGTTTGGCAGCCCTAAAACCACTCGCCTTGCCTTTGTTTGCTTATTTATCCAAAGGTATAAGAAAGGCAACTGGAATGTATGTATACATTTGCTTAAAAAGTAAGAAGGATTTCAAGATCCAAGCAGAACACCTTGTGCAAATCATAGCTGTGTAAGTGAGGGTTTTGGCAATGTAGCCGAAGAGAACCAGAGAAAAAAGTTTGCCATAACTCCAAAACTACAACATATCAAGCATTCAAAAATTGGTTGGCTTCCACACATTACACTGCCTATTTGTATATCCATTGATGGAAAAGTTTGGTTTCTATAGGATACAGGGCACAGCTGACGCCTGAATCTGCAGACAGAGGAGTCAGTCTTGGGTTGGCAATGTTCACACCTTGTCACTATGGACAGCCACCTTCCACTGCAAAGGTCAAAGAGGGATTTTCTAGCAAGCTGTGGCAGAGAAGCAACAAGCCGCAAAGAGCTTAATAACCCTGCCTTGCGATCACCCTCCAGCCTCTTCTCCGACGCCTGCTAT
Organism: Podarcis siculus; assembly: GCA_034642415.1. NCBI lineage: Eukaryota > Metazoa > Chordata > Lepidosauria > Squamata > Lacertidae > Podarcis > Podarcis siculus. The sequence continues at coordinate 44,072,454 of JAXCMG010000014.1, read as the reverse complement.
TTGCCAATGTATGCCGAGGCAATCAATAGTATTCTTGAATCAAATGTCACAGATACCTATATTTATCATGTTTCCAACTCAAAAGGATCTGACATTATGGTGTCTGGGGTAGTCAAAACAATGGACTCATTCACATGCCCAGATAAAAAAAAAAAACCTCCTTGTGAGCGGTATGGCCTTATGAATAGAAGCTCAAGAATCTGCCTTATGCTGGACCACTTGTCCATTTAGCTATGTATCTTCTACACTGACTGACAGCAGCTCTCTTGTATTTCAGACAGGAGCCCTGCTTGGGGAGGGGCCAGGGATAAACCTGGGACTTTTTGAATGCAAAGCAGCTGCTTTAGCACTGTGGTCTTCCCCTAACATTTCAGGGGCTGGTTGGCCACACCTGGGAAACCCAGCCAGATGGGCAGGGTATTAGTCATTCATTCATTCATTCATTCATTCATTCATTTATTTATTTTCTTCAACCATGCACCCAAGTTGCTTCCTCAGCTGTCTGCATTCCTCCTTTCCTCTTCCTCCACCCATTACCCAAAATAGCAAGGGCTCAATAACAATTCAAAGTTTGCAGCCATTTCATAAGAAAGAGGGAAACAGCAGGAGTGACATTAACAGCTCTGCTTACCAGAGGACTGTCCTGGTTGTCATTAAGCTCAGAAAGTTTGGTGCTGGATTTCTGTCGCTTTGGTTTACTCCTTTCTCCGATATATCCGGAGCTGGCCTCTTGCAGTTTTTCTACTTCTTGAGCAGTCAGCATACACTCTTCAATGCTGCCAAATCCAGAAGGAATATTCTCCTTATTGATCACCTCCCTGCAGAAAGACATTGCAGGGTTACCAATCTGCTTCAGATGTTCTTAGAATATGCAGGTATTACGGGAAAATTTAAAGATCCAAGGAAGGGGAAGGAGGGAAGTCAATGAATATGTATGACTACAATGGTGGATATTTAATGATGGAAATGTATACTTGAAAATTATCAATAAAAATCATTTTTTAAAGACCAATCTGCCTCAGAGTGTTCATGAAGGCACACCAAGGTGTTGCCCTGAATTTGCACAGCTCTGGAAAAATCTCTGCGCTCTAGGCTTGTTTATAAGTTTCCCAAGTCTTCACTAAATGGCATTTGCCCATAGGCAGTGACAAGTCTATCTCTAGTGGCCCCAGAGGACGGGTTTGAAGGCACACGGCATAGTAACCCACCTGATGCTAAGCAGACCCTGGTCACTGCCTTGATGGGAAACTTACTTGAGCTCCAGAGAGTAAGATATACACGAAAATACGAACAGTAAAAATAAAGAATAATAAATTAATAGTAAAATTAGTAAACTTCCCTGGGGTAGATCAATGCGAAGGGTAAACGAGTCTGCCCTATAATTGCCAATGAAAGTGAAATCCATTGCAACAAACACAGTACATGCTGGCCCGTATTAATTTCTTTAATGTTCTGGTGCAGACCACCTTGGGACACGGGTGGCGCTGTGGGTAAAAGCCTCAGCTCCTAGGGCTTGCCGATCGAAAGGTCGGCGGTTCGAATCCCCGCGGCGGGGTGCGCTCCCGTTGCTCGGTCCCAGCGCCTGCCAACCTAGCAGTTCGAAAGCACCCCCGGGTGCAAGTAGATAAATAGGGACCGCTTTCTAGCGGGAAGGTAAACGGCATTTCCGTGTGCGGCTCTGGCTCGCCAGAGCAGCGATGTCACGCTGGCCACGTGACCCGGAAGTGTCTCCGGACAGCGCTGGCCCCCGGCCTATAGAGTGAGATGGGCGCACCAACCCCAGAGTCTGGCAAGACTGGCCCGTACGGGCAGGGGTACCTTTACCTTTACCTTTACAGACCACCTTGACTAAGAGGAATGGATGGAAAATAAAACTTCAGAATTTGGAGAAGCTCCCATCTCCCCCACTTTTTAAAAATTGCTCTATTCAAATAACTGTACACCTAGTACCCAGATTTGCATTAGTTTACCATACTTTTCTGCAAAGCAAAAAACAAGGGATTTGTTTTATTGGAATTTCCTTTACAAACCTGTTTCCAATTTGTACAGATTATTACTTTGAAACATAATCTATTACATAATCAGATGCAATATATATCCACACATTAAACATGCAATTCAGCTACAACATTCATTAAAAACTTAGCCGCAAATCCTCTTGGTTTTTAATTGCTGGGACCTCCGACCTCCAATAAAAAAGAAGTAGGTAAACTGGACCAATTCTATGCCTGTCACTTATTTCATAGGACAAAATGTTTCGTGCCTATTAGCAATTAAAAGTGCATTAGTTTTCCGTAAACGGGAAAGCAGACTTGGAACACAGACAGCCCAGCAGGTGTTTCTGCCAAACTGTATGCATGTTCAAGAAGTGAGCATAACCACGTTGCTTCAGTCTCACGTTTGACCAGGAGACACAGCAGAAGAAAGGCCAAAGAAAGCACCCTAAAGTAGACTTCTTCTTTTAGGCAGGGATGAGCAAAGAATCGGATAACTGTAGAGTTGGAAGGGACCCTGAGGATCATCTAGTCCAACCCCCTGCAATGAAGGGATAAGCAGCTGTCCCATACGGGAATCAAACCTGTAGCCCTGGCATTATCAGCACCACGCTCTTAACTAACTGAGCTGAAAGATGCAGGCTCACATTTCCCCCTTCTGTCCTTGTCCAGTTTTCCCACCAGGTTTAACATTATCTGCGATCACTGGCAACGTGACCAGAGTCACATGCAATGCTAAACCATGGTTAGGAAGAAGAGCAGCCAATATTGCAGCCTCTAGTTATTGTGGACGACAGCTCCCATCATCTGTGACCACTAGTCTTGCTGGCTGGGGCTGACAGGAGTCCATCCCCCTCTGGAGGACATCATGATGGTTTTCCTAGTGGTTTAACATTACATGTGAACTGGACCAATGTCTACATAGGGCCTGATGTAGCAGATACAACTATCCCCATGGCTAAGGGATTAGGAGAACTCTGCAGGGCTCTTTTTTCTCCCTGCCTTCCTCCTTTCTTTTTGGGGCTCACTGGGACACAGCATGATGTCTGCAGTGTTAGCACATCAGCCTAGACTGAATGATGGCTGGCTCTGAAGAAGTGAGAAAGGAGTTCAATCAATCTATCTATCCATCTCTCTGGGAGCCTGCATATTCACATGGTCTTGGCTTATGGTGTCATGTAAACTAGGTTGGTATGTTGTTGCTGAACAGAAAGGATAGAAGTTTATCTGGGAATCTATCATGCCCAATTTGTACAGAGGTTTTTCATCAATGTATTTCCTGATCATGATTCCAAGTACCCCAAAGCCGGGCTTCTTGCTTACTACCCGACATTCTAAACCTGAACATCTCAACGTCACACTTCATACGTTCTGCTTAAGGTCTGTGGTCAATCTTGCAAAGAGTTCACAAAACCAAAAGAATAAGCTCTGCAGAAATTCTGGCTTTTTACAGTTCACCACAATGGATTTTTAAAAAATTGTTTTTTTAAAAAAGGCCATGCTATAAACAGATCAGATGCCACTCAGCTAAGGTTTCCTTCATAAGTTTATAGTCGGTTGGTGTGTCCGGGCTTTTGTATGCAAATGAAAGGACTTGAGAGGCTGGAAGACACGCAAAAAGGCAGATCTGCAATTCAATAGGAAGGCTGCACAGAGGTTGGGGGGGACGACACACAACCGCAGTGCTATATGCCGCTAAACACGTACGCCTGTACACTAGCCCATCTCTGACCTACTTACTTGAGAAGCATCTCAGCATGGCTACTAGTACAGGGAGAAACATTAAGACACTCTTGGGATTGGGAAACACCCCTGTTTTGCAAGAGGGCTTACGTTTTGGGTTCACCTTTATAAAAGGAAACATTTTGGTGGTGGTGGTTTTACATTAATTTTTTACTTGCGGAAATTGATGCTACGTAAAGTGGTGGTGGGGGGAATGTTTCCATCAGCTGTGCACTGTGACAGCAACAAGGCAGAACATCACTTTTAATGCTCTTTGAAGCTGCTCTCTATCAAGGCAGTTCCTTGACCCATCTAAACCAATACTGTGTACTAGTACATACTACGGATTTCAGGCTGAACACACAGAGAGGCAGAAATTGCAATCGTACATATCTCTGTTCCTTCGGGCTTCATCCTGTTCTTTATGATGCCTCCGTCGCTGCCGGGCAGACACGTTTGAGGACGTGGATGATGTTCCCGACTCGGATTCTTCAGAGCTTTGACCGCCGGATCCATGAACGTCAAAAAGATGTTGCTCAACTGCTGAACGGATTGTCTTTTCTAAGTATCTGTAAAACCAACAAACAAATATGCAAGAAAGCAAAGGAATGTTAAGAATGATGGAGCTACAAAAACGAGGGTAAAATCTCACGTGTAGATTTATCAAGAAGAACCTCTCCTAGCAGAACTTAGAAGGAAAAATTCTGCTACTGCAATCCAGGGCGTAGCCTGAAGGCATATGAGGCAGCAAACTCCATTGAAGTAGCAAACATTACAAACACTATGTACAAGCAAGGGTGCATATTTGAGATTTCTGTAACAGCTGAGGCATATATACATTGTTTTAAGTGATCCTAAGAATGCAACCTTGCTCAAGTACACAAGCAGCATCCTGAGGGTAAACTGAGGGATAGGAATACATTACATTTGGTCTAGAATTCTTTACCAGAAGCCTTGCAACCCAGCAGGCACTAGGTAAAGTAAAGGTAAAGGGAACCCCTGACCATTAGGTCCAGTTGTGACTGACTCAGGGGTTGCGGCGCTCATCTCGCTTTATTGGCCGAGGGAGCCAGCATACAGCTTCCAGGTCATGTGGACAGCATGACTAAGCCGCTTCTGGTGAACCAGAGCAGCGCACGGAAACGCCGTTTACCTTCCCGCCAGAGTGGTACCTATTTATCTACTTGCACTTTGACGTGCTTTCAAACTGCTAGGTTGGCAGGAGCTGGGACCAAGCAATGGGAGCTCACCCCACTGCGGGGATTCAAACCGCCGACCTTCTGATTGGCAAGTCCTAGGCTCTGTGGTTTAACCCACAGCGCCACCCGCGTCTCCAGGCACTAGGAAGTCCACCAGAAATTTATTAGTGGTCCATCAGTAGACCACACTGCCCAACCTTGCACAAAATTCTTCCAAAGCAGAGGAAGACCCACAAAATGTTTTAATCAAAGTGTCTCAAATGACATTACTACATAGAATCACAGAATCGGAAGGGACCCTGAGGATCATCTAGTCCGGCCCCCTCCAATGTAAGAATGTCAATTAAAGCATCTATGACAGATGGCCATATCTACGGGACAACAGCCTTGTTCTGAGCTAGCAAACTTTATCAAGGATACTTTCCTTGAGCGTTTGCAGAGTCAACACACGCACACATATAACAAGAACAATTCAAAACCAAAGAAGACATAAAAGCAGACACTTACTCTCCAGTAGGAGGGAGGCTGCTGCTGGTGCTGCTGCTGACTTGCGACACGTGAGCACTGCATGAAAGGAATTCAAAAGTTATATGCAAGTCTCAAAGAACATTAAGAAAAGCTGCTTACAGAACCCCAGAACTTTGCTTGAATTCTGAATGATCTGTTTAATGAATTAAAAAGGCCTCCCAAAATATAAACACACCTCGGGCCAGTTTCATGCATGCATGCATATAACTTGATTTCTGTTCACTTGATGTCAGATGAATGAGTGACCTGACTTCAGTGAAAGGCATCATAATTTTCTTTTCAACAAATTGTGGACTAGTAACATTTGGCAAATTATTTGCAAAGATGACTTATTATAGTTGCCAGGTTCTTCCAGTTTTATAAGACTATCTTTACGAGCAGCCACACATTATGCAAGAAATAAGGCGAGAATCGTCTGCTATTGTCAGCTGTGCATTTGAACTTACACTGTTTTATTTAAAGTAAGTTCTCCTCCCCAAAGAACGTTGTTCTTTTTAAAAAATGAAATGCATCATATGAATAATCTGAACAATAATATAAAACTGATAAAACAAAACAAAATCAGTTCTTTAAAATTCAGAGCATCTCAAGGCCACACAGTATATTTGGGAGAAGAAAGTTCTTTTGACAAAAGGAATCCTGTTTGCTACAAAACTACCGTATTTTTCACTCTATAGGACGCACCGGACCATAGGATGCACCGGACCATAGGAGGGGGAGAACAAGGTGCATTCAAGGTGCGTTCAAGAGCAGGTTGGGGAACAGCGCAAAGGCTGCGCGCAGCCTTGCCATTGCCCCCCGAGCTTGTGGGGCTGGCGGTGGGGGGAAGCGCTGCTTTCCCCCACCGCCAACCTCAAAGATCCCTGAAGCCTTTGGAGCGCAGCTTCGGGGACAGCCTTTCAAGCTTCCGCAGGGCGGCAAGGTGCCTTCACCCCACCGCCCTGCGGAGGCTTTGCACAGCCATCCCAAAGCTAGAACAGCTTCGGGCTGCAGGCTGCTATCCGCAAGCCTTCGGAGCCCGGCAGGAGAGCTGCCCGAAGTCTGTTGTGCGCAGCGACGTGCTCCCCGAACATGTAAATGCAAATCAACTCTCAGACTGCAAACTCCTAAGCAGCAATGATTCAGCCACGATTTCTGACCAATCTGCCATGATAAGAGTAGGTTTGGAAACAACACACAAACAAATTTCAGAGCCTCTCACAAATTTAACACACAGCTTATAACACAATATATGCACATCTCAAAAATGATCAGCACAAAAAGAAGCAGACTGGCTTTTTAAAAAGAACATGCATTTAACTTAAAGCAGCTAAGCAGATTTGCGATGGCAGATGCGTTTGCTGTGTGTTCTTCTTGTGAATACAGCCATACCTTAGTTTCCAAACAGCTTAGTTCTTGAATGTTTTGGCTCCCGAATGCCGCAAACCCGGAAGTGAGTGTTCCGGTTTGCGAATGTTTTTTGGAACCCGAACATCCGACGTGGCTTCCGATTGAGTGCAGGAAGGTCCCACAGCCAACTGGAAGCCGTGCCTTGGTTTTTGAATGTTTTCGGAAGTCGAACGGACTTCCGGAAGGGATTCTGTTTGAGAACCAAGGTGCGACTGTATTGCACAACGCAATACAGCTCTCTCCTGGCAAACTAATTGGGATGAAACACGCGCCCACCACTTGTTTACAGGCACGTCCTCCCTTGCCTTCCTGCTTTGCACAGAAGGCACCTGTGCATGTGTGATCAATGCACCTGTTGACCCGTGGCTTCAAGCAGCTGAGAGACCCTCCATGTATGGAAGCAGTATACCAGGTGCTAGGGGTAAACAGCAGGAGAGAGCTGCTGCCATTATGCTTGCCTTGCGAGTTTCACAGAAATGCCTTTCTGCCCATGAAGGCTGAACTAGGTGAATGGCAACTCTTTTGTTCCTAACGCAGATTCAGTCTCTTTGCACTGCTTCTTATCATGTGCCAATGTGGCAGGAGCACTGGAGTGTTTTCTGGTGAGTTTTCCTATACACCCTATTTGCTTAGGGTGATTTGTATTGGGAGAAACTTCAGTCTGCACTGGGAAATTTTCTGCATCATCATCATCATCATTATTATTATTTATTATTATTATTATTGCTATTACTACCAACACCATTAATTCACTGCCTCCTAAACAACAGCACGTTTTTAATAATGTGTGTAAATGCCTTGAGACAAAGGCATTTGCATACATTATTAAAAACGCTTAAAAGCACAAAAACATTTAAGACAAGATAAACCGTAACTGGTAGACACACATTGTAAAAAATTATGCACCTGTTCTACCTCGACAGGAATGCTACTCCACCCCACAGTAAAATCCCTACTGTGAATTACTGCAGACCTGGCTTCAGAGATTTTTGGGGCTTGCAGGAGAAACTCTCCTGCAGACTTCAGTAATCTACTGTGTAGATCTACTGGATAAGGCAGTCTCTCAGGTAACCTGGTCCTGAGGTGTATAGGGTTTTCTATATTAGCATCAACACCCTGAACGTGGCCCAGCAGTACAAGAGCAGCCGACACAAATCCCACAAGCAGGGTGCTATGTGCTGTCTGTCAGTAGTTTGTCTCCACAAGTTTGTCCCCACAACCTAGCTGCTGGGTTTTGCATGAGCTGCAGCCTCTGGCCAAGGGTCGCCTTTCATGGAGCACACTGCAGTAATCCGACTGTGAGGTTATCACTGCATGGGCAACTGTGCCCTAGAGAGGGGTCTAATTTAGAAAGTTTATATTAACAGACATCACTAAACGGAGCTAAAAACTGTGAAACTGCGTAGCCTACCCAATACAGTGGTACCTCAGGTTACATACGCTTCAGGTTACATACGCTTCAGGTTACAGACTCCGCTAACCCAGAAATAGTGCTTCAGGTTAAGAACTTTGCTTCAGGATGAGAACAGAAATCGGGCTCCGGTGGCGCGGCGGCAGCAGGAGGCCCCATTAGCTAAAGTGGTGCTTCAGGTTAAGAACAGTTTCAGGTTAAGAACGGACCTCTGGAACGAATTAGGTACCTAACCCGAGGTACCACTGTATTTACTTGCAATTGGCATCCGTTCATTGTTCCTAATGGACTTACAACGTTGGACGTTTTCTGTGGAAAAATAAGGCACTGGGAAAATTTTCTGCCTCGTGTCACTGGCCTGAAAGCAGCCACATGCCCAATTTACCAGATACAACAATGCACATGATTTCTCTAGGCGTAAGTGATGCCACATAGGACAATACTGAATGGGGCAACTGTGTCCCTGAAGGACCAGCTGTGCAGCCTGGGAGTCATTTTGGACTCACAGCTGTCCATGGAGGCGCAGGTCAATTCTGTGTCCAGGGCAGCTGTTTACCAGCTCCATCTGGTACGCAGGCTGAGACCCTACCTGCCCGCCAACTTGTCTCGCCAGAGTGGCGCATGCTCTGGTTATCTCCCGCTTGGACTACTGCAATGACCTCTCCGTGGGGCTACCTATCATCGTCAAAGTTTGGTCTTCCCAGGAAGCGAAAACACAGCCTGATGCGGGGCCTTGTCTCCGGAGCAGCTCTCTGAACTGGGAGGCAAGGTCAGGTCTGAGACGTGCCGGAGTCCGGTCTCTCCGCCTCCTCCATCCCGCTGACTCAGCTTTGCAGATAAGAGGGGCCATGTGACATGTTACTGAGGTTCAGAGCCTGACTACAGTATTCATAAACCAAGTTGTTATGAGCTTAAAACATTTCGTTGGGCTTGATCCTCTTATCGGCAAGAGAATTAGTTCGCTCAGCTGGCTGGCCTGCATGTGTGCAAACAAGAACGACATGGTGTCACTGAGGGAGGCAGATACGCTGCGAAATGCAAGGCTCAGCACACCATCCTAATGGACGCTTGCTGAACAAGGAAACGCTTCAAGCGTCCTGGTTCTCAAACAGTTTGTTTCCAGTGTGCTTATTCAGACTTACTGCTAAGCATTCCTGCTAGTACTTTCTAGTACAGTGGTACCTCGGGTTACATACGCTTCAGGTTACATACGCTTCAGGTTACAGACTCCGCTAACCCAGAAATAGTGCTTCAGGTTAAGAACTTTGCTTCAGGATAAGAACAGAAATCGTGCTCCGGTGGCACGGCAGCAGCAGGAGGCCCCATTAGCTAAAGTGGTGCTTCAGGTTAAGAACAGTTTCAGGTTAAGTACGGACCTCCAGAACAAATTAAGTACTCAACTCGAGGTACCACTGTACAGTCATACCTCGGGTTGAAGTCGCTTCAGATTAAGCCTTTTCGGGTTGCGCTCTGCGGCGACCCGGAAGTAACGGAGTGCGTTACTTCCGGGTTTTGCCACTCGCGCATGCACAGATGCTCAAAATGACGTCACGCGCATGCGCGGAAGCGGTGAATCGTGACCTGCGGATGCGGGTTGCATTCACTTCAGGATGTGAACGGGGCTCCAGAATGGATCCCGTTTGCATCCAGAGGTACCACTGTAATGTGTGAACTGCTCACTGCTACCCAGAAAGCGTTGGGTTAGTCTAGAAAGAAGCAGTCTATTCATCAGCCAAAGGAGAAACGGGTGGCATTATTCGAACGCAAAGCTTGCTGGGTGACCCTGAGCCGGTCACATGCTCTCAGCCCGACCTACCTCACAGGGTTGTTGTGAGGATCAGAAAGGGATGAGAACTATCTAAGTCACCTTGATCTCCTTGAAGGAAAGGTGGGGTACAAATGTAACAGAGAAGAAGTGCTGGGATAGCTCACTCGGTACAGTGTGAGAATCTGAATCTCAGGGTTGTGGGTTCGAGCTCTATGTTGGGCAAAAGAGTCTTGCATCGCAGGGGGTTGGACTAAATGACCCTTGTGGTCCCTTCCATCTTACGATTCTATGATTCTAAGAAGAAGAAGAACATCAGGGCTTCAACTTAGGACAGACCTCCAGGTCTTGCCAAAGCAAGGCCTAAAAACGAGTTAAGGCGCTAGTCCTTAGGATTCTTTTATTTATTTGTGGTCCAGTCTTACAGGGTCAGGTGTACAAGGATACACTTCACCCAGAGGAAAACCCGGGTTTGCCACTAAATATTTATTTATTTATTAGATTCATATGCCGCCCTTCATCAAAAGATCTCAAGATAAAAATACACGATAAAAGCACAAGAGAGATAGTCAAAATAGAAGCAATGAAACAATAATGCCCCCCTCCCACAAACACATTTAAAAGGCCATAGAGTATTAATCAGCCAAAGGCCTGGCGCCTAAAGATATATAATGAAGGTGCCAGCCTTGCTGGGGAGAGCATTCCACAAACGGGAAGCCACTGCAGAAAAGGCCCCGTTCTCGTGTTGCCACTCTCCCGGCCCCGTGTGGAAGAGGCACACAAAGAAGGGTCTCAGAGAATGAACACAGAGTCATCAGGGAGCCGCAACACAATGACAACATCTGTACGGTACTCATGTTAGCCATATGTATCTGCAGAGATACCAACTGACCGGGAACCACAGCAAGCTTGGCCTGACCTTGTGTCTTTTAGCAGCAGCAGCAGCAGCAGCTTCGAAGCACAGAAAGGAGAAGGTGAGGCCTTTTCTTTTTACAGCACAGAGGCAAGTGCCTGCAGATCAATCGGCTTTTAACAGGGGACCAGGCAAGGCTGAAGTCTAGCTTTCTTGCAGCATTTTCACACGTCTGTCATCATGTGCCCTGGTGTGTTTGCAAGGCGGCTGCTTCTCTTATCGAGGAAGTTGTCCAGGCAGAAAGCAATTATTTACTCTTGCACTTTCCTCCCCCTTTCCTCTAATCAAATCATCGCTGGGGATTTGTGAGCAGCGACACCTGCAGCTGAAAGCCTAGCTGTGCTCCGGGAGGGCGTGCAAAGATTTTCGCTGAGGCTACCCACAGGGACCTCCTATATTATTCACTTTGGCAAGTCTATGCTCTCTCCACCCAAGGCATGGACTCTCCTATATTAGATTTTTTTTTTGGGGGGGGGCACAAAATCATGCCTGTTAAACTCAGACAGTGTGACATCATTCTCATTTATCTGCCGCATTTATAAACCACCTTTTTCCTCCAAGGAGCTTAAACTGAACACACATGGTTTTCTTCCCCCTCACTTAATCCCAACAACCTTGTGTGGCACATGAGGCTGAGAGGCAGTGACTGGCCGAAGGTCACTCAGTGAGCTTCACGGCCGAGCAAGGATTCGAATCCAAGACTCCAAGCACCACTCCACTCTGCAAACGTAAAAAAGCAACGTCTAACCCTAACTCCCCCAAAACACTGACACGGCTTGAGCTTATTGGTAGTAAGCTCTGCTGAGATCTGGGTGCAAATTCAGATTAACCTTTTTAAAAAACAAATTAAATTAGCTCACATTGAAAACAGAGCATTTCAGAGTTAAGGGGCAGCCAAGGGTGGGTGGATATTTTTATTTATTAAATTTACATTCCACCTTTATGCCAAAAGGAGTGGCGGTTAACCCTTGATTTTTAACCCTTCCCCATTTGTCAGCTCCCTACTGTTCTCCAAAATGGCTGCTTCTGCCCCATAGAAAATGCTTAGACTCACAGTGTTGTGAGGAGGCAGGTTAAGCATCCTGCCCCTTCAGTCCTTTACAATCCCCCACTTTTTTTAAAAAAAGGGCGGCTTAAGTTTCAAATATGGCACCACAGATTACTTAAATGCATTTGCTTGCAACACGCAGTTAACCAAGTTGGCGCTAGAGAGCTTTCCTAAAAAACGACAGTTGCTGTCACGAAAGCAAACCAAAAGACAGACTTCTCTTCTGAGGGACCATCAACACCACCAACACCACACCGTTTCCCACTCTAGAACAGGGATCGCCAACCTTTTTGGACTGCAAGGACATATCTGGAATTCTGAGAAGGAAGTTTCTGTGGGCGCCAGTCACAAAATGGCTGCCGGGGTGGCGTGGCATAACAAAAAGTGGCTGCCGTGGGGTTACGTAGGAGATGCTGAGCTAGAGCAAACAGGAACTGCTGGGCCAGGAACAGCATAGAGTCCCTCATGCATTTTGTATTTTTGATGGGATGTTGAATGAGACCTTTCTCAGACACCAAAGGCAATTAACTGCCAGATATATTAGCAGATATATTTTCACAGTACTGGCAAATCCTGCTCTAGAAGAGACTTGGTGCCTCCTTCAGGAGACGAGCCTGATATTTTCAGTACGAAAAGGAAAGGGGCCTGCGTCTTAGATGTCCCTTCTCTATACATTGTACCCACTAGCATAATAGGAATTAAGCCTTTCTCTGGCTCATGGACGAAAGCGATTCATGATGTCAAATTTTGTTTTGCTGCCTCTGCCAAGCATCTCTAAAGTCTAACACAGAACATGGTTTTCTCCTGTACAACTGATCATTTCTACTTGGCTGACCCAAACACCCAGAGACCCAAGCCCTGCTTGCATTACCTGAAAGTTTCTTATCTACCCCTGTTGACATTCACCACCTGTTGTTTTCAGTTTTCTGAAGTACGCCCTGCTTATCTAAGAATCTCAGTGCTAATATAAACCCAGGATTACCAAGCAAAAGACAAGGCACAGAAAGTTTTTATGTACAAAGATTTAGAAAACCAAACAATGATCCTCTTGGCTTTTAACCTATTATAACATGGCAGCTTCATGTTTTAAGCCACAACTGACACCTCCTGAAACGGATGACAATATTCCTGTTAATCTGAATGAAATTGCATTACATGTTTGATAATATAATATAGTTTTTGTTGCTCTTAATAAAACAATGGAGGGAAGGCAATCAAGGTTCCAAGTGCTATTTGCTTTGAGTCATATAAACAGTATTTTTGGCATGCAAGATTCTTGTGTCAATTTAGCACCACCACAAAATTGAGAAATTTTATATTGTTAAAAAAACCCTTATATTATAGTGCACTAAGCAGTGGTCATGGTGGTGATGAACTCCAGCTGTGATTGGCTCAGTTACCTGCCTGTCTGTCACAGTGGGGCTGGCCAAGCCACTGGTTACCATTGGCTTAGCTGCTCTCTTGCTTAGAGTCTCAACCTGCCATAGGGATGGGAGGCCAGGTGCACAGATGGGCTGGCTGAGAGTTGTAGTCCAAAACATCTGGAAGGCGCCAGATTGGTGGAGGCTGTGCTAAGGGAAACAGAGACAGGGGAATCTAGGAAAGGAGGGCTGGAACAGGAAGAGGGCTGGAACAAGGCAGCGGACAAGGCAAGGAAGGGGAGTCACAGGGGAAAGAAGACAGACACACAACAGGTAGGGAGAAGATGTGCAGAGCAAATAACAGGCCAAATCTTTGACTGAAAGCCTCCGGTTATTTGTCTACTTTTACAGATAGGGCTGCAGAAACTGGCTCAAGGTTAAGCAGATGTCTGCACTTGGATTTAACAAAGGGATGCACCCACATGGAGGGGGATTTAAGAGTGCACCAAGTCTAAAAGGAATTTCAGACAATTAAGATTCTAATGTTACAGATGTTTGTTTAATCATTCCGCTGTGCTCTTTAGGTTACGTCCCTTGACTGAAACGGGAGAGAGGAGATCGTTAAGGAACACAGGCCGCTGTGCTCATCAGAAACTCTGCAACATTTGCAGCGCCGATGATAAGAAGAATAAAAAAAGGCATATACATAGCGTTCCTGCCAGCTGGCAAGAAAAAAAGCACCGTGCAGTCCTTGGAATATGGACAGCTCTTGTTTGCACCCACCCAGCATGTTACATAACCATCTCTCCTCTCGACCATTGTACTCTGTGTACTGTATAAAAGCTGCAGCCCACATCCTCCATGTGTTTACGTTAACTGCTCAGTTGTTCTATCGCATAAATATGTCTACATCAAGGCAAGCGCGGCGGGGCAGGAAGTCAGCAAAACGGCAGGGTGGGAAAAGAAAAGAGATGTCTTGCAAAGCGGCTTCTGGCATGGAATCGCAGGGCAATTTCCCCGTTTGGTTTCTGCAGCAAGGCAGGGAAGATAAATGGCAGGAGTTGTTGAAGCAGCAAGAGCTGCCTCTTGCCACGAGAGCTCTCAGGCGACGAAGCACCCGCCGTTGGCCACCTTCCCTGCCAAATTAACTCCTCTTGGCAAACCACGCATTTCTGGTGTGTGACACTGAGCAGCCATTCTTCCTTCCTTCCTTTCTTTTTAAAGAAAGAAGCTGCCAAATGTAATCAGGGGTGCATTATGATGCTAAGCGAAGTAACAAAAAGAAACAAGCTGTGCAACAGGGAATTATGTCGCAAAGCTAGATTATTGCTTTGCTTTAATTAACGAGATACTGATTTAAATGGGGCACACCACCAATGCGCTTCCAAGACCTGCTCACCGAGAACAGTAGTCCCATCAGGAGATCATGCCCTAGCTGCTTTTCCTGTACAGTGGTACCTCGGGTTACATACACTTCAGGTTACATACGCTTCAGGTTACAGACTCTGCTAACCCAGAAATAGTGCTTCCGGTTAAGAACTTTGCTTCAGGATAAGAACAGAAATCGGGTTCCGGCGGTGCAGCAGCAGCAGGAGGCCCCATTAACTAAAGTGGTGTTTCAGGTTAAGAACAGTTTCAGGTTAAAAACGGACCTCTGGAACGAATTAAGTACTTAACTTGAGGTACCACTGTATTCAAATATTCCAGGAATGATAAAAGCAAGCCTGGAAAACAACTTTCAAACCCCGAAGACCTCCAGAATGCCATTTGTTCCTATGTGTGATATGAAACATTTGTACAGGCATCTCCTTATATAATCACAGAAATGTGGGAAACTAAGTCAAACCAGGACTGCATTATCGTCTACAACGACTGCAAGAGGCTTTCCAAAGTTTTGGACAGGGGGTCTCTCCTACTTGGAGATGCTGGTGATCTTGTGCAAAGCAGATGCCCTATCACTTTGCCACAGCCCTTCCCAAACTATAATATTTAAAAGAAAAGGAAGAAAAATCCCTAAACATCTCCTGGCTAAAATAAGCAACAAATCCCTGGCATTCTGAGATTGAAAAACCGATGTGTAGAAATCAGGAAAAGTCATAGAGACTTTTGTTACTGGCTCTGGCTCCCCCTGCTGCTGGTCTCCCAGCCTTCTGGCCTACCAGTCTGACTGGGCCGCAGTCACCGCTGTCGCAATGTTTATGTGTCTGTCTGACCATGCTGCTTTCAGTGGGTGGGGTCAATATGTATGAAACCACTTCTCCCTCCATGTTTTCACTGAATACATGCAGACTGCGGCACTTCTTTGTGGCAGCGATTTCCACGATTAATGATGTGTTGTATGAAAAAGAGCTTTGTTGCACCTGGCCTGGATGCAGAACAGCTGATTCCTCTCGTTGGCTAAGGAAGGACATGTCCGTTTGAGCACACTATAAAAATACTGCAGAAAATACTAATAACTGTCTCCCATCTGCAGCAGTTTCTTACAAAGCTGAAACATAGTGGAGACAAGCAAATAGAAGTACATAAATACCTTAGGTAGAACGGTGACATGGGCCTTTCATCCTCTTGAGAGCTGAAAAAGAAGACAACATATTTGTCATTAGCATGCAAGTTTCTGCCCTTCATTTGCAAGCTAATTCATACTGAACCACTGAGATCTGAGTAGCAGAGGCTGGAAAAAAAGCTGTGCTGATTGGCATGTTTTGCTGCAAGGCCAGAGACAGAGGCTTGCAGGGGAGGGGGGGGAGTGTTAAATTACATTTTTCAAGGTTACAAAACCCCAAGTCGTTTTGCTAGTGCTCACCAAGGCAGAACTAGATAAAACTGCTGAGCTTTCAGGAGCCTGAGCAGCTGTGCAAGACTTCAAGGGCTATTTCTATAGCAACGTTGCAATGATCCGCTATAAGCATAACCAGGACTGGGAGGTGGCGGGGAGGACCAGGGGCTTTCTGTGGTTCCACAAATGAACAATTGGCTTCTAAAGAAGGTTACAATTTCTCTTACTAAAGAAAATTGGGGGGGGGGATGGAGGGAGAGAAAAACCAATGTAAAATGCTGGTTTCAAAACCATGCCATCAAAATTAAATGCATACAAGTGGCAAAGTACAGTGGTACCTCGGGTTACATACGCTTCAGGTTACATACACTTCAGGTTACAGACTCCGCTAACCCAGAAATAGTACCTTGGGTCAAGAACTTTGCTTCAGGATGAGAACAGAAATTGTGCTCCGGCGGCACGGCGGCAGCAGGAGACCCCATTAGCTAAAGTGGTGCTTCAGGTTAAGAACAGTTTCAGGTTAAGAACGGACCTCCG
The DNA here is from genome assembly GCA_034642415.1 of Podarcis siculus. NCBI lineage: Eukaryota > Metazoa > Chordata > Lepidosauria > Squamata > Lacertidae > Podarcis > Podarcis siculus. Next base: position 44,055,811 of record JAXCMG010000014.1, on the reverse strand, counting down.
GAACGAATTAAATACTTAACCCGAGGTACCACTGTAAGCTTCTACATGGTGTGACCACACTTGGAATACTGTGTCTCCAAGACCACACCTAAAAGAATGATATTGAAAAGCTGGAAAAGATGTGGGAGAAAGAAACCAAAATGAACATGGTGCTGGAGCAACTTCCATATGACAACAGAGACATCGTTTCTCTGTTATGTAATGGAAGGGAGTTTCAGCGTGTAGGTGTTGCCACACTGTATGGTGAATCCTGCACCATACAGAATGGACCTTGTGGTGGTGAAATGGTTATCTGCAAGAGTGCATCTCCTGCAGAGCATAGCGAATAACTGGTTATGTAAGAGGCGGGAAAATCTTTTAGGTATCCCGGTCCCAAGTTGCGTAGGAGTCTTGACAATATCTTGGACTCTTTGATAAGCCAGAGTTTGAAAGCCAAGAAATGGGTTCACCGATGCTAATTTATAGAAAGAAAAAGCCAGTTTTGATAATGAAATAACTGTGGTCTCCAATTATGAACGTTGTTTGTGAAAACAAACACCCACACATTAAATGGTTATGGGGTGGGGAGTAAGGAGAAGAGATTTCTCTTCAACCTTCCCTCACACATTTCCATCATTTCCCAAAAGTATTGTACTAGATAATGGGGATGCAACAACGACTGCCTTTTGCCCTTTTGTTTTGAATCATTACACACCTGTTACTTAAAGTGAGGTTCGAGAACTTTTCTTCTTGTGGGCCTGTCAGAAACAAACACTGTGGAAGAGCCACAAGGCACGAAATCTGTTTTGGAAAACTGTTACAATGATATACACTGAAATTCAGCCAGGGGGATTTGAGGAAGTCACTTAATAATGTTACTAAGATTGGGTTAAGTACAGTTAAGATCTATGTTTGTTTGTTTAAAATTTTTGGAAAATCAATTACAAAATTTTTTGGGGGAAAAATAGATGTAACCTGACAACTGAGGATTGTCTACAAGAGGCAAACAATAAACCTGTTCACCTTTTAAGGTGAAGCAGGATTATGCAGTCCCTTCCAGGCAACTGCTTATTAAGCATTTGTTCTGATTTGTTTGCAGGAAAACCGAAGGATGCTGTGTCAAGCAAGGGATTTTCCCATCACGTTCCTTATCCTCAAAAGTCACATTGCGGGTGGGATAGGTTTGTAGCTCAAGAGCAGCAAATCAACTTTAACTGTGGAACCTGAATCTGCCAGCAGGTGCATGAATCCTGCCAGAAACCCTAGGTTGTTTTTGCTTCAGAAAGGAGGGGTGGGGAAAACCCAAAACAGGTGTGTGTTTTTTAGCTGTACGGGCATCTCAGGTTAATGGAGAGGTTTGTTGATTTTGGCTTAACCCGACTGCAAACTACATTGTGTCGGATCTGTTTTCCTTCTTATCATTCAGGTTCAGCTTGGCAAGCCAATCTCTTTTGTAAATAGATAGCAAGGACTTGGCCTCTGCAGGAAGCCGTGGGGACCATTTTTTCCAAAGAAGTCCAGGATATTACGAGGATTTGAGCAAAAGCGACAATTTTAAAGCAGTGGTGCTTTAATTTGACTGTGGCAGGTGAAGATGCATTATCAGACATCAGCAATTACGCATTTTATATGACACAGCATTCTTGCTTCAAAGAGGGGGCATTGGTGACCTGTGAAGTTCTTTCCAACTACAGTGGTAGCTCTGGTTATGTACTTAATTCGTTCCGGAGGTCCGTTCTTAACCTGAAACTGTTCTTAACCTGAAGCACCACTTTAGCTGGCATTGGCTGGCTTCATGGTTTTCCACATAGCATGTACACATCATGATTTGCAATATATTGCCAGGTCAAATATTGCAAAACCAATATCACGATGTGGACTTCAAACCAGTTTTCAACAATATATTGATATATCAGCCATCCCTGTCCCTCAGGGTCAAAAGGGTGGGATATAATGTTTTTAAAACATGGAAACAAGCAAGCCAATCAGCCTTACCTTGCATGCAGAAATACTACCAGTCACTTGGGAAGATGTTACAAGTTAGGGAACCCTATGTTTTTACCTGCTGCCATACAGCTCAGTCAGTAGAGCACAAGACCCTTAATCGGAGGGTCGTGGGTTCGACTCCCATGTTGGGCGACAGATTTCTGCCTTGCAGGGGGGTTGGACTAGATGACCCTCAAGGTCCCTTCCAATGATTCTATGCTTATTTGGCTGGTTGTGTTCCTGTGATAACAATCAGTTACGTAAGTTATCCAAAAACTGAAGGTTCAATGGAATGCCTGCTGATCTCCATTTAATATCTAAAAGATGCCGTAAAGCATTCTGCTTAAGATAAACACTGCATCTGGGGAGACCTGCAAACTGCCTCCTTTTCACCCTAATGTTACGTTCTTAATAACATGTTTACGTGGACAGAGCCACCCAGCTTCTGCTGCTTTATTTCTTGAAGATTAAAAATGAGAGGATAGGATGGCAGACAACTGGGAAGAGGCACATCTGTTTATTATCTGCAGTCTGGCAAGACTCCCTGGATGGGTAAGACAGAAAATGGGTCAAGAAGAGGTGGAGAGAATGACTGATGCTGTACTCCAGCCAAGGCTGCACCCTTCCTTTGAAGTCAACAGTAGCATGTTAATACAGACCAAACACAAGTTAAGTTGCATAATAAGGAGTGTAAGAATGAGGTTACTAAGCAACCCCAACAGAATGCATGGAGGAACTGTTATGGAAAACGTGGTCGAGTGCGTAGAAGCTACGGAGCCATTCTTGCAGTCAGAAAAGCAAAGGTTCTGCATCTGCAAAAGACATCCAAGCATTCTGCCTCGAGAACTATATATCCCAGCACCAGGCACAAGGCGAATGTTTCCATGATACAGGGCAGCCGTGGGGAACCTGTGAGCCTAATCTGGCCTGGGAGGGGGCTGGTTCCCCACCTGCCCCACACCTGATGCTGTATGGGATACGGGGTGAGGGCAGGTGATGCTGCAGCTGTAAAGCAATAACTGGGAGCCTCAAACGGTGTCCTGGTTGCTCCTTGTATTTGGTGACTTTTAAATTGGGCATGAAATGGAAGTCCCACTCAGGGGCTCCCAAGTGGAGATAACCCAAGCTAGGCTGGCCAGGAAACCTCAGCTGGGATTGGCTCCAACTGATCCCTGCCAAAACAGGGTGCTGTAGCCACTGTCTGAAAACCCCACTTTGGGAGGGATCTCCCTTTGAGTTCAAGCCAGCTTTGTTGTTGTTTGTTGTTTAGTTGTGTCCGACTCTTCGTGACCCCATGGACCAGAGCACGCCAGGCACTCCTGTCTTCCACTGCCTCCAGCAGTTTGGTCAAACTCATGTTAGTAGCTTCAAGAACCCTGTCCAACCATCTCATCCTCTGTCATCCCCTTCTCCTTGTGCCCTCAATCTTTCCCAACATCAGGGTCTTTTCCAGGGAGTCTTCTCTTCTCATGAGGTGGCCAAAGTATTGGAGCCTCAGCTTCAGGATCTGTCCTTCCAGTGAGCACTCAGGGCTGATTTCCTTCAGAATGGAGAGGTTTGATCTTCTTGCAGTCCATGGGACTCTCAAGAGTCTCCTCCAGCACCATAATTCAAAAGCATCAATTCTTCAGCAATCAGCCTTCTTTATGGTCCAGCTCTCACTTCCATACATCACTACTGGCCAGCCTAGCAAGGACCAAAAGCTGGGACACTTGATACCGTGCCCAAACTACCCCAACTCTCAAGTAATCTGAATCTTTTGCAACGTGTCCCTGTTTATGCCCTCTGGTCAACGTGACTCCATGTTAAAAGTAAACCACTCTCCCAATAAAATGATTTGCGGCTGTTTGTGTTGTTGTGTGCAGGTAAAGTGACTCTCCCTGAAGCCAATGGAATTTAAGCTACCTGCCGGATAGCAGAGCCGGAATCTCCTCTGGGATCTACACAGTTTGTACAAATCAAGTAGCACTACCTGAACAAGAGTCTCTCAGAGCAGTTGACTGATGAAAGGAAGGCTTTCCACATGCCCAGTTTTCCTTATCACTCCCTCCCTCTGAACAAGTCAACTGAAACAAGCAAATAAACTTCATTTAGTGTACGGATGGTGTATTTGTGGGAGATTTTCCATTGCTCTTACATTTGCTGTGATCAAACACATAGTTGTATGCTTCAAGTTTGTATTGTTTTTATTTGATAAGGAAAAGTCTTATCGAACTGTTTTTTAAAACAAGAAAAAAGAAACTTCCCATTGTTTTCAGCAAAGTGACCTACTAAACTAGGCTTGGGACGAATGGTATTTTAAAAATTAGGGCATCAATCCTGCCATTTCTTTTTTGTGAGTAGTGACACTTTAATTAAAATAATATAATGTATATAATTTAGTTATTTATGTCTGTTTCCAAAGTTTCACTTATTTTACCTGTATTTTATTGAATATTAAGTTATGTATACTTGTGCTTTGAACCATTTTGTGGATTTTAACAATAATCTTATTATGTATATCATTTAGAGAGTTTTGTAATTAAGCAGTCTCTATTTTGTTCCCTAAATAATAATTTATTCACAAATTATTTATTGTATTATGGCCTGTCTATCACCCTCATACATAAACAGTTTTGCCCTTTGACAACTGTGTGGTACAGCTTAAATCATGAATCTTAACCCACAAGGCATGTTAAGAGTTACCCGGATGGGTGGTGAGGTCCAAAGTACCAACCTTATCTCATTGGGCTTACCTATGTTATGAATATAAACAGCAAAGCTGTTAAGAGTGGACCCACAATACCCAACACAGATAAAATTCCACAAACAGGGAGGGCAATTAAAATGCTGGTAGGCTGATTACACATCAGCTAATGTCTTCAATGGCAGGAGCATAGGTCAGAGACTCAGCTCCATGATCAATACTTTGGAAGTAAAACGAGCCTGAAGGTTTTCAGTTTATCTCTCTTTTCAACTTAATAATTTGCAGGTACCCATAAAGAGGCCACCTGGTCACGTACGCAGTCTAAGCACATCTGTGAGTTTGGCCTCTGCCACCAAGAAGCGTATTTCTGGATGGTGCTACTGGAGATTTCAGCCCCAGGCCATCTCAGGCTTGGAGTGCAATACAAAGGACTTCAGTTTGCCTTCTTGAAACCATATTTTTATTACAATGTGAGTTTCTTACAATACATACAAAGAGCAACCACATAAGCAATTTGAGGGGAAAGGCTATCACTCAGTGGGAGATGAAATGCTTTGCATGAGAACTGTTCCAGGATCAAACCCCTGGCAGCTCCAATCAGGGATAGGGATGGCCAATATATTGTTGAAAACTGGTTTGAAGTCCACATCATGATATCCGTTTTGTAATTTTTGACCTGGCAATATATTGCAAATCATGATGTGTACATGCTATGCAAAAAATCACAATGTGCAGAAAACCATGAATCCAGCCAATGCCTCTACATAGCTCCATCTTTATTTCAGACACTGTGATACATCAGTATATTGCGATGTTTACCTGGGGATATATATCACAAAGTTGAAAACCAGATATTGCCCAGACCTAGTCAGGGCTGGGAAAGGCTCCAGCCTGGTTCTAGGCCTTCATAAATACTACCCACTCACATTATTATGGTACATTTATTATGATGTATCTGAGAGCTTAGTGCTTATTGCCACAATAAATTTGTTAATGAGCAATAAAGAGTCAGATATGGCCCTACTGAAGAGTTATTTATTTACTACGTTCATATCTCACCTTTTCTCTGGGTGGTGTACGTGGTCTCTCCCCTTCCCATTTTATCCTCACAACAACCCTATGAGGGAGGGTAGACTGGGGGAAAGAGACTGGACCAAGGTCAATGAGTCATGGCTACTGAGTGGGGATTTGAGCCTTGGTCTCCCAGGCCATAGCCCGACGCACAAACCATTACACCACACTCAACGCTCGCAGTCTGAAGCAGTAGCGATCCTGCACTACCCCACCATCTGAATCCTGAACGTTGAACATGGCAGTCTGCAAAATAACCCTTAACACACAAGCAGCTGCAAAGGAATCCTGCTTGTGTCTGCAGCTGCTCACTGGTTGGGGTTTGATTTTGCAGAGGGATGCAGTGTCCAGTCAAAGAAGTGCAGTCTAGCTCCTGCTTTAAACTGGGATTGTCCTACATGTGAGTAACAGGTGAACAGCATGGGGAGGGCAGCTCCAGGCCACTCCCTGCCTGGCCCTCAAAAGCTTTCCCAGGACTGGTTCTGCTTTGCACCCCGAACGTTTCTGCATGGCTGGAATGTGTGTTTGAGCTCCGATCATGCCTTTTCCTTGCTCAGATGCAAGGAATAGAGGGGTGTGTCTGAGTGTGCATAGTAACTACCCTACTGTAGGAGAGCAGCAGTTCTGTTTACTGCTCTGTCTACCCTATGTGGGTGTGAAAAGGATCCCACATCCCTGGAATACGGTACCTGTTAGGGGACTGCCATCGGAACAGGGAAGGCAGGCAGAGGGGCAGTTGGGATACAGGGAACCTCCGAAAATCTTGAGAAGCAGTTCCTCTTCCTGCGGTGGGGAAAGTCACACCTCCAGTGGGGAAGAGGGGAAGGGACCAGAGGATGCTGCTGGGAGCCCCAGCGCTGCACCTAGTCAGTCTGAGGGTGGGGAAAGCCACACCTCCCGGGTAAAGGAGGGGAAAGGGCTAGAGGATGCTGCTGGGAGCCTCAGCAATGCTCCTGGCCAAGCCGGCCAGGAGGGAAGCACACCGCTTCTGTCGCCCACCTTGCGCAGAGGTGTAAAACGCAAAGAAGGAAGGAAAAGGCTGGGGGTGACTAAGCTCTTATGCTGGGGGAGGACCCAGAAACGACCACTCCCAGATTCTACTAGCGATTGAGGCAGACATGAACTTGTGGTTCTACACTATAAATAGTTTTTGCACCTAAATAAAACCTGTAAAAGACAGGTCAGAGTCCTGACTGGCTACTCACGAGCAACCACCATTGCCATCTGACAGTACCCTTTGCAGAACTGCATGCCAACATGTTCACAGGTTAATGCATTACTATGCAATCTGCTAATAATCCACCAAACATTGGGTCGTCCCCCCGCTTTTTCTTTCTGCCTCAGAGTCCCTTGCCACCAACCAAGCCACTATCTTTAGAAGAGACTTTTACAAAAGCAACCCAGCAGAAGCAGGACTTAAGCAGCGAGGGGCCCGTGCGAAGGGTTTCAGGTTCAGTTCTGGATATCACCACGCAGAGCTGGTGAACGCCACACACTTGGCACACAAAGGGTGCCAGGTTCAACCTTCAACACTGGAGAAGTATCCCTGTCTGCGGCCCTCAACTTGAGAGCTGTTGCCAGCCAGTTCAACACTGAGTTAGAAGACCAAGAAGACCAACCACTTACACTTCAACTCCTTTCGCACTTGCCATTAACAGTTGCCTTGCCTTCCCAAACCTCATTCTCACTACCTCTCCATTGAAAACCGCTTTCTGTCCATCAGCTGCTATTGCAAGTTATCTTGCAAGTGCCTCTGAACAGGCACCAACTTCTCACTCGTGGTCTTGAACAGTGCTGGCATTTTCCAGAAGAGCTTTGTGCCAAGGCAAGAGACCGCCCCACCAATGTGTGAAAAGTCCATGATAATGCCTCTTCCGTGTCAGGTGGACTCAACACACAGCTGGCAGAGTGAGAAAAAAGTATTTGGTTTCAAGATCTGAGCAAACAATGGGAGGGAGGCACTACATCTTGACCGTGAAGGGGACAAAACTTACATCCTGGATTGCTAAAACAATGGGAGCATTATATTCCATCCTGGATCTACTGCAGCTTCTACATTCAAGACCATCCTTCACCTAGCTCAGTACAAAACAAAGACCCTGGATGGCTGCTGCCCAACAGGGATATTTTGCAGCCCCTACCTGGAGATTAAAGCTGGTACATTTTGCAATCTTTGAGCTATGGCCCTTCCTCCAGTTCTTTATTGACACATTAGTTAACAATAGGCCCCACTGTTTAACGATGATGATGATGGCAATAGAATTCAGCTTTAGGAGCTGACACAGTAGTCTGTTGGCATCATAAAAGCGACTGCTTATGTTTACAGCCCCCAGGATTTGGCCCAGGCCCATGCATGTGGTTCAGAGTGCATGACTAATGGAATAATTAGTCAAGGTCGGTGAGAACTAGAATGGTACTTTCTTTCGGGGTGGGGGAAGAGTCAAGATCACACTCTGAAGAGCTTTTCATCTCATGGCCCATAGCAACTTCACTTGTTTCCTTGCCTGTGCCCAAAGCAGAGATATGAGAGGGAAAGCATGTGTCTGTGGACTGTACCATCTCCAACTCTCTGGCTTTTTAAAATGCTCCTCCGCACGAAGCAATGCCCTGAACATGAGAGGAAAATACTAGGATCAAAACCTTTTAAGGGGAGGGGAATTTTGTTATGGAGAGAAGCATTAAGGGATGTGAATTTCCACCCATAGCCTGGAATGGTACAGTCCACTTGCGAGAAGGCTTGAGTCAAGGGAGCAAAGTCTGTGCCTAAAACAAGTTTAGTTCTGCCAGGATAGCTTAGTTGGAAAAGAAGGAGACTCTTAATCTCAGGGTTGTGGGTTTGAGGCACATGGTGGGCAAAATATTCCTGTATTGCAGAGGATTGGACTTGGTGACCCTTGGGTCCCTTCCAACTTTACAATTCTAAGTTCTGGACAGCTTACGGACCCACCAAGCCCTTACTCCGTTTAAACAGGGTACTTGCTGAAAATCAGCTGCAAAAATAAAATTATAAGGAAAAACAGAAATATTTGTTTTAAGGAGGCCTTTGTTAGAATTATTTTTATGATTCAATACAGCAAACCGAACTTCTCCAACACATACCCCTAAGCTAAATATTTAACTGACAAAATTATGAAGCACCATCAAGATCTCTCAGTACAGGAATGCTATTTTCCTAGAGAACGCATTTCCAGTTGAGTGTTCCATTGGAGAGATATGAACTGCTACACTGCTCAGGATCCCCAAGAGATTAAATGGAGGCAGATGTTTCTCATGAGCCAAAGCTGTTCAGTTACAAGAGTGGAGCAGCAATTCTTGGAATCAAAGACGGAGCTCTCTTGAGAGCAACTGTGGTGCAAAGCAGGGTTGGTCTACTTGACAGGGGCAGAATTGTCAAAGTTTACTCAAGTCAGCATTAATGGAAGATGTTTGGGCAGCAGGTTTTGATGCTTTTTATTCTAAGTGTAAGGACAAAAATTCCTGCAGGCTCAGAAAATACATGTAAGCAAGCAGTATTATTAATATCGCAATGGAGTTCCTTTTATTTTCTAGATGAAGTCAGCACGCTAGATTAAACCACACTATTTATGGCACAAACAGTTTTTATAGGCAGCCATAAGAGGACTCAGAAACTATTACGATCCTGTTAATGCTTGAAATGGTATTTATACCTTTCCCTCTTCACAGACCTGGCAGCTCGTCTATAAAAACCCAGCTTCAAAATAGTTTTATCGTATTCTATTTTGACATGAGCAAGCATGCCCTGTCACTCACTCGCCATATATACACACAGAGAGAGGGGGGGGGGGAGAAGCTGCTGGCCTGTGTTAAATCATCAAAAGCAATGGTTTGACTGTCCCCGAGGCAACTCTGAAATAAAACCATTGCCCTGAAAACTCTTCACAGATATTTCAAAGAGCAAGGCAGCATTCCTAACCCATTGCTCCCCTTTCACTGTGAGGATGCATCACAATAAGTACTGTTTAGGGCACTTGAATCCTGGATAAGCCTACTCAAGAGAGAGAGATCACTTACAAATTACATGTATCTAAGACTGAAGCACAAAAGACATGTAAAGGCACCTCAGCAAGTCAGAAATAGAGAAGCAAATACATTAAAATACCCATTTACTAGCAGACGACAACACTCCTTCTCCAGCTTTTATCAAAAACACGTTTCTGCCCTAAAACAGGGGTCCTCAAAGCGGTTGATATTGACCCATGGGGTCAATGGGACTGTGCAAAAAAAATAAAAATAAATCTTTTTTATCCCTTGGGGGGAAAAGGCATGAGCATGTACAGAGTGCACCTCTCAGGCCAGTGAGGAACCTCTGCATTTAATAAGACGATACCACAATATAACAGTATTCTTTATTTATTTTTACATTTCATAAACCTAGCAACTGATTAATAAATGTTGATTATATATTGATATTTCTTGACTTTGCTTCATTGACATTCCTAAGAATTTGGGCTGGGTTCAAAGACAACTTCACAAGCTTATCATGGGCTCAACAAACTCAGAATTTTGGGGAACCTTGCTCTATACAACATAATATCTCAACTTCTTATGCAGGTTGACTCTGGAGCAGTGCTCACTGTGTTCAATAGCATATGATCCCAGGTAAGTTAGACAATTGCAGCCAAAACTTACTTGGGTCCATTCTGTAAAAACCAGCCTACTGCTTAAATCCTGAAAATCCAACTATGTCCATTTTCCCACGATCTGGTCCAGGGGAGAGAAATGTTTCATTCTATACTAAACCAACCTGGAACAACCAGAGAAGCTAAACTTGTGACACGTGGTAGAGAAAATCTGTGCTGTTATTAACATTTAGGCTGCAAGTCAGTGAGGCTTAATGGCTCTTACTTCCAAGTAGACATTGCATGGTTAAAAATCGTGGAATAAGCTCAATATGTAACCATAACATAAGCAACCTTTTGGAAAAATAAAAAGCATATACACCAGGGTATATTTGCAGTGAGTTATTATTCTACAGCCTCCTAGACATGCACATGGTGTCTTATTTTGGGCGGCGGCGCAGGTTGGATATAAAGCATGCAGAATTCAAAGACGCAGTATTTCTGCATTATTGCAAATGTATCCCAGCAAGATCAGAGAAAAGAAACTGTTTAGCAAACAGCCTGAGCAGATTAACAGGCAGCTGGGCAGAAAATTGCCCAGATCAGATTCCCTCCATTTGAAACATGATGACAAACAAACAAACGACGACGAAACAGGAGGGTTTTTTTACCTTTGCAGAGACATGATTTCACAAGCCATTCCTGAAAGTTTTCTCTGAAGGGGAAACTGGGAGCTGACCTCCTTTACTTCTTCCTCTCTGCACTGCACCGTAGTCTCGGGCTAGCCTAGCACAAATCTTTTTTTTAAACCAAAAATAAAAATAAAATAAAAATCCCTGCCCGCAGCCAGCAGCGCTGAAGGCTCCAACCCGTCGCTTCCTTCCTTCCTGGCTTCGGATTCAGTGCTCTAAAGCTACCGGGAGACATTCAGAGAGACACGCTCTCTCCCTTTGCAAGCGGCGATTATTTACCGTGCGCGAAGGGAGAGGCTTCAGGTTTCCAGCCCGCTCGAGGTCTTCCCCCTTTTTTGTGCGCCCGTGCAAAGAAAAATATAAAGCCACCCTCCAAGTCCACTTTGACCTTTTGTTCCCGAGGAAGCAGCTGAAGCATCCAGCCAATCAGAAATAGCAGCGGGTGACAACCAGTTCAGGCTGCTCGCTCGCCTCCTCCTCCTCCTCGTAGGCGCGTCGCCATCCCGGGTAACTTGAAACTTTCCCCAACAATTCCGCCCCGCCTGTCAATCAACTGCGCCCAACGGAGCTTGAGAAGGCAGAGAGGGAGGCAATAAAACAGGGACTTTCAGCACAGCATGGGAGGAAAAAAGAGGATGATTTGGGGACCTTTGCAGCCCCTGCAAGTCAAAAATTTAAAAGGGGGGGGGGTTGTGATTGACTGATGGGAAAGTGGGGTTGGGGGAGAGGAGTGGAAAACCCAAATCAGGGCTCGCCGGAATAAAGCTGCAACAACCGGTTTCCTCCTGCAAAAGCATCCTACGTGCGCAAAGCCCCATCGCCATGGTCTGGGCGATGGGACTTCGCGCGCCGCATGCAGCGCTTTTGCTGGGCAAGCCTCTCCAGACATCACGTTAAGCACGTCGCTGTCACTTATTCATTTTGGGGAGGGGAAGGAGCAACCAAACCAGAGCATCTTTCCAGTGCACTGGCACAAGCCCATCGGGACCTTTTTAGGGAACAGAAAGCAAAAGTGTCTCGGGGAACGCCTTGTTAAAGACCAGCAAAAGAATTTATTGTGGAAGGCAGAAATGAGGGCAAGCGATACTTGCCTTCTTGATGGTAAAGGTAAAGGTAAAGGTAAAGGGACCCCTGACCATTAGGTCCAGTCGTGGCCGACTCTGGGGTTGCGGCACTCATCTCGCTTTATTGGCCGAGGGAGCCGGCGTACAGCTTCCAGGTCATGTGGCCAGCATGACTAAGCCGCTTCTGGCGAACCAGAACGGCACGGAAACGCCGTTTACCTTCCCGCCGGAGCAGTACCTATTTATCTACTTGCACTCTGATGTGCTTTCGAACTGCTAGGTTGGCAGGAGCAGAGAGCGAGCAACGGGAGCTCACCCCACTGCGGGGATTCAAACCGCCGATCTTCTGATCGGCAAGTCCTAGGCTCTGTGATTTAATCCACAGCGTGGTAGTCATGGGCAAAGCCAGGGGCTGGGGCCAGGGGTGGGGAGCTGGCCCCCAAATCAAATAAATAAATAAAAGTAGAAATTGTAGAAAGATTTTAACAGATTTTTCTGAGCACTTGGGGTCCAAAGAAATTAATTTAAACAAAAAACTGTTGTTGAGACATTTTATTCTGAATGTGCAAGAGAAAGCCGGACAGACGATGTTGTCAGGTGGGTGTCCTCCCCCCCCCCCCAAATCCTGGCTACATCCATGATTTGCAAAATCCACAAACACATAAGCCCATCTAATGGTGCTGCTGTTTTAGGTTGGGATTCAATCATGGGCACATTTGGGATGCTCAAGTAAAGTTTATTCCACCACAAACCCAGTTTCCCCTCAAAATATTTTTTCTTTTTGCAGGAAGGGAAGTGATGGGTAATGCGCTGGAAGGTGTGGGTTGGCTGCTGCTTGATGCAACATAGTGTGATCTCCGCAGAAACAAATAAGAATTAACGTACGATAAACAGCCCACGACATCTAACCTCCCTGCAAACTTTGCGCAAACAAATAAGGACAAATGCTCAATAAACACTGTCGCCGTCATTTATGAATCACTTCCAAGGAAGCATCTTGAAGCAATTTCACAATGCAATGGAAACACATATAGAACAAGTGCATGTATCAACACAATTTTGAATGAACAGACTGTTGTTTTTGTGGCCACAGGCTAACAGTTGCCTCTCTGAGAAGTATTTATTTCAGGCTTTTATACATAACCCTTCACAATATATCCCCAGGGCGGGATAACTAAAACTTTCTCCCCTTGCAAATGAAAATGCATAGTTAGGCGGCAATCCTATGCATATTTACATAAAGTCCAGTCACAAAAGGTATGCGCAGTACCAGCTTCTTATCAAATTTTGTTTTGTTTTGTGTTTTTGGGGCACTGGTTATTTCATAATCATTTTTGTTCTAGTTTCCTTTCACGTGTTTGTAACAGGGTAAAAGCAGTTTATTGTTTTCATTATTGATATTATTGTTGTTTGACGGTGTTGGGTAAATTTTATTATATATTTTGCATTGACTGTGGTTTGTTTGTTTTTTAAATTCATTGCTAAAATAACCATGTTTTGTCCAACAAAGCCATCCTGTCCGCGTGAGAACGTCTGCTTGCACAGAATAATTCTCCCCTTTCCTCTCCCCACAAGCCTCCAAAATCTGCTCCTGGAGGGTTGGGGGAATCCCCAGAGCAGATTTTAAGGGGTGCAGGGAGGAGGAGAGGGAGGGCAAGTTCTGCTGCACAAATGGAAGTCCTTGCACGGACAGGATGACTTCATTGGATACAACCCTTTATAAACAAAGTGTGGAAGAACAAAAAGAAGATGGCATTCAAAGGAAAAAGCGGGCAATTAAAGGAGCAAGGTTTCAAGTATATATATAAATATTAAAAACGAACTGTTGAAATTCAGATAGCACATTCTCCCTTTCCTTCTCTCTCACACAGTGGTCATGCACACAGCTGGAGACATGAGCACATCTGTAAGTGATTAATAAAACCTAGAAACTTCTGCTCCTTTTAAGCAGATACTGGAAATCACGTGGTTTATTTGGCCAGCCAAATATTTAATAACAGCTATTTTCTTTTGTGAACTGGCCTGAACAATTCGTTACTCCTTAATTCTGGACTTGTCAGCGACATACAGATAAGGGATGTGTGCCTGTATACATCACTGACGCAACCCAGGAGCATGGGACATGCAGAGTGAGGTTTCCCATTGACACGCCTTCATATATTTCCTAAACAATGATGCCAATTTACAGCTATTATTGACACTACCGTATCATTCTTACAACCAGGTATTGCATCCCTTGGTCACACTGTGTACCTTATGCATGCTTTCTTTAATGTCTTTAAAATATTCCGATACAGAGTATTTCTTAATATTTAAAGGTGGTGGTTTTTTTTTTTTTAAAAAAGTCTCAAGGTCTGATTTTCATTTTAAAAAACGAAACAAAATGTGTGTGTATGTGTGTATATGTGTATATATGTGTATGTGTCTACACACACACACACCCCTCTTGTGTGTGGATATGTTAATGGAATAAGGAAAAGCTTTGTCTTTAGACATCCCTGTAGGTATTTTGCTTCAGAATTAGTTTGGGGCAAACTTTCTGTCAAACCCTTGACGGATGCAACTCAACTGATATTTCTGTCATTTCCCCCCAGATTCCTGGCAGTTTCCAAATTTGCACAGCCTATCTGGCTATTCTTCCTATTATGTGCCTGTAATGTTATGAAGACCAACCTTCCCCAGCCTGGTACTCTCTCCAGATGTTTTTGGATAGCTCCCATCAGTCCTAGCTGGAGTGGCCATTGGCGTGCTGACTGGGGATGATGACAGTTGTAGTCAAAAACCTCTGGAGGGTGCCAGCTTGTGGGAGACTGAAGCAGGCCTATATGAAGGGCCCCCAACCAATAGATCCAATCAATTATTGGGGAAGGGGGGTGGGTAGAAGGGATTGCTTAGGATCAACAATCGAGTGGCACGGTCAGATATTTGTTGGTTGATACACGCACCTGTGAATCACTGGCTGCAGAAGTACCTGTCCCATTAGACTTTTGGGGGGTTAGGTTAAAATTCTTCTCTCTCTGTTCTGAATACAGCCTGATGGAGAGTTCTGTGAAACTGCAAACCTTGTGCCATTTAAAAACTATTAGCTGTGGCTGGTCCTCTGAAATATATCATCTTGCGACTTCTGTGCCAAGGAACTATGTTTGGCAGGGATAGTAAATGATCCCAGGCACTAGTTTAGGGGGTAATCTACAGCCAGGGCCTTCTAAAGTATGCATTTAGAGCAGTGAGTTTGAACACAGGCCATGTGAATTAAATGGAGTTTTTGAGGTCCAAATGACCCCATCAAACATCAGATACAGAAGCTTACGGCTTCTTCCTTTTGAGTTTGCCTTGCAGGCAAGGGAAACGCTCCATTCAAAACATAAACAGTGACCTAGCATGCATGCTGCTGTGGCCTTGGGAAGACAGAGCACAGAATAATAGTAGCACATAAACAGATGCTGACAAACTGTGAAGTGTCTCGGTTTTAATGTGTTTGTTTAATGATTCTAAATATTAACAGTCCAGCTGAGAAGTAGATCTCAACATAACGATGCTTTGGCTGCAGTACTACACAGTGTGGCGAAGCGGAAAGGTTCTTCTGGGGAGAGTTATGAACCTAAAAAGAGCCCCTTGGGATCAGGCGAAAGGCCCATCTAGTCCTGCATCCTCTCCACACAGTGGCCAACCGGATGCTCACGGGATCCCTCTTCTACTAGGCCTTTGGCTGATTATATACGCTTTTAAATGCGCTTGTGGGAGGAGGTGGCAGAAGGGGAGTTATCGTTTTGTTTGGGTCTTGTTTTCATTGTGTTTTTCTTTCATTTGTGTTTTTATCTTGTATATTTCTGCTGTGAACCATCCTGAGATCTGCAGATGAAGAGCAGTATAAAATAAAATAAATAATAAATTTCCCACGGGGTGTATAGGGTGTTAGGGGAGGAGGAGTAACTTTGGTGGGGGACACGTCATAGAAATAATTAATATTTATTTACAGTGGTACCTCGGGTTACATATGCTTCAGGCTACAGACTCCGCTAACCCAGAAATAGTACCTAGTACCTCAGGTTAAGAACTTTGCTTCAGGATGAGAACAGAAATCATGCTCCGGCGGCGCGGCAGCAGCAGGAGGCCCCATTAGCTAAAGTGGTGCTTCAGGTTAAGAACGGACCTCCGGAACGAATTAAGTACTTAACCCGAGGTACCACTGTATTCATTCATTCATTCATTCATTCATTCATACCTTGCCTATCTGGCTGGGTTTCCCCAGCCACTCTGGACGGCTTCCAATAAAATATTAAAAATATTGATAAAACATCAAACATTAAAAACTTCCCCAAACAGGGCTGCCTTCAGATGTCAGATAGTTGCTTATTTCCTTTTCATCTGATGGGAGGACGTTCCACAGGGTAGGTGCCACTACTGAGAAGGCCCTCTTGCAGGGAGGGAACTGCCAGAAGACCCTCGGAGCTGGACGTCAGTGTCCAGGCTGAACGATGGGGGTGGAGATGCTCCTACAGGTATACTGTTCCTTATAGGGTAGTTTGTCCACCTTTGGTCCCCACCCGGAACTCAGCTCTCACCTGTGGCTCCTAGAAGCTGTTAGCAGGCAACAACAGTCACACCCCAGGAAGGGCTTTGACTGGCCAGCTAAACCAGGTGAAGATAGCTGATGGGTCTCAAACCCTTGGTGAGTTAGGGACTTCTTCTGCATGAAAAGACAGGCTGAAACGGATTAAGCGGACAAGACCAATGGTGGATCCAGTGGTCAAGAAGGCGGTTTCTGCAAGTCTGTAGAGGGGCAGATGGGGTTTGTCAAACTCACAAGGTAGCTCATCGAGGAGAAGGAAAACTCTGAACCTACACCTCTGCTGCCTCTCATGAGCATGGGAAGATGGAGTCAGCTATGTGATGTGCGGGCCAAAATCTTGCAGAGGCTTTCTAAGAACTGCAAGATGCAAAAAGAGCACAGGGGAGCCTGGAAAGGACATTTCTGATGTCCAGGCATGAGTACAGTTGCAAATGTAGGCAAAACAGCACCACCAATCCACAAGACAAGAGGTATTAGCAGGGGTGGGTGAACATCAAGGTTTGCAGAAATAAAAAAGAAAAATCCATGGATCCGAAATATAGCCCTTCCATGCTAATTAGTCTTCTCATGCATCTGTAACAATAATAGCTATTGCCCCAAATTAAATGCAGACAGGGCTCATCAGGATTGGACAGAAAGGGGTGTATGTCAGAAAGCTGCCTAGCTTCATTAGCCTAGCAGCCAATACTATTATTATGTAAGACATTAATTACAGAGGAAACCAGAGACATGACTTCACTTTTTAAAAATTATTATTTTTAACCTTGATAAGCTAGTGAAGTGCATACATTCTTACCAAGTGGGCATCCCCAGTGCCAAACTGCAAACCTTGGCACCCTGACATCTTTCCAAAATTGGGAATCTGCTCTACGTGGCAATATTTTAAGGCAGAACATGAACATTTACTTTTCTTTTATTGCACAAGCCCCTGTGTATCTAGAGCAAGCCAGTCACCGGGTTTTGCAGAAAAGAGAGAGCACGAAATGGAATTTTCCATTTAATCAAAAACAGAGCGCTGAAATTTCATCTGCAGACTCCTCCTGAGTCTTCCATCGCTTCCTAAAGCAAACAAGCCTGAGGGTGATAGGATATTAAACACCACGTATTTACTTTGAAATCAAATTGCCTTCGTATTTCCTCTGTTCTATTCATTTTAATGTTATAATCTGGAAATGCTACAAGCGTTTCCCCTCTGCTCTTCTTAATGCCAGTTTTTACAAAAACGCACAAGCCAGGTTCAGGCATAATAGTTTCCTGCTATGAGGATGTGTCAGACTGAGCCTCAGGTTTGCACATTCTCCTTTGTGCATGGAAAGAAAGAAATTCAAAGCTTCCTTTTGCAATTTGGAGCAAACTGCAGATTCCAATGAGGTCTGAATATGGGAAACTGTGATTTGGACAGATCAGTTACGTAGGCAACAAGCCATGACCTGAAACAACAACTTGATCCTGGTTTGATCCTCACTGCCGGAATGTAATATTTGGTATCCATTTCCCAATGCCTCCCTTTACTGATCCATAACAGACTGGAAACCTACAAACCGATAATAAAACCAATAATAAAAGAAGAACTAAGGATTTCAGAAAGTTAAACACTAGGCTGATACCGTCCAAAAGTTCGCCATCTTCCCAGTATGCCACCAAAACTGTCTAAATAAATTATGTAGCAGTTTCCTTTCTTCAGAAACATGCGACACCAAGCAGAGACAGAAAAGCAATTTCTAATTAGGATACGGGGGAAATCTGATTTAGCTGTGCCCATGTGGTTTGAAATAAAACTTGCTGATTGACAATACCTGCAACGCCCCCCCCCCATTTTGCCCCAGCCAAGGCTGTACCTGCCCCACACCTGATGTCATACATGTAGACCAGGGGAAGTGTGGCTGGGGGGGGGGGCTCATTAGGCTTGCGGGATAGAGTTACCCATTGCTGCCTTGAAGGCAAGTTAAGTTAGTAACTAATTATACTTGGCCTGAAAAAGAGTGTGAGTGAAATGGTTAAGTCTAAAAGACTTTAGCAAAACTGTATTTAAACTAAATGATCCAAGCATGGACTATAGAGGCTGGCTCAGATGGGACACTAACATCTCAGGGAATCTGGAGTATTGGCTTCACCCCAGGAAGCCCCTTCACGCCTTCTCTATGAACTAGAGCTGGGAGATATATCAATACATCATCTAAAACCGGTCTGAAGTCCATATCGTGATAGAGTGGTACCTAGGGATGCAAACGGGATCTGTTCCGGAGCCCCATTCTCATCCTGAACAGAACGTAAGACATGACTGTGCATCTGAGCGTGTTGCCACTTCCGCGCATGACGTCATTTTGACAGTCTGCGCATGCGGCAAAACCTGGAAGTAACATGCTCCGTTACTTCCGGGTCGCTGCGGAGCGCAACCCGAAAATACTTATCATGAAGTGTATTTATCCTGAGGTATAACTGTATTGGTGTCCTAATTTTTGACCTGGCAATATATCGCGAATCACGATGTGTGTGTGTGTGTGTGATGCAAGAATCACAATGTGGGGGAAACCATGAGGCCAGCCAATGTCTCTACATAGCTCCATCCTTATGTCAGACATCTCAATATATCAGTGTATTGCCAATGTTTAGCTAGTGGTAATATCATGATGTTGAAAACCAGATATTGCCCAGCCCTACTATGAATGCGACTTTGGTGGTTTCCAAGCAATTTGCAGCTATTATAATTTGAAGCTTTTCCTTCCACCAAGAGCCTATGAGACAAGCTGAAAAGCTGTCGCTTCGTTTCACTGACTCTGCACTCATGTGTAAAGACGAGATACCTACAATTATGTGAACATCTCAGTCCTCCAGATTATGTAATTCTGCCGTCAGTCATCTGGAAGAAGGGCATTGCGTACGACTAGCCAGCTGCAGCTCAAATTTTAAGGAGCACAGCCAATAAATAGCTGTTTGCATAGGCTCCCCTGGAACTTGTGTGTGTCTTGGGTGGAGCTGGACGAGAATACATTGCTGGTCAGCAACTGGCCTTTACGGGAGTTGACACACCCAGCATCAAAACGTGTTAATTTTGCCACACGCTGGCCTATCTGACTATTTCTTGGCTCCCTCGGAGGAGGCCTGGCAGCAAGTTTCTCAAAGGGCTTTCTGGGAACATATCAAGTTATTAAAAACTGTCATTCAATCTGTCAGGGGAACAGCATATGGAACAGTTTGCTGGGCCCTTTCTGAGACTGTCTCAACAAACAAGGCCACTTCAGATTCCATTTCCCTTTGTATTATCACATCCAGCCTTGGGGTGATATATATAGATATAGCACAAAAAAGGGCAGAATGCAGACACAAATATATATATTTTCAATTTTGTGTGTGCCAATACTCATCAGCCTGGGTTTTTCTGGGGGTGGGGCACACTCCCCATCCTGGGGTCCTAAATGTATTTATTTTTAAGGACCCATACATATACTACAACAACTACTACTACTACTAATAATAATTTATAGCCCACCCATCTGGCTGGGTTTCCCCAGCCACTCCAGGCGGCTCCCAAGAGAATATCCAAAGGCAACTATGGGGTGTGGCGCTCATCGCGGTTTTCAGGCTGAGGGAGCCAGTGTTTGTCCACAAACAGCTTTCCCAGGTCATGTGGCCAGCATGACTAAACCACTACTGGCGCAACGGAACACCATGATGAAAGCCAGAGTGCACAGAAACACCATTTATCTTCCCGCCGCAGCAACAACAATTTATCTACTTGTACTGGTGTGCTTTTGAACTGCTATATTGGCAGAAGCTGGGACAGAGCAACAGGAGCTCACCCAGTCATGCGGATTCGAACCGCCGACCTTCTGATCGGCATGCCCAAGAGGCTCAGTGGTTTAGACCACAGCACCACCCGCGTCACTTCTCCCAACAGAATATAATAATAATAAAAATGATAAACCATCAAACATTAAAAACTTCCCTGAACAGGGCTGCCTTCAGGTGTCATCTAAAAGTCATCAATAATTGTTTATTTCCTTGACATCTGATGGGAAGGCGTTCCACAGGGCAGGCACCACCACTGAGAAGGCCCTCTGCCTGGTTCCCTGTAGTTTCACTTCTCGCTGTGAGGGAACCACCAGAAGGCCCTCGGAGTGGGACCTATGAGTGGACAAGTCATAGACCTTCCCCTTTGTTGTTGTTGTTTAGTCGTTTAGTCGTGTCCGACTCTTCGTGACCCCATGGACCAGAGCACGCCAGGCACCTCTGTCCTCCACTACCTCCCGCAGTTTGGTCAAACTCATGCTGGTAACCTCGAAAACACTATCCAACCATCTCGTCCTCTGTCGCCCCCTTCTCCTTGTGACCTTCCCCTACCAGGTCTCAAATTATTTATGTGGACACACATGGTCACTGGTACAGGGTACTGTCACCTCTTTGTTTTTTGCTGCCCAGGGCAGCCAAGACATGAAGCTTTATCTCAGCCACACGCCCCCTCAATCTGCAAAATGGATGACCTGCTGTAAGGATGGCTGAAATAATCTACGGCCTAGTTCTGACGGCAAGTTAAGCCAAACCAAACCTTGGCTTGGCCCAGCACACTGTGGATCAGGGAGGAGCAAAGCTGGTGAGAGAGCGAGCCAAGGTTTAGCTTAGCGTGCCAGGGGAACCGGGCCTATGCGAAGCACTCTGTAAACCTGAAACGGGCTATAAATACTGTTTTCTTGGAACTGGGAGTTGCTTGACCCTGCCTGGCTTTTGGCCACAGAGAAGCTGCTGCTATGAGCAAGAAATGGCGCTACGGCATTTCTACACAGAGGCGGCTGCTTTTCTAGCCTGTATTTAAAAGGGTACAGAGGAGCGCACCACAGGTTTTGGTGGTGCCCCAGTTGATTTAGTCAGACTTCAAATAAACCTAGCCTAGAAAGCGTCTTTGAAGCCTTAAGCCAGTGTTTTCAACATGGCGCTTTCAACAAGGGGTAGTCACAGCTGGGAAGGGAATCATTGACCCCTCCAATTTCCCCCCTTCACACTGCAACAAAGCTTGAAAAATCTTTCCATTTGCCACAACACAGTGCTTCCTTCAAGTGTAATTTCAGCAGGGAGAATAGAATAGAGTGGATGGGGCCCTTTTGGGTGCTGTGGGTGGCTTCTGCGGGTGCATATCCACCCATGGGTGCCACATGGGTGACCAATGGATTGGACTCCCTTTGGAGAGATTTTAAGATGTGTCTCAGTGAGGACCAATGGTGAACATGGCCTCCATCGCTCACCTTTCAATCTCCAAGTCTCTTAGAAACCAATAAAAGCAAAAGCTGCTTCGCCCCAGGCCCTGAGGCACACTGATGGAATTGTTCAAATTGTAGACACAAGTACAATCTCTCTAACTCGGTCTCTGCCTTGATTAAAAAATATTTCTGCCATGTCATGGGAATTCTCAGGCGAACTCCTTCGGCAAAGGCGGAAGGCGGGCTGCGCATAGCACTCAAAATCATTTGTAGCTGTGGCAGAACCAAGACTGAGATCACATAGATAATGCCTATTCAGAGCTGGTGACCTCGACTCTTCTAACTCTCTTTCCCACCCACTCCATAATGGGAGATGTCCGAGAAATTGTATCTGGAACACAAGCAATGAATCAGAAAATCAGAGAATTGCAGAGGGTCATCTAGTCCAACCCCTGCAATGCAGGAATATTTTGCCCAGTGTGGGTCTCGAACCCACAACCCTGACATTAAAGAAAGAAACGTTTCTGCAAAGCCCTGCAACACCAATTTACTTATTTCCGATCGCTTCTATTTCACTTTCCCAACTAAAAGATAGCCAGAGGGGCTAGTTGTTTTTGGTTTTTTAAAGGGGAGATAAAAAATACAGTGGTACCTCAGGTTAGGTACTTAATTTGTTCTGGAGGTCCGTTCTTAACCTGAAACTGTTCTTAACCTGAAGCACCACTTTAGCTAATGGGGCCTCCTCCTGCTGCTGCGCAGCCGGAGCCCGATTTCTGTTCTCATCCTGAAGCAAAGTTCTTAACCTGAGGTACTATTTCTGGGTTAGCGGAGTCTGTAACCTGAAGCGTATGTAACCTGAAGCGTATGTAACCCGAGGTACCACTGTATTTAGAAAACAAGAGGGCAACAACAACAACAAAATCTATCAGCCAACAGAAGATCAACTACAGTTCAAAAATTTTCTATTTAAATCCCCATGGAATAATTAAAATAGAAATAGAGGAGATGGGGCCAGGTGGATTTTCTCAGGGAAGGCGTTCCACAGTTTTGGGGCCAGGACAGAGAAGGCCCTGTCTCTCACATCCACCTGCCATGTCTCTGTGGGGGAGCAAGCAACAGTGTCTCCAGTGTAGATCTCCATGTTCAGGTAGGTTCATAGAGGATGGAATCAAAGAATTGTAGAGTTAGAAGGGAACCCTGAGGATCATCTAGTCCAGCCTCCTGCAATGCAGGAATATGCAGCTGTCCCATACGGGAATCGAACCTGCAAGCCCGGCATTATCAGCACCAGGCTCATATGATATTCCGGATTACAGACCCCTGACTGTAAAATTAAGCCCATAAACAAAGTGTTAGCCAATGGAGATGGCTTAATAAAGGAGTATTTTGACCCAACTGAAACTTCTAGGCTGCCATTAATACCCACAAAAACCATTTATTTGCTTGATCAGTAATAACACCACACATTGGAACAAATACTATGAACTTCCCAAACAGTTGTTGATGACACCAAAACTGGTTGTGACACAATACCCAACACGGAAGATTGGCAAATCCTAATGGTAAGGATCTGCAGCTAGCGAAAGCGACAGAAAGACTAAGAGGTCAATCAAAACAAAAAGTCTATAAGGATTGGGGAATCTTTAAAGAATATTTAGAAAACTATGGAATAAAAGGAAACATCTTGGCAGAATTAGACTGATCGCTGTATTGTATAAATATAAGTTCGTAGGGAGGTAAAAAGAAATTATATAAGAAATATGTAACTCTGCGGTATAATGTAATGGATAGATAAAGTACAGTGAGATTAATTGGAAGTCAGTTTTAAATTTCTTCTCTATAAGTTTTATAATTGTGTTCAGTATCAGGAGTATATATGATGATAATTATATATCTTCTTGTATCTTATAGTGTGGTGGTTTGTTTGATTTTTCTGTTATTTGTTTGATTGTATGTTTGTTTACTTGTATGTACGTCTGTTTTCTCATAAATGTATTTATTTTAAATTAATAAAGATATACCGTATTTTTTGCTCTTTTTCCCTCCTAAAAAGTAAGGGGAAATGTGTGTGCGTCTTATGGAGCGAATGCAGGCTGCGCAGCTATCCCAGAAGCCAGAACAGCAAGAGGGATTGCTGCTTTCACTGCTTAGTGATCCCTCTTGCTGTTCTGGCTTCTGAGATTCAGAATATTTTTTTTCTTGTTTTCCTCCTCCAAAAACTAGGTGCGTCTTGTGGTCTGGTGCGTCTTGTAGAGCGAAAAATACGGTATATATTTTTTTAAAAACTGGTTGTGACTCCACAGGGAAGAGAGAGATGAAGAATAGAAAGCATGGTGTGTGTTGTAGCAGGGTGTGAACCAAAACTGTTATCCGGAAATTATAAAGAAAGGGACAGGAAGCAGAAGAATGAGTCTGATTGTGCTTTATATAAAGTTATGGTGTGCCCACAGATAAAAGTTATAGCTGTCCAATGTAATAAAGGCTACTGTGCAGCAGAATAAGAAAAGGACAAATAAAATGATTCGACCACTTTCCTTAAGAGACAAGTCTAGGGTGGGGGTTGAACCCTTGAATGACAAGGGAGTCAAAGGTGTGTTAAAGGAGGAAAAGGAGCTTGCAGAGAAGTGGAATCCTTTAATCTGACTTCACGACGGAAGATACAGAGCAGTTCCCAGTGCCTGAACTAACTTTTGCATGAAGGGAGTCGGAGAAACAGTTCTCTGCACAGAGCTGGAAATGGTCCAAAATGATCAAAAGTCTGGAGCAACTCCCCTAAGACAAAAGGTTGCGGCATTTGAGAAAATTCAGAGAAGAGACAAGTAAGATTATGGAGAAAGCAGACGGAGAAAAGAAGAGTTATTCTCCCTTTCTCGTAACACTAGTGGACATCCAAGAAAGCTGAATGTTGGAAGATTCAGGGCAGGTAAAAGGAAGCATTTCTTCACAAAGTGCATAGTTCAAACTATGGAACTCCCTGCCACAAGAAGCAGTTGGGATAGCTTTAAAAGAGGACTGGACAAATCAGGGAGGCCAAGACATTCTGTGGCTACTAGCCATGATGACTAGGTTCTACCTCCACAGTTGCCAAGAATCACAGGTGGGCCATTGTGCTCAGGTCCAGCTTACAGGTTTCTGTGGTTGGTTTCTGTGGGAACAGGGTCCCTTGGTCTGATCCAGCATGCAAGATCCTGTGTTCTTATGCGAGGCATTCTTAAACAGGTGTCTGCCAACGACCTTGGTAAGCCTGCATTCAAATAAACACATACGACGTCCGGTGTGAGTTAGTCACCGATGCCCAGGAACGATCAGTAACCTTCCAATGTTCTCCTGATTTGTTGACTTGGATTCGGTGCCTTTTAAATTCGCAAATGCAAGACCTGCTGGGATTGTTTCCACTCGGGAGCTGCTCCCAAGCAAAGTCAATCGAGGCTGAAAGAAGAGCTTGCCGCCATTACCCATCAACCTGTGGCCCTCCATAAAGTTTGGGGACTCCATCTCCTATCAGTCCCAGCCAGCGTAGTCAATAGTCAGAGATGATGGAAGTTGTGGTCCAACCGGATCTGGAGGGCTTCAGGTTCCCTGAAGTAGCTTCCCTTGAGAAGCTGCCAGTTAATAAGGAACCATCATGTGACCCGAACCAATCTAATTGAGGAGATAGCTTCTCTCGCCGTCTCTCCCTATGCTTTAGGCCCTTGTTGTGTTAGTTTTTCCAAGCTGACTCACTTCATTTTTTAAAAGCACATTTGTCTCCACCCTCCTATGCAATCAGCCCCATTCTGTATCCCATTGTGGGATGTTGGCACTGCGAAGAGTGTTGCATAACCAAACTTTGAGAAATACATTCTTCGAGAGAACAGGCAACAAAGGCTCTTGTGATATAGGCTCTGAGGTTGCTGTTTTTCTCCTCTGGATGTCTGACTGCTGCAGTACTGGAGAGACACAGCTGGTAGTGTTATTTTCCGCCACCCCACCCCCCGAAAGTTTTTCCCCCCTATAGTGCAAAACCGAGTCCACAAAACATACGAAAAGGTTCAGATGATCCAAAATTTGCTAACTACAAAATAAGGGCACAACCTACGGGAGCAAGACTGTTCAGTTGAAACAGAAGATGCCTTTGCATTGCATTTTACCTATGGCTGATGGCTGCCACTACTTCTGTTTATGCCCCTACTGCTGTGCATAGCTGTCAACCGTCCCTTATTTGGCGGGAAAGTCCCTTATCCCAGCGCTGTGTCCCGCTGCTGTCCCTTATTGATGATGTCCCTTAAATTCCCCGGGTTCCAAAGGAAGCAGCTCCTCTCCCTCCCTCCCTGCCGGCCAGGGAGGAGGGAGGCTCCAACTGTGTTGCTTGACCGCGTTGCTTACCCAATAAGGAGTCTAAGAACGACTAGGGGGTGGAGCTTGCATGCCTTGTGCCGATCAAATCGGCCGCGTTGCCTGGGGACTCGCCTTTGCTCAGCGCTTCCCAGCTGAGAGGTGACGATGGTTTTCCTAGCTGCATCCCCTTTGCTGGGTTGCTGTGCTGTGGGAACCACCGCTTGAGGCTTCGTTTGGCTGCTGGCTGGGCTTTCTGCCTTTGGCTTGGAGGGGCTCAGAAGTTGAACATACCTGTGCCCGGAAAATCCCTTATTTTGGCTGCTGATCCCTTATTTTTGAGGCTGCTGGTCCCTTATTTTCAAATCTGTAAGTTGACAGCTATGCTGCTGTGCCATATGCTGTGTTAGAAATCCCTCAGGCGCCAGGTGCGTTTTGCGACTGGCGCAGGCCCAACTGCGACCACACAGAGATCTCTGGGTGCCACGCTGATGACTGACATCTTCATCTGGCCGGCCCCTCCAGCTTTCTTAAGTAGAGTTCATTTATTGCATTGATATCCCACCTGTTTCTCCAAGGAGTACATGGTTCACAACCCTCCTCAGTTGATCCCTACAATGACCCTGCAAGGTGGTTAAGAGGTTGTGACTGGCCCAAGGTCACCCAGGTCCTAGGCAGGCACCGTAATCACTACACCACACTGGCTTCCTTGCATACTTCTGCTACGGGGGCAAATTAAGTAGGTAATTAAAGAAGGAGAAAGCAAAATATCACTTAGAGAAGGGTTTGAAATATTTTCCTTGAAACTTTGTTTTATTCAGGATTGTTTTATTTGATGTTTTAATGTGCTGTAAACTGCTTTGAGATTTTTAAAATTATAAAATGGTATAGAAATGAAAATAATAATAATACAAAGAAGAAGAAGCCCCACTGCAAAAACTAAAAAGGGGGGCTAGACATTTCACTGTGGTAACTGCAGCCTAGGTTTAACTTATACATCTGATTTTCAAACACTGCATCTATTGGCCTGTCCTGTGAAAAGGGCAGGACTGTTTGAGTGTTCCAGTACCCCTAGGAATTAAGATACACCCACAAACGCACATCTCCACCTTGTTTATGACGTTGCTAGAGGACTGCGAACCCAATAAACCCTTTACCATTGGAGCAGGAAGCCATATAAGCGAGGCTGAGAAGTACAGCATTGGCACAAAAGCAAAGCTTCACTCTGGAAACATCCAAGCATACCTGCAAGGTGACACAGTGTACTTCCCCTGGCAAATACCCATGGCAGCGTATACTGCAATCGCAAAATCTCTGGCAGAATACACCGAAAGAACGTAAGAGCCTGCTTGCTTTCTCACCCTTTACCACTTAACTCTGTTCCAGCAGAACAGCAAACGCTACACAACAGCTCTGAGGTTGGATTATTATTAATTGGACTTGTTCATCGCTCGTTACACAGACGTCTCCAAGTGACTTGCAACATATTTGAAAGCATAAACATAAATACACTTTAATGTTGAGGCGTTCCTGCAAAACCACAAACAATACCTGTATAAAATAACCCCTACATCCTCATCAACCACTGGGAGCTTGGCAGCAACGACATGGAAGCTAGTTTCTAAGAGTGTTGTGGCATTTTAAAGGCTAACAATTTTATGACAGCATAAGCCAGTGCGGCCCAACTTTTCATACCAGATGGGCTGCAAGAGTACTTTGATTCCTCCCTTCTCCTTCCCAAAGCGCTAACTACACTTTGGGAAGAAGGACCCTGTCAGAGCCCTTATGCCTCCTTCACAATGCCCAGCGCCTCGCTTACCTGTCTTTGGGAAGGCAGCATGAGGGCTGAGAGGGGTGTCAAATGTTGCTGTAAAGGTAAAGGGACCCCTGACCGTTAGGTCCAGTCATGGACGACTCTGGGGTTGCGCGCTCATCTCGCTTTACTGGCCAAGAGAGCTTCCGGGTCATGTGGCCAGCATGACTAAGCAGCTTCTGGCGAACCAGAGCAGTGCATGGAAACGCCATTTACCTTCCCACTGGAGCAGTACCTATTTATCTACTTGTACTTTGACGTGCTTTTGAACTGCTAGGTTGGCAGGAGCAGAGACCGAGCATCAGGAGCTCACCCTGTGGCAGGGATCTGAACCGCCGACCTTCTGAACAGCAAGCCCTAGGCTCAGTGGTTTAACCCACAGGGCTGCCAAAAAGGTCTTGAGGGCCACATGAGGCTCTCGAGCCATGTGTTGGACCACCCTGGCATGAGCTTTCATGAACCAACAGTCCACTTCATCAGATATCTGAATTGTTACAGGTATGCATATCCATGGTTTGGGTGTGTGTGTGGTGGATTGTAAGCAGTGAGGTCAGAGGGAAACTAAGTGCAGAAAAGTACAGACAGCAACAACTGAGTCTTTGTCTTATAAAGAATGCACAATATACCTGCTAATAGCAGCGAAACTCTGCATTGCACAGAACTGGAAAAACAAACAACAACAGCATAAAAGCTGGGCTTTTGATTTTATAAAGAAAACTTGCAAAGCAGATGCATGTGAGGAAAGGATTTGGTGTGGTGGAGGACTGATGATTAGCAGGGTGAGAGGAGGCCTCCATTGTGATCCTCAGGAAAAACCATCTTCTGAAGCTAGTACTTTCCATTTTCATATTTTTTCTTGATGTTGTGCAAAGGCTAAACGAGCAGTTGGGGAATCCTTCCTGCCCACTGCAGAGGGTTGCATTTGTTTGGGGGTAGTATCAGCAACACACCTGCAATAGGGGAGGCTAGAGCAGCCCAAAGTGGACAGGATGCATCTCCCCTCTCTCCCTATACTTCGCTACCTGTCCAGCGATCAACAGATCAGTCCTGCTAAGCTCTGAATTGATCACTTAAGGGGAAAAGGTCCCATCTAGTCCAGCATCCCAGTCTCACAGCAGCCAAGCAGATGCCTGGGGGAAGCCTGAAACAGGAACTGAGCACAGCAGCACTCTCCCTCCTTGCAGCTGCCAGCAACTAGTATTCAGAGGAATAATGCCCTTGAAAGTGGAGGCAGAACGCAGACCTTGTGGCCACTTGCATGGGGACACAGGGAGGTGCCATACACAGAATCAGGCCACTGGTCCATCTAGCTCAGTACTGTCTCCACTGGCTGGAAGAATAGAGCGTGTTGAATTTTTCAGCTTTCAAATTCCAAAAATGATGGGTGCTAAAAATGACTTTGAGAATTCAAAATATATTTTGGCTAAATTGATATGATTTAGTTCTGCTGGGTAAGCAAAATGTGTGTAAAATCGCACAGAAATCATTAAAACGATTGTCAAGTACTTGCAGTCATATCATTTATTATTATTATTATTATTATTATTATTATTATTATTATTATTTAGCATTGCCTGACATTTTCAGAGAGAAAATTACAATTTAGTTTTCTGAAAGTAGTTCGCATACTTCTTCATCAAACGTAGACTTACCAGTTACAAAAACAAAAATTCCTCACAACCCCAAAATGTATTTTTTTAAGACTCCTCATGGAATATATTTGCAAACATTAAGTTTCACTCCCTAAAATGACATGCCCTATTGGCAGAAGCTCTTTTGGACAGCAAGTTCTCCCAGCCAATCTGGAGATACTGGGGACTGAACCTAGGATCTTCTGCACGCAAAACAAATGCTCTACCGCTGAACCATGGCCCTTCCTTTCCTTGTCAAGGGCTTCTCCTGCTCCTTTCTTCATGCCATCAACTTTACCCAGTTTCCCAGCAGCTTTCCCCACCCTCACCTTCCTTCTCTCCCTCCAGGCTCCCCCATGGAGCATATTAGGTCCTCAAGCTGCAGATTCCCCATGCTTGGGCGAAACAAGAAAATGGATTACTCCAAATAAGTAAATACATATGTTTGCCAATGGCACCTCAGAGTCCCATGACAGCCACGGACAAGTAAAAAACTGGAAGGTGTCCACATTCCTCTCGTAACGCACACACAAGGTGCCTTCACCTCAGCTTCATCTGGGACAAAGGGCCTAGTCTAGCCAAGAGACAACAAACAAAACAAGCTGCAGGAATGAGGGCAGAAGAGTTGATGTTTAGCTGGGGGATGGATAGGAAAACAGCTAAAGACCTCTGGGATAGCAAGGCTCTGCATTTCTCAGCAAATTCATAAATAAATCCTTTCTTAGTAAAAAACAAAAAACCCGGCCAACTACACAGGAAAAACTCTTACTTGGAGGAAGACAGGTGCAGAGGCTGGTATTAAAGAGCATGGAGTGGGCAGGGCAAGGGAGCTGTCCACTGGGAGTTTGCAACTCATGGTGCTGAACCCTGTCAACAGTCTTGGGTTCTCTACAATGCTTTGCCCTGGTGCATCGCAGCACAGAACGAGGGTGGAAGGCGGAAGCAATGTCACAACAGGTGGCTTGATCTGGATAGTACAAAGGGCCAACACTTTAGGCATTCAACACATCCATTTCCCTGTTTCCAGACTTTCCCCTCTAGCCTCACAGAAGTCAAATAAGCAATGGGAGCAGCTTCTGGCCTAGTCAAGTTTTACTCAAAGGGCAATATCTTTAAAAAAATAAAAATAAGGAAAATAGTCTGTCCAAAGCAAACACAGTTCAAAGCAAAACAAAACTGAGAAGTCAAGGAAACTGCTCCTGGAATTGCTATAGGGGATTCTTGCATGGCTTTGAGATCTTCTGAAAGGGATTCCCATAAAGCTGAGGAGGGACCATTGCAATATATTTATTTCAAGGTGGCAGCCACTTTGAACGGGGGGGCGGGGCGGGGCGGGGCGGGCGGCTTAAAAACAGATTCCTACTTATTCCTGTCCTGAATTGAATGCAATTCCTGAATTGCATCTCTTTGTCAGCCCAAAAACAAATGAAAACACAAATGAAGAAGTTGCCTGCTTGAGGCCATATTCACACCAGACATATACAAGAATGATTTAACAATAATTCTCTCTTCCCAGGGAACTCTGGGAACTGTAGCTCTGCGAGGGGAACAGGGGTCTCTTAACAACTCTCAATACCCTTAACAAACTAAGGTTCCCAGGATTCTTTGGGGGACGCCATGACTTTATAACTGTATAATAAAGAGTGCTGATGGGGCCACACCTCCAACAGCCTGCTGTTCTGCCCCAGCGCCCATCTCAGGCATCTCATTCTACCTCAGGGGCGGAAAAAACTTTTCCAAAATGAAACAACAACTGTGGGCTGCATTCCCCCCTGGCCAACCTTCCGGGGCAACATGCTTAGTGGCTGTTCAGAGGCAAAAGAGGACAATGCAATGGGTGCACATTTTACCTTTGTAGAGTAGGCTCGCTTTTCCACACAATTATTGGAGATCAAGGCCCCATGTAGTGACATTCAAGGAGGGCATAAAGTTGGGCTAGGGAGAAGGCGTGGCCTGGAGAAGGTGCCTGTGGCCATTTGGCCTTCAGGCCTGAGGTTCCCCACTTCTGCTGTACCTAATGGACAAACCAGCTCTATGGGTGAATTACTGTGATGGCATCAGGGACTGCTAGGATTTGAACTCACAGTTGTCCATGGGGGCACAGGTCAATTCTGTGTCCAGGGCAGCTGTTTATCAGCTCCATCTGGTATGCAGGCTGAGACCCTACCTGCCCACAGACTGTCTCGCGAGTGGTGCATGCTCTAGTTATCTCTCGCTTGGACTACTGCAATGCGCTCTATGTGGGGCTACCTTTGAAGGTGACCCGGAAACAACAACTAATCCAGAATGCGGCAGCTAGACTGGTGACTGGGAGCGGCCGCCGAGACCATATAACACCGGTCTTGAAAGACCTACACTGGCTCCCTATACGTTTTCTGAGCACAATTCAAAGTGTTGGTGCTGACCTTAAAGCCCTAAACGGCCTCGGTCCAGTATACCTGAAGGAGCGTCTCCACCTCCATCGTTCTGCCCAGACACTGAAGTCCAACGCTGAGGGCCTTCTGGCGGTTCCCTCGCTGCGAGAAGCCAAGTTACAGGGAACCAGGCAGAGGGCCTTCTCGGTAGTGGCACCCGCCCTGTGGAACGCCCTCCCACCAGATGTCAAAGAGAAAAATAACTACCAAACTTTTAGAAGACATCTGAAGGCAGCCCTGTTTAGGGAAGCTTTTAATGTTTAATAGGTTATTGTATTTTAGTGTTTTGTCGGAAGCCGCCCAGAGTGGCTGGGGAAACCCAGCCAGATGGGCAGGGTATTAATAATAAATTACTATTAGTAGTATTAGTATTAGTATTATTAACCAGGAACCAACTAGCCCTTAGGGCTGGTGCTCCTCATGCAAGCCCCTCAAGGCTACCAAGCAGTGGGAGAAAAGGGCAATTCTGTTCTCTTCTGTCTCCAACCCCAAGCAACCCATTGGTTCTCCTTGATTCAGCCTAGCTATAAATGCTTCCAGGTCAGGCCAGGGTCTCTTCCCGAACAGCATTCTGATTTAGACTTTGCCTGAATCTTTAGCTTCCTGCATCTACCAACTCTTCACACACCCATCCCTTCAGAGAAGGGCAGGGCACTTTGAATTATGGGTTTTATAGGGCTATATGGTACTGCCCCTCTTGGTGGACATAGGACGCCGCTTCCAACAGAGGCAGAGGGCATTGCTCGCGCTACTGAATCCAAGGCTGGCCAGCAGTGGCTAGAGAACAGCAACATTTTCAAGCTAGCGTTAAAAAGTACCGTAACAAATCCGGAAAACAAAGTGAGCTCCAACCCAGTTTTGTTTCGTGAGAATGACGTCTAAGAAACAGAAGCATTCTTTCAAGCTAGTCTTGCTTCTTTGCAAACAGAAGCCCTGAAAAGGGCTGCCTTTTATTTTAAAAACACACACACTTAAATCTAATTAGCCGCAGAAATGGCTTTAGAGTGCATCTCACTCTCCTACCAAACCTATTAACTTTGATGACAGCCATCTTCAGTCATCTTTAAGGCATCTTTCTCCCAGGCTCCCGTTAGCATTCCAGAGTTTTAGGCATGCATGTAAGCACAGCATCCTTTTTTCAATAGGATAATACACAGCAGAGGCCTGATTTAATGCGGACGAAGCGAGCTGCTCAATGCTTAAAAATCTCCCCAGCGTTCACGGGCTCTGCTGCAATGCTGTAAATCTGCTTTGTGCAACCAGCTAGCACACCAGTGGTCTGAAACAGTGAATTTGCAAGCTACACATTGTATATGAAGGAGAAAAAGGGAACACTAACCTGGTGAAGAATGCAGCACTGCTTATAAAGGAGATTTCGTCAGCTAAATCCATCTCCTCCGAGCGCAAACTGTCCGTTAAATGGACCCTAACGCAGGGAATTCCATCTGACAGTCTTGGCTGCGGCACCAAGCATGCTGGAGAAGAACCTTCTTGTTTGCACTTTGCAACCTAGAGAAACAAAGTAAAAGGGTGGGGGGAAACATGGGTAAGGGGCAGAGACATCTTCCCAGCTCATTTGCAGCAGGCAGGCTGGGGTTGGTTTTTTTAAAAATAAAATAAAATGATACAGTGCCATGAATTCACAGCAAATAGTGAGTCAGCAGTTCCACCCCCCGTACCCAATGAATGAAAAACCCAACCTCCTGCTGTAAGGCAATGGTTTTAAAAAAAAGCAAGCACAAATCTGTAGTGATGAGAGTCCAACAGGAACCTCACAGCACATTGGAGCAAAGTGTAAAAAAATAAAATAAAGCTGGGAATGTACACAAGAACCATGATGTCACAGCAGGCGCAATTAAGGCTTTTTGTGTGTTCCCTTTCTATTACTGCCTCACAATAATCTTACCCAAATCATGAGGTGGTTTTAAAAAATATGATGATGATTGTGTAGCTCATAAGCTACACGGGGCTCAGACTGCCAAGGCAGAAATAATGCCATACAATTAGTGGTTTAAGCAATTATGTACATTATGTCGGCAGGGGCGCTGAACAGCTTAATAACGGCAACTCAGCTATATTAATGGCACCGTAACAAGTAAAACCATCAAAACCATTTGATGTATGTGACTCTCTTATTTAATTTGCACATTTAGGCCATTATCTTTATGTAACTCGTATGTTTACATCTCCTTCTTCTGCTTATGTAACACCTACCGTTACGCAAGAGGAAGTGTTAGAACAGCTTCACCAGCAATAAAACAAATATGCAGGACATGTGAGGATCATAGAAGTTGGCACAGGGAAATTACAGGACACGCACACATGGCAAACACCCCAAGTATGAGCACCCCAAAACTTTTGCCGGCACAAACGGTGTTCAAAGCAGGACTGCGTTTAACCACCCCGAGAACATCATGAACACAAGCCATCACAAATACCCAATATTTGTGGGCCCCTCACACTTTCCCACTGTCATGGGGGGAAAGTAATCGGCTTTCTTGGCAGATGCTAACAGCAAAGTGAGAGATTTCTCTAAGCTGCTGTTGCTTCTTGATGGAGCAATGCCTGCTCAAGTTACCCCCTCTGCCTCCATAAAGGTTTATGTAAGTCGAGTGGCTGTCCCAGCTTGAACTGCTCCCTGGGTGACCCTTTAGAGGTGGGATCTTTATCAAGACCTATCTATCCACCAGAGAAGGCCACAGAGACACAAACACACAACCTTATTCCACCCACCCACCAAGGTTTCAGACCCTTGGTTCATCTAGCTCATGGGTAGGCAAACTAAGGCCCGGGGGCCGGATCCAGCCCAATCGCCTTCTAAATCCGGCCCGCAGACAGTCCAGGAATCAGCATGTTTTTACATGAGTAGAATATGTCCTTTTATTTAAAACGCATCTCTGGGTTATTTGTGGGGCCTGCCTGGTGTTTTTACATGAATAGAATGGTTGCTTTTATTCAAAATGCATCTCTGGGTTATTTGTGGGGCATAGGAATTCATTCATTCCCCCCCCTTCAAAATATAGTCCGGCCCCCCACAAGGTCTGCGGGACAGTGGACCGGCCGCCTGCTGAAAAAGTTTGCTGACCCCTGATCTAGCTCAGGATCCACACGCCAAATCCTTATCAGGATCCAAATCGCAGGCTGAATTTGACAGGGGGGCGGGAGGACCCACCTGTCAATACTGCCATAAGGATGTTGCATGACTGAAAGATGGGCGGGATAAGCCCAGCTGTCAAAATCCCCTTTGCAGCTTTGCCAAGTGTCCTTTCAAGCAGGCTCTCAGCCAGGGGTGTAGGAAGGGGGGGGTGGCGTTTGCCCTCCTAGGTGTGTGACATACTGGGTTCATAAGGAAAGGGTTAACTAATTGTAAAATGACTAACCAATGGGAACCCAAGGGGCGGAGTTAACTGTATATAAGGTTTAAGCGCAGAGGGGTTTTGGGAGGAGTTAGAGTTAGGGTGGTTGAGAAGACAGTCTGGAGTTAGAAGAGACAGAGAAGATAAGTCTGTGGTTTGGGCTAGTCTGGTGTGAGAGAGTGAGAGAATTTGTTAAGGGGAATCAGTCAAACAGTTGAGAGAAGGTATTAGGAAGGTACAGTGGTACCTCAGGTTAAGTACTTAATTTGTTCTGGAGGTCTGTTCTTAACCTGAAACTGTTCTTAACCTGAAGCACCACTTTAGCTAATGGGGCCTCCTGCTGCTGCCGCACCGCCAGAGCACAATTTCTGTTCTCATCCTGAAGCAAAGTTCTTAACCTGAAGCACTATTTCTGGGTTAGCGGAGTCTGTAACCTGAAGCATATGTAACCTGAGGTACCACTGTATAGGCCAGTAAAGAAACTAAAGTTAAGATACTGACAGGAATATTATCTGAGAAACCATAAACTTGTTAATGCTTGTAAAATAAACTTTGTTCTTTTGTTTCACTTTTAACAACTGACTGGACTCAGTGTTTTACCAGAGAGTAACGGGTTGGTGGCAGCGGGGAAGCGAGCACAGTGGTGGCACAGGGATCAATAGACCGTTAAACGTCCGGGGTCCCTGTGTGATCGCCACAGGGAGGTGGTGGAGGCGGACCGTCCTGGGTGCCCTCACTGAGGGGGGTGACATTTGTCGCACTGCCTGCCCATGATTCCCAAGCCTACCCCGAGCCTTTGGGGTAAGGGGGGAGCTGCGCCGCATTGCTGATGGCCTTCCCCCTTCATTTTGACAGCTTGGGGGAGGCTTGGGAGTCACGGGTGTGTGGCGTGCCAAATGTCCGCCATGGGTGGCTCGCTCTGCCCCCGGCTGCAGGGCGTTCGCACTGCTCCAGGCACCCGAGTGGCTACCCTGCGCCTGAGAGCCAGTGTGGTGTAGTGGTTAAGAGCGGTAGACTCGTAATCTGGGGAACCGGGTTCGCGTCTCCGCTCCTCCACATGCAGCTGCTGGGTGACCTTGGGCCAGTCACACTTCATAGAATCATAGAATCATAGAGTTGGAAGAGACCACAAGGGCCATCGGGTCCAACCCCCTGCCAAGCAGGAAACACCATCAGAGCACTCCTGACATCAAGCCTCTGCTTAAAGACCTCCAAAGAAGGAGACTCCACCACACCCCTTGGCGGCAAATTCCACTGTCGAACAGCTCTTACTGTCAGGAAGTTCTTCCTAATGCTTAGGTGGAATCTTCTTTCTTGTAGTTTGGATCCATTGCTCCGTGTCCGCTTCTCTGGAGCAGCAGAAAACAACCTTCTCTGAAGTCTCTCAGCCCCACTCACCTCACAGAGTGTTTGTTGTGGGGGAGGAAGGGAAAGGAGAATGTTAGCCGCTTTGAGACTCCTTAGGGTAGTGATAAAGCGGGATATCAAATCCAAACTCTTCTTCTTCTTCTTCTTCTGGGAGCGCACCCTCAGGAGCATGTCTGCTCTGGGCAGCGCAGGCATATGTTTTGCCACTGCTCTCGGCTCCTTTGAAGAGAGTGGGGAGGCTGTTTCAAACCATGCAAAGCAGTTGAAACTGGGACTTTCCTCATACAACGCAAATGCTCTACTGCTGAGCTGTGGTCCTTTTCTACATCTGCCAGTCTACCAAGATGGCAATCTGACGCTACATAAAACTCATTGCAATGGTGCCAAGTGAGTTAAAAGCTCTGCCTCTCCAATTTTTACCCCTTTGGCACAGCTGACGTTTTAAACGATACATGGTTTATCATCCGTTTATCAACTGCATTATGAAGTTCCCCCAAGCTTTTAGGCATCGCTCCAGCCAAGGTGTTAATTTATAGACCGTTTTGGGAAGAACAGGGAAATTCAACGAATTGAACCTAAGTAACCCCTTACCCATTAAGCAGGCCCCCAAGGAGATATTTTGGGCAGCAGCTAAGATATATGAGAGCCCAAACCCGCCACACCCGTTACTGCCCCAGTCGCTGGGTGGCCTCCAGGAAATTCTCACCGTCTCGCCTGCTTTCACAAGAGCTCTGCAAACACAACTAGGAGCCAAAAGACATTGGAGGCTGTGCAAGTTCACTGAATATATATATAGAGAAAGTGGTCCATCCTAGATAATGGAACATTATTCCACTGTTGTCCATCAGTAAAAGGGCTGCACAGGAACTTGAAAGGAAGGAACAGTAGGCCACAGAAATGGAGCAAGAAGCTTCTGAAAACAGGCAGCAGAACCTTCTGGAACCAGGCGGAAAAGTGGGCCACTTGGAGATACTGTCAAGATAAAGGAGGTTATCAGCTGACTACAAAGATCATCATCAGCATAAGTGGGAAAATGTGTTTGGGGCTTTACAGTCGGCATCTAATTCTAACGCTCCTTCACCAAAATGTATGCCAACAGCCATAGAAATTGCCTAAGAGTTAGTAACAGAGGTGAAGTGATGGTTCTCTCTCTTACTTGTTCTCAGCAGTATGTTTCTTGGGTATAAATATGGGTAAAAAGTCCAGTTGGAGTTTACTTTACTCACCAAACTAATGCCAGTGTCCTAACAAAAGAGGACTTTGCTGAAGTCCATGTATGTCCACCCAAATGGGCCAGAATGCTTCACTGAGAAGCTTGTCCTTCTCCATTTATGGTATACTGAAACCTAACAGCCACAACACAGAATTACAGCCTAATGAAAGAATTTGGGTGCCTAGTAGACGTTGTTGGCATTGTTACGCAGTGCACGATAAATCATGCAGGAGTGAACCGGTCTTTCGGGGGCAGAAGACAGCTCACATAAACACCATTGACTTCTGCTTCCCTTCATTGAAGCGAAATGACTGGAAATTAGAAAGCTGGGGGCAGGGCACAGCACTCAACCATGGTGATCTTTTTCAATCTGCTGCCCTTCTTCAGAAGAAGCCCAGTGCCACTAGATATGCAAATATTTCTCGGTGTATTTATTTTAAATATTTGCATTCCATCCCATGCCCAATAGATTCCTGGGTAAACAGCATAAAACACTAACGTATACAATAAAAGGAAATTATATGGGGCCACAGGTAAAAACATGCAGCAGATCAACGCTTCACACAAATTAAAATGCATGGAAAAAGAGAAATATCCACACCTGTTCTTGGGGAGGGGGAATGTAACAAAGGTGGATGCGTACCTCTTTTGAGAAGGCCTTCCATGACTTCCTGAAATCTGGAAGCAGCCCAGAAGATCAGGGATGAGAAACCTCAGGCTGGGGTGGATGAGGGTGAGAGATGCATTCTCTCAATCTGGCCCTCTCCACAGCCCACAGCCCTTCCCACCCCTGCTTTGCACTGTCCTTGAGCGTTTATCCCCGACTAGACTGTGTCCTTCAACTCTGACAATGTAATCCTTGCCTGGATGTAGGAGAGAAACATGAGTCTGTGTAGAAACAAGCCTACTGTAGCCGGGAAAATTTAATACTTGGTGCTCTGCCCACTTTTGTTTCTGATCTCACTCGCCGCTGGTGGCATGTGGCCCCAGGCAGATCACCTAGAAGGGAATGTGGCCCTCAGGCTGGAAAAGTTTTCCAACCCCTGAAGTAGATAGTCTAGTCCAGGGACAGGGAGATGTTGTTTAACTATGACTCCCATCATCCTTGATTACTGGCCATTGACTCAGATGGATGGGAGTCCAACATCATCTGGAAGTCCACAGGTTCCTCCTAACCTACCCAACTGACCTGCCTTGCCTTGAAATCTATCAGTGCTTCTGGCTTAATTCTCATGATGGTGTACCTCCGCCAGGGTTCTCATGGGTCTTCCATTTCCTACACATTCTCAACTGGCAGGAAGCTCCAGATTCAACTGAATTTCTGGCATCTCCAGTTTCAAAGGCCCAGGTGCCAGGTGATGGGAAATATTCTTTCTGCCTGAGATCCAGGGGAGCTGCTGCCAGTTAGAGCTGACAACGCTAGGCTGGGTTGACCTGGCATAAGGAAGCTTCCTACGTTCCCAAGTGTGGGTTTCAGATTTCTCAAAAGCGAGGCCTTCAGTTGTTGTTGTTGTCATCTGTCTGTCTCGAGAGAGAATAGAGTGCGTGTCCAGGGGTGAAGTCTAACCACTGTGTTAGCTGCATTGAAGTGATCTCCCCAGGGCATAAGCCTGGGCAGTGTGTATGGAGGTCCTGGGCTGCCCAGATGACAGGACTCCCTTCTTGGCCATGCTGATGTAGTCCAAAGAAAAGCAGAGCAATACCTTTGGCACCAGCTTGGCTGCTGGAAGGTGCCATCCAAATGCCTTAGGGACTCTATTCCAGATTTACTCCTTAACCCTATAGACAGCATCTTAAAAAGCAGAGACATCACCTTGCCAACAAAGGTCCGTATAGTTAAAGCTATGGTTTTCCCAGTAGCGATGTATGGAAGTGAGAGCTGGACCATAAAGAAGGCTGATCACCAAAGAATTGATGCTTTTGAATTATGGTGCTGGAGGAGACTCCTGAAAGTCCCATGGACTGCAAGAAGATCAAACCTATCCATTCTTAAGGAAATCAGCCCTGAGTGCTCACTGGAAGGGCAGATCCTGAAGCTGAGGCTCCAATACTTTGGCCGCCTCATGAGAAGAGAAGACTCCCTGGAAAAGACCCTGATGTTGGGAAAGATGGAGGGCACAAGGAGAAGGGGAGGACAGAGGACAAGATGGTTGGATAGTGTTC
Organism: Podarcis siculus; assembly: GCA_034642415.1. Taxonomy (NCBI): domain Eukaryota; kingdom Metazoa; phylum Chordata; class Lepidosauria; order Squamata; family Lacertidae; genus Podarcis; species Podarcis siculus. The sequence goes on along the minus strand of JAXCMG010000014.1, from coordinate 44,015,716 downwards.
TCAAAGCCACCAGCATGAGTTTGACCAAACTGCAGGAGGCAGTGGAGGACAGGAGTGCCTGGCGTGCTCTGGTCCATGGGGTCACGAAGAGTCGGACACAACTAAACAACTAAACTGAAGATATCTGGCAAGGCAATGGAGGTTTAGGATCAGAGTTTTTGTTCTCCAAAAGGGCTCCCTTCCCAGCTTGATGAGCCCCATCTGCCCCTCACTTCCCTCTACAGCATGTGAAGTAATTGCCTTCCTTACCATTGGACCCACTATTGGCCTCATCCGCTCAATCCACCAGTCTGTCTTTGCATACAGCGGAAAAGCCAAGCTCAAAACTACTGGTGTAACTCATTGAACCACCTTTTGCCAAGTCTCCCTCCCTCACCGCCCTCATCTCTCCAACCAGGAAAAATCAACGAATAACGTCATTGGAATGACTGCAATCTGAGCTTAAGCAAAGAACGGGAATTGTTACAAAATAAGGGGAATCATGAGGAAGATGAAATTCAAAGAATTAAAGAGATTAAATAATTGCTTTCTTTTCTGCAGAGCTGAGATGAAAGGAGAAAGCCATATATTTTGACAGTATGCTATTAAAGTATTTGGAAACAAAACAGTCACACAACTGCAGCCAGCATATTAAACGCCTCCCCTTTATACACTGTAATAAAAGCTTGAAAGTATACAGGACTCATCCGAGAACATAAAAGGCGGCATTACGCAGACACTATTTGACAGTAACCTTTATGCGATTTGCTCCATTATTGATAATGGCAGATTCATGTTTGCACAGGACTTTGGTAGTCAAATACTTTTGTGTGTGTTGCGCGGGAGTCCAGACTGACAGCCCATTCCACTTCTGTGAATCTGTCGCTCTCACCCTGTCCACTCCTACTCCCTGCTGGTTTCCAAAACGGCAACGATTAGTCAGGGTTTTGTTACTTGGCAAAAACCCTTGCCGTTTCTAAGCTGGTTTTACCTTACAGTATTTCTAAGAGCCCTCCTGGGAGAGCAAAAGGGGTTCCATGCTGTTAAAGTGCCGATTCTTACAATGTCCAAAGAGAAGAGTACAAAGAAAAAATCTCAATGTGACGGAGCAGCTTTGAGAGCAGCGCTTTTCAAGAGATTTTGGTGCAGCCACTGTGAACACGCAAGGCACACATGTGCACACACCAGGACTACATACTGAAGACACGTGATGCAGAAGCCTTGCTGAAGCCAAGCAGATCTGGGGTCTGGTTAGAGACAGGGCACACGGGTTCAGGTATGGGAATATAATTTGACATTCTAAGATTTATGGCTTTACTTTTCACATTTTGCTTCAAAAAATTAAAATATCGGCAAGATTCCAGCCTTTAAGGTTGTGAATTTAAACCTGAAGCAGTGTGGGCAATTCATGTTGAAATCTTGGGTGCCAGTGAGCAGGCAGGTTAAGATTTCCTGTGATCCTTGCCCTTCCTTACGCAGCATAACATTGTACAAATGAGGCATAATTTATACTGGTATGATAACTAAACTGTTATTGGAGTGGATTTGAGATTCCACTGCCCCTCTCAGTCCCATTCACTGTTGCACAATATCAGCAGCAACCCTGAACTTCCATGTATCTCTTGCTGTGCTGGGGAAAATTATGAAAGACTCATCAGAAAAGCTGGAGATTGGCAGAGTCCATTTCCTTTATTAACATTGACTCTAGCCTAAACAAAAAGAAGCACGGTAGAAAGTGATAACCAAAGGTTTTTTTTTATTACAGGCAATGAAGCTTACAGAAGAGTGTGTGTGTGTGTGTGTGTGTGTGTGTGTGTGTGAGTGTGAGTGTGTGTGTGTGTGTGTGTGCGTGCGTGCGTGTGTACACACACCCCAGCCTCAATCTCAGCAGGCCATCAAACATTCACACATGAACAATTCTGGGACAGGTGGGGTTTGTGTTCCTAAATATTATTGCCAGGCAATCTATTTCAAATACAAACAAGCAATCTTTAATGGTTAGCAATGGCAACCCTGATTAAAAAAATATAGGTCTTTGGTTGCTTATCCATCATGGCCCTTCTCTAGGTTAATGGAAATGTTTTCTTCTTCTCTGGGTCATTTTAGCTAAATAGCTTGATGATGAGCAACTTCCAAGACAGCAAGAGCAAGTATAAAGGGGAAACTTGATGAGCGTGATTTACTCGTGCCCAAGGTCACGATCTACCCCACAGGCATGTGTGCGCACTTTCGCACAAGCGCATCCAAATGAGGCTGCCCTTTTGAAAGTACCCTAAAAAGAAGGGAAATGCCTGTAATAGGAGAATTCTCATATCCAAGAAATGACTTAACTAGGACTGTGTGCCAGTTAAATAAATCTTGGTCAGTTCATTGGCCAACACTAAGCCAAATTAGGCTTAGTATAAGTGATCAAGCATGCTGGTGCAGTTAGAAAATTGTGGCAGCTCAGCTGTTTCCAACTCCTGCTGCTGCCTTAACACCCAGAGCCAAGCCGTGTTTGGTTGACTGTAATCCACAGACCCAGGCTTGCAGTTTTACTCACTACAGATAACCATTAACTGACACTAAGGTTTGGTTTCCCCCTGATCCTAGCTTTGTGTAGGGAACTTGGTGAGCCAGTGTGGTGTAGTGGTTAAGAGTGGTAGTGTCGTAATCTGGTGAACCGAGTTCGTGTCTCCGCTCCTCCACATGCAGCTGCTGGGTGACCTTGGGCCGGTCACACTTCTCTGAAGTCTCTCAGCCCCACTCACCTCACAGAGTGTTTGTTGTGGAAGGGAAAGGAGAATGTTGGCTGCTTTGAGACTCGGTAGGATAGTGATAAAGCGGGATATCAAATCCAAACTCCTCCTCCTCCTCTACTCATCACTGACTATTGGTCACACTCAATGGGAAGAATGGAAACTGCAATCTGCTAACAATGGAGGGCCATAGGTTCTTCACCCTCCCAGAGCATTTATTGAGTAGTCATCATAGAATCATAGCGTTGGAAAGGACCCTGGGGGTCATCAAGTCCAAGCCCCTGCAATGCATGAATCTCAACTAAAGCATCCATGACCAATGGCCATCCAACCTCTGCTTAAAAACCTCCAAGGAAAGAGAGTCTACAACCTCCTGAGGGAGACTCTTCCACTGTTGAAAAGCTCTGACTGTCAAAAAGTTCTTCCTGATGTTTAGTCAGAATTTCCTTGTTTGTAACTTGAAGTCACTGGTTTGAGTCCTACTCTCTGGAGCAGCAGAAAACAAGCTTGTTTCCTCTTCCATGTAACGGCCCTTGAGATATTTGAAGATGGCTATCATTATCTCTCCTCTCCGTGTCCTTTTTTCAAGGCTAAACGTTCCCAGCTCCTTCAACCGTTCCTCATAAGGCTTGGTTTCCAGACCCCGGATCATCTTGTTTGTTTTCCTCTGCTCATGTTCACATCCTTCTAAAACTGTGGCACCCAGAACTGGACACAGTAGTCCAGGTGTGGTCTGACCAAGGAATAATAGAGTGCTTATTTGCTTGCACAAAGCTTACGCTGAGGCTAGATTATATCCCGTCTTTACTGAGCGTTTGCTTGGGATAGTTTACAGGTTGGTCATATGATAATGAGCATCCATCCTTGAAAGATGTTTATACATCTTTCCGTTTATTCATCCCACACTTTGCAATGCATTTCCCCTTCACTTCCCAAACCATAAAAAGTCCAATTTGGTCCACTTTAATTCTGCAAACCTAACGTTCTGGCAAGCACAAAGCAGTGACAATCTGGAGACCCCCTTAGAAGAGACATTTCTTGTTCGGTTTTACATAAGATACAATGCCTATTTTTGGTGCTTTCCATCTGAAGTTGTACTCCTTTCAAAGATCTGCTGCCTAATTAAATTACAGGTAGCATATTGGGTTGATCAAAATGCGTTTCAACTCATCCATCAAAGAAACGATTGAACTCTAGTTTGATGTTTTTAACAGCTCTAAGAATGGTCAATGAGGACAAACTCCTTACAGTTCATGCAGTGCATCAAAACTTGGCACATAAGTCCACTAAACATTTATTTTTATACTGTGTTATGGCATTATGGCAAGTAGAATTGACGTATGCTCACGTTGCATCATAAACTAAAACACAACTCAGTGTGCATTTGTTGTTCTTAGACATGCAATGAGTCTGTTGTCACAATGAACTTTCACAGTAGAGTTCCGTAGGGGAAAGGCAATTGGCCTTCCTTTCACCCCCAAAGGGACCAAGGCTTTTTGAGGCTTCCAATCAAATGCTCTAAGTGCCTTGTGGGGTATTTTCAGTGTTCCACCAAAAGCTTCCGCATTGCCTCCAAAAAGAGTCAAACAGAGGACGCTGGAAGGTTCAAGGTCAAGGCCAAGATCTGGGGGGAAAGGTCAACTACCTTTTGCCCTGCTAAAAATCCTCTTCATAGTTCTGCCCATGTGAGCAGCTAAGCAAAAAACAGAAAACCTTTTCTACCACTGACAGTCTCCCTTTACTTTCTTCAGCATGACCCAATCAAATGGGCGAATTGCCTTCTACAGATTGCCCAAAGAAAGAAGTAAACATTCTCACTGAAAGAGGAAACGGACTATTTAGATAAACTAAAGAATGGCTAGCTGGTGTGTGTGTGTGTGTTTGTGTGTATGTATTGGGTGTGGCGAGCTGTTTTTTGCCAATGCTGTGAAATCTCTAAGGCAGAAAGCCTGGCTATGCACCAGGGTTGCAAATGAACAAAGGGCTAACTGCCCTTATAAGACCACAATCCCCAAATGGCATGTTGCATGCAAGAAAGCCAGAGTCACACCTCTTCGACTGCATACATGTCAAACATTTAAAGCACATTGTGTTCCCCAAAGATCTGTAGATCTCACAGATCTACAAATTCCCAGCACCCTTAATAAACCAGTTTCCCAGGATTCTTTGGGTGAAGTCATGTACATGAAATTTATGGTGCACCTCTTCCAGGTGAATGCAATGTTTTATTGTGCTCTCCACCCCATCCTGCCAACTCCCCGCTAAATCCCAGAGCTGCTACTGGGCACGAGGTGGGTAGCATAAAGATGGGGCAATTTAGCCATTTTTCTCCAGTGACACTTCCTTTCATTACACAAGGTTGCCAAAAGGTCCAAAAAGCACTTTGAGACAGGGGTCATCTGCCTTCTACGAAAAAACCAGAACTAAACAGTGAATTTTACTCAGCTCTTGGGAATATAAAATACACTTAATTTGCTGAAACAACTGAAGGGAAACATGTACAAAGGGCAGATTTATCTCCCCACATTTTTTAGAAAAAATATAAAAGCAGCCACTGGTCCTGATGTTTCCAAGGAAACAGGATATATGAAAAAACCTTTTCCTGAAAGGTCTGGTGGAAGGGTGGAAAAGCCTGAGGCTTCTAATAACTTTTGCCAATCTTCTCCTATCCACAACAATCCGTGAGGTCTCAACAGAGGGCTCTGGTTCCTTTCCACTCTGGGACCTCCTTTGTGCATGGTAAGTCTCTGTGCATTCCCACATTTCGCCCGGTTCTTCTATACGGCACAATAAAAGCCGCTTGAGTTCCAGAGTTACACACAAGGATGGGGGAAGTGATGAATAACCAGCAGATTGTTTCTATATCTGACGATCAGACCTGAGTTGACTCAGGTTTCATGTACTGGGAAATGTTAAGTCTCTTGCTTAACTCAGATGACTGGAATATACAAGTGGAGAAATGGGACTTTGTCACTCCTTCCAGCATTCTAAAAACGGTTTCCTGAAAATGGCATTAACCCATAGAATTAAACTGGCACGTATCTTGTGTAGAGAAATGGGTGTTGCTGAATGAACTTGGTCAAGCAGGTCAACCTTCCAGGATTTTTGGTCAGATTACAAAACAAAATGTAAACTTGGTTTATATGTAAAACCAGGAGCAGCCGAAGTGGTACCCTCCAGATATTGTTGGACTTCAACTCCCAACATCCTAGATCATTGGACCTGCAGGCCAGGGAACATGGAGGATGGAGGCCAATAATATCTGGAGGGCACCACGTTGCTTATCCTAGCCAGGCATAATATAATAAAATAATAATAATAACAATAATAAATTTTTTCCTGGTTTAGAAAACCGGGCTCAGGGCGGCTAACAACAAATTTAAAACACTTAATTGATGCAACAAATACAGCATAAAATACAGTACAAAACGTGAATAACCATAAATTCAGAAGTCAAAAATCAATTTAGTGGAAAAAACCATCCAATAAACATTAGATGATTACCAGGGCTAGATGGCTAAATTAGTCCTATTTTGGCCAGGAAGGAGACCAGGGGAGAATTAGCTATGGGATCCCAGAGCGGGTAATCTTCATAAAAAGTGGATGGGGCCATCCAATGAATGTTGGGAGGTTCAAGACATGCAATAGAATGTACTTTTTCACACTATGAGAATCGCCATCGCATGATGGTGTGATGGGCAATTAGTCACATGGCTTAAAAAGGGAATTACGGACCGATTTGTGGAGGACAAGGCTGTCAACACCTATTAGTCAAGGTGCCTTCTTCCTACTTCCCCTGTCAGAGGCAATACAGTGGTACCTTGGTTCTCAAACACCTTGGTACTCAACGCCTTGGTTCTCAAACTCCGAAAACCTGGAAGTAAGTGTTCCGGTTTTCGAACGTTTTTCGGAAGCCAAACATCCAATGCGGTTGTCGGCTATTGTTTCTGGGGCACCTGCACCAATCAGAAGCTGTGCCTTGGTTTTCAAACATTTTGGAACAAAATGAGTCTGAGAACCAAGGTACCACTGTATTTGGCGCTTTTGTTTTTGAGGCTTTGGGGGTTAATTTGTTTTTGTGACTGTGTGGAACCCAGTTCAGCTACTGATTGATTGAATGATTGACTGCGGAAATGGATTGATTGACTGTGGAAAAGCCCCCCCATCGAAACATCAGTGCAGGTAAGAAAAAAAAATGTGATTTTTATTTTTATCATCTACAATACTGTCTTATTTATTTTATAGTACAGTTCATTGATTACTGCTTTCGTTTTATGGATCAATGGTCTCGTTAGATAATAAAATTCATGTTAAATTGCTGTTTTAGGAGTTGTTTTCAAAAGTCTGGAATGGATTAATCCATTTTGCATTACTTTTAATGGGAAAGCGTACCTTGGTTTTGGAATGCTTTGGTTTCGGAACGGACTTCCGGAACGGATTAAGTTTGAGAATCAAGGTACCACTGTATAGCAGTTGCTGAGAATCACACGTGGGGAGGAGTGCTGCCGCGCTCGTGTCTTGCTTTCGGGCTCCCCACAGCCATCCAGTTGGTGTCTGCGAGAACAGGATGCTGGACTAGGTGGGCCTTTGGCCTGATCCAGAAGGGCTGTTTTTATATTATGTTCTTATGCAAGAAGGGTGGCGCTGTGGGTTAAACCACAGAGCCTAGGACTTGCTGATCAGAAGGTCGGTGGTTCGAATCCCCACGACGGGGTGAGATCCCGTTGCTTGGTCCCTGCTCCTGCCAACCTAGCAGTGCAAAAGCATGTCAAAGTGCAAGTAGATAAATAGGTACTGCTCCAGCGGGAAGGTAAATGGCATTTCCGTGCGCTGCTCTGGTTCACCAGAAGCGACTTAGTCATGCTGGCCACATGACCCAGAAGCTGTACGCCAGATCCCTCGGCCAGTAAAGCAAGATGAGCACCGCAACCCCAGAGTCGGGCACGACTGGACCTAATGGTCACGGGTCCCTTTACCTTTTACTTACGCAAAATTACGCCAAGATGCATAAGGAAAGGCATTGAACACTGATGTGGAATGAAGGAAAGAACCAGACAACATACCCAATGAGAAGTGAGACGGCACAGCCATCGTGGTTCTCCTGCAGCTGCAAACTGGGCTGCTGGCCAATTTAACAAATGGTTAAAACATCACTGCTACAAGCACACGGTGAACCTGTCAATCCCCAGTCTGCAAAGGGTGCATCAACAATATTTCAAGGCTGGCTCACTTTCCCGGATCAGCTCTCGAGCCGTCAATACAAACATTAGAGGCAGACGCTCTCTTCAGTCTGGGACGGTAAAAGCCTAGCTTGCTTTAATATTCAAGTTCACCGGGTCCAAGGATCTATATGCAACAGATCCCTATTTCAGCACGCCCGCCCTTATACATTCGCGTGTCGAGGTATCAAGTGCCCCTGGGAACAGGCACCAAAGATAGCATAAATACAACTTTATGAGTACATAACTTGCGAGTACTTGAGCTCTGGGTGCACTGCAGTGGGCGGGGTGTTAAGGCACCAGTGTCAAAACTGAACCAATATCCAAAACAAACATTGATATATGGCAGGGGAATGGCTAAATATCTCCTGTCAATTTGCCAAAGAGCTGGGCATACGTGCTGGAACAGGCCAAGTGTGGAGTACAGCTGGGGTCATATCTAAGGAACCTTCGTTGTTTATCTGGTTCTTCCAAAATAAGTGCCTGATTTATCTACTGACTGAAAAGCAATCCTTAATTAGAGAACGCCCCAGTTATGGAAGAAAGCAAAGCTCTCTTGGAGAACATTTGCTGTGGAGGGCAAGGACACCACAAACAAGACTCTCAAAAAGCAACAATAACTCTCTCCTGAACAACAGTCCACATTTTAAACCAGTTGGTGAGGTTGGGAGGGAGACATATCTGGCAACCCAACATATCAAAAAATGTTAACTTTCAAAAGCTCTGCAGAATTTGCAGAGAAGTTGAGGGGTTCAGGCTGCCTGTGAGCTTCTGTGCCCTAAGTGTCCAAAATTTGCACAGCTGTGGCAGAAATGACTGGCAGAATCCGTGACAAGGGAGAAGAGTCGGCGGAAGAAGATTGGAAGAAATTTAAGGACTATTTACAGAAATATTGTAAAATTAATGAATGTTAGAATGATGTCGGATAGAATTTAAGTGGTTTGCAGCTGTAATGTTTTGAGGGATAGGGAAAAAAAGGTGTGGAATTAGGTTAAGAATTATTGATAAGGATTTGCTGAACTAATAATTGAACTGGAATACAAAAAGGAGAGGTACGAGGAGGTCGGGGAAATATGTCAATGAAAAATAACTATTGTGAACTTTATGTGTTTTTAATTTTTTTTGTATTTTTCTACTTTTTGGTATCTTTTTTTCTTTTTTCTTTTAAATTCTTTTTTCTTCACTGTATTAACTTTGAAAATCTTAATAAATATCTTTAAAAAAACAAAAACAAAATTTGCACAGCTGATCAAGCTTGTGCCAGGTATTCTGCGCAAACTCCCCCTTCAAACAAAACACGCCTTAAGCCTGCATTTAAATTTAGGGCTCTGGCTTATGTCTCAGAGATGAACTCCACGTGACGCTTTGCCTCACACACATTTCCCCCGCGTATTTTATGCTTTTACAATACACAGCCACAAAGGTCACAACAGAAGCCTGGAGTATGGGGGAGAGGGGGATTTTAACACCTTTCCTCTGGGGAGAGGGTGTTTGTTGCAGCTTGAATTTTCTGTTTTTCCTCTACACCCTATCTTTCCCCCCATAATATGGGGAACAACTGGAAGGCTTTTTTTCTTTTTCTTTTTGCAGGAAAACCACTGCAGGGAAATGGTTAAGACGTCCTTCCACCCAGTTAATCTTCCACTGCGAAACATCATAGGAAAATTGACATATGATTAAGCATCACATGGAGGTGGGAAAAACGTGTCTGAGCTGGACCACAGCCAGCCTGCAGGTGGGAGGCCACATGACTGAATGTGTCCAGCAAATAATATTCCACACTGCATTTCCCCATCAACAAAAGTCTGATTTTGGGGGAAGCAGTTCTGATGTGCAAGAGCTCCAAATCAGCTTTCATGACGCTGCCTGAAATTGTTGCGATCTCATCTGAAAATAGTGACAGTCTGGAAATGCCCAATGCCTTTAAAAGTTGCGCATGCAGAAGAAACGCCTGCAAATTCATCATCTTCTCAGTTTTCATTTTTTAAAAACGAAAGATCCTCCTAGTCCTTGTGATATTCAAAAACACACTTTAAAGTGTTGTGGGCAATGCCTGCTAAGATTTGAAAAGCCAGAGGTGAATAAGCAGTCCTAGTGTTTGGGTGTCGGGCATCAAGAATCCGTCGCAGCTCCTGGCAGCCTCCCCAAATTAAATTATGCAAAACAGCAATTAGTGCAAAGTAAGATGAATTATAATGAGACACGGGTGGCGCTGTGGGTTAAACCACAGAGCCTAGGACTTGCCGAACAGAAGGTTGGCGGTTCGAATCCCCGCGATGGGGTGAGCTCCCGTTGCTCGGTCCCTGCTCCTGCCAACCTAGCAGTTCAAAAGCACGTCAAAGTGCAAGTAGATAAATGGGTACCGCTCCGGCGGGAAGGTAAACGGCGTTTCCGTGCGCTGCTCTGGTTCGCCAGAAGTGGCTTAGTCATGCTGGCCACATGACCCGGAAGCTGTACACCGGCTCCCTCGGCCACTAAAGCGAGATGAGCACCGCAACCCCAGAGTCAGTCACAACTGGACCTAATGGTCAGGGGTCCCTTTACCTTTACCTATCAACCACTTGCGAATAAGTGAGATTGCCCAGGGTGTCAGGATGGCACCTGGCGTCTCCACCATTTGCAGGTGCATGCCTGGGGATCCATGGATTTTGACTGTTTTCACACAACAGCAACACACCCTGTGGAATTCTATCCGCTGTATTTTATCTGCACAATCAGAATGAATTTCAGGAACCAAAACATGACTTCGGAGCCATCTGGCCCCAAAATGGCAACAAGGCATTCTGTTTTGGCGACTGTAACCCTTGTTAAGGAGTCATTTGGTGCCCAGCTTATATGTCTGAGTTTCTAACACTGCTGACAACAGCCCATTCCAGAGGTTCTCAATCCTATGAGGGGAGAGAATAGGGCTATGCTCATTGGCTGAACCCCCTCCATCGTGGTCCAATCAGCCCTGCCCCAACATCTTCCATAAGCTCTGATTGGAATTCTGCTGCAAGGAGGCTGTTCTACCCTCCACACAATTTAGCATCCTTCCCAGTGCAGATGTCTAGTCCCAACACATGGAAGGCTGGGCAGCTGGGAACGTGACAGAAGGGGCAGGGCCATCAAAGGTACCCCATTCTCCTTCTTGACACAATGGAGGGCTGTAGCTTAGTGGCAAGGCACCTGCTTTGCATGCAGAAGGTCACAGGTTCGATCCCCAACATCTCCAGGTAGGGCTGGGAAATACCGCTGTCCGAAATTCTGGCGAGATGCTGCCAGTCAGAGAGGACAATTCTGGGCTAAATGGACCACTGGTCCAACTCAATACAGTGGTACCTCGGGTTACAGACACTTCAGGTTACAGACACTTCAGGTTACAGACTCCGCTAACCCAGAAATAGTACCTCGGGTTAAGAACTTTGCTTTAGGATGAGAACAGAAATTGTGCGGTGGCAGCGCAGTGGCGGCAGCAGGAGGCCCCATTAGTTAAAGTGGTAGCTCAGGTTAAGAACAGTTTCAGGTTAAGAACGGACCTCCAGAACGAATTAAGTTCTTAACCCGAGGTACCACTGTATAAAACAGAAAAACCTCAATAGGGCTAGTGCCACTAGTCCCAGCGGCCCCAATCCCCTTGGAATTAGTTCAAAAGCACAGCTCCCAATCCTGAAAGATGGAAACAAGCATAAAGAAGAAATGCAGTTCAAAGCAAACGCAGCAATAGGAAAGTATGATGGTGAAGACACCAATTTTTCTGTACCTTGTGCCTTGGACTCAGCTTTGGCAGTTCTCTGTCAACACTTGTCCGAATGAGTGACGGTGTCTGCTTGCAGGCAGCCTCCTAGAATGAGACATTACACGCAGTTAACAAAAAGGGGGGGTGTCAGTGGGGGGGGGGAGAGTGTGAAATTAGGAACGGCATGCTATTTCTAAGCATGGCTTTGTTCATACCATCTGAAAAACAACTTTGTTTTGTATCACATGTTTTGAATCTAAGTGCTTACATCTTCTGCTTTATGTTATCATTTTTTAAAAAAATAAATAAATCTGGATTTGCTAAAAGTGCAAGCGTAACGAAAGGGGGGATGGGGCTAAAAAAAATCAAAAGGCGTATTGCTCTATACTTTCTGCCTTGGTTCAGACCACACCTGGAGTACTGTGTCCAGTTCTGGGCACCACAATTTAAGAAGGATGTGGACAAGCTGGAATGTTTGCAGAGGAGGGCAACCAAGATGGTCAAGGGTCTAGAAACCAAGCTTTATGAGGAACGCCTGAGGGAGTTGGGTATGTTTAGCCTGGAAAAGAGGGAGGTGGAGAGGAGATATGACAGCCATCTTCAAATATCTGTGAAATGGAGGCCTTTTTTCTCCTGCTTTGGAGGCTAGGGCCTGAACCATGGGTTCAAGTTACAAGAAAGGAGATTCCGACTAAACATCAGGAAGAACTTTCAGACAGCAAGAGCTGTTCGACACTGGAACAGACTCCCATGAGAAGTGGTGGACTCTCCTTCCTTGGAGGTTTTTAAGCAGAGGTCAGATGGCCATCTATAATAGATGCCTTAACTGAGAATCCTGTATTGGATTAGGTGACCCTCAATGTCCCTTCCAACTCTCCAATTCTATGATTCCATGGAAGGGCAAAAGTACAAAGATACAGCGCAGGTCCAAAGTGATAATTACCTCATCCAAAGATTCCCTTTGCAAATAATAAAGATTTATAAAAATGAAAGTATTCTCGAGCTGTGAACTCCATAATTTTTCAGACTATGGTTTCTATATAGTCTTAAATGAGTCGGATATTTGCACATACTGTTGACACTGAGTGACCATGTACCTCAATAGTTGTATGAGAAATAAAACCATGCCATTACATTTTTTAAAAAACTGCCATTCGAGCTCTACTTTTAGTTTATGAGGTATCTTCCATAGACTGTCGCACCACATTGCTGGGAGCGAAGTTATGAAGCTGAGAGCTCAAAGGACTGAAAAACAAAAACACATAAGCAGAGCCAAACCAAGGTTTGTTTTCTATACATGTAGAAGCTCAGGCTACAGTGGAACCTCAGTTGTCGAATGCTTCGGAAGTCGAACGTTTCGGTTTTCGAACACTGACAACCTGGAAGTGAATTCTTCCATTTTCGAACGTGCCTCAGAAGTCGAACGCCTTCTGAGGCGCATTTCTCCATTTTTCCAACGGATTTTGCCAACCGGCAATTGCGCCTTGGTTGTCAAATGTTTTGGAAGTCAAACGGTCTTCCGGAACAGATTACATTCAACAACTGAGGTTCCACTGTATAGTTCTAACCTATGGTTGAGTCTTAGCCGCTTCACAGTTTGGGCAGTGATGTTAGAACTGAGCGGGAGTATCAAAGTAAACTCTGTTGACTCATACAGAAAGAGAAAGATATTATGCACTTGTTGTGGGAAGGGCTATTTAAAGACTCGTCATCCTTTGAAAGAGATGCCCAAGTGATGACTCTGGTTGACTCATGCACGATAGATGTGGCAGACGATTCCGCCCCTTCCCTGGCAGCTAAAAAGGATATCAAAGGTAAAGGACGAAGACGTTGGTAAACTTTCACCTGCAAGGGATTGGACAGCTCTCCCCATCACTCCTTATTTAACAATGTTTTGTTGTCTTATCCTATTTCCACCCCACTGATCCCGTAGTAAAAATACCCATCTGCTCCATGAAGTATAAACAGATATAGGCCCTATGGGAAGAAAATGTTCTTTTGGAGAGGAAAAAGTAATCAAGGAAAACAATTAAGATTTTGTTGGCAGTGCCTTCACATGCTTTACTTACAAGTATACTGGCCACATTTATGGCTTTACTGCTGGCATGAACTCTGGTATAGCAGAGGATAATTACTTTGCATTGACAGTGCAACAGCAGAGGTGCCTGACACGAAGAGTGGATCACAGGATCACAGAGTTAAGGAAGTTACCCTAGAGATCATGCAGTTCAATTCCCTGCTCAGTTGTCAGGGCTGGAGCCAGATGCGAGTCAGCACGCAAGAAGCAGAGTTTGTTGGTGTGCTTAACCTTTTGTTCAAGGAAACAGCAACACTTCCCAGCAGGCCTTGCCCCTATAGGTAAAAAAGGTAAAGGACCCCTGGACAGTTAAGTCCAGTCAAAGACGACTATGGGGTTGCGGCGCTCATCTCGCTTTCAGGCCAAGGGAGCTGGCGTTTGTCCACAGACCACTTTCCCGGTCATGTGGCCAGCATAACTAAACCGCTTCTGGCACAACAGGACACCGTGATGAGTGCCAGAACGCACAGAAACACAGTTTACCTTCCTGCCACAGCAATACCTATTTATCTACTTACACTGGTGTGTTCTCGTACTACTAGATTGGCAGGAGCTGGGACAGAGCAACGGGAGCTCACCCCGTTGCGGGGATTTGAACCGCCAACCTTCTGATTGGCAAGCCCAAGAGGCTCAGTGGTTTAGACCACAGAGCCACCTGCATCCCTATACAGCAGTTGCCAGGCCTAAGGGTTTTCCCTCCCTCTGCACTGCTCTAAGACTCCACCTCTGGATGTTGCCCAAGCAGTCTCAAACTACACCTGTGTACCTCTGGTTGTGCGTTCTTCAGAGAATGGGGCTAGGGGAGTTTGTTGCAGCAGGAGAGGGAGACTCCCGGAATTTTTCAGCAGTCTCTTGACTTCTCCTCCTCTGCATCAGCCTCTGAGTCTGAACTGCTCCTTGCCACCGGCTCTTCCCACTCACTAAACCCTGTTGCCCCTTCAGTATCAAGCCCCTTCTCCCTCTGTCCTTTCCTCAGTGTCCCACCACCAATCGCCTGGCTCTGAGGCTTCCTCCTCTGGGGTTTGTTCCCCGACTGGTGCTTCCCACCATTCCTCTTCAGGCAGCCAGTCCCTGACACGAGTGCAAAATTTGCAATGTAGCCCTGCCTGGCAGATGTTCATCCAATCTCTGCTTAAATGCTTCCAGAGGGGAGGCCACCATCCCCACCCCCTAGGCAGTCTGTTCAACTGCTGAACAGCTCTTACACTTAGAGGAGCATCTCCAAATGCAGGGACGAGGCACCTGTGAGACTCCAGCTGCCCTCTCCCCAAGCCAGCATGGCCAGCAGTCATAGATGATAGGGGAGAAGGCCACAGGTCCCCCATGTCTCTCAAAAAATTTCAGCTCAGTATGAATGTTACAGGGTTTCGTTCAGAAATAAGCAGTCAGTAAGTACAGTGTAAGCTCGGGTTGCGAACGTGATCCGTGCGGGAGGCATGTTCGCAACCCGCAGAGTTCACAACCCGCAACGCCGCGTCTGCGCACGCGCAGGTCATGATTCGGCGCTTCTGTGCATGCGCAAAGCACGATTTAGTTCTTCTGCACATGCGTGAGCACCAAAACCCAGAAGCAACCCGTTCCAGTACTTCCGGGTTCGGCGCAGTGCACAACCCGAAAATGCGCAACCTGAAGCATCTGTAACCCGATGTATGACTGTATTAGCATTTTGCTGGATTAGCACCACACACAATCCAGTATTTAGAGAGCGTTAAAGAAGAAAAGGAATTTAACATTGTATGAAAATCTTAAGATGCCTAAAGCGAAAGGCTTCGAGAGTCTTGCAAGCTCAAGGAGGAGACGCAGAGTTCCCGGGGTTGTGAGCTGGGATGGCAAAGGTCACAGAAGCGGTAATCTTCTCCTATCGGGTTTTCCTGGTTAACGGGGCTGGGGCTTGCTGCCAAAGGACGGCATTGCGTTACAGGATGTAATGACAGCTGGCAGCAAAAGGTCTAAACAGTATGTCTCGAAGGACTGGAAGAGAACAGGTATGATGAAAATTTAACAGGATCCATTATACACACTCTGGCTTTGGCATTCTCAACAGACAACCGAAGCATATTAAAATCAAAACTACAGTATTGAAACTGGGGGTGAGGAAATCTAAACCACATGTCACACTTTGAGCACAACATTCCTTTTCCTAATGGAAAAAACCTACCATGGGACACTGCTATCTTTTACCTCCAGGCTGCTTTCCTGCTCAGAATTTCACCCCTGTTTGCTTTTCTTCCCACAGAGGGGAAAACTATACAGAGACTGGTATTATTTTCTCCTTGCTAGGAGAAAAGAAGGCGGAGCCAAGAGGTGGGTGACATGAGTGGGTAAATGTCTCTAGCAGGTATGGGGTTGAGGCCCTCCTCTCCACTGCCCACCCTTCCACTGTTGACCTTACCTCCCCCATGGCAACATTTGGATGAATCCAAACCACAGTGGAGGAAAGTTACCTGCAGCCTGGACCAAAGTCATGGAAGTCGGAGGTGGGGCGGAGGAGAGAACACACCAAGTTCAAATGGTAGCACAAAGTCCGATGAGCAGCCTCCCATCACAAGAGATACTCCTACAGAGCTCATCTCAAACTTCACCATGTCACCTGCCAATATACTAATTTGATAAGGTTAAGGCAAAGGGACCCCTGACCATTTGGTCCAGTCGTGGCCGACTCTGGGGTTATGGCACTCATCTCGCTTTATTGGCCAAGGGAGCCGGCGTACAGCTTCCGGGTCATGTGGCCAGCATGACTAAGCCGCTTCTAGCGAACCAGAGCAGCACACAGAAACACCATTTACCTTCCCGCCGGAGTGGTACCTATTTATCTACTTGCACTTTGACGTGCTTTCGAACTGCTAGGTTGGCAGGAGCAGGGACCCAGCAACGGGAGCTCACCCCGTCACGGGGATTCAAACCGCCAACCTTCTGATCGGCAAGTCCTAGTCTCTGTGGTTTCACGTACAGCGCCACCCGCATCTCACCCCCAAAAGGAGAGGGGGATGCAAAACAATCTTAATACAGGCACTCACTTTCACTAGTATAATTTTTGCTAGATCTTCACATGGGCGCTTTTCGTTCTCCTTTATCGGGTGTTCCCATTCAAACAAGGCGGTGTAGTTCTCCAGCATCTGGGCCATGATTTTGTTGCAGATTTCCTGCTCCTTCATCCCTTCAAATCCAGAAGACACGCTGCAAAAACACAAAACAAGGTTGGGACATTATAAACAAATGTGATGTGCTTAACGGCCTGTAATGAGATAGCTGAATGCCAGCCAAATTGGGCACCAGGGAACAGAAGCTGCCAGGAAGAACATCGCCATGGGGCAGTCATGGTGAACTTGTGGCTATCCAGGGGTTATTGAACGACAACCTCCACCAGCCCCAGCCAGCATGGCCGATGCCAGCTGTAGTCTGGCAAAATCTGGACCCTCACAATAAGGGTTGGTCTGATGTAACTTCTTGAACCTAGTATGAAAGGAGAGAGAGAGACAGGAGGTTCAGGGAGAATTCAAGACACAGCCCAAACATGATGGGTTAGATCAGTGTTTCTCAACCTGTGGGTCCTCAGATGTTGTTGGACTACAACTCCCATCATTACTAGCCAGCATGACCAGTGGTCAGGGATGATGGGAGTTGTAGTCCAACATCTGGGGACCCACAGGTTGAGAACCACTGAAGCTGCATCAAGCTGTTGCCTGATGTTGCCAGACTACAACGCCAACCATCCTTGCCCATTCGGCTGGGCCTGCTGGAAGTTGTCCTTCAATAACATCTGGAGGGTACCAAACTAGGGAAGGCAGGGCTAGATCTTATTTTACACTTTATTTTGTAAATATTGCATACAAAGTGGGTTGGATCCAGAAGCAGCCTCTGAGCAGGAGACTCCCATCGGCAGAAAAGCAGGGAGACAGAGAAAGAGAGGCATTTTATTATTTATTTTGGCTGATTTCCCCTTTTATCTGCAGTTCCCAGCTGGAGTCCTACAACATAGAACCGTAGAGTGGGAAGGGTCTAAAGCAGCCTTTCTCAACCGGTGGGTCCCCAGTTGTTGTTGGACTACAACTCCCATCACCCCTAGCTAGCAAGGCCAGAGCTCAGGGATGATGGGAGTTGTATTCCAACAACATCTGGGGACCCACAGGTTAGGTCTAAAGGGCCATCTAGTCCAACCCCCTTCAATGCAGGAATATCAACTAAAGCATCCATGACAGACGGCCATTCGACCTCTGTTTAAAAACCTCGAAGGAAGGAGAATCCACCACATTCCGAGGGAGTCTGCTCCACCGTTAAACAGCTCTTACTTTAAGAAAGTTCTTCCTGGTGTTTCGTCAGAATCTCTGTTCTTGTCACTTGAATTCAATGATTTGGGTCCTACCCTCCAGAGCAGAAGAAAACAAGCTTGCTCCATCCTCCATGTGACAGCCCTTTAGATATTTGAAGATGGCTACCATCTCTCCTCTCTGTCTCCTCTTTTCCAGGTTATATACCTGAAGGCTCTTCCTCCCTGCCCTACACAATGGTCTTCTAGAACCTTTCCTCACCTCAACCTTAACTGGTCATCGTTCTCCAAGAACTGCAACGGATCCAAATGGGACAGGATAGCCCAGAGGAGGCCTTGTTAGTGCTGTGCTACAATTCTCCAAAGCTTGAGAAATGATGCTTCAATCAGCAATGCATTTTTAAAATGGCTCGGCAAGGCATAAACGTCTCAGTCCTCATGAGAGCCAATTATTTCCCACCCTTCTAAAAGCCATTTCTCGAAGGGTATTGTGTTTGCCAGCCAAACAGCAGTAATATAGTGGCTAAGTACTTTGGGTAACGTAGAAAGAGTGCCAACAGAACAGTAAAAAATGCTTGTAAAGAAACAAAAGTATAGAATAACTTAAAAGTCCCTTAGGGATCAGTCTGGAGCTATAATTAGAGAGGAGTTGATCCCTGTCACTTTTAATTAAAAAAAATGCACTATGGCTGAGCCTTCTATTTACTCTTCAGTGGCATCTTCACAAATATCAAATGAGACAGCTGAATTATGAAGTGAAAGACACTGCTCTGAACTTGAAACAGCAACTTTTCCTCTTCCTCTGTTGTGAATGAAGTGAAGGAATGAGATGAGAAGTGAGTCTAAGGGATGTTCTTGATCTCAGAAGCAAAATCCAGACATTGTGGCAAACTGCAGTTCAGGGAAACTGAACTACGGCTTGTCGTTACGTCCAATTGGACAAACCATGATTGAGAAATGGCTGGCTGAACACATGGTTTGGGGTGAGTTTTCAGAATGCTAGCCTTACGATTTGGTGAGGTTTGAATTGGTGCCTGAATTTGCATTTGCTGAGCTCACCAATTTTTTTGCAATTTTTTTCCAGCTGGACTTACCCATTTTATCTGCTGCCATTTATAATGCTTGTTAATTTGTTACAGGTATAAGTCGTTTATCATCTACACCTGCTGTACGTCACCCTGATATCTGATCTGATGAGACGGTGGTACAGCAATGTTTACAATAAATGCCTCCACAAATGCCAGGCCGCCACCAACACAATGAATAAACAGGGCCACCTTAGTTCCTAACTAAGCAGAGTTGAGCTTTCCCAGCTAAGATCAGCTGCCAGAACCCTTGCTATCTCTTAATCTCCATTTTAAAAATGATTAACCTTTTGTAGTTTTTGACTCCCTGCAGCTCCTGTTGCTTAAAAAACCCATCTGGAACTCATTTGTATTTTCATAACAACCTTTTCTATTACATGACCTTGGACTTCTCTTTAGATTTTATAATGGCCTTGTTATTCTCCTTATTGTTTACCCAGTACTTTGGAAGCTTGATTCAGTCCATTATACCAAACCATGGCTAAGAAAAATGACACCTGATTTGACAAACCATTGTTTGTGATTGACTGGCAAAGCTGAATCAGAAACCATGGACTGAAGGACTGCAAAATGGATTACGCTAACTATGGTTTCTGTGATATCTGAATGTACAAACCATAGAGAAAGCTGCTGGTCACCTAGACTGCTGAGCAAGACAGAAAAAGAAAACTGATCATCAGCACTAAACCATAGTTTGCCTGTGTGTTTGGATGCCCCAGCCATGGTTTGGATTCTCAACTATGGTTGGTGCAATGTCTGCATTGGGTTGAAAAGATTCAGAGCACCATACTACACAAGTAAGTAAGCACCACAGAATTTAATTGGGGTTACTCCTAGGTAAATGTGTACAGGATTACAGCATTAAATTGAGTTTCCTTGAGTTCTATCTAAGGAAGTACCAGGAGTGAGTCAGAGACTAATCAGCTAATTTAGGTGTATGGGGGATGGGAGAATGGTACTAGCCCAGCCTGACTCCCTTCTCTCCTGTCTGATGCCATGCTGAAAACTGATTTTACAAACTTCCTTCGTTAGCAAACATCACTTGAAAAAATGTCGAAACCCACTTGGGGGTGGGGGCATGGAATTGGTTCCATGGTCCTTTGATTCCCAGCCCATCTGTTCAATTACATTTTCCAACCAGATTCTGTCTAGCAATCCTCTTCCAATGACTTAGAGGTTTCTTGCTATCTGCATACTTTATCCCTTTCAGCTTATTAGTGAACAGAACTAACCTGAAATCTAATCTCCAACAGACTTAATTGACAGTCTGAGGATTTCCTTGGTCACAACAGCAATTTCCCTAATTAGCTCTATTTCAGTGATAATTTGCACCTCATTGAGATAAGGAGCAGTTGCTTCTGGTAGGTGCTCAAGTAGAAAAATGCACCTGCCCTACATGGCCCTTTGATTCAAAAACAGGTAGAAGGCTGGGGGTGTCACCGACTTTTAAATATTTGGCAGTCTTACTTATTTCCAAATTTTATATCCTGTTATACCTTGTCTGTCCAGCTAGCAATATATCATCGGTAAAGACAAGCAAGATCAATAAAAACAAAAAAGTGGGAGGGAGAGGCAAAACAAATTACAGTAAACAAATCCAGGAAACTATTGAACAAGAGAATCAAAATGCAACCATAGAAACAACATCAGCTCATCTTTAAGCACTTTTCTAAAAAATAAAAGAAAGCAAGGTTTTTCCTCCCTTCCTGAAGTATCTGTGTCTGGTGGGTTTCCCTAAGCAATGACAACTATTTCACAATGCTGGCACCACAACTGAAAAGGCCCTGCTTCTAGTAGACATGTGCCAGACCTCACAGGGTGGAAGAACTTGGAGCAGTGTCTCCAATGCTGAATGGAGTGGGGGGGGGGGAGGCACTTTCCATTGTACTATTTTCACTCACTGAAGCATCTCCTTCTAACAAGTGGGAGATGGCTACTGCTTGCAAGTTTCCTGCAGGCACCTGATGGGGCACCAAGAAAACAAAATGGTGGACCAGATACCCCCTCTGGTCTGATCCAGCAGGGCTCCTCTTGTGTTTTGACATCACTTCTGATGAAAACAGGTACACTTGCTTTGGCTGCAACAGTTCTTTATGAGTGAAAGAAAAGTGGAAGAGTTCGCTAGCTGGATAAGATTAAAAATATTTACTCCGACGTAGGTCCCACTGAAATTTATTATTTAATAAATGTCTTTACCACCTTCCAGAAATATAATTATTTCCCAAGGCCTTTCACACAAAATACCATTAATAAAATACAATACATTGAGGGGGGGAAACTTCTCAGTAAAGCAACTGTGTAGTATTAAAACTAGTCATCCAGCATAAAAAATTACAGCATAATATATTCTTCCAAGACCACATCACAATCTCAGATTCTCTGTCACAACTAGAAGCCAAGGCCCAAGGGAATCTGTGGCCCTTCAAATGTTAACAGACTACAAATCCCATCAACACGCTGATGGGGCCTGATGGGAGTTGCAGTCCAACAGATTCTGGGAACCCAGAGAGTTCTCTACACCTGCTGTACAATTTTAAATGCCTGTTTGAAAATATCCAGGAGTAGGAGTGAGGTGGGGTGTTACTGCTGAGTAAACAGGTTTCAGTTTTGCACTGAGAGTTGTTCTCCATCTTTTACATTATCAACCACTGGGGCAGGTAGTTTCCCCCCTACTATGTGTGAACTCTTGAGCAATGGCCAGCTAACTTATGAAACACACATTCTAGACAAGGCCTACGGTTGGGTAAGCCACCACTTTGCAAAAGCGTGCAGGCAGAAAATGTTGCTGTGCCCAGTTAGCAACAAACAGTCTCTAAGGTCCTCAACTTCACCGGAGGGGACTCTGCTAAAAAAAAATAGGCAGCATAAATATTACTGATGATAAATGTTACCGATGATGCCCTTGTGAAGTTTATTCTTAGCTCAGCGGTTCACATAATTTCCCAAGAAATGAAAGGCTCTGAAAGAACAGCCTCTTGTTCTTGGTTATATTTCAGATGTGGGAGGGCAGGTGGAGGAAGGAAGAAGCGAACCTCTTTGTGGCTTTCAAATGTCAGGGACAAATTGCTGTTTTGTGAACTCCTGATAACAGTCAAGCTATTCCACATCAGATAAATGGCAGCTGGGCCAACAGCATCTGCATTCTGCATTTAAAATGGACACGAAATGTCGGATTGGCCGTTGTTCTATTTGTGTCGAGGTGACCTAGGCCAGGAGCATGACCGAAAAGGGACATCATTTCGGGAAATGGACAGGGCAACAGATATTTGCAAACCTGAAAGCTGGGCTCAAGGACAGAAAAAGCGTCATGCTGGCACAAAGAACACTGCATTTTTAACCTTATGTTAAACAGATATCTGAACACATCAAAATTAGGGGTTGGGAACCTGGAGTCCTCCATGTTGCCAGACTCCCAACTCCCATCAGACCTAGCCATTAGGGACGACAGTCAGGGATGATGGGAGTTCTAGCCTAACATCAGAAGGCTACAGGTTCCTCATTCCTGATGTCAATAAAAACAAGGTGTCTTCTTCCTTGATCTACAAACCTGTGGTTGTGCTACAATGACTGTCCCTTGTTTTCCAGAAAAATGCTAAAGAGGCATTCAGCATGGCTGATGTAATTGGCCCTAACTGGCTCTCTGCTGGTTATACTAGCTACTTTAACCAATCCCCTTCTTCTGACTAGGTCATGGTCATAAGTAAGAGGTGACCCAATAACAAGATCAACCCTCATTGGCTCCCAATGGCTTTTCAATCAATGCCACAATCCATCCATTTTTCTTTTATCCTAACCCTCCTGCAAGGGACACGGGTGGTGCTGTGGGTTAAACCACAGAGCCTAGGACTTGCCGATCAGAAGGTCGGCGGTTTGAATCCCCGCGATGGGGTGAGCTCCCGTTGCTCAGTCCCTGCTCCTGCCAACCTAGCAGTTCGAAAGCACGTCAAAGTGCAAGTAGATAAATAGGTACCACTCTGGCGGTAAGGTGCCCCGGAAGCTGTACGCCGGCTCCCTCGGCCAATAAAGCAAGATGAGTACTGCAACCCCAGAGTCGGTCACGACTGGACCTAATGGTCAGTGGTCCCTTTACCTTTACCTCTCCTGCAAACACCTCAGGATGACACAAATGTTTCTTCTTCCATTTACCCTCCTAGCCCAGGTTTGTGGCTGGGGCGGGTTTCGAATCCAGCTCTTCCTAGTCAAAGTTCAACACTCTTCATCACACGGGCTCTTTCCCAGTGTAGAAAAGAGCCTGGTGCAAAGTTGAAAGAGCAACCTATGCCTGAAAGGGTTTTATATCACATTACCAATCCCTGAATCACCCAGCCTGACACAAATCTGATTAGGGCAGATCAGCACTGCATTAAAAAAATAAAATAAAGACTTCGAGGAATTTGATTACGTGGAAGTGAAAACACCAGAACGACAAGTGAATCAGGCCCAGTTAACATCTGCTTTTAGGAGCACGGAGTCTCTTGCCACTAAAGTCTTGTCGCATCTCACCAGGGAAGCAATAAAAGCCATTTGCCCAAGCTTAGTTTGGGCTTTTAGCTGGACACTAGCTCTTACTGAAGAGTGTGAGGTCGTGAGAAATGTTACAAGCATTTCCCAAGACTAAACCAATCCAATTAATTAATTAATTCACTTTTTAATGATGCAACTGCCTCTCCCCCAGTAGAAGCACCGAAGGCTGTCAACAGGAGATGAAGAAAACATCATGTACCTAACTGGGCGCTATTATAAGGTCAAGGTAGCCCTTTGTAGTTAAACATTCTCTAGAGCCGTATCTTAAAAAAAAAGGAAGTGTAACTAAAATCGTTATGCAGGGTTAAGTGGTAGGAGAAGGTAATCAAAACAAGCCTGCAGTTCGCCAGCCATTTATCTTGGGCTGGCAGACTTGAAATTAGACTTGCGAAAAAATAGGATTGGCAAGAGCAAGCAGTGGGGGCAAAGTGCATACAAACAGGTATACAAACACACATTTCCCCTGGTAACAGTTGTCCGGACGTGAGCTGTTGAAAACAGGTGGAAATATGACTAAGTCAGAAACGCAAGGGTGCCGGGACTGATCAGATCTTCCAGTATCCTGTCTTTGGGAATTACTAAATCCTATGCGATTAACTGAAGTTGCAAAACGTCTGCTGCTGGCAGCAATGGAACAACCTTCCCCTAAGGTTCGTCAGAAGGGTGAGGCATAAGCAGGTGCCTGTCTTTCATCTGGGATTATTCCACACCATGGAAAATGCCTGAAGTTCTGGTGCTGCAATTGCTTTTTCTAAGAGCTACCAAAACACACACACACACAATTGTAAATCGAATAGCAAGCTGTTCCTTAAGAGAAATGGACAACAGGGGTGAGGATCCTGTCGACAGTGCAGACAAGGTGCATTCATGCTTGCATGGGGCTTAAGGTCACTCCCTCAGCTTCATTCTCTGAGTGGGGAAGAGATTCTTCGCAACTCTTGTCTGCAAAAGGCGTGAACATTAGTAGCGCATGCCTATCTCTGTTTAACTCACCTGTAAGTCCCACTAATAATGCTTACTCGGGGGTAAGTGTAACAGCCAAACCCTGTGCATGTTTACAGGAATGTTGCCTGGCAGCATATTCCTATGCATGCTTACTCAGATGCTAGCCTGAATAAATTCAATTGGATTCACCCCAGATTAAATATATATGGGATACTGGACAAATATATATGGACCCGCTATTTTGTGCTACTTTGTGCAATGCAAGTTGGCTAGATTTTTTGGGTGTAAGTCGCTTTGAGTTGCCTTGAGCAAAATAAAGTGGCTAAATAACAACATACTGTAAATGTAAACTCAACCAAGTTTTTTCTCCATCCCACCCAAATGCAGCTGCTAGAATACAGTGGTACCTTGGTTCTCAAACTTAATCCGTTTTGGAAGTACGTTCCTAAACCAAAGCGTTCCAAAATCAAGGCGTGCTTTCTCATAGAAAGCAATGCAAAACAAATTAATCTGTTCCAGACTTTTAAAAACAACCCCTAAAATGGCAATTTGACATGAATTTTACTATCTAATGAGACCATTGACCCGTAAAATGAAAGCAATAAACAATGTGGTTCCACACAGTCAAAACAAAAACAAAAAGAGCCGCAAAAACGCAAAATAAATAGCAAAAACAGACAGACCTCTGCGTAACACTCAAAACGGAAGTGTGGCACTCAAAAGGAGAAGCGTAAAACTCAAAACTGAGCACGTTCGGCTTCTGAAAAAAAGTTCGCAAACCGGAACACTTACTTCCGGGTTTGCAGTGTTTGGGTTCCAAGTTGTTTGAGTACCAAGGCATCTGAGAACCAAGGTACTGCCAACACCCTCCTTGCCTCAGGTTTCTCTGCCTCCATTCTCCTTTTTCATCATGTTAGGCTGGTGCCTACAAATATCAAAACAAGAAGCTGCCTACAGCACTCTTTGCATATTGCAAAGTCCATCAGAGATCCTTTCATTGCTGCCCACTGATCAGCGCTCTTGAGATTCCACAGCATCATAAACAAGCCAGTCACAAGAGGCAGAAAAAAAGGCACAAACATCGGCTTACAAAGATCAACAGCAAAAACATCCTCAAAGGGTTGTGGGAGGGCATCCTTGTCTTACATAACAAGTTTTAACATCGCAAAAACAGCACGTATTTGGGTGACAGGCAAGGGAGGTGGGAAATCAGCAGGGAGAAAGATAACAATAGCTCCCTCGACAACCTGGTAGTCCAAAACATCTGGTGGGCATCACTGCCATCATCTCTGTGTTGGCTGGGGCTGATGGAAGATGCAGTCCAGAACATCTGGAGAGGACTAGGTTGGGGAAGGGTGTATTTACAGTATCCTTATTGTTGAGATGCTCATCTTAAAAGCAAATACTGTAATTTGAATATGGTTCAAAATACAAAAACAACTTATAAATATCACCAGCATTTTGACATGCACACGCCACCACCTCAATAGGTCGCTATGTGCCAAACCACAGCAGGAGGACCAATGTAATGTATGAACCAATTAATCAACCATCACAGTTTATTAGTCAATAAAAAAACACAGTAGCACCTGTCTGGGTCATCCTAGCCTACGTTGGCTGCTTATCACACTGTGATGATCTGCCATTACAGTTACTTCCAGGTAGACTTAACTGCTCACCCAACACAGCAAATCTGAGTCAGGTACATCAGGTACAGTGGTACCTCAGGTTAAGTACTTAATTTGTTCTGGAGGTCTGTTCTTAACCTGAAACTGTTCTTAACCTGAAGCACCGCCTTAGCTAATGGGGCCTCCTGCTGCTGCTGCGCCACCGCTGCACGATTTCTGTTCTCATCCTGAAGCAAAGTGATTAACCCAAGTTAATATTTCTGGGTTAGTGGAGTCCGTAACCTGAAGTGTATGTAACCTGAAGCGTATGTAACCTGAGGTACCACTGTACAAGGACAAGAAAATTGAGGTGTTAGAAATGTCTCCAATGTCTAATTCCGCACCGTGGCTTAATTTTTGCTCCAAATCAGGAGCTTCTTTCAGGCGAGGAACTTACTGGAAACAGTTTGGTCCGAATACTGTGGCGAGGTTGGAAACAGTCATCTTGTTCTCGGACTGATGATCAGCAACTCTCCTCAGGAATCGGCAGAGGAACTTAAGCAGGGAATAGTGGGGCTCAGGCAGCTGCCTCAGGAGTTCTCTCAAAGTGTTCACATTTGGGCTACAATTCTGGATGTCTGTCAGGAAGGGAAGAAGAAGAAGACAGATGAGGCTATGGACACTCAAATCAAATACAAAATAGCACTAGTATGGTGGCATTAGACTCGGGGACTGAACAAGCATATTGAGGAAGTACGTTGAGCAAAAGGTATGTAAAAAGATATGTCACCACTTTAAAGCAGCCATGGCTTTCCCCAAAGAATCCCAGAAAACGTAGTTTGTTAAGGATGCTTAGAGGAGACTCCTTTTCTCCTCCCAGAGCTACAATTCCCTGGCTAGTTTAACAACCAATCACTCTTCACAGAGAACTCTGGGAATTGCAGCTCTGTGAGTGGAATAGTGGTCTGGGAGTTAATCCTCAAAATACTTGCTTCACCAGGACAGAGCCTGCTCCTCAGTTTCCACACGACTTGACTGGAATCAGCCACCACCTGTCACAACTGCTGGAAGATGGGAATTAAACAATCCCAAGTTGAAAAGATATCTCCTGAAAACAAATTCGATCCTTATCGCGTCTCGTACTAGCTGCGTAACTGGACTGCTGCTTTCCTATATTTAATCTTTGGATGGAGACTAGCAGAACCATGCCAACTACAGGAAGCCAATGTAATTTACACTGGGGTAAATTATCCTAGTGTAACCTATGGCGGATTTCTCTTGTCTTTAGACCCAAGCCTGCTGCACCTATGGAAGAAATAAGAGACCCTCTGTTTGAGGTGTACTGCTGGGGTTCTCCTCCACCTAAAAGGTAAAAGGTAGATGACACCTGGACAGTTAAGTCCAGTCAAAGGCGACTATGGGGTTGCAGCGCTCATCTCGCTTTCAGGCCGAGGGAGCCAACGTTTGTCCACAGACAGCTTTCTGGGTCATGGGGCCAGCAGGACTAAACTGCTTCTGGTGCAATGGAACACCATGATGGAAGCAAGAGCACATGGAAATGCCATTTACATTCCCACCACAGCAGTACCTATTTATCTACTTGGACTGGTGTGCTTTTGAACTGCTAGGCTGGCAGGAGCTGGGACAAAGCAACGGGAGCTTACTCTGTCGAGGGGATTCGAACCACCAACCTTCTGATCAGCAAGCCCAAGAGGCTCAGTGGTTTAGACCACAGCGCCACCCGCTCCCACCTAGACTCAGGATGTATATATGTGTAAATAAACTGTATATTGCAAAGATGCCATGATCTCCGCTGAGCCTCATTGTCCAAAAGGAAACACAAGACCCTGGTGCCTTGGAATCTTGCACTACTCAGAGATTGGGGTGGGGTGTAATACTGTGTTCCCAAATCAAACAAGCTGGAGAATCTGAGACAGGGACATGTGCCAAAGGGCGACCCGTCCTGACACAGGCCTGTGTCCTGCATGCTACGAGTGCCTATCAGATGACACGGCAGGACGTTATTTTACGATGTTGCTTGCCTGTGGCTGGAGACTTGTGGCTATCTGGCTCCTGCACACCCTGTTTCACTCACTGAACTGAACAGCTGTGACATGGATATAATATCCTCTCTTTTAAAATAGAAGGGATGTACAAATCAAATCTAACAGGACAGGCCTTTAATGGGCAGGCAGATACTAGCATTTATGCAAGTTCAACCCCCCAATATGGGACATATGCATTGCAGGGAGGGGATGGACTAGACGATCCTCAGGGATCTACAAATGCTATGATTCTGATGACAACATGGGAATGTCAGCTTTTGTCAGGATGAAACAGTCAACCAGCTTACAAAGCACTTACATGCGCATCGCACTGAAATTCTTAATCAGTGGTGCCGGAACCTCTGGGTCTTGTGGGGTGGGTCTAACTGAGCCTAGCAGAAGTCCCAGTTTGCCCCACAAGCCAAATAGAGCGGAACACAACCCCTATTCGCATCAAGCGCCGATCAGGATTTCCAGAGCGCAGCTGATCCAGTCAGGGCTTGCATTTAATGTCAAATTTAAAGGGAGTCAGATGCACGCCCTGCTTGCAGAAGGAGTATCCCTCCAATGTTCCAGCTTGTCCCTTTAAAGCTGCTGTGTTCCTTGCCCCTGATGTCAGGAGCTATGTCAGGTGTAGGGCAGGTGAGTGTGATTGGGGGAAATCTATTTTAACAAAGGTCCTTTTCATCCCTTGAAAAACCAGCAATACAGTGGTACCTCAGGTTACATACGCTTCAGGTTACAGACTCCGCTAACCCAGAAATGGTACCTCAGGATACCATTGCTTCAGGATAACTTTGCTTCAGGATGAGAACAGAAATTGTGTGGCAGCAGCGGGAGGCCCCATTAGCTAAAGTGCTGTCTCAGGTTTAAAACAGTTTCAGGTTAAGAGCGGACCTCCGGAACAAATTAAGTTCTTAACCCGAGGTACCACTGTATGTTAATCTTGTCCAGGATAAAATACTCTGTAGCCAAGGCAGCTGTAATCTTTAGTCAGTTGGCCCCAGAGGAGTCCAATTAAATAAATGTGGATTTCCAATTTCTTTAAGTGTGTCACCCTGGACAATACCATCATCCTCCAAAACTCAACTCCATCTTCCCAACTGTTACTTGGAAGTTGGGAACATGCTAAGGACTTCATTTATTGAGGTTTCCTCATCTACTGTCTGGAACGTCTCCCCAACAGAGCCTCTAACCACAATTTGCCATCAGATCTGGATTGGCAGGCTACAATTATCTCCTTGCCTCTTGTGCAAAGAGTTCATCCATGGTGACCAAGATTCAATGGGGAAGTCTTTAAATTAACCATAGTTTTCCAGAATATGTAAGCTCTGGATGATAAAGGAACTCGCATGACCTCCCTGTGCAACTTCCTTTTCAAATCTTAGGCACACAACAATAGAGCTCAGCGCCGCATCTTTTCATAATGTTTAAAGTTGCTCCAATACCTTCAAACCACCTGATTCTGCAATGTGAGGGAGTTCAGCCAAGCCCTCTAACCTTGTTCCAAAATTACAACTTGTTTTATCTGTAAACAGTGCAGAAACGCATTATTGCTCCTTGGCTGAACATTATTTCCAACACAGGAGCACTGTGTGCTTTGCTGAGTGGTAAGTATCTGGGATTTTTATGGCTACAAACAAGAAATCATTCTTCTTCACAGCTAACCTTGATCTTATCACAACACAAGTTCAAGAGTGTGTGGCAAGCTGTGCTGGAAAAAGGACCCCGCCACCAAAAAAAGCTGACTGGCAAGCCATTTTTAATGCAATGCTATGCTCAAACGAAGGGCAGATGTCAGCAGTTGAACCCACTCATACTGGAAACTCTCTAGCATTTTACAAAAAGAGGAGTTTAAATATGTTCTGCGCATTAACCAAGAGGAATATAGCAAAGAGAGAGAAAGTGGAGTGTTTGGCTCAAAAACCACAACCTAGTTCTCATCGAGATGCTTCCCAAATCTTTGAGTTCATGAGCCCCTTGATGAGCATATAAAGTTGCCATCAACCCAAATTCTTAGGAACGCAACTGAAACAAAGTCAACACTTCTTAATCAGAGATTACCATTATTCCAAAGCCTTTTTTTTAAAAAAAAAGCCTTCTTCAAGTTTCTCCAAGACAGCCTGCTTTTGTATCTTTGGGGATGGAAAAGAGGGGCGCAGAACTATTGTTTTGACATTTCAAATAAATCTTTAGAAAGTGAACGTCTGCACCATTACACATTTTGTAAAGCAATGAAGCTGCATGGTCTGAGGATACTTTGGAATCATCTTATTAAACACAATAGTTTTCACAGTCGCAAGGGAGGTACACTCTGCACATGGCCATGCTCTTTATATCTGAGGCCCACAGTCCTTTGAAAGCTTCACCCCCTCTGAACAGGACACCTGAGGGAAGGGATTCCACTGCCTTTCGATGGTGGTAGCTTTGGGGTGCTTCCCGCTGGCAGAGGTCTAACTCTGCCTCATCCAAACCCCTCCAGCCCAGCAGATTCACTGATTCATCTATGTCAGTATTGTGTACACCAGCCTTGCGCCTGTCAGATGTTGTGGATTACAGCTCCACCAGCTCCAGCTGGCATGCTCAGTTTACACTAATTGGCAGTGGCTCTCCAGATTTCAGATGGAAGTCTTTCCCAGTCTTACCTGAAGACGCCAAGGACCGGACCCGAGACCTTTCTGCATGCAAAGCACACTCTTCACCGCTGAGCAACACACCTTTTACAGTGGTACCTCGGGTTAAGAACTTAATTCGTTCCGGAGGTCCGTTCTTAAACTGAAACTGTTCTTAACCTGAGACACCACTTTAGCTAATGGGGCCTCCCGCTGCCACTGCGCCGCGGCGGCGCAATTTCTGCTCTCATCCTGAAGCAAAGTTCTTAACCCGAGGTACTATTTCTGGGTTAGCAGAGTCTGTAACCTGAAGCGTCTGTAACCTGAGGTACCACTCTACTGTACTCATTTAGTGAAATTTGCTTCAGGAGGTGAGGAAAGTACAGGAATAGACCCTCTTGTAATTCAGACTGGCCAAGTATTCAGAGAAGCAAAGCACCCCAACTCAGTCACATAAATTTTATCCACTGACTAGCTCAAGTTGTTTTTGCAGGACAACATTTGGTTTTTTTTCTGCGACTGGGAGTACAGTCGCACCTTGGATCCTGAGCACCGTGTGAGTCGAACGTTTTGGCTCCTGAACACTGCAAACCCAGAAGTGAGTGTTCCAGTTTGCAAACATTCTTTGGAACCCGAACGTCCAACGGGGCTTCCGTGGCTTTTGATTGGCTGCAGGAGCTTCCTGCAGCCAATCGGAAGCCACGCCTTGGTTTCCGAACGTTTTGGAAGTTGAATGAATTTCCGGAACGGATTCCGTTCGACTTCCGAGGTACCACTATATGCATGTTGCCATTTCCCATAGCAACTGCCCTATTTAGGGGAAATGATTAAAATTATAACACCAGCCCCAACAGCTATAGCTCTAGTGAACTCCACCAGGAACAATATACACAGGGATGTAAGATTGATGAAAAGATTGTCACCTTGATACAGGTGTATGAATTTGGGATGTGCTGCAGAAGTGATCACCCGATCAGGCAGCTCCCTCAAAAACAATTTCAGCAAACTGGCCGCTGAGCTGACGTCGCCTTCCACGGGCAGCACCACTTCCTTTCCGCTCTCGTACTTCCCTCGAAGCCGCTCCATGGTTTTCAGGTTGCCGTTCACCCTGAAAAGACCTTCCTGTTTCAGCCCTGTAATTACACATTAAAAAGGAGGAAGATAAATAACTGGCACACCCGCTGCCCTGCTTTAAAAATAACACGGCCAGAGCAACCAATGGCAAATGCTAAACGTGACAAAAAAAGCCTAAGTCAGCTTTTAACTGTCTAGCACTGAAAACGAGGGCCCAAAAAATGTAGGCCTGGCCTAGACATACATGCACAACAAGGTGGTAAAGATCCAAGGTGGGAGAATGGAACTGCCTCATTTCGAACTGTGAAGGGGGAAATATCATAATTCTGAATGCTCTCTTGTGTGGAAATAAACAGACACCCTACGAATAGGAAACTAGTGCAGTGGAGAACCAGCTGGGTTTGCCTGGTGACTTCATTGTGTGTGTGTGTGTGTGTGTGTGTGTGTATACACACACACACACACACACACACACACACATATATATACAGTGCGTTTTTCCCTAAAAAATTATTTAGGGGTACTCTCATTTTGACTCAAGAAAATCACAATTTTATAGTTCAAATTGGGAAAAATACAGTAAATGGACAAAAGTACAAAGAGTCACAAAATGCCTGACATCCGCCGGTTGACATTCAACTGGTGCAGTTTTCCCCAGCACAAACTCGCAGACCTGCAATTCCTGGAGTTCCATGTGAAGAAGGATTGATTGTTAAACCAGCTCATGCAAGGAGAATAAGGGTCCTCTAAGAGCTCTCAGCCCCCTTAACAAACGATGGCTCCCAGAATTATTTCAGTTTGAAGTGAGATCTCCACACTTTAAATCAGGCATAGGCAACGTTCAGCCCTCCAGATGTTTTGGCCTACAACTCCCATGTTCGCTAGCTAACAGGACCAGTGGTCAGGGATGATGGGAATTGTAGTCCAAAACATCTGGAGGGCCAAAGGTTGCCTATGCCCGCTTTAAATGTATGTTGTGAATGTTGTTGCCTAAGTGCATGGGTAGACAAACTAAGGCCCGGGGGCCGGATCCGGCCCAATCGCCTTCTAAATCCGGCTCACGAATGGTCTGGGAATCAGTGTGTTTTTACATGAGTAGAATGTGTGCTTTTATTTAAATTGCATCTCTGGGTTATTTGTGGGGCATAGGAATTCGTTCATTACTTTTTTTCAAAATATAGTCCAGCCCCTCACAAGGTCTGAGGGACAGTGGACCGGCCCCCTGCTGAAAAAGTTTACTGACCCCTGCCTAAGTGGGTTTGCCTGGGCAAGAACCCTGCTTCAGACCTTCTTTCCCAAGGCGGAAAGGTCTGAGGTGGCCCTCACTTAGCCCACAGGAGTTTGCAACAAATGCCTAAAAAGGTCCTCAGCAGAAACCGGCCTCCACTAAAGCCTAGCAATCCTACTCTGACATCTGCTGGAAAACGGGGCACATTGCAGAAAAACAAGAGCCCTTTAAATCAGAAATTTGAGAAGTATTCACACATCATCAAACTTAAGACTAGTTGCTTAGTTCTTTAACTTGCATGCACACAAATATAAGCATTATGCAGCATTTAAGATTAGATTTATTTTATAATTATGTGAAATTCAAACCTGAACCTACTTAGTATGTTGGTGCTCTTAGATCCCCACTTTCTTCCATTTTAATTTTCTTTCACTATTATTATTTATTATTATTATTATTACTACTACTACTATTATTATTATCCCCCCTTTTCCTTCCAAGGAGCTTAAAGTGGTATACATGATTCTCCACCTCTGCATTTCATCTTCACAACAACCTTGTGAGGTAGGTTAGGCTAAGATATGGTGACTAGCCCAGCGTCAGCCAGTGAGCTTCATGGCTGAGTGGGGATTCGAACCCTGCTCTCCCAGGTCCTGGTCCAACACTCTAACAACATTACAGCACACTGGCACCCTTAGATCTAACCATGACACCACACTGGCTTGAGGAAGTCTGCATTAGACCATGACAATCAGGGGGCTTTGAAAATCACCGCAGAGATCAAGACCCTGGCTTGGTCTGAAGGCACGTGAGGCGGCCCACTTGCAGACGATAAGCAGGTCTGGGGGTTGACAGTGTCTGTCCAGACTATCCTGAGTACCAGGATGGAAGAAAGTCAGAATGGACCTGTTCCACGTAAAATGAAATAAAATATACACATGCATCCACACCACAGACTTGAGCTTTCAGGTCAGCTATTATAGTCGTACCTTGGCTCCTGAATGCCTTGGGAGTTGAACGTTTCAGCTCCCGAACGATCGAAAACCGGAAGTGAGTGTTCCGGTTTTCGAACGTTCTTTTGGAACCTGAACATCTGATGGAGCTTCCGATTGGCTGCAGGAGCCTCCTGCAGCCAATCAGAAGCCGGGCTTTGGAAGCGGAACATTTCGGAAGTCAAACGGACTTCAGGAACGGATTCGTGCCAATACGTTCACGCAAAACATGCACAGAGGTTATACAATGTTCCCTCTTTATTGAGCATTCCTCTTGAAATGTTCTCACAAAGTTATACAACAATACCAGATAGTGGCTGTTATTCCACACTTCCCAGGGGGAATTTCCCACCGCTTTTTAAATTTGACTTTTTGCAGTGATAATTGTTCGAGAAAGTGTGTGGTGATGACGGCCAAATCTTATGCAAACAAACAAACAGTGTCCCTGGAAGAGCCCTGAACTTAGTTTAGGAGTTTTCTTTTAAGGGGAAACACGGTCCTAGGAGGGCGCCTGAGGTCTCTAATAGACACTTCCCAGAATCACCAAACTACAATTCCCAGCATTCTCTGGAAGTAGGTGGGGGGAGAGAGCCAATAGAAGTTACAGACAGAGATAAAATGCATTTACACATTGAGACTACAGACAGACCCTTAAAGCAACAGCGAGGATCTTGCAACTGTCCAGAATTTGTGGTACTCCAACCGCCACCTGGAAGTAGAAATCCCAACAGCAGGCAAGACAGGAAGCTGAGTTCTTGTTCTGATTTATTGTATGTAAGCTGGGGGCTGGAGAGTTGGGTCCAAATGCCCAAAGTAAGTAAATAAATAATCTTGTGAACCGCCCTCAGATCTTTTGATGAAGGATTGTATATACGGTAAATTAATAATAATTATAATAACTCCCCCACCAGTCCCAGTCAACATGGCCTATGGTCAGGGATAATAATAATAATAAATTTTATTTATACCCCACCCTCCCCGGCCAGAGCCGGGCTCAGGGCGGCTAACACCAATAAAATTTCAGTAAAAACATAATAAGAAAAAAAGAACACAATTTAAAATACAGGTTAAAATGCAATTTAAAATGCAGCCTCATTTTAAAAGTCAAAACCATAAGGGGAGGGAAACATAAGGGTCAGACTGAGTCCAAATCAAAGGCCAGGCGGAACAGCTCTATCTTGCAGGCCCTGCAGAAAGATGTCAAGTCCCACAGGGCCCTAGTCTCTTGTGACAGAGCGTTCCACCAGGTCGGGGCCAGTACTGAAAAAGCCCTGGCCCTAGTTGAGACCAACCTAACCACCTTGTGGCTTGGAACCTCCAAAATGTTGTCATCTGTGGACCTTAAGGTCCTCCACGGGGCATACCAGGAGAGGCAGTCCCGTAGGTACGTGGGTCCATAGAGATATGTAAGCTCTGCAACATCTGGTGGGCCACATATTCACTAATAAGGTAAAGGGACCCCTGACCATTAGGTCCAGTCGTGGCCGACTCTGGGGTTGAGGCGCTCATCTCGCTTTATTGGCCGAGGAAGCCGGGGTACAGCTTCCAGGTCATGTGGCCAGCATGGCTAAGCCACTTCTGGCGAAACAGAGCAGTGCATGGAAACGCCGTTTACCTTCCCGCCAGAGCGGTACCAATTTATCTACTTGCACTTTGACGTGCTTTCAAACTGCTAGGTTGGCAGGAGCAGGGACCGAGCAACAGGAGCTCACCCCGTCGCAGGGATTCGAACCGCTGACCTTCTGATGGCAAGTCCTAGGCTCAGTGGTTTAACCCACAGCGCCACCCGCGTCCCTCATATGTTCACTACCTGCACCTTAAAGATAAACCTTTCTTTCCCCCTTTTTCAACAAGGAAGGTTCCGCTAGCAGCTTACCATGCCAAGTCAGGTATTCGACAATCTCCCACATGACGGCTGGGACTCCGTTCTTGCACAGTCCCTGCTGCTGAAGTTCCTGCAGGCTTACGCCAAACACCTTCTGGCAGCCAGCTCCCCTCTGGCTGCTCAGTGGGGCTGCCGCAATCTTCTTCATGTCTTCTTTCAGCCTGACAGCGGATTTGCTTTGCTTGAAAGAGCACAGAAAGAGGGAGCAGTCGGTCATCGTGACTATAGGGGGCTGCATGGTGGCTCTACGAAAGGAAAGCTGAGCATTCAAGCCAGGCCTTTTGGGTTTTAAATTCTCAACAAGAACAAACGAAACCCGGTGGACCAGAATTCTTCCTTAAAGATCAGGGACGGAAACATGCACACACAGGGAGAGACTGAAAAGGGAAAAAGAAAGTCAGAGGAGGAGGAGCCTGGAATATGTAGCCGAGCAACAGAGTGGATAACTTGGAAGTCTCCAAGCTGCATCGCCAGAGCAACTGTGGGTGGAGCGGAAACGAGAGACACACTCTATGAATGGAAGCCGTTCTTCTCTGAAACATCAGGGTAAACATAGAGGTAAATAGCCGAATGGCCTGGCACGGTAACCAGACACTGAGAAATGGATTTCTGCCACAGCGGAAGAGCAGCAGTGCTGTTTACAAGCTGGATTTTTCCTAACAGCCTTGCTGGTTCAGGCCAATAGCCCATGCAGTCCAGAATCCTCTACCCACTTTGGCAAAACAGATGCCTATGGGAAGCCCTATATGTGTATGTGTGTGTAATATATATATATATATATATATATATATATATATATA
>JAXCMG010000014.1:43962872-43973921 GCA_034642415.1 Podarcis siculus | reverse complement strand
TGCGCATGACGTCATTTTTAGTGTCTGCTCATGCGCGAACGGTGAAACCTGAAAGTAACCCTTTCTGGTACTTCCAGGTCGCTGCAGGACGCAACCTGAAAAGATTTAACCTGAAGCAAACGTAACAAGAGGTATGACTGTACACATTTACCTTAGGAGTAAGCCCCACTGAACTGAAAAGCGGCTGGGTTCTGCACATACTTACAGAGAACTACACTGCTAACCTGTCCTTTTGAACATGAAAAATGGGAAAGGCTCAAAAGGGAAACATGCAAGACTCAAGAGATGCAAAGGGCAGACAGTGCGTACTAATTCTTTTAATGTTATTTATTTATGTGCATTCAGAAAAAAGCAGAGAGGGGAGTGCATGGTCTTTTGCCTACCCATCTGCTAAATCCACTAAATCTCTAGTGCCTACAAAACAGGCAAAATATATGCATGGAACAGCAAATCCTTCCCTCTGAAACATCCATCTTGGAATGTTAGTTAAAAAGAATAAAATACTGTACACATTATCAATCCTGCCTCACGGTGCTGCAGGAGCAAGTTGAATCTCGCTTGTTTCTTCATTGTTTAAAAAATTCCTTTAAATCTGCACATTTATCTGAGCGGCTCCAATTTTTAAACAGAGCTTCAAACTTACCCATATTGGCGGCAAAACATGCACGTACTTGCTTAGGAGCAAAACCTTTTTTAGAGGGAGGACTGCAGCCATGATCTCTAATAGAGAAGGCATAACACAACAGAAAGCCCTACTCTGGAAATAAAATGGGTTTGTTTGTTTATTTTACATGCAAACCTGGGACTTTAATTGAAAAATAAACCAAGAACTGCAAAGTGCTTAACTACAAGATACTGAAACAATTTTGGGAAACAGTTATAAACAAAATAGGAGTTGTGGTGCAAAAATAGATTTTAAAAAATACTACTGGAACTGCAGTTCTATACATTGGGTGGCGGGACGGGACTGAGGCCCAAGGAATTCAGTGACATTTACTTTTGAGTCTATGTTTAATTGTGCTGCTGATCAAACCCCCGGAATCTAAACAACAACAACCCCCCCCCCAAGCCTCTTCATCAAAACAAAGGAGGCAAGCTACATCTCCGAGGTGGAATTGCTGTACAATTATTTTCGAAGCACGTATATTATAAATTAAGAGAGGCAGAGAAGGGCTGACTTTGAGGCTGAGAAATAAGAGCAGAAACGGAATGAACTGAACATAAGCTTAACACTGGAAGAACAAAATGCTTTTTATACATGCCTAAAACAATGTTTGGTTTTTCATCTCTTCTCTATATCCCACCCCCCACACCCAATCCATGGCTCCGATGTTATTTATTCTGTTTTGCACCTATTAAAAATACCTCCAAAATTACACACACAGAAAAAAACCTGGAAAGTCTCCCACATTGTAAGACAACAGATCTAGACACACCGACTGACTAAACCACTTTATTGCACCATTCAAAATGTTAGACTGCGCTCAATATCCCCCCCCCCTAACGTCGTGGGTGGGCGTAGAGAGAGAGCGCGCGCGCGCAGGGACCCATTTGCGCGCAATTGCGCACCCATTTGCAAGAGAGAGCCTCCCTCGCTTTCCCCGCGCAGCCCGCCGCCTCGTACTCACACAGATGGCTAATGCGCCTGCCCCCATTCTCTCCGGAGTGTCTGGAAGAAGTAATGAAGATAGGATGAAGGCATTAAGCAGACTGCTGGAGACTCAAAGCAAAGCCTCCCTCCCGAGACACGGAAAGCTTTCTTCCAACTTTGCCTTCTGCTGCGGCTCCGCGGGAGAAAACAAAAAAACAAAAACGTCCAGCAGCCCTCAAGCGTTTCCCCCAAAACTTTTCGAGCTCTCCTTCCTGCTTTGCATCCACATGGCTGGAATCAAGACCCTGGAACTGAAATCTGAGCCAGCGACTCTTGCATTGGCGGACTGGGGAGGGTCATGTGACCCGGGACTTAAGAGTCGCCGACGTCTTGCCACTTCCAAGGATTTCGTGCAAGGAAGGAAGCTGGTCTGAAAGTGCCTCCCTGCAAAGCCACCCCACTCCGGGCTGCTTCCTTTACAGGGCTCTGAGATATCCTGATCTCGGGCCACAAGATGCTGATTTTCTCTACCTCCACAACCTTTGGGCTGATCCAATTCCTGTGTAAAGATTTCATTTCTTCTGCCAACTCACCCAAGCCTATTCATTTTCTAAAGGGTGTAAGAAAAGCTCTCTTGGATCTACCTCGGCCACACTTAGCGGTGCTGCTCCACGGTGCTTCTGCCTGGATAGGTGTTCTTCAAAATACCGATTGCATGCATTAGACTAGGGCCAGGGGGACCAGGGTTCAAATCTCTACTCAGCCACAAAACTCATGGGACCACCTTGGGCCAGTCAACATAAGACTTATGTTTATTTGGTTCTATGTTTTCTAGAGAATCCATCAAGACTGCATATTTTGTGACTTTCAGAGATTTATAAGATTTCTGTTTATGTGGTTTTGCAGAGAGTGCATATTTCATATATTTCATACTGTCCATGTTCTCTATAGATTATATAGAGTTCATATTGACATCGCGCTGTTGTCCTTGGTCACCGTGCTGCCTTACTGGACATCCCTGTAGAGCATACCTCACACTGCTCCCTATGCCTTAGAGCCCACCGTGTTCGTGGAGAGAGGGGCCCCTCTGGCTCTGGTGAAGGGTTCTCTTCTGGTTCCTGTGCACTGACTACCATCCCCTTGCCACCCTCTGTCTCCCCATGAGTATTTTCTATGCTCCCAACATCTCCTTCTCCACCCCCCAGCTTGCCCCCGGTGTGTACCAGCCATGGCTACACCCCCTCTCCAGGATCCTCTTCCTCCTCCTCTCCATTGTCCTGCCAGTTCATGACATAAATAAAATGTGTGTCGAAGCTTCTGTCTTTTGTGTGACTGAAATTGTTATGAATTATTCTTCGTCTTCTTCATTTATCTACTGCTTATATGCCCAAATGGCTACTGAACTATTTATAACTATAAAACCAATATATAATTAAAATGTGCCGTTATTCCATTGGGCATTAAAATATACAATAAAGCAAGCAATTAAAAATACGATTCAGAACTGCTTTTTAACCAAATAAAGCTTAAAAAGGTAAAGGTAAAGGTACCCCTGCCCGTACGGGCCAGTCTTGCCAGACTCTAGGGTTGTGCGCTCATCTCACTCTATAGGCCGGGAGCCAGTGCTGTCCGCAGACACTTCCGGGTCACGTGGCCAGCGTGACATCGCTGCTCTGGCGAGCCAGAGCCGCACACGGAAACGCCGTTTACCTTCCCGCTAGAAAGCGGTCCCTATTTATCTACTTGCACCCGAAGGTGCTTTCGAACTGCTAGGTTGGCAGGCGCGCACCCCTGCCGCAGGGATTCGAACCGCCGACCTTTCAATCGGCAAGTCCTAGGTGCTGAGGCTTTAACCCACAGCGCCACCTGCGTCCCTTGATAAATAAATAAAGCTTATAACGGTCAAATAAAACTCAAACCCTAGTTGAGGGAAATGCTTGCTTAAACAGGAGTGCCTTCAGGAGTCGTCAGAATGCCAATGCTGATAGGTCCTGTTACACTGGTGAAATGTAGACACTGTGCAACAGTAAGAGTCACATCCCTTTGCTCCAACTACTTTTTTTGCCTCTGGCCCTTCCCATCACTGGTATGTGGCCCTCACCTCAAAGTTGCTGAGGTACGGATACAGCCTATTGGCTCGAAAAGGTTCCCCACTCCATTGTAGGGGGGAGAGTGATAATTGTATGAAACCACCCTCTGTCTAATCCTCTCTAATGTACTTTCCACTTCAGTTTTCCACGCAGCCCCTTCATTTGCTCTTACACAAATGAAACCAGACTGTGTGGTCTGCCTAGCAGTTAAGAAGCAGCGCAAAAGCTGACACTTCAGTCTAAGAAACAACAAAGAGTTCTTGGGGGAACCTTAAAAGACTGACAGATTCATTGTGGCATCATGTGCTTTTGTGGACTTCATCAGATGCATTTTGCCGTGTTGAAGGTACAAAAGGCACTTCCCTTTAGAAAACCCAACAGAAGGACACAGTTTTCCCTCTCGAAGTTCAGCCATTGCAACAGCCTAGGGCTTTCCGATCAGAAGGTCGGCGGTTTGAATCCCTGCGACAGGGTGAGCTTCCGTTGCTCGGTCCCTGCTCCTGCCAACCTAGCAGTTCGAAAGCACGTCAAAGTGCAAGTACAGTGGTACCTCAGGTTAAGTACTTAATTCGTTCTGGAGGTCCGTTCTTAACCTGAAACTGTTCTTAACCAGAAGCACCACTTTAGCTAATGGGGCCTTCAGCTGCTGCCATGCGATTTCTGTTCTCATCCTGAAGCAAAGTTCTTAATCCGAGGTACTATTTCTGGGTTAGCGGAGTCTGTAACCTGAAGCGTATGTAACCTGAAGTGTATGTAACCCGAGATACCACTGTAGATAAATAGGTACCACTCCGGTGGGAAGGTAAACAGAGTTTCTGTGCGCTGCTCTGGTTCACCAGAAGCGGCTTAGTCATGCTGGCCACATGACCCGGAAGCTGTACGCCTGCTCCCTTGGCCAGTAAAGCGAGATGAGCGCCGCAACCCCAGAGTCATTCGCAACTGGACCTAACGTTCAGGGGTCCCTTTACCTAACACCAACCCAGGAAACAAGCTGGGAGATGGCTGGAAGGTGAGTGGAGGAAAACTCCAGTTGAGAGCAGTCGAACACTGGTGAGGGCTCATTATCAAGCCTACCGATGGCAGTGAAGGCAGCAAAGAAGGCATACTTTGCTACCTCAGTTGCATCGTCACTGTGCGGTCCAGCATAGCTTTTTTGAGTAGTTCATGGCCTTTCACAGTCTGGCCCAAAGGAGGTGACTAACGGTAGCTCACAGTAACTTGTTTGCAAAGCGTTTTGAGGATAAAATAGCTTGCATCCATCAAGATCTTGACTCTGTTGTCATAGCAGATGAATCTCATGGGATGTCCAGAGCACAGTCGAGTACCATAGTGTTGGATGAGTTTCAGTTGTTAAGGCTTGAGGCTGGAGCTATTTTTTTGAGGAAATCAAAGTTGGGAAATCACGGGTATAAATACCCCTGAAGAGGACATTACAGGGGGCAGGCTTCTGCTGGGGGTGGTGGTGGGGAAGAACCTCAAATAATTAAGTACATTCAATGCTTTTTGATAATGTTTCTGGATCTAGGGCCCCCCTCGCTGCCCCCTACCCCCCTTGGCTACACCCATGGCTTGATGTGGACAAGGTGCTTGGATCTGTCAGGTTACAGACTCTGCTAACCCAAAAATAGTACCTCAGGTTAAGAACTTTGCCTCAGGATGAGAACAGAAATCGTGCTCCGGCAGCCCGGCGACAGCAGGAGGCCCCATCAGGTTAAGAACAGTTTCAGGCTAAGAACGGACCTCCTGAATGAATTAAGTTCTTAACCTGAGGTACCACTGTATATGAAGAAGCATGAATTAGACTGTATGTTATGTACTGTATTAGTGAAAATATGGTTCTCATAAAATACTATAGACAAAACTGTCATTAAATATATAATCTATTCTCTTTCCCCCAGCATTTGACGGCGCTTTGTTCCTCCAGCAGCCTTTCATTAATAGGTAGCAATGCTGTCAGCCCTTCGCACCGATCTCTGCTCATAATATAGTTCCTCTTCAGTCATTTAATAATAATGAAAGTCAGGCTCCGCTGAGATGAACACTTGTGTCTGACTATTTGTACAGCTCATAATTATTCCCACTGGGAGTTTGCCATGGCTGAGCTATTTCACAGGATATTTGTTAAAAGCTTTTTATATTCTTTTAATTCATCCTGTCACCGTTTCTATACTTGCGCTTGCCAAATGTCACAAGCCCATACCATTTCTTGGTTACTGTCACCATGCCCAGCCATCTCAGAGCCAATTCACACATGCAGAGGTAACATGTCATACAGGCCTGCTTGGGCTGCATCAATTCAGAGAATAGACCCCGAAAGCAAAACAAAAAAGTCCCTGCAGGTGGAAGGGTGCCTCACAGCAGGGAGGTGGCTAGGTTCAAATCCACCTCCCTGAATTGCTAGCAGTCCGTGTGCAGGGAGATGGCAGGTTTATGAAAAACCAGGATGGGGCCATATTTTTCCTTATTTATTATATTAATACTGGATAGCTCAGTTGCTTAGAGTGTGGTGCTGATCGTGCCAAGGTTGCAGACCCGATCACAGTATGGGACAGCTGCATATTCCTGCATTGCAAGGGATTAGATGATGCTCAGGTTCCCATTCAACTAGCTCTACACTAGCTCTTAATGTATGTGCAGAACTTGAATTTCCACTACCTTGCTGCTTCTTCACCAAATTTTGCAAAAAACAAACAAACACACACCCCAAAACCATTTGCAGTAGCTTGGAAGCTCAGAGCAACATTTCTCCCTCCACCCTCTTTTAAATTATTACTTTACAGAACCCAGGGTTGAGTCCCTGGAAGCGAAAACAAATCCGGATCTGAGCTCTGGCTTATAGTAAGCTATGTGATCAAAAGGTAAGCCTTAGAACATTCCGATCCCATTAAAGTAAATGGCAGTGTTCCAGAGCAGGTTGCTTTCAGTATGAAGCTTTGACTTACTAGAGAAGCTAGCTCTTTACTGATCCTTTCTTCTGAGGTTACAGGGAACCAGGCAGAGGGCCTTATCAGTAGTGGCACCCGCCCTGTGGAACGCCCTCCCATCAGATGTCAAGGAAATAAACAACTAGCTGACATTTAGAAGACATCTGAAGGCAGCTCTGTTTAGGGAAGTTTTTAATGACTGATGTTTTAATGTATTTTTAATCTTTTGTTGGAAGCCACCCAGAGTGGGAAACCCAGCCAGATGGCCAGGGTATAAATTATTATTATCATTATTATTGCCATTCCCACCCCAAAGAGAAAAAAGGCATGTCCACTGATAGGATAGGAAAAAGATCATTTTTAAAAAGGCTGTTTTGTCTCTGTTGCAGGCAAAATCTAGACTGCAGACAGGGCAGTATTTTTAACCCATAGCTCATCTGTCTCACAGTCAACAGAAGATGGCAGTATTTATTTCTAATGCAAGTGCTGATTTCTATCTCTTTGCCTGATCAGGTTGTTCCTAACTATAGCAGCATGCACGGCCAGAGCTGGGGATCAGGGCTGTATTCGGGAAGAACGACATGATCAGTGGAGACCCTTCCTTCAGCCTTCATTCACCTCTGCTTGCATGGTGTTTTCCTGCAAATAAGTGCTTCCATACAGATTGCCACAGTCTCCTTTTATCCAATGCCAGCTGACCCAAGAACATTTAGAAACGAGGAAACTGGGTTTAGAGCTGCTTTTCCCAAACCTGGCGCCCTGAAGGTACTTTGAATTTCAACTCCCATCAGCCCATAGCTGTCAACTTACAGATTTGAAAATAAGGGACCAGCAGCCTCGAAAATAAGGGATCAGCAGCCAAAATAAGAGATTTTCCAAGCACAGGTATGTTCAACTTCTGAGCCCCTCCGAGCAAAAGGCAGAAAGCCCAGCCAGGAGCCAAAAGGAAGCCTCAAGCGGTCGTTCCCACAGCGCAGCAACCCGGCAAAGGGGATGCAGCAAGGAAAACCACCGTCACCTCTCCGCTGGGAAGTGCTGAGCAAAGGCGAGTCTTCAGGCAATGCGGCCGATTTGATCGGCACAAGGCATGCGAGCTCTGTGGGAGCCAGGAAGTCATGGCAAAGGCTTGTAGTGCCACCTGGTGCCTTGCTGACCTCGGTGACCAGCA
The DNA here is from genome assembly GCA_034642415.1 of Podarcis siculus. Classification (NCBI taxonomy): domain Eukaryota; kingdom Metazoa; phylum Chordata; class Lepidosauria; order Squamata; family Lacertidae; genus Podarcis; species Podarcis siculus. The sequence goes on along the minus strand of JAXCMG010000014.1, from coordinate 43,966,148 downwards.
TGTCCGTGTCTTACAATGAATTAGAATGCATTGACCTTATAAGGAGTTATGTTCCCCCCCTCTGGGCAGTGTAACCCTATATCATTTGTGGGTGGGTTAAAGCTTGACCGGATGAGGTAACGTGAGACATTGGAATGCAGCCATGTGGCTGGGGAGAACAAAGAGAATAAAATCGGAGGAGAGAGAGGAAGGAGCTTTTTACCCTCCTGAAAATATTGCTGCCTTTGTGTGTGTTTTTCTTTGCCTTGCACCCCAAAATGACGGCTGGCTTCCGTCAATTGGTTCCCACAAGTGGTGCCCTCTCTGAGGATGAATAATAAATACGACTGAGGTTTTTAAAAGAGAGCTAAGAAGCGATTTGAAGCAAACAGTCTGAGGCAGACTAAGAGGATTTTCGATCCAAGCAGTGGATATCATCGGCCCCCTACGTCCGGCAAGGATTGCAAAGCGCTGAAGCATCTTAAAAAAGATCCCAGGGTGAGTCCGATCCCTTTTCCTCTTTTTTTTAATCTTATATTTAAAGAATGGGCAGCTCCCTGTCATCTCCGCAACAGAAATTTTTAAAAGACTTAAAATTTCTCCTCTCCTCCAACAAATTGGAAGTTCCTGATGGTGATTTGATACAGCTCATTCTGGCTATTGATGAACATTGTCCCTGTTTCCCTTTGAATGGAACATGGGAAATAAAACATTGGGACAAGATTGGTGAACATTTTCATGGGCTCCCCAGCAGTAGTGCTCGGATTTTAAATGCTTGGTGCAAGGTTCGATATGCTATGGGTTCTTTATCACCAAAAAATACCTCCCTGGCTGCATTGCCAACACAACCTCCAGCTTCCTTAATCCAGCCTGCTGTGTTAGAGTCTGCTGTGTTAGAGTCTGTTCCAATACTTGCTTTGCTGCCAGCAGCAGCCCCAGATCCCAAACCTCCAGACTACAGTTCCTCACCAGAGGACCCAATCCTGCAAAAATACAGTGGTCTGGCTGGAAATGACCCTGCTCTTTCAGCAGAAACAGCTACCGCTTTTCAACGTGCAGTCCTTGCCTGTTCCTTATCTCAGGATACCATGGCATTCCCTGTTATTGTGCCCCCTGCTCCAGCAGGAACTCAAGCCCAGCACCAACCTTTTGACTTTAAAATCTTGAAAGAGCTGCAATTGTCAGTAAGGACAAATGGACTGCAAGCTCCATTTAAACAAGCAAGAGGGAATAATCCTAATCTTACCCTCGCAGATGTGATGGCTGCTATGATGGGGCATGGCCCCTTTGCTCAGGCTTCAGTACAAGCCACACTGCTGCAGATCTTATTGAGGGATACTGCTCTTGCTGCTCAACAAGCAATGAGAAAAATCCCGGAACCCACCAGTATCCAGTCTAGGTGGGGTTCAATCAGACAAGAATGGTGGCCTCCACCAAAAGAAAAATCTGCAGCACCAGCTCGTTTTTGAACAGCTTATTTCTGAACAATTGACTTTTGGCCACATTGAACCATCTTCATCCCACTGGCTCCAGCAGACAGGAACGGTTTGCTTTTACATTGCCAGTATATAACAATTTGCAGCCCACCCAGCGATATCAGTGGATTGTCCTGCCTCACAGCATGCGGAACTCCCCTACACTTTGTCAGCATTTTGTGGATGAAGCATCGAAACCTTTCCGCATACGCCACCTAGAGGTGCTGCACACGAACTGCATCTGGCAGTGTTTGCCTTCCTCACCATTTGCCTTGCCATCTTATGCTGCACCGTTATACATGGAAGAGAAGCAGACGACACAATCCAGTTGAAACCACCATATTTCACCTTATCAGCTGGCAAGCCGCTGTCATCAGAATCCTACTCTGGCTGGCAGTTTCCACGGCTCAGCCACTCTCGAACTAGAAGAACTGTGTTGTTGAATAAGACTTTTAGGGGTGAAAATTATCATAAGATATGGAGGAATAATATTTTTGTACAAGATATGATTAAGTTTACTAGTTTATTGCATGCTTCTAAATGTTGGTTATGTATGCACATGCCGCCCTTTGCCAGTCATTCAGGCATAATGCTTCATGGTGTGCCTGTCAATGGATCTTTTCAATTTACTAATAGCATATCCCCTAAGCAAACCTTTTGGCCTCCAGTACAATTGACCCTCCATGAGCCTGCCCCCATTTGTTTTCAAATTAAAGAGGGGAAAGAATCATGGGGCATATATCCAAACTGTCAATATACATTGAAATTCATGTTTAATAGCTCTTGTTCTCTTACAGGAACATACAGTGACCAATCCCAGTGCTACAGAAGCGATACCAGTGCATGGTTAAAAACTAGGAAAGAAACCTACCATGCAAATTGGAGTCTGAATTCTTCTATCCCTGGTTTAGCAAATGCCACAGATGAGCAATTTCATATCAGTTCCTTATTTACTGAAGCCTTTGATTGGTCCCAACAGAGTAGTAATATCAGCTATTTACTCCAAAGAGAGTTATGGTTGCTTTGTGGCGAAAAAGCATACAAAGCCATTCCTCGAAACCTCACAGGCACATGTACATTGGGTCTTGTGGTTCCGTTGTTGTATAAGGTTGATAAGTTACCATCTTCTCTTAGACTACGGAATCGTCGGGAGGTTAATTCACCCATAAATCAATATATTGGTACCCAGGTCTCTCGGGCCTTGCTGCCCTCAGTGGGTGCAGCAATGAACTATAGGGACCTCCATCGGCTAGCAAATTGGACTGAGGGATTATTCAATGATACCATAAAAGCTTTGAAGGAACTCAACCAGGAGGTGTCCGCAATGAGAGAAGTGGTTTTACAGAATCGTTATACTTTAGATGTGATTTTAGCCTCAAAAGGAGGAGTTTGTGCACTTGTTCATTCTCATTGTTGTATGTTTATTCCTGATAATAATGTCAGCATATCTGCGACGATTGACCATATGGAAACCATGGTAGCCCACAATCCGTTTGCCCCCCCGCCTTCCGTTGATCCATGGGCATGGTTATATTCTTGGCTTCCGGATGGAAGTTGGCTTCGACATTTATTGATTTTAGTGATTATTATAGTAGTTATTTGCATTATTTTGTGTTGCTGTATACAATGTATTCCTTCTTTAATTTCTGTATGTACTGCATGGTTCTCCAGTCCGCGGCCCACTTCCGGTCTCACAAGAGGCGCCTATCGCTCTCGTTATAACCGTATTGGTACTGATATATATGATTCTGATTAAAATATAAAGAAAGAGGGCATGTGGGAGCCAGGAAGTCATGGCAAAGGCTTGTAGTGCCACCTGGTG
>JAXCMG010000014.1:43879606-43962862 GCA_034642415.1 Podarcis siculus | reverse complement strand
CCTTGCACCCCAAAATGACGGCTGGCTTCCGTCAATTGGTTCCCACAGAGCTCCACCCCCTAGTCGTTCTTAGACTCGTTATTGGGTGAGCAACACAGCCAAGCAACACAGTTGGAGCCTCCCTCCTCCCTGGCCTCCCTTCCTTTGAAACCAGGGAAATTTACGGGATATCATCAATCCGGGACAGCAGCGGGACACAGCGCTGGGATAAGGGAGTTTCCCACCAAATAAGGGACAGTTGACAGCTATGCATCAGCCCCAGCTGTGCAGATGCGAGTTGTGGTCCAAAACACCTGGGAGAGCACCAGGTTGGGGAAGCCTGCTTTAGTGTTGCTTGTGAATTAGGGGAAGGGAAAAGAGAGCAGAATGAGTCTCTGCTCAGGGCATGCAGAGACCAAGAAACATTTGACTTCTGCCAGCGTTTTTTTATTTAATTGCCATTTTGGAATCCTCAGTTATTAGCTTCCATCAAATCAAAGCTGAATTTCTTTTATTCTTAGGGCTAAGCAGTTTATGGATTTTATCCTTTGGTCACTCTCACGGGTAAAGGTTAGCCATGTCAGTTGGAAGGCAGGATATAGGTCAAATGAGCCGAGAGAACATTTAGACCATTTTGATGTATTTCTAGCTGTTATCCTGGGAGTCATTTGGCATCAGCCATAACACCAACGCAGGGAGGAGCCTAGTCTATTTCTCCCTCTTTTCTCTCTCCTGTCTTCACTGAACAGTGCAGGCAATATTGATCATTTGGATATTAAACTTGTTTGTGCGATTATTATTATTATTATTATTATTATTATTTTAATTGTATCCATCAACATGAACTCTAGTTAAAATTCGGTTTTTTTTACTGCTTGATGGTAATAAAGCCTCTAAGCGGGTTTAAAAATATTCAAAAGATCATTAGAATCAACAGGAAGCTGAAAATAAATTAAAATACATGCTTATTTTTACATGTCTAGATAAACCAAACAAGAATGTTTTAAGCAGGTGTCCAAAATAGGGCAATATCATATCCATGGAAAGTCCAAACGGGCAGGGAATTCCAAAGTGTAGGTGCTGTCATACTAAAAGATTGATTTCTTCAATGTGCATCACCTGTAACAGTAACAGTTCTACAGATCAAAGCCGTTGAGTTGCTCTCAAGACTTTAGGGACATTGGGTGGCATTCAGTGCAAGTTCTACTCAAGAGTAAACCCACTGAAGCTTTTTTTTTAGTTGACTTGAAGTTAATTGATGCAACTTAATTAATTTCAATGGGACTACTCTGAGTAGGACTTGCTTGAATAATACAACTTGCATTGTTCCATGCAGTAAAAAATCTATCTTGACTGTGAGTCCTGGAAGGACTGCTCCTTGCCTTTTTTTCAACTGGCCTGGGAGGGCAGGGCCTGGACTGACTCCAGCTACAAAAACAGTCTCTTGCTGGGGGATATTGTTTAGGCAGCTTCGTTGCAGGTGGGGGTTGTTGCTGTTATTGATATTATCATTATTATTTGATCTTTACTTTAGATCTTACTTTGATTTATGTGGAAATTGTTCAGTTTGGCTGTGTTAATGTTTTCTTCATTGTTAATTTTGCTGTGTTTGCAAACATAAAAATAAAAAAAATCCATGCAAACTGAGCATGGTTTGAACTATGGAAAGGCAGCATGGAAATAAAAGGATGCATGATGTATCTTGACCTCTTCCACTGCTGACTGTTTGTTTCTCTAAACTCCTTGGGGTACATCACCCATGCAGGGACGGGGAACCTGTGATATGATGGGTGCATGCGGCTCTCAGCTGTATTTCATGAAGGTGGCAAGTAGGGGGGCAAATGGGGAGAAAGGGGTGGCAGAAGAAGAAAGCAAGAGGATAAGGGTGGCCCATCCACATTCTTATTCTGTTCCCAGCACCCATTGGTCTCCTACCAAGCCAGTGACAACTGGTGCCCATTGGGATTGGTAGGACAGAAGGTTGGGAGATGAACAGCAGGTGGCGCCAGAGCCAAGGACAAGCAGAGCCACCCACTTGACAGGTCAAACAGTAAGAAAGCAGGCAGGCAGGGATTGGCTGAGAGCAGACTGGGGTGAGTGGAGCAGTTTCGTATTTGCCTTAATGGACCCGCTTCTACTGTCTAAGCCCAGCTTATCACTGGCTCTGTCCAGTGCAGGCCCTGACGAGGGTGGTGGTGGGGGAAAGCTTCTCTGTCCTTCAAACAAAATTTTATATTAGTGTTAGATTTTGAACCTGAGGTCAGGTCCTGGCACTGAGTCACGGCTCTCAGGGCAATAAAACGGATCAGCGCTGATGTACTTCAGTTGCATTTTTGAAGTGGATTCAATTCCCTTGGCCAGGGGAGCCAGTTGGAGTGAGCCAGAATTCCCCCAGGAACAAAACCATACAAGGTGAAAGCTCCTCTGGCTGGCTATCATGCCGAGGAGAGAGGGAAAGAAAACAAACAGAGGATGTTGTGACAAATTCGGCAACAAACCGTCCTGTGGAGCAGTCGAGAGGCTGGTTTTGTCTGCTTGCTCAGTCTGTGATATGGGCACCAGCTCCCCATGGCCGTGGGTGCCCAAGCACCCACAAAATTCCCCATGAAGGGGCCCAGGCACCCACAAATTTCAGTGCTAGGGCCAGACACGCTGCATGGCACCCACGGCCACTGGGTCAAGTTGGGACTCCTGGACTAAGAGCACCACTGGGTTAGAAAACATTGTAGCTGGCAAGATGTTTTGCAAAGAAAAGGCTCCAGAATACTGGTAGTAAAGGGAACAGGAGTTCCTCTTTTTTTGGTCTGCTAGAAGCCTACATCGTGGGAACGGTTCCATAATATTTGATATGGCAATATATTGCGAATCACTGTGTGTGAGTGCTATGTAAAAAATCGTGTTGTGGGGAAAACCGTGAAGCTGGTCATTGCTTCTCTTGCTGCCGCCGCTATTGCTCTGTAATATAAAATAAGAGTTGTAACCAAACATTAAAGGTAAGTAAAAAATGCATCCGTTTTAGACCTCTCTAAGTAGTAGCAGTTACCGGGACATTACCCCGTTCGCCTCTACATACTCTAGTTCCACCCTTATTCCAGACGTTGTGATATCTTGGTATATTGTGAAGTTTAACTGGTGGCATACAGTATATCACAATGTTGAAAACCAGACATTGCACAGCACTAATGCATGCCTTGGAGCCCGGATCTGCTGCCCCCTGTGGATCCTGCTGCCCAAGGCAGACGTCTCCCCTTGCCTCAAGGTCAGGCCAGCCCTGTGCCACCCCAATCGCTGAGTGGCGAGAGACCCCAGGGGTTCCAATGCATACTCCGTGTTGGGTTTTCTTGGGAGGAGGGTCAGCGGGGACGGCAGTGTCTTTAGGATATATGGTTTTATTTACAGATATGGCACTACCTGAGCATAGGATGGAGGGGCTCACAGCATTAACAACCCAACAGAGCTTGCTTCCGCATTCAGTTCCCAGGGGAGTTCCAAAGTCCAGTGCAGAGCTACAAAAACAACTTCACCCCTCTTTCCCTCTCCAGCCCCCCCCCGTATTTTACCCCTCTGTCTATTGTTCTTGGAAGACCCACCCCTTTGTTCTATGGCACAGGGCAACTTCTTTGGTCATGGTAATTATGGTAGTTAACGAGCCAGCCAAAGTAATTATCTCAGGAAAGGAAGTGGCTCGGCTGGTTTTCTTCTTGCCAGTGTGATGTAGTGGTTAAGAGTGGTAGTCTCGTAATCTGGTGAACTGGGTTCGCGTCCCTGCTCCTCCACATGCAGCTGCTGGATGACCTTGGGCTAGTCACACTTCTCTAAAGTCTCTCAGCCCCACTCACCTCACAGTTTGTTGTGGGGGAGGAAGGGAAAGGAGAATGTTAGCCGCTTTGAGACTCCTTAGAGTAGTGATAAAGCGGGATATCAAACCCAAACTTCTCTTCTTCTTCTTGTAGATTCTAACACACACACACACACACACACACACACACACACAAACACAATCACAGGTTTGGAAGGGGCACAGGGTATGATCGAGACCAGGGTTTCCCAAACTTTGGTCTCCTGACTGTTTTTGAACTACAGTTCCCATCATTCTTGACCACTGGTCTTCCTAGCTAGGGATGATGGGCACTTCAGTCCCAAAACAGCTGAGAGACCCAAGTTTGGGAAAGCCCAAACTGATCCTGCAACTCACAACATGGAGTTTTTATGAACGAATACAGATGGGCTTACTTCCGAGCAAACACACACAGTTCTCTACCAACAGCTTTTCTTGGATTCCTTATACTGTTATGTTCCAAACTGCAAAAGTCCATTTCTTATTATAACGTGGGTTTGTTGCTCCAGAGTGATAGACTCCCTTAATCTACTGCAAACCCAAAAATATGCACCTGAATTCATCCTGCAATATAGTGACAACCTGGAAGCAATCTGTGGGGAGTGTGAGAGGGGTTTGGCATCAATGGCCAAACTCCTATTTGGACCCAGGCCTGCTGCCACTCAAGCAACAGGGGGTAAACATGATGGAAACATGCTCAACTTTTGAAACACTTTGCTTGAGAGACTTGTCTGCTGAGGCAGGGACTTGCCTAACCTGAGAGTGCTGGACGAGGCAGAAACACTGTAATTCATTGTGAAAAACAAGCTGACCTCCGAGGTCCCTTTGGCAAACATCTTCCCATCTGGCACATCCGTTGTTAAAACACCGTAAAGAGAAATATTGGCTTAAAGCTGTAGCACAGTGTGGCCCCCTTCAGAAACAGCTGGAGTGCATCAGACCAATGGGCCATGGAGCCTAGCTTTTTGGCAGCTTCTGATATTCCAGAAGGTAGTGGAGCCAATGGACATCCATCGCTTGCTGCTCAGGAGATAGCCAAGCTCTTGTTCCTTTCCTTCGCAGAGCAATCCTATGCAAGCTCCTTACTCAGAAGCAAGTCCTGCTTCATCTGGGCTGGCAGTTTACTCTACAAAGGATTGCAGCCCTTTGGATTTTTTTTTCCTTTTCTGGATAGATGCACGCTCTACTCCAGGCATAGCTAAGCTATGATATTACAATACACTGCTCAACTACAATTCATTATTAATCCGGGAAGATTGTTCTTTCAGGGCTCTACCATCGCCATCGATCCCCGGCATTGAATGTGTTGGCCTAGTGTGGGGCTCCGAGGTGAGCTTGGCTGTCTGGCTGGTGTACCGGCCACCTAGCGCACCAGCAGCCACCCTGTCAGGCCTGCTGGAGGCGGTGGCCGGCTGGGCCTTGGAGTTCCCTAACCTATTGGTATTGGGGGACTTCAACATCCATGCTGATGCCACTCCCTCCTCACAGGCTCTGGACCTGGTGTCTTCCATGGCGACACTAGGGCTCTCCCAGTTTGTTTCGGGCCCCACACATCAAGCAGGCCACACGCTGGATTTGATCTTTGGCGTCGGTATAGATGTGATCATGTTTCCTTCGATGAAGGTGCCATGGTCTGATCACTACGCTCTGAAAGCCAGGATTGACGTTCCACCCCCACCCTGCTTAGGTGGCGAGCCGATTTGGGCTCGCCTGCAGAGGCTGATGGACCCTGATAGATTCCGTCAAGCCTTGCGGGACCTTTCTCCCCCTGGCGACTCATTGACTGAGGTTGTTGAGGGCTGGAATACCCATCTCCTGGCAGCCATCAATGAGATTGCACCTAAGCGCCCTCTGCGACCCCGCAGAAACCGGGCTCCCTGGTTTACCGAGGAGCTCCGGAAAATGAAGCGGGACCTCAGACGGCTAGAGCGAGTATGGCGGGGTGCCCGTGACGGAGCTTCAAGAACATCTTATAGGGTTTTTATGAAAACCTACGAGATGGCAGTGAAGGCTGCTAAGAAGTCCTACTTCTCAGCCTCCATTGCATCCGCTAGCTCTCGCCCGGCGCAATTATTTAGTATAATTCGGTCTTTAACGTCCCTCGAAGGACAGCCAAATTTAAATAACAAATTGACACACAGCTGTGAGGCATTTGCGAGCTTTTTTGCGGAGAAGGTCCTGTTGCTCCGCCATGACCTCCCTGCCAATTTGGATACAATAAAGGAACTGGAGGCCCCTCGACTGTCCTCGGGTCCAGTATTGGACCACTTTGACCAGATATCCCTAGCCGATGTGGACAGACTCCTCCAAGCTGGAAAGCCCACCACTTGTCCTCTCGACCCGTGCCCGTCCTGGCTGATTAGAGCGTGTCCAGACGAGGTACGGGCCCCCCTGGGGGATATCATCAATTTGTCCCTTGGCACCGGGACATTCCCAGGGGAACTGAAGGAGGCAGTGGTGCGCCCGCTCTTAAAGAAAACATCATTAGATCCCTTAGATCTATCCAATTACCGCCCGGTTTCGAATCTTCCATTCCTGGGTAAGGTGATTGAGAGAGCGGTTGCTGAATGGCTTGGTAGGTTTCTGGATGAAACATCGGCTCTGGATCCATTCCAGTCCGGCTTCCGCACTGGTCATGGGACCGAGACGGCTCTGGTTGCCCTAACAGATGATCTTCGTAGACAGCTGGATCGAGGCGGGTCGGGGCTGCTGATTCTTCTAGATCTGTCAGCAGCTTTCGACATGGTCGCTCACGAACTCCTGGACCACCGCCTTGCCGACGTGGGGATCCAGGGCACAGTCCTTCAATGGCTGCGCTCGTTTCTCTCTGGTCGGGGGCAGAGGGTGGCGCTTGGGGGGGAATTGTCATCGCGCCACTCCTTGGTGTGTGGAGTGCCTCAGGGTGCGATTCTCTCCCCGATGCTTTTTAACATCTTTATGCGCCCCCTCGCCCAGCTTGTCCGGAGTTTTGGGCTGGGTTGCCATCAGTATGCTGATGACACCCAACTCTATCTGTTGATGGATGGCCATCCTAACTCGGCCCCAGACGCACTGATCAGATGCTTGGAAGCTGTGGCTGGATGGTGGGAGCCGGTTGAAGTTAAATCCTTCGAAGACAGAGGTCCTCTGGCTGGGACGGGACGATATGGGATTGAGGGGGCAATTCCCATCTCTTGCGGGGGTGCAATTAGTGCCAGCACCATCCGTTAAGAGTTTGGGTGTAATCTTCGATACCTCCCTCTCCATGGAGGCGCAGATTGCAGCCATAACAAAGGCGACATTTTTTCATCTCCGCCAAGCTAAGCAGTTGGCTCCTTACCTCTCTCGCCCTGACCTAGCCACTGTGATCCACGCGACGGTCACCTCTAGACTGGATTATTGTAACTCGCTCTACATGGGGCTGCCCTTGAGACTGACCCAGAAACTCCAGCGGGTGCAGAATGCCGCAGCGAGACTCCTTACGGGGTCTTCGCTGCGAGATCACATTCATCCGGTGCTATACCAGCTGCACTGGCTCCCGGTGGAGTACAGGATCAGGTTTAAGGTGCTGGTTTAAACCTTCAAAGCCCTATACGGCCTAGGACCCTCGTACCTACGGGACCGCCTCTCCTGGTATACCCCACAGAGGAACTTATGGTCTTCAAATAAAAACATCTTGAAGGTCCCAGGCCACAGAGAGGTTAGGCTGGCCTCAACTAGAGCCAGGGCCTTCTCGGCTGCGGCTCCAACCTGGTGGAACACTCTGTCAAAAGAGACAAGGGCCCTGCAGGACTTGACATCTTTCCGCAGGGCCTGCAAGACAGAGCTGTTCCGCCAGGCCTTTGGTCAGGGCGCAGCCTGACTCCCTCCTTTGGCAATCTTTACAAAACTTGAGTTTATGGTTGCCATCAATTTTGATTTTAATTAATTTTTATAATGTTTTTATAATTGTTGCACTATTTTAGTGTTGTTAGCCGCCCTGAGCCCGGCTTCGGCTGGGGAGGGCGGGATATAAATAAAATTTATTATTATTATTATTATTATTATTATTATTAACTCCCATGATCCCTTGCCATTGGCCACACTGTCTTCTCTCTCTGTGTGTGTGGACATACACAATTTGGAACACCACCACATAAGTCCAACCGAATTCAGATACAAACTGAGATAAATATCTCCATTCAGCAGAGAGAAATGTCTTTAGCAGGTGCCAGAAGGCAAGAGAGAGCACCCATGTGACATGTCATGGAAAGACTTCCCCTGCGTTCCTTGTCCTGCGTCCTTGCATGCCCTTCCCAGTGTGGTGTAGTGGTTAAGAGTGGTGGACTCGTAATCTGGTGAACCGGGTTCGTGTCCCTGCTCCTCCACATGCAGCTGCTGGGTGACCTTGAGCTAGTCTCACTTTTTTTGAAGTCTCTCAGCCTCACTCACCTCACAGAGTGTTTGTTGTGGGGGAGGAAGGGAAAGGAGAATGTTAGCCGCTTTGAGACTCCTTAGGGTAGTGATAAAGCAGGATATCAAATCCAAACTCCTCCTCCTCCTCCTCTTCTTCTTCTTCCCAGCGATGTGGTGTGGAGGGAGGGAGGGAGGGAGGGAGGGAGGGAGCAGGATGGAGGACAGAGATCATGCACATTCCCAGCAATTGCCCCTTCTGTTTATAATGCCCAGTATAACTAGTATGTGGGGACGGAAGGAGGTTGAGATCTTTCCAGCGAGGGAGAGCTGCTTTGATTCCTGCTTTCTGCTCACAAGTAAATCCCAACAGTGCATGCAAGCAGCCGAGTGGTGTGTGGGTCTTCTGTAAGGAGGGATTTAACAGAGGGGATGCCATGTTGAATGTCTCAGCTTGGTCCTGCAGAGCAGTGGCATTGCTTGGCTTCCCATTGATTTGAAAGGGGCTTGTGTAGGAGACCTTCCTGCTTGGTTGTGTCTCGTGCTCACCCCGTTGCAGGGATTCGAACCACCGACCTTCCGATTGGCAAGCCCTAGGCTCTGTGGTTGAACCCACAGCGCCACCCGCGTCCCCCTTATATACCTACCCAATACTTTTTTTGCTAGATGTGCCAGGGATTGAACCCAGAAGCTCGCGCCGTTGTCTCTTCTTTTCACATCTTCCAAAAGTAACCCGAGGAAGCAGCCCCTCGCATCACTGCATCCAATTGCCTCACCAGTCCAGCATAGCAGGAACGCCTCCCTAATGATCATTCAGCACATTTCATGCTCAAAATATTACTTGGCACCAGAGACAGCAATCGCTCCTCAGATGAAGTGGCACAAATGTCTCCTTGCAGCTGATGTGATTTGTGGGATGGCCAGTGCTGTGTTGTCACTTGGGCCTCATCCGCACTGTGCATTTAAAGCAGCATCATACCACTCTCAAGATTCATGCCCCCCCCCAAGAATCCTGGGAACTGTAGTTTAAGGGTGGTGAGAGTAGTTAGGGGATCTCGCTTTCCCTCACGGAGCTATAATCCTTGGAGTTGTTTGACAACCAATCCCTCTTCCAGGGAACTCTGGGAACTGTAGCTGTGTGAGGGAAGTAGGGATCGCCTAACACACTCTCAGAACCCTTAACAAACTACAGCTCCCTTTAGCCCAGAGATGGAAAGAAGTTAAAGTCTGTACCAGAAAAGAATGGGAGACTAAGATGATGGATTATGCCGAAATGGCAAAAATGACTGGAAAGATCAGAAATCAGGAAGACCAAAACTTCAATAAGGAGTGGGGGGAATTTATAGTTTACCTTGGAGACCACTGTAAACAGTCAAAATCATTAGCAGGACTGCGATAACACTTGAGATGTAAAAAGAACTTTATATACAATGGGGATTTAAAAATTGGGCTACCTTAAAAGAAGCAGTAAAGGTAAAGGGACCCCTGACCATTAGGTCCAGTCGTGACCCACTCTGGGGTTGCGGCACTCATCTCACTTTATTGGCCGAGAAAGCTGGCGTACAGCTTCCGGGTCATGTGGCCAGCATGACTAAGCCGCTTCTGGCGAACCAGAGCAGCACACGGAAACGCCATTTACCTTCCCGCTGGAGCGGTACCTATTTATCTATATGCACTTTGACGTGATTTTGAACTGCTAGGTTGGCAGGAGCAGGGACCGAGCAATGGGAGCTCACCCCGTCGTGGGGATTTGAACCGCTGACCTTCTGATCAGCAAGTCCTAGGCTCTGTGGTTTAACCCACAGCGCCACCTACATCCCATAAAAGAAGCAGTAGAAAAGGATTAATAATGGAACCCACAGAGGGGTGGAGGGAAGCCCAAAGATTCATGGGAATCTTTTTCTCTTTTTTTTTATTATGATGAGTGCAAATTTTAACTTGTAAAACCAAATTTAAAAAACCTAAAACATCAACAACAAACTATAGCTCCCTGGATTATTTGGGGAAGCCGTGACTCTTTAAAGTGGTACAGATATATATAGTGCAGGTATGGCCTCTCCCTGGGCCTGCTTCCATCCATTTGCTTCCCACCACCTCCTGAGCCCAATCTCCCAAACCGCCCAGAGGAGGAAAGTGTGATGAGTGAAGGCTGCTGCTGTATCTCACCCTTGGTCACTGCATCAGGGCTCAGGGAGGCCAAGTCAGCAGAAGTGATATCCAGGAGGAAGGGCAGCAAAGCCGAGAGATGCCAGGTGTGAGCAGTGTGTGTCTCCTGCACATAGCTGTCAACTTACAGATTTGAAAATAAGGGACCAGCAGCCTTGAAAATAAGGGACCAGCAGCCAAAATAAGGGATTTTCTGGGCACAGGTATGTTCAACTTCTGAGCCCCCCCCCCCGAGCCAAAGGCAGAAAGCCCAGCCAGCAGCCAAACGAAGCCTCATCAATAAGGGACAGCAGTGGGACATGGCACTGGGATAAGGGACTGTCCCGCCAAATAAGGGACGCTTGACAGCTATGCTCCTGCAGTGGCACACCCTACAATTTTTCTCTGATGCAAAAAGGGATGTCCTATTCCACAACAACAACAACGGTTTTACCATTTATACCCTGCCCATCTTCCTGGGATGCCCCAGGCACTCTGGGCAGCTTCCAACGTATATATAAAAACTTAAAACATCAAAAAAAACCCACTTCCCTATACAGGGCTGCCTTCAGACGGCTCAGGGGTCAGATAACTCCATACCCTCAAACATTTCTCCGTTAAAAAAAGGGACGTCCCAAGGAAAAGCGGGACAGTCCAGGATCAAATCTGAAACCAGGACAGCGTCTGTAAATCTGGGACTGTCCCTGGAAAATAGGGACATTTGGGAGGTCTGCAGTGATGGAAGACTTGGCAGCCTGATAATGGAGCAGGGAGGAATTTCCTTTGGGAAAATGGCATGGGGAAAGGGTTAAATACCCCCCCCCCGGTTAAATACCCCTCCCTAGTGCTGCTCCCCTGCCTCAACTAGAGGGTTGGACTAGATGACCACTGGGGAGACATCTGAACACTACAGTTCTACAAGCACATGAAATGTTATTAGACCACAACTACCACCATACATGAGCACTGGGCATGCTGGCAGAGACTGAGGAGAATTAAAGTCCAACAATATCTGGAGGGTCACGGCTTTCCCCATGCCTGTGCTAGGCATTAATTGAGAAGCCAGTCTTCCCTTGCTTGCGTGTTCCAAACAATCTTATAAATTTGGGCCTTCTCCCCCTTCACAAACAAGCAAGTTAATAAAGACATTGTTTATTGTGTTATTTATTTTTTTTATTGTGAAAATCCAGAGATGTAAAACAGCAAAACATGGAATTTCCTAAAGGGAGTCGACCGAATCAGTAATGTAACTTCAGTGTATTATACAGAACTGTTTTCCACATGCAAGTTTCTAAAGGTAATATACCAAAATAAATGCTATGATATAGCTTGGAAGGCTAAAACTAGCTCTGTTTTGTACAGTGCTTCACATTTCAGTCCCCGGACGTAGAAAAAGAATACAGCCGCAAGAATGCAAGACAGCTTTAGGAGCCTATCAGTCTTCCGATTTTCAGTAGACAGATTTGTGGCCATTTTAGAGCGATCTTTTGCAACCGTCTGGAATGTTAAGGACAAGTCCCTGTGTAAGTACAACACTGAGTTTGGATGCCACCCATCCTTTAACCAACTCTTAGGTCTATGTTGGCACTGGCAATGGCGTAGGAAGGGGGATGCGGTGGGTGCGGTCCGCACCGGGTGTCATCACTGAGGGTGGTGCCAAAATGGCAAAAATATGTGTTTTTGAAAAAATAACTCTGCACCCACTACACTTCTTACCGCCACTGCAGGAGCACTCTCACCTCGTGTGATTTCCAGAAACCAGAAACAACTTTGCAGACATAGCACAACCTTTATGGCTAGTAGCTTTTGACAGTCCTCACCTCCATGAATCTGCCTAATCCAGAGGCGTAGGTAGGTGAGCCAGGGGCACTGGGCGTCACACCGTGGGGCCTGCAGCGTGCCTGAGCCACACGTCTCTCCTGAGAGGGAGGTGGTGGGTGGACTGCCTGCAAGCCCTGCGCTGTTTTTTTGAGCAGCTCGGGGCTTGCGTCTGCCCACCTCAGCCGCCCTACAGGGGCTGCAGAGGGGCTCAACGGTGTTGAATGGTCTCTTTAAATTTGAAGATTCATTATTGTTCCACAAGATGTGTATTTCTTTAAGGGCCAGAGCAAATAACGTGACCTAGTTTTACAGCTGTGAAGCAGTATAGCAGGTGCTGTTAGGTTATGTTAATTAAGCTGTTGGGTATAGTATATAAAGAGCAGCACCTAGCTCTCTCAGTACCCTGGTGGTTGGGTTGGTGGATGGGTCATGCTTATTGATATATTTAGTGTAAAAGGAGTTTTTGTTATTGTTATTAAAACCTAGCTGAAGTTATTTGTGCATTCTTTGTAATGTGTGGTCTCCCCAGCACGCTTTCTGCAGCGCAACTAATCTGCAGATAGCCAACAAACGCAGCACGCCTTGCCTTGGCTCGCCCTGCTCCCATGGGTAGCTTGCCCTGCCCCCATGGCCTGCTCGCTCTGCCCCCGACTGCAGGGCGTGCACCCTGCCCCGGGCACCTGAGCACCTAGCTACGCCACTGGGCACTGGGGAGCTTCTGATAGTGGAGGCACATTTTCACTTAGGGATGTTCCTTCCCGATTGGTTGCCCTTCTTGCCACCACATGAAGCACCACTGGCAGAATCAACCCCGCCTTAAGGTTGTGTTCACATTACTGCCTTAAGAGCGCAGCGAAGTTGTGTACCCCCACTGTGTGTTTCACAGCTCTCTCTCCTCCCCACAGCTGTTCACCTCAGCACAGGTTCAATTCATTGCTGAACACACCAGGTGGGCTAGAGACAAATTAGGAACTGCTCGAGGACTCCCAACTGGTGTGAAGCTGGTTTGAGAAACAACGCATCAAATTGTAGTATTTTGTAATGAAGTTCAGGATACATACATGTCTGGGCCAACATTGTGTGAACACAGATTTGACAAAGCGGCTCTCCAATCGCAGTGAAAGGGAATGTAAAGGTAAAGGTAAAGGGGCCCCTGACCATTAGGTCCAGTCGTGACCGACTCTGGGGTTGTGGCACTCATCTTGCTTTATTGGCCGAGGGAGCCGGCGTACAGCTTTCGGGTCATGTGGCCAGCATGACTAAGCCGCTTCTGGCGAACCAGAGCAGCGCACAGAAACGCCGTTTACCTTCCCGCTGGAGCAGTACCTATTTATCTACTTGCACTGGTGTGCTTTCGAACTGCTAGGTGGGCAGGAGCTGGGACCGAGCAATGGGAGCTCACCCCATTACGGGGATTCAAACCGCCACCTTCTGATCAGCAAGTCCTAGGCTCTGTGGTTTAACCCACAGCGCCACCCGCGTCCCATGAAAAAGGGAATGTAAACACAGCCTAAGAGAGAGGATACTGCTAAAACATCTCCCTGCAACTCTAACATGCTTTGCAATATTATCAGTTCGTACAGATCATTACAAGCATTATATGCATTTCAGGGTTGCCCCCCCCCAAGTTGTTTGGCACACTTTATACTCGCACTCCATTATTTTGGTGATTCTAAGCCAGATCGCTTCTCTCTTCTGGGCCAAACATGGGAATGTATTAGCAGAATGCGATTGTTTGTTTGGGATCACTCTATAAAGGCCTTTGTCCATGACAGTTAAAACAAACACACCAGGCACTTAATGCTGCTTGCATTCCATCCTATTAGAGCCAAGTCTTAAAAATAAATACTTTATACCATGGGATGTGCTGGTGTTGTGGTCTTTTTTATTATTTTGAGGGGGGAGGGAGAAGAAATGGAGAACAGAGGACACACTATTGCTTGACTGCAAAGGCATTTTAGCAGGCCTCTGTGCCCATTGTATTGTATTCGCTAACAGTCCTAATTTCCACAATTTGTTCCATTTATTTTAAAGCAGTGTACCAGAGCTGTATTCTACAACTTACTCTCTCTCAAGTTCCCTGGAAGCCAATTATTCTCAGTTTTCAAAATATCTAGCTAGCTATATATATATATACATACATACATATATATTTGTATTGGAAACACTATAATTAGAGGCGTTTTTTTTCAGCTGGAAGGTGAGGTGGGTTGAATTCTTCAGCTGATAAGCTGCTGCAGAGCGTGAAGACAGATCTCACAGTTTTGTCGCGGAGCAGAAAACTTCCATTGTTTTTGACCACATTTTGGACTGACTTCCTCCGCTACTGAAAGGCCAGTAAGAACGTTTGCTGTAAATGAAGAGGGGAGGAAGCTGCATCCCAATTTTTCCTCATGAGATTCAAGTTCGTTTAAATACAGATATTTGTTTATTACCTCAGTTCTTCCGACACATTATGAATAGTCCAGTCACAGTTTTGTTTTGAAAAAAATAGTACAGTATCGACTCAAGAAAATCTTGTCAGAAGAGTTTACCATAAAGAGAAAAAAAACATTGGAGAAAATGACAGAAGGTTCCTTGACGGACATCACTTTCACAATCCGCGAGGACAATTTAGGGGGGGAACAACGGATTTGAAGGCACGAGAATAAACATCAAGAAACTTTAGATCATCTGAATGTGAGACAGCCACAAACAGGGCAGCAGTACGCTAAGAGCGAAAACACACTTTGGTGCCCAGCTGAGAAACAAACGATGGCAAGAGATCCCAAACATCAATGACTCTTACCGCACAATACCAGTCATGGGATCCTACCATTCAAATAATAAACCCAACATTCACATTTTGGATGATGATAAGGGAGGCAGGAAAATTGATATTACAGACCTCTTTCACAGGCATATACAAAACAACAACAACATCCCCCATCCCTCAAATATGGCACTTCAAATATCAGCTGCGATTGAATCAAAAGGTGGAATATGAGAGAATAACTCTTTGCTATTTAAGAGTTTGTTCCAGTGACTGACAGCTAGACAGATAAATCCAGGGCCCTTCCTTATTTGCTGACAAACGGTGTACTCAAAATGGGCTGAGGCTGAAACCTGGAAGGAAAAACAGTAACAGGAAACACAAGGTTGAGGCCAGGTCTTAAGGCATTGCCTAGAGCAGGCATGGCCAAACTTGGCCCTCCAGCTGTTTTGGGTCTACAGTTCCCATCATCCCTGTCCACTGGTCCTGCTAGCTAGGGGTGATGGGAGTTGTAGTCCCAAAACAGCTGGAGGGCCAAGTTTGGCCATGCCTGGCCTAGAGCTAATGGATTTCGTGTACCAATGCACTCGTTTCATGTAAAATGTAAATTTACCAGCCAAAGTCTGAGAACCTGATCTGGTGCACGTTGCCTGTTATCTGCTACTATCGTCTTATCGGACTATACTTAAAAGAAATGCTGAAGGGTCTCAATATCTCTTGTTATCTCTTCCTAAACCCTGCTTCTTTAGCAAATCAATAGTTAAGGTACTGAAGGCCACATCAATTAATTTTCATTTAATTAAGTGCACAGCGAACACAGGGAAAGGTTGGGGCACTGGCTGGGATTCACCTTGTTATGTTAATGCTTGTTTACATCTGTCTGTCTCTAGCACAATTTTCACCAGCACCAGTGCAATTTTAAAACACACAGAGACAATTTACACCGATATTATAGTGTCAATGGCCAAGTATGCAATTGTTTTTTAAGATTAGGGTGTCAGTTTGAACACTGAATAAACAGTGCTGTTGATAGCTAGGAGGCAATTTGTCTCTACAGATTTTGATGATGATGATAATGATGATAATAATAATAATAATAATAATAATAATAATAATAATTTACTGTTGGTACTGGAGAACATGAAAAGCATCTCTCACAGAATTGCAATGCGTGGAATATAAAACTGAAATGGCAGCATGGCAATTATGATGAAGATTTAATGAACTTAAATTTCTAATCCATTTGATTCTGGTACTCCATCCAGAAATATGTTGTTCAGTTATGCAAAAGGAAGATTTACACACTGGAAACATCCCATATTTTGTAAAATACTTGCCATGAAAGTCCTATCAGCATGTTCTATTTACCACTTGCACAGTATCATAAATACTTGCCCCCAATCCGTCTCTCTCTCTCCATAAGAAAGTCATTCCTATTAATATGGCACTGCATCCTTCATCCCGTAAAGAATGCTTTGTAAATGATGAGAAGATTAGTGCTGGGTAGGATGGACTTTGCAGATAGCAGAAATAAGCCCAGGCAGATATTCTAGAGTAATTTCTTCAAAAACAACTCAGTCATTTAAGCAGCAACTCCACTCTCACCTGCCCAGCAGTAGGCCTGTTTAGACCCCATGGGATTAGCTTCTGAGCAGAAACATATAGGATTGCATTGTAAAAAAAAAAAAAAACCCAGCTTTGTGGTATGTGGAAATCAAAAGGTTTAAAAAAAAGGATTTTCAAATAATTAAAAATAATAATGATTTTTTTAGATTTCACAAGATTTACAGTGGAACCTTGGTTCTGTCAGAGCAGGGTTTCCCAAATTTGGGTCTCCTGCTGCTTTTGGACTACAGTTCCCATCATCCCTGACCACTGGTCCTGCTAGCTAGGGATGATGGGAGTTGTAGTCCCAAAACAGCTGGAGGGCCAAGTCTGGGAAACCCTGCTGCAGGGGGGCATTTTGACCAGGGGTGGCCAATGTGGGGCCCTTCAGCTGTTGTGGACTTCAATGATCATCAGCCCCAGGCAGCATGGCCAACAGCTGAGGAGTCCAAAAATATCTAGAGGGCACCATGGTGGCTCCCCATTACAGATTGGCCCCCAAGGTCATTCAAGGTCCCTTCCAAATATGATTCTGTAGGGACGATCAGGACTGCGTTAAGCCCTATGCTGATCCCATTTGGGGGCTGGGTGGGAGAGAGCTCTGCCCTAAATCTCCCTTTCTCAAAACCAGGGTTTCCCAAACTTGGGTCTCCAGCTGCTGTTGAACTACAAAGGAGATTCTACTCCCTCAAAATTAGATTGGCACAATAAAATGTTAGAATATGCAGAGCTACTGAGATTGACATTCCGAGACCATACCGTTCCAATATTTAATAGTGAGTGGAATGTTTACAGAGAATACTTAAAAGGACATTGTAATAATCTTAAATTCTTTAGCAGGCCTCGATTGATTTCTGGATGAAATAAGAGAACTTTAAAAAATTAACACAACCGAATAACCTAGGAGAGATAAAGTTAAGTATGCACTCGTAATGTAAACTAGGAATCACAATGGGGGGATTGGAAGTCATGTTGGAATTCATGACATGTGAATTCATTCTTTTCTTTTCTTTTGTAATGAGTGTTATTGATCTTGGATTGCCTTTTGTTGATCGTTGAGTATTGATTTGTTTTGTATTTGTACTGTATTTTTTTTTAAAAAAACCAATAAAGCATTAAGAAAAATCAATAAAAAACCAATCAATAAATAAACAAACTACAAATCCCATCATCCCTAGCTAGCAGGACCAGCGGTCAGGGATGATGGGAACTATAGTCCAAAAACAGCTGGAGACCCACATTTGGGAAACCCTGCTCCACACAATGCCCAGTTCCCTTAGCTGCTAATTTTGTTCGCAGCCCTTGTTACAGGCACCTAATTACAGATGGATATGAGCCCTAAGGAAGCACAATGGGTAAAGTTAAAAAAACTAGACCGTGCAAATCTTTCTAAAGAATATGCTGATAATATTTGTGTAAAACACAACGGGGGAAGCTGTTGCTGTTTTTTGTTTTTGTTTTAAATGCAACTGAATTAATTCTTTAAAGAGTGTTCAATGTTTTTCATTTATTTGTTTAAGGACAACATTTCAAGGAAGGATTAGCTGAACTGGCGCTCCTTACAGTAAGTTATCTCCTAACATTATTATGTGTGTTGCATGCCCACCAGAACAGCCTGTTTTGCTGCCAGGGAAACAATGAAGCAAGGGTCAGTAAGATGTACATCTAAGTACATTTCAAAAAACACCAGTGCCGATAGCTTCAAGCCAATACGTAAAACAGAGCTTTTGAACATTTTTTCCCCCTTACAAAAACAAAACAGTAGGAAAAATGGTTTTGCACAATACATGGCAATAAAGGAACTAACTGATTTCATGCTTTTTAAAAACAACAACTGTGGAATACATTTCAGACAAAGTTAAGCATTTGGAGAGGTATTTCAAAAAAGTTCTATGCAGGCCTTGTTTGCATGTCACAGTAAACCATGGTTTCTACTGTGAATGAGTACATTGCTCGTACTTGGCTCCTCCCTTTAGTGTGAATGAAAACAGACTATGAAGGCTTATTGTGATTTGTGAATGTGAACCACATCCTGCATTTGCTTATCTCAAGAAGCCAATCTTCAGGTTTCCTGAAGTCCTGTTTATGGAAGAACAAAGTGGGAGGTATTTGCTTTTTTCAGGGTAAGCCATAAACTACAGACCGCTACCCTGTCACCCTCCAGATGTTGTGGACTCCAAATCCCAACGTCCCCGTCAGGGATGATAGGAGCTGTAGTCCAACATCTGGAGGATTCCACTATAAACCATGGTTTGCTGCGACATGAACCAGGCCACTTGCTTAATTTCCTGTTGAAATTAGTGAGATATACAAGTGCTTAATCTTGCCAGGATTGTGGTCTATGGACTTCATTATGATTTCTCTCATAGCTGCATCCCACGAAGGATTGGCTGGTGTAGTCTTAAAGTTAGCTATTAGGCAATGGGAACAACCTACCAGCAAAGTCATGAAATCCTAGGCAGGTTTGGATTTATGCCAGCTTAGTCTCTCTGAATTTTTCTGGGACTCAGCTAATTCAAATCCAAGGATTTAGGTCTAATCAGTTTGTGGACTTGGTTCTTAGGAAACTTTTAAAAGTCAGCCTCTGTTTTACTGCATTCCACATGCATTTCTGTTATCCCAGTATGGCTCTGTGGTTTTATTTTTTAGTTTCTCTGATGGGGAAAAATGCAAGTATTTTCTTTTTGAAGGCAGACCACATACTCAAACCGTGCTAGTTATTGGGTCTGTTTTCTGACTATGAACAAAAGACTGAGGGGGCATGCATGGGAGATTGGAATTGGATGGTCAGTACTGGAATATGTTGATGTCAAAACTGATATCTTAAGTAAACTCTAGTGTGTAGGCAAATCTTCGAATGGGACAGTGGAACTACATGTCATAAGGAACCCAGGGTTGCTGCCAAAACGAACAATAAAACTCCCCTTACAGCTAGATGTCATAATGTCATGCATGTCTGCAATCTCAACAGCCAGTTACAGAAAGACGGAAAATGCACAAAACAGTGGCATCAGAAATAGGCCACATGTTTTACTGCACAATGTGGAGGGGGAAGGGGAATATTTAACATATTTTCCCACTTTTGGCAGCAGACTATTTTTACTTTGTGCAATTGGTGGTTCCACCCTGAAATTTATCTGGAATAAACATGCATATGACTGCAAAATTTGAATTTCACTCCTGGAATCCATCCCACTCTGCCTGAGCAGATTCTGTTGGGATGCTTAAGTCTTTTATCCATCCAACCTCAAGCAAGGGAACAGATCTACCACAGACCTTTCCACTTTCAGCTGGCTAGGCTTGTGGCTTTTGCTTTTTTGACACGGAAAGCCCGGCAAAGGTTGGGCAATTATCCGGATGCTGTGATTTCCCTTCCCCTAGATTGTCTTTCTTAATCTAGCCCCCAGATCTATAAAGCACCAGTTACACAACTGGAGTGACAAAATCAATTAACAATCTACTAAGCTCTTCTGGCTGAGTGGCCACCGCCAATTTGCGGAGAGGGGGATAATTTGGAATTGATTTTTTCTTTTTTTTAATAGTTAAGTTCAGTAAGAGTGCAAAGGTTCTCAGAACTGGGAAGCCTATATGGGATGAAATGTTGTTTAAGCCTTACTGAGTGAAACTGATGGAACGAATGGTACCTTAACAGCATGGGAAGCCTCTAAAGTGCATATCCCTCCTGTGTTGCTCTGAGATCATTCAGGAGGGGCTAGCAATGCAGATTTCCCCCACAATGTTATCATCTACGCTGAAGCCACTTCAGAGGCTCTTCCCACCTGCTCTGAAATGAAGGGGCACTCACATTTGCCTCTGAGCTAGAAATTATAACCATTATATACCACCTTTATCCTCAAGGTGGTGTATGTGGTTGTCATCCTCCCCATTTCATCCTCACAACAGGTAGGTTGTGAGGTAGGTTAGGCTAAGAGATGGTGAGTGACCCAAGGTCACCCAGTGAGCTTCATGGCTGAGTGGGGATTCGAACCCTGCTCTCCCAGATCCTGGTCTAACACCCTAACCATTACGCCACACTGGTTCTCCATGTTAACAAGACAGAGTAAAGAACCAGCAGGTATTTCACCCGCCCAAACAAGTTTCTTGGGGACATTCTGTAGGGAAACACAATGTTTGAGAAACCTATGACAACATGGTCCTGTTGGTTGCTCATATTCAAGACCAAGAGGCATAGCTTCTATCTAGAATGGCAGCAAGCAGACGGTCCTGGCACCATGAATTGCACCATAAATCTCTAGCTGAAAGGAAAAGAATCCAGGGGCTGTGATAAGAACGCTGCAGAGATTCTGGGAGTTGGAAAGGAGTATTAAATATTCAGTGCATTTGAAAACTGCCCACCTTTTCCTAGGCTGAGGGCGAAATGGCGAAGATCTGTGACATGGTTTACTAGTGAGATGGAATGGTTTCTAGGAAACTGTCGCCTGTTCCGAGACATCGAAGCAAGGGATGGAGAGATAAGACCTCTGAGAAACTTCGAGATTCAGTTACAGTGGGAGAAAACAACAAGTTGGGAAGTGAAAGAGACAACATCATATATGGACAGAAGGAATCTCTATGGACCTAACAGTTTCCACACACAGGGCAGAATAAAGATAATAGTTTGAGTTCCTCACTTGAAACTTTATAAATTTGTATCTTATAACATCACGAATGGAGATCATTAATTATGTAGCTGTTGACTAAGGGATTATTATAATAACTGAAATGTAACTGACATCAATTAAGATAATGGAACACAGTGATATAAGATCAGAAATGCACCAAAACCTCCATACCGGGGAGCCACTTTAACTAAAATGTATTAATTGGAAGTTGATTGGCATTTTGATAATTGTACCATTTGGGAATTAATTGTTATTGTTATAATTTGGCTATTTTGGGGGGTATAGTGGAAAACTCATTAAAAAAAATTATATATAAAAAAATAGTTTTAACAAGGCTGCACAATAATCTTTCGTGCCCTCTCTACATTGCTGCTGAAAATCCAAACCATTTCTCCGCTTCTCTGTGACATGGAAGTATCACCTCTAAGATAAAACATTGCAAAATACAAAATTGCAACCGGGGGGTGGGGAGGACAGGAAGAGGAGACCTATTAAGGAGCAAATAACAGTCAAAATTTCACACTTAACAGAAATTCTGGCACCCACTGAAATTTCCTGGGTATTTCTGAAGTCCCTTATACTCCAGTCTGAAGGACCTTTATCGCATCTGGGATGCCAGAGGTTTCCAGAGCCTTCAAGAAGAATTCCACCAGCAGGCCTTTTGGCACACTGTAACCACATATGTACAGATTAACCTTCTCCAACTGGATGTCCAGATGTTTTGGACCACAACTCCCATCAGCACAGTTGGGGCTGATGGAAGGTGTAGTACGAAACATCTGGATGACCCCAGGTTGGCAAAGGCTAGCATGTGATTGGCACAGGATCCCTAAGGGCTCTTTAGCATGTGGGGCAAAAGGGGTGGATCATCTTTGGGGTGCCTCCTATGGGCAGGCGTACTTGGAATACCACCCTAATTGCAAGTTGATATCCTCTTACCCCTTCCTCAAAGAGTGTCTATCATTTTAAGAAAATCAGCTGCTTTGATGCTCTCAGCACCAACGCGACCTGATCCAGGTACTTGGGAATATTTGCTACATTAACACACAGTTGTTGAAGTTTTCCTTATCGACATTGTTAAGACCTAGTTGTACGCGAAAGGCGTTTGCAAAGGGTTTGATGCCTTCCTTCTCTTCCGTCTGCAAAAAGCTGCCACACCGTTGGTGCAGTAAATTGGCAATCTCACATTGTGCTTCGTTTTTAAGTGCTTATGTTGTCGTTTGGCAACAGACCGGAGTGGCTTCTAAGTAAACGTAAAAGCTGCACGTGTCGTTTGCAGAGAACAAGACAGCTCAGATGTGATGACTTACTGGGCATACGATACACAGCCGCTACTCTGCCCCCCCTCCCACCCACCCCCAATCATTATATCAGAATCTCAAGCATCAAAGCTGAGCTCCTGGGCTTATTTTCTACAGATTTCTGTGCACACACAGAAACAAATGGCTACAAACAGACGCTCGTCGCCTTCCCGACTCTTTCAATCCAACACAGAGGAAGCAGCAGGGCGAACGCAGCAATTGGGGCGCCTGAAATTCTGCATCATGGACTGGAAAACACTGTGCTGCCTCCCTTTAAGTTTTCTATTTGAAGACGTATCCGAAGAAACAGATTTCCGGGTCTGGCTGTTTTGGGCCTTAATCAGTTTTTCGTGTTCTCTAATCTGCCTCTGCAAGTGATTCTGGATGGCGACCCCCAACGACTCGGGGTCAAGGGAGGCCCCGTAAACCTCCCAAGTCATGCCCTGCTCGTCCCACACGACATCCCGGACGCGCTTAGACTGCTTCAGGTGCCCTTTGCCCTCCGTGGCAGGTTTTCCTTCCTTCTTCTTCTCGCCGAGCTTTGGCAAGGGCAAAGCGGGAGAGGCTGAAAGATTGCCCTTCTCTCCCTTCTTAGTTCTGTTGCTTTTAGTTCCTAGGCCAGGGCCAGAATTTCTACTCAACCCAGACTCAGCTTCCAGATTCTGAATGCCAAATCCTCCCGCCTCTTTGTCTGGAAGTTTATCCTGCTCAGTTTTTGCCGTGGCTGGGGCACACACGGTCGGGGGCGCAGGAGCCACTGCTGGAGTGTTAGTCGTCCCCTGTTCCTTCGGACTGAGAGGGACGGATTTCCCTTCCCCCTTTGGTTTGACATCCACGTGGAGACTGGTCGGAACAGTCTCAAGACTCCTAACCGCCTCAGTGCGCAGCTGCTGTCTGCAACCGCTATCGGGAGTGCCACCAGCGGTGCGGAGAGCCTTGTCTTGTTCAGATATGCTGCAGGAGGCTGGAGGCATCTGTTGGCTTTCCGCAACAGAGGAGGGTCCAAGGTGCTGAGGTCTGCTATTGATTCCTGGCAGAGCAGAAGGTGGAGGTAGCTTGGTTTCGCTGCGCACGGGGTGTGGGGAAGCGCTGCCGTTGACAGTAATCTGGTCAATCGGTGCTGCCTTCAGCATGACTGAAGTGTCCGGCAACTGCTGGGAAACATCGCTGCGATGGCTGGCTGCATTTACTGTTTGTGCTTCTGTCACCTTGGACGACGTTTCTTGCACACCGCCAGGGCAGGGATACGTTGCGTCGCCTGACAAAGTCGAGTGGGCTGTATCATGAGTGCCTGCTGTGCCCTCTTGAAGTTTGACAGCCTGAACTGCCAACCCCTTGTCTACTGCAGCTGCTGCCTGGATATGGGCTTCGGTGACGGTGGCAGCAGACACAGCTGTCTGGACAAGCGCCGCAAAGTCGTCGACGATTTCCGATTGCTCCTTCCCGCCGGCTCCTGTGTAAATAATGTGCAACTGCTCTTGCTTCTGTGTTGCCTGTGGAGGCATGTTTTCCCGTAAGAATGCAGCAAAGATGCTTGGGCTGGTGGACGCTGACCTGCTTTCCATGCTGGCTACAGCCTGCACCCCGGCATCCTGATGGGTCCTGCTGGCCACCTCCCCACCCTCAGGTTGCACCATCATGGTCCCTGTGTCTTTGAACTCGGAGGGCTCAGGCCCTACCTTCTCCGCAGCCTTGTCACCGCACGAAGGCTGTGGTGTGCTCCCAAGGCTGGGTTTGGGGACCATCTCTGGTGCAGTTCTTGAGCCAGAATCGGAGCCTGCCTCCTTTGAGCCCTTTGGCTCCGCATCCGAGCAACCGTGGGCCTTCAGCGCAAGATCAGAGACAGGCTCCAGTTCCTTTGCCAAGTCTGGCACCTGCGTCACTTTGGGACCAATCCTTTCACCCACAATTTCCTTTGTGGTTGGAGCAGTTTGCTGGGCATCTGAAGGAGGAGAAGACTTGCCATGAGCTGTGCTCTCTGTGACTCTGCCACCACCACCTCGAGGCAGAGAGCTTGCCTTATCTGCTGCACTGCAAAGTTGCCCTCCAGCACCACTTGGCACAATTTCATTGGCTTCCTGGGTAGCAAGTGCCTTGACTGCAACATGTTCTTTTGCTGGGTCCTGGCCTTGAGCTCCGGCATCACTACTGCTTTCCCGCTCAGAGTTATTCCCCGGCTCCAGAACTGCTAGGCAGCCTTCTTTGGATGGGCTGGAGGACCCAGGAGAAAACATTCTTGGTTTCCCAGTGTCATACCCACAATGCCGTTCGCCCGTTGCAGCATCAGCTTCCACCCCACAGTTCCCTTCAAGCAGGCGATCTCCAGTGGGTTGCACCTTGGCAGTGAAAGGAAATCCATTACTGTTGCTCTCTATGCTGGCTTGCTTGTGCTGGTGTTTAGAGGACTGCAACCTTTTCAGGTCATTTTCCTCCTCGGAAGCGGTGACCAGTGGACGCTTGGCAGACCTCAGAGGATCTGGTACAGTCCCCATGGGAACGCAATGCGTTGCAAGGCTCCCGTCAGCTTCGCCCAGCTTCTGGCTGAGAAGGGCCTAGGCGGAGAGAGGTGCGGCCACAAGCGACTCTTCCTCGCAGCTGGTCTGTTAAAGAGAGACAGAAATATTTACAAAGTCAGATAAAAAGCAATGAAAATATCCAGTGTAGGCTCTGTACCCAAGCAGGTTCAAGATGGGGGCAGTGGAGGCTGGACCATTAAGCCAAGCAGGGCACTGTGCCACCCACTCACCCCGCCTGCCTTCCCACATACATCCAGCCCAGGGGGTCCCACTGTCTGCTAGGTTCCTTTTCTTAAAGGGAGGAGGATGGTGGCAAAAGTAGAAATTGTTGGCTCTGGCAGTCATTGGCTCTGGCTCAGCCAGCTGCCACTGCACGAGGGGTATTCCTCCAGATGTTTTGGAGTACAACTCCCATAAGTTCTAGTCAGCACAGAGAGTGCCAAGGTTGCAAAGTCTGGCTTGAAATTTTACACAGAGATTCACGTGAGCAAACTCAGGTGCCCCTTTCTATTTACAGTGGTACCTCAGGTTAAGTACTCAATTCATTCCAGAGGTCCGTTCTTAACCTGAAGCACCAATTTAGCTAATGGGGCCTCCTGCTGCTGCTGCTGTGCCGCCGGAGCCCAATTTCTGTTCTTATCCTGAAGCAAAGTTCTTAACTTGAAGCACTATTTCTGGGTTAGCAGAGTGTGTAACCTGAAGCGTATGTAACCTGAAGCGTATGTAACCCGAGGTACCACTGTACTACCTGGAAGAGCCATTCCTGGGGGTCGGGCACAGGGCTTTACATAAATAAGCAGTGGGTGGTGGTGTGCACTTAACTTTCCCCCTACTTCAAATTAATTACCCCCCCCCTGCCAGGTTGCTTTTCCCTCCATGAAGTTCTTCATACATGTTTGCAAGGGTAAACGTGTGGAAACCCTGCAA
Organism: Podarcis siculus; assembly: GCA_034642415.1. Classification (NCBI taxonomy): domain Eukaryota; kingdom Metazoa; phylum Chordata; class Lepidosauria; order Squamata; family Lacertidae; genus Podarcis; species Podarcis siculus. The sequence goes on along the minus strand of JAXCMG010000014.1, from coordinate 43,936,985 downwards.
CGAGACAAAGCACCTTGGCGGGTGGGAAGACTGGAAGCACAAATGCAAAAACGGATGGAGAGAAAAGGATAAAGCACACCCTCCCCCTTGCTGCTTCTCCACACAAAACTGTCCCCTTATGAAGTTGATTTTGGAGGGGGAGGAGACAGGGAATGTGTCCATTGGGCTTTCGTTTCACACAATGGCACATAACATGCAGCTGGGCTATCATCAGGTGTTTCCCCCTTTCCATGCTGAGAAAAGATTGAAAGCAGCTTTAAGCAGGACATCCTTTTTATGTGGAAATTATCTCCATCTGGGGGAAAATACAGGATAGGCTCCAAAGAGCTACCACCTGGCTTAGGCGTACTCAAAAGCCTGGCATGCCCAGTGGACTGCTTGTATTTTGATCAGGAGACCCCATGGCCAATCACCACCTGCTTTCGAAAGGCCCCCCAATCTCGAAAGCAGTTTACCAAACAGCTTGGGTGTTCCAGAAAAAGAAGCCCAAATCTCCACTGGGCTGAACAAGCCTTTGGAGCCCATCCATAACGTACAATCTGGTTCTCAGGCAGTGACCTTGACCACATTTGCAGGAGAGCTTGCCCAACATTTTCCCTCTAGGGTTTTTACTAGGTAATAACGCCTCTGGGAAGAGATTCTTGGCATTGTGATATTAACACACCTCACATTCAGGTATGGAGGGTTTAGCCTATTGTGTAATCCGCTGCCAGCAATCCACCAGCTCTGCTAAGATTGATTTTGATAAAACGCACAGGGAACAAGAGCCATATTATGCCAGTACAGAAATGAGCCAGGAGGAGGCTGGACATCCAAGCCAATAAAGCAGATCCTGCTAACATGCAGGGCTATGTTTTAAGATGCTATAAAGCACACCTAGTTAGAATGCCTACATCAAATACAACTTGCAAGAGCTTGAATCAAACCAACTTGCTTCTTGGTTGTCGCTGAATATTGCTTCCTTTTGCTGAAGTTCCCAACAATTACAAGATCTTTCTAAGTTCACATGCTTCACATCTCTTACCCTTGTAACTTTCAAACTGTGGGAAGGCTTCTAAGGCTGCCCTGGTTAAGGGTGGAGTTGCACTCCAGAAAAACAAATGCCTGAACATTCACCCACTCCTCCCAGAAGTAATGAATCGCCCTAGGCTCTAGAACAGGCTTTCCCAACCTTAGGTCTCTAGCTGCTTTGGGGGTACAAGTCCCATCTTTCCTGCCCACCGGTCCTGCTGATGGGAGTTGTAGTCCAACAATAGCTGGACACCCAAGTTTGGGAAAGTCTGCTCCAGAACAAGGCTGAGGGACGCCACATGAATGCTCTTTCATGCTAAATTGTTTGCCTTCAGCAGTGGTGTCCAAACTTTTTTCAAAGAGGGCCAGATCTGATGAAGTGAAGGGCCGTGAGGGCCAACCAAAGGGCCAACCAAAGTTGTTGACTTTTTTTTTTTAGGATTGAAGTTGTTGAGCTTCTTTATGATTTGACCCCAAAGTTGTTGAGCACATTAGGCCCCCGAAGCAGACTTTGGACATGCCTGCAAGGCAAACTGTTGGACTCCAACTCCCATCAGCCTCAGCCTCTGTAGAAGCCTACAGCATCTACAGAGCTGTAGGGAACCTGCTATAGTTAATTCCAGTGTCTCAGTGCGAGATGGTCTTGGTCAATGTTAATTTTCCTCTGTTGGCTAAGCATAATGATTTATTTGCTTTTAAAAACAAAAGCATAGTACTGAATGCAGCCATGTGTTTGGATCTTCAAAGAGGATACTGCCAAAAGCAGAACAGGGTAGGTGGGAAGGAGCAGCCTGATGGGCAAAATTGCACCAAGTCACAAAGGGGCATAAAGAAGGAGAGAGAAAAATACAATGAAGTACAAGCACCTACTCTCAGAAGAATTGCAAGCTGAAAATTTGCAGTGTTTATAGCCCAAGTCAATAACCAGAGGTTTGGGTTTTTTAGAAAGACGGTCAAAGACTGCTTTTCCAAATAGCTGAATTAAAGTGCAAGTGTTAAAGCCAAGGCTCTCTAGCTTCATACAAATCCAAGCCCATTCTCATAACTCTTCATGTACTGACCTCTTCATTCAAAAGAAAGGCTAGGCAAGGCCATCTGTCAGCAAACAAATGGACAGTTTCTCATACATAGGCTCCAAAAAGAAGAAATCCTTTGTTGAAGCAACTTCCCTTGCAGTCTCCGACAATTTAACTTTTCTTCTGGTGGCTAGGCATAAACACTTCAGGGTTGTGGAAAAGAAGTACGGTGATGATTTAGTTCCCAAATCTCAGCTGGACTAAAACATATAAAAGCCTGGGGTTTAAAATCTGAACTGCAAGTGCCATAGAAGCAGTTATATAAAGCTATTTCACATTGAAGCAATGTATTAAAAACCTCCCCACGTTACCACCAACATCCACACGGACTTGTTTCAGGGAGAAAGTAAGAAGAATTTTATACATAGTGAAATATATTCGGAGTCGTGTAGTGATTTCATGCTCTTTATTGCAGCTTGTAAAACAGTGATTTAATTGCCCCCCAAACCTCAGGCTTTTATATACATTATTTACACAATAAGTCCCATCTGATTGGCTGAGTCTGCTTCCCTCCTGGAGCCTGATTGGTCTTTTCCTGCAGGCCAATCAGTTCTTGCATTCTATGTTCCTACCAGCCTAATAGGCTGATTAACTTCATCCTGGAGCCTGATTGGTCTTTTCCTGCAGGCCAATCAGTTCTTGCATTCTACAATCCTACCAGCCTCATAGGCTGATTACCGTAACTTCCTCCTGGAGCCTGATTGGTCTTCTCCTGCAAGCCAATCAGTTGTTGCATTCTAGGATCCTACTTGCCTATTGTTCTAGGATCCAAGCTTAGTACATAACACATGGTAAGCTGCTTGTGAGTTCCAAAAGCAGGCCAGGCCAGGCGGGAACTATAGCCCTGACTCCTTCAATACTCACACACTAATATCTGCATACTAAGAGTAAATAATACTACAGGAATCGTATGGACTGTGAAAAGGCTGACACCCTATAGCAACTAAATCAAAGAATCAGAACTGTGGAGTTGGAAGGGACCCCAAGAGTCATTTAGTCCAATGTAGAAATCTCAATGCAAGCATCCATGACAGATGGCCATCCAAACTCTGCTTCAAAACCTCCAAGGATGGAGAGTCTGCAACCTCCTGAGGGAGACCGTTCCACTGTCTAACAGCTCTTACTGTCAGAAAGTTCTTCCTGATGTTTAGTCGGAATTTCCTTTCTTGTAACTTGAGCCCTACCCTCCAGAGCAGGAGAAAACAAGTTTGCTCCATCTTCCATGTGACAGCCCTTTAGATATTTGAAGATGGCTATCATATCTCCTCTCAGTCTCACCTTATCCAAGCTATTCTGTGAAGGCAATACAGCGGTATCTTGGAAGTTGAATGGAACCCATTCCAGATTCCATGTATGTTTGAAGCCGTGTAGGACGTTTGGGTTCCAAAGAATGTTCACAAACCAGAGCACTCACTTCTGGGTTTGCAGATTTTGGGAGCCAAAATGTTTGACTCGCAAGGCGTTCAGGATCTATGGTACGACTGTACTGACTTAGATAAAGACAGCTTCTTGTGTTCCTGGACTTCAACACCTTCTGAGGTAGCCTGTTCAACTGTTGAACAGCCTGTGCCCTAAGGTTTAGTGAAAAATCCTCTTTCTTGTCATTTGAGCAGTGTTGGTTCAGGCCATACCCTTTGGTGAAACAGAAAACAGGGCCCTATCTGTGCCACACATTCAAAGAACTACTCTACCACCTTCAACAAAAGAATCCTAGGAACTGTGGTTTGTTAAGGGTGCTAACTGCTCAGAGTTGTATGAGATCCCTGTTCCTCTGAGAGTTACAATTCACCAAGTGGTTTTAAAATAATCCCCTCTTCTCAGAGAACTCTGGAAATTGTAGCTCTGTGAGGGGAATGGGGGGGGGTCTCCTAATGACTCTCAGCAACCTTAACTAACTGTAGCTCCTAGATTGCTTTTGGGGAGGCCACAGTTGTTTAAACTGGTATGATACTGCTTAAAATGTATAGTGCAAATGGGGCTAAAGAGACAGCTAAGAGAGGGAGTCTGGGGTTATGAATTTCAGTGGCAAGTCAGGGGAAGCAGAAATAAGTTATAAGGGATATCTATATCTATCTATATCTATCTATCTATCTATCATCTATCTATCTATCTATCTATCTATCTATCTATCATCTATCATCTATCTATCATCTATCTATCTATCTATCATCTATCATCTATCTATATCATCTATCATCATCTATCTATCACAGTGTTTCCCAACCTTGGGCCTCCAGCTGTTTTAGGACTACAATTCCCATCATCCCTTGCCACTGGTCTTGCTAGTCAGGGATGATGGAGTTGTAGTTCAAAAACAGCTGGAGGCCCAAGGTTGGGAAACACTGATCTATCATCTATCTATCTATCTATCTATCTATCTATCTATCTATCTATCTATCATCTATCTATATCTATCTATCATCTATCATCATCTATCTATCTCTATCTATCTATCTATCTATCTATCATCTATCTATCGATATCTATCATCATCTATCATCTATCTATATCTATCATCTATCATCTTTCTATCTCTCTCTCTCTCATCTATCTATCAGAATGAGAGAGAGAGATCCTGTGACAAGGAACTCCTGGTAAGAACATGGAGTAAGGAACTATTCTGGGTCCTTGAGTGTTTTATATGAAACAGGAATCCTTGCATCTTTCTAAGCTCCTCTTCCTCTTTTCTCCTTTTTAAAAAATGTCATTTGTCTACTATTGATTATCATGGTTTCTGCTGAGCTATGGAACTCATTGCTGCCAGGTCAGGTCAACAAAGGACCGTTGTCTTTCATTCTTTACTAAAGCCTGCTGTGAATTAAATAACGGTGTTTCTTGTTGAAAAGCAAAAAGCTAAAGCCGTGTGCTGTGAGCATGGAGCATGAATAAGCTTTGCTGCCCTTCCACACTTGAGAGTCCGAGAGCTATTAGGCATTAGCGCTGGTGTGCCACCATTTCTCCTCTGGGGGACAGGGCTGCATTCGCAGTGCCGGCTGGTTGCAAAATGAGTATCATTTATTTATGATACGGTTGTCAGCTTGATTTCTTAAGAGGAAATATGGATGTATTGAGACCTCTGTGCACTGAGACATGCGCCATCTGGGCTGCAGGTTTGCTTTTCTGAATCAAAGAGCCAGAGGTAGGTGTTGGGTTTGCTTATTGCAAACACTTATTGCAAACACCTCCTACCTCAACAGGAAATGCAGGAGATCCATGGTGGGATTTCTATTTCTATTTTTACTTATGAGCAGCCACCAGGGGGTTCTGATTGGAGCAGAGCAGCAATGTACAGCAAGCCCCCTCCCCACTTTTAAGTGAAGACAGAAAGGCACCTTAGACCAGTGTTTTTTTGTGGTTGTTGTTAAGTTGTGGGTGAACATATCAGACGACACAGCGATTCTTCAAACAGCTCTTGTTTATTCACAGGCCAGAACAGAACTGAACTGAAGGGTTCAGTCAGCCTGCTTATATAGAGCTCCAGTACAACGTTACTGTAACAACTTTCTAAAACTATCCAATCACTGAACGTCACTTTCGATCCTTCATTTGCATAACTATCTACAGTATCCCCCTGCTGGCCCAGGGTGAGAACTTCAGTACATAACAGTTGTATTCTGTGACATGTCATTGACACAACAGTAATGCATTAGTGATGGATTTATACTGGACCGTCCGCACATCGTTCCCCATTACGTGATGCTTCTGCAATGACACAGCATTAATGCCACCTGGAGGGGCACTCTTAGAGTACACCCAACTTTCCCAGAATACTTACAGTATGAAAGGTTACAGGATTTCAGTAGGTACTTCCGGGACGTTTACAAATTTGAAACCAAGCAGTTTGTTCGTCCTGAAACTCTTGCAGGCACAAAGAGCACTGAAAGTATAACTGCACTGGTAACATCGTGGACACAAATGATCATGAACAGGGGTCAGCAAACGTTTTCAGTAGGGGGCCTCTTTTTCAGGCTACAGAAAGTGTTTAAAAGAATGCACCAGGCATGTACTCTCCCTTGCCAAAAGGCATGTACTCTCCCTTGCCAAAACCCAAGACTATTTATTGCCCAATGCTGCAAAGAGATTTATTTCTCTTTCCAAGGTGAAAGGCGAGGAGACTTGGCTTGTAAAGGACATACAGTAGTTAAATGAAACAATACCCCAACGAAGTGACGGCTACAAGAGTTATTTAGGAAAAAGTTGTTCTGTAGCTCTGGGTACCCTGGCAGGAAAGTTATTTATTGGCCAAACCATGGACCAATGTTTGCATAATGGCCTTTTGTATGCTTATCTGCACGGTCTTGTTTAATATCTGGACTTAGAGGTTGATCAAAGGCAAAGGCCTGTTAAAATAAGACTGCACTAATTAATAGCTGAAAAATAAAGGGGAATAATTATACCAAAAAATGTAAGAAGAGCCCTGGCGGATCGGGCTAAAGGCTCATTTTCACAGTGGCCCACCACATGCCTATGGGAACCCTGCAAGCAGGACACAACGGCAGTAATTTTCTATTCATAGTCTTTGTGACATGCTCCCTCAGTGAAGCTAGGAGAAGGGCAACATGACCGTGTCTGAGGAGATTTAACCTTGCTCACAGAGAATTCTGGAATTCACCTTATGTGGTAGCGTATATAATCTTGATATTTGGGTTCCCATGACAACTTATTCCCCCAGAGTAGGTATAAATCAAAGTTGAGACACAATGGAAGTGGAAACTGTATTTTATTACCACTTACTCAAAGAGGGATACAGCTTGGCAGCTTCACTCTCAAAGGCACAGCCCTTGTTTTCTGCCCGAAACACTGTTCCAGGTTTAAACAAGATCTTTACCTGGAATTATCCACCACAGAACTGTTTCTGTTACAGCTATCTCCCCCAGGGATGGCTATCTGCTTTACCCTTCCCGTAAAAGCACCTCCAGACCCTTTCTGAGGAAATTAAACAGGTTTATCCTGCCTGTCAAACCCCTAAGAATGCCTAGCTATTTCCGTAGCCAGACCTTATATTGCCATTAAACTGTCAAAATTATCTTCTTATTGGTCATTTCTCCTCCCTGCCATGACTGGGACTGATACTCGGCCTTCAGAACTGTGGCGGTTACTGAATTTGTGGTTGTATTTTAATCTATATTTACAGGTATTGGGGTTTTCGTGTGTGTGTAAACAACAACAACAATTGGTTCAAAATTTAGATTATTGGATTGTTTTCTAAGGTTGTAAACCACCTTGGGTTGGCATGGAAGGTGGCATATAAAGGCTCAAAAATAAAAAATAAATGCATTAGTTTTAATATATTTTTAATGACTTGATATGGAGTATCTCCTACAAGGTCTCTCAAGGCCTGCTCCAGTAGCACTTTGGGGACTGACTGGATTTCTGCTACCTGCACTCACGGTGCCCAACTATGGGGGGCCACGCTCAACCTCCACATGCTCAATGGGTCACAACACCAAAGGGGGAAAAAACAGGACTTGCATGCCAGAGAGACCATATGAGTCTGAGCAGACAAGAAATATCCATACAAAAGTGCTATCTACCCACCGGCTTGAAACAAATATTTCAAGACCAGGATTGCACTACAGCTGTCTGCCTGAAGATTTCTGACAAAAACAAACAATTTTCATTGGCATGCTGTGTGCATTTCATGCACACAGGAGAAAGAAATCCCAGAATTTCTTTTAAAATCTGTAATTCGGCAACCTATCTAAATTATGTGAATGACTATGGTTTGCTCCATTCACCAACTTCCCTTCCATTACCCTAGAGCAGGGGTCAGCAACCTTTTTCAGCTGTGGGCTGTTCCACCGTCCTCCAGACCATGTGGTGGGCTGGACTATATTTTGAAGGGGGGGGGGAATGAACGAATTCCTATGCCCCACAAATAACCCAGAGATGCATTGTAAATAAAAGCACACATTCTACTCATGTAAAAACACCAGGCAGGCCCCACAAATAACCCAGAGATGCATTTTAAATAAAAGCACACATTCTACTCATGTAAAAACACACTGATTCCCGGACTGTCCGTGGGCTGGATTGAGAAGGCGATTGGGCCGCATCCTGCCCACGGGCCTTAGGTTGCCTACCACTCTCCTAGAGCTTCCCCTTACTACCCCATGCAACTGTTAAGCTCATTTTTCACCTTCCCAACCTCATTTCGAAAGCCCCACCTTGCACCTGTTTTTCATGTTCACCTCATGCCCATGCTTTCCTCCTTCCTTTTGTGCAACTGCCCTTGCGCAAAAACGAACCCCGTGGGCAGCCTCCTGCAGCTTCCTTCTCCCACACATTGAAACTACAGTGGTGCCCCACAAGACGAACGCCTCGCAAGACGGAAAACCTGCTAGACGAAAGGGTTTTCCGTTTTGGAGGCGCTTCGCAAAACGAATTACCCTATGGGGTTGCTTCGCAAGACGAAAAAATATTGCGTCCCCCCGTGGGTTTTTTCCGCTTTTTCTGCCCTTTTCCTAAGCCGCTAAGCCGCTTATCAGCTGTTCCGCTGATAAGCCGCTTAACAGCTGATCGCGAAAAGCCACTTGACAGCTGTAGCGCTAATCCGCTAAGCTGTCAATGGGCTTGCTTTGCAAGACGAAAACACCGCTAGACGAAGAGAATCGCGGAACGGATTCTTTTCGTCTAGCGAGGCACCACTGTACTATGCACCCTTCCCACCTTCCTCCCAGTTATGAAACCACCGTTCCCTTCCGCTCGTAATAAGCCACGATTAATTTTTAAACTTTAGCAAAGAACGTTGAAGGCCTTCTATACAGCAAACCCTGAGGCTCGCTGATAACGGAAGCTTGGATAACAACATTGTCTTCCGTTAATTGTAGGCTAATAGATGCCGTTTTCTGTGTCAGGGCAAGTGCTTCCTTGAGGCAAGAGATCTAGATTGTATAAAACTTAAGTTAAGAGCCAGTTAATTGGGCGGGAGAGGGTGGGGGAAGGACAGAGGAAACTGTCTGGAAAAACCTTTCGTCACAGTTCTATATAAAAGTAGGGCAAAAGGAGGGTGATGGAACCCAGAGAGAAGGGAACACGAACTACTTTGGATAGGCATTGAAATAAGCGTAACTGCACTGCCATGATCAGAGATAGGCACAATGTTCTGATATTTGTCTTGTTTGCTGATGAAGAGAGGAGGGATTTCCTGGAGAGTAGCTTATCATTGTTTTGAACTTCAGGTGCTATTATAACTGATCCTGGTCTGATCAGGCCTACTGAAGGCAGTCTCTCTCTCTCTCGATAATCCTTCAAGCATTTCTTCCATGTGCATAATGAATGGTCAAAGGAAGATACAGTGGTACCTCAGGTTAAGTACTTAATTCATTCCGGAGTTCTGTACTTAACCTGAAACTGTTCTTAACCTGAAGCACCACTTTAGCTAATGGGGCCTCCTGCCGCTGCCGCACAGCTGGAGCACGATTTCTGTTCTCATCCTGAAGCAAAGTTCTTAACCTGAAGCACTATTTCTGGGTTAGCGGAGACTGTAACCTGAAGCGTATCTAACCTGAGGTACCACTGTACAGGATTGCACTTGCTGGTCTTGGCGCTCCTCAACATCCAGGTGTTCAGTGGAAGCATGTGAAAGAAGTGTGTGAAATCTGTACAAGTTTAGCAGTGTGAAAAGCATATGCACCTGCAAATGTGAAATCTGGACATGTGAAGTGTGAAACCTACCTGCACAGATCCTGTCATGCAATCGCCAACCCTGCAGATTAGAGGATTCTGCTCAATGCATGGAGGGTGGGAGCGAATATATCAGGATAAGTTGTGTTCCTGTCTTTGTTTTCAAGGAGTGGGCTAACTTCAACTTCCAAATTCATATTTGTCTACAGTTTCCATTTTGATTCTCCCCCCCCCCCTTGGCGATTCTAATAAAATCATAACTCATTTGCTCTGATTAGTGTGAGAGAAGCAACACAAATGAATAAAGAAACACGGTAACGGACCAGTAAAAAGTCACTTGCGGCTCTATTTTTGCTAAATAATGCTGCAATCAAAAGGCATTGGGTCAAAATTAAAAATCGTTAGGAAAGAGATACCATTCTGACAGGTTAATGTTCCATGCAGACTATTGGTCCATTTATCTTAAGTACCTGCACTGACTTGCAGGGGCTCTCTGGGGTTTCCAGACAGAGGTATTCCCCTTGCTCTACCTGGGATTAAACTTGGCTAGGTCTGCATACAAAACATGGGCTCTATGTGTTGATTTAGTAAAGGTAAAGGTAAAGGTACCCCTGCCCGTACGGGCCAGTCTTGCCAGACTCTAGGGTTGTGCGCTCATCTCACTCTATAGGCCAGGAGCCAGCACTGTCCGCAGACACTTCCGGGTCACGTGGCCAGCGTGACAAGCTGCATCTGGCAAGCCAGCGCAGCACACGGAACGCCGTTTACCTTCCCGCTGGTAAGCGGTCCCTATTTATCTACTTGCACCCGGGGGTGCTTTCGAACTGCTAGGTTGGCAGGCGCTGGGACCGAGCAACGGGAGCGCACCCCGCCGTGGGGATTCGAACTGCCGACCTTTCGATCGGCAAGTCCTAGGCGCTGAGGTTTTACCCACAGCGCCACCCGCATCCCGTGTTGATTTAGTAAGGAGTGTCCATTTAAGCCTTCTTTTAAGACAGCAGGGAGTAATGGAAGTCAGCCCACAAAAAGAGATAGGCCTAGGCATATGTGTTCAGTTTTGCTATGGTTGTTGCATCTTGCTTTCCAGGAAAGCACTGGTGAGCTACTTCTGCCTTGATTATTGGACACAACACTCTCCTCTCAGCCACAGTCAGATGGTATTCTGCCCATCTTCTAAGAGCTAAGAGCTGGTGGTTTGCTGCAAACTGGTAAGAGTCCCCAACTCTCTTTAATTCAAGATTAGGAAGCAAAACTGAAAGGTCTATTTATCTGTTGGCTGTCTTTGTGTTAAGGCTGATCTCTTAGCTTGAGTATTCCTAACTTGTACAATATCCACATTAACTGGGTGCCTTTGACTAGGTCTTTGTGAAACTGTAGCAGTCTCTTGGAGACCATTTTTTAAAAACTTAACTATAGGTACAGATTTGTAGATACAGTGTGATATGAGTCTATTATTTATGGAGTATAATAGGCAATTGACTCCACACACACACACACACACACACACACGGACCTTGACGTACTTGGAAAAAGCAAAGTAGAACTCCTAAGCCTGAAGTCTGCCCATCCATGGTCTAAGAAGCCAAGATCAAAGTCCTTAGCAAATCCGCAGGCTGAATCCTACCAATACCACCACTATCTTTTCCATGCCACAAGACTTTTTGACATATCATTGCTTGTTTTTATAACTTGGTCTGCTCTATCCAGTCCACATGCAAAGCCATCACTGAACCCATGTGAGAATTTCATGAATCATTAATCACAACTCCCTATTCATCATCCTTTGAGCAAGCATTCATCAACTGGGAAAAACTACGGCCTTCCTTAAAATTAAAGATAATGAATGCCGTCTCCTCACAAGGTTAGCACTTTCCCAGCACTTTGATAAATACCATTTTAAACTGGGTCTGGGGAATCGGAACTGCAATATATCAAAGTCAGGCATAACCACAGGCATTTCAAATCTAGTTCACTCTTCGGTGTTTTCCAAGCCCTGAAACTGGAGATCCCGTAGAAAGAACCTTCTGTATTCAGTCAGCCTCAAATACTTTCCAGTGCTTTGCTGCGAATGGCATCTAGCAATTTGATGATGAGCCCTAAATTAAACTGGAACACCCTTTGCTATTTATTGATTTATTTAAAAATAATTACACACTGTTTGATTGTACGTGAAATGTCTAAGTGGATTACAAAAAAAAAGTAAAACCACCATTAAAATTGTCAATAAAAGACGAAGTTCCAAAATTCGAAAACTCAAAACAGAACTAAAACTAACAATAACTAAAGCACATGTTGACATCAACATGTCAGGACAGACCTGCCTGAACAAAAACGTTTAGCAGGGAAGTTACAAAGTTTAGAGGCTGATTTCTTAGAATTACATAACAAATATTGTCTGGCAGCTGTTATAGTTGCCAGTGTTTATTTTCTTTTTAACTTCCTCCACTGAACAATTTTTAATCCCTGGAGGATGACAACTTGGCCTAATGGCTTTGTATTTTGCTTTGTATTTATAGTAATTTTGTTTTTATTTGTTATTCTTAGCCACTCTGAGCTTTTAAAGGAAAGCTGAGATATAAATGCTTTAAATGAATGAAACAAATCACCACACAGGACGCAGGCCAACACACATCAACAGGGCCACAGCTGGACTCCCAACTGCTTCTGATACCAACCATCTCACCAGATTCAGGAACCATGCTGAATTGGAAAGTTTTCCAATGCGCTTCAAATGCAAACTCAATTCACGGATAGTATCTGATTAGTGCACTGGAGAAGGCTTAAAGAAGTCTTTGCAACTGAAAGGGGTGAGAAGGTGCCGTGTGTGTTTCTGCGTTGTTCTTGGTGTGTTACTAATCAAAACGATCAAAATGGGCTGGCCAAGATGGAGGAGAAGCGTGTATTTATTCTCAACCTTCCAATACACTCTTGACTTTGAGATATATTTAGGGATGCAGAATCATCCGCCAACGGACGAAGGAAGAAATAAAAGAGACTACAGAGCCAGTGCTGGCAATGCATTCGAAAAGAGGCACAGAAAGTACAGAGGACCAATAACTGTTTGGGGTTAGGTGGTAATTTAACGTGTCTTGCCTGCACCCCTCCCAATGCAGCTAGACTTAAAACAGGAGTTGCAAACATGATGCTCTTTGGAAGTTGTCAGAATCCATCATAGATTCATAGAATTACAGAGTTGGAAGGGACCCCGAAAATCATCTAGTACAGTGGTTCTCAACCTGTGGGTCCCCAGATGTTGTTGTACTACAACTCCCATCATCCCTGAGCTCTGGTCTTGCTCGCTAGGGGTGATGGGAGTTGTAGTCCAACAACATCTGGGGGCCCACAGGTTGAGAAAGGCTGAATTCTAGTCCAACCCGCTGCAATGCAGGAATGAACCCCTCACTTTCGGCCATGCTGGCTGAGGCTGATGGAAGCTGGAGTCCATTTTGGGGGTGGGGTGGGGAGAGAATCATGTTGGCTACCCCTGGTTTAAAACAACAACTGGCTGATGCAACATTCCCGATATCCTAATCATGGTGATCCCTCTACATCTCTTGAATTAATACCCACCCGCATTAACTTTCCTCTTTTTTCCAGGGCAACACTACATGCAGCAATGCTAGTCATGTTTCTATCCCTGTTGCAAAACCATGACTAGCATTAACACTGATGTCCACGCACACCATGGTTAACTCTGACAGGACAGGGGAGAAATTCATGCAAAAGGAGGACAAACTAAAGCAGTGTTTCCCAACCTTGTGCCTCCAGCTGTTTTTGGACTACAATTCCCATCATCCCTTGCCACTGGTCTTGCTAGTCAGGGATGATGGGAGTTGTAGTTCAAAAACAGCTGGAGGCACAAGGTTGGGAAACACTGAACTAAAGGAATGGAGGCTGCATCCTGGTGGTGCATCACTCAGTGGCTCATATAACAATCGTATACTTTTTCAGAGCCAGTGTGGTGTAGTGGTTAAGAGCGGTGGACTCGTAATCTGGTGAACCAGGTTCGCGTCTCCGCTCCTCCACATGTAGCTGCTGGGTGACCTTGGGCTAATCACACTTCTTTGAAGTCTCTTAGCCTCACTCACCTCACAGAGTGTTTGTTGTGGGGGAGGAAGGGAAAGGAGAATGTTAGCCGCTTTGAGACTCTTTTGGGAAGTGATAAATCCAAACTCTTCTTCATGAAAGCACCAAATATGTACCATTTATTTTAATACATAGTGACCATTTTCAGATATTGAGGCATATGGTAATATATGCACATGCATAGCCAACTGAAATGTATTAATACATTTATATTATTATGTATTAATAGTCCACAAATGTTGCAAATTTGGGTGCTTTTATGAATAAGTGCATGACCACTGAACAGGGCAGCTAAGCCAGCACATTAGGAAGAATCACTTCTCCTTGCAGAAGGCAAGCATCATTTACCATGTAATTACACAATATTTGCAAAAGCAAGTTTTTCAAAGGTGTAATGACCAAGATAGCAAGTGTAGAAAGGGAATCTTAAAAGACTGGATTCTGTCCTGCCTTCACCACCCACTTACACTGTGATCTTTAGCAACTGATTTAAATGAGGCTTCCTATTCTGAGAGCAGGCGAGGGTGCTAAATAATACATCCCGAGACTGAATTCCAAAAGCATACAGTGTGCTGCTTACTGCAGACAACAGGAATGTAAGCTGTCAAGTGATTTGAAGCCTGCTGCAACCCCCCAGTCCCCCCCCCCGCAAGTAAAGGCACATTTCGCCATCTTGTCTCCCACACCCTGGCCAAAAATGGTATCTTGGCTTTCATCTGAAAACACAGAATAAATGACAGCACTTCACCTCCCAGAGTTGCTTTGAAGATAAAAATCAATAGCGTTTGCAAAACACTCAGCTGCTCATTTCTTTTATGTCAATGAATGGCACTGGGGAAGTTAATAAAATTGCGGCTGAGTGAAGAGATTGGCTCCCTTTTGTATAGGAGGCTAAATACAGGATTTAGAATCCTAACATTGGACAACGTTGACCTTTACCCATGAATTACATAATGTGAGTGTGTGTGTATCTGTGTGTGAGTATCTGTGTGGTCTAGGGGAGAGACTATAGATAGGGAGAAGATCAAGTTCAATTCCATGTTTAAGACATAAATCTACTTGCATACTGTGGAACGTGGGTGTCTACATACTATTTGCAACCTGATACAGTGGTACCTCAGGTTACATACGCTTCAGGTTACATACGCTTCAGGTTACATACGCTTCAGGTTACAGACTCCACTAACCCAGAAATAGTACCTCGGGTTAAGAACTTTGCTTCAGGATGAGAACAGAAATCGTGCTCCAGCAGCGCAGCAGCAGCAGGAGGCCCCATTAGCTAAAGTGGTGCTTCAGGTTAAGAACAGTTTCAGGTTAAGAACAGACCTCCGGAACAAATTAAGTACTTAACCCGAGGTACCACTGTATTTCTCTCTTTGTTTTGAACATATTAAGGAAAGTCCATTGCGGGATGCCACTTAGCCATAATTTTACAAAGTAGAATTGCACCTTTTCGGCCAGCTGTTGGAGCTAGAAATTTTAAAAGTCAGTCCGGTAGGGGGCGAGGATGCCATGCTGTCATGGCAGAAGAATGAGCAACAAGGCATCACATGGAAGCAGCGCCCGTAGTTGTGTCCATGGATGCAATGTTCAAAAGCATGCGCTATAAAAGTGTGTGTCGTGCTGCTGTCCATGTACTTGGAGAGAACTGCATTCATGTGTCTGCCTGTCTGATGCTATACAGGCAAAGCAGCCAGTGCAGAATAGATGCCAAGCATCTCCCACCCGGTAGAATTCATCATTAGAAACATTCACAGGAATGCAGGAAGCTACCTTAGACCATCTAGTTCAGTGGGGTTTGGGGCAGGAGCCTCTCCCAGACATACCTGGAGATGCTGCGGACTGATTCTGAGGCCACCTGCCTGGGAAGCAGATGCTCTAGTCCTGAGCCATAAGCCCATCTTCCTTGCCATTTATTCCACGCAGTACCCATTTAAGGAAGGGACCTTCACTCACTGGCAGAGTGGAGGTTCAACCCTTGGCATCCCTCATGAAAGAAAGACCAGGCAGCAGGTGATGGGAAAGGCTTTCTGCTTATAGCTAGCCTCGAATAGATGAAGAAACAATCTGGGCCGCTAGAAGGTGGCTTCCTATGTTCCTATATATTCCCTTGCTCAGGAGGATGCTACCAGCCTTGGCAGACAATCTGAAATGTAGAATTAAAGGTTCTGCAGAACACTCCATAAGTCTGTACGGGCAAAGAAGCATCCCTTCCACAATGACTTGATGCAAGGCACCAGAATTTAAGAAAATGAATGGTGGCAACCATTAGCCACATGAAAGGATATAGCACATATCTTGCAAAAACCTTTATGGCAGGCCTCCACAAGTTGCGATGTAGCAAACAGACTGCGGTCCAGACACAGCCAGCCATATATTGTCACCTGCTAGATCCTTGGGCTTCTGTCCCCACCACAGATTTTGCAGTCTCCAAAACTGAAGTCCCTAAAGGGACCCCTAACTATTAGGTCCAGTCGTGGCCGACTCTGGGGTTGCAGTGCTCATCTCACTTTATTGACCGAGGGAGCTGGTGTACAGCTTCTGGGTCATGTGGCCAGCATGACTAAGCTGCTTCTGGCGAACCAGAGCAGCGCACGGAAACGCCGTTTACCTTCCTGCCGGAGCAGGACCTATTTATCTACTTGCACTTTGACGTGCTTTCGAACTGCTAGTTTGGCAGGAGCAGGGACCGAGCAACGGGAGCTCACCCCATCTGTGGTTTAACCCACAGCGCCACCCGCATCCCTCTGAAGTCCCTAACAGGCCACCAAAAGAAGGCTGGGGGGGGCAGGCAGGGCCAACTCTATTGTTGAGCAAAGTGAGGCAGCCATCCCAAGCAGCAAGATTTTGGAAGGATGGAGCTGTGTGTGCCCCCACATACCCTCCCCATGACAGCCCACTGCCCTCTGGTGGAGTGGAAGACACTGTCTCATCAGCAGTGTCGAAATAAGATTCAGTTGCCAGTCTTTTCAGTTTCTGTACATGGAACGGGAAAGGCACCATTTTGACTTTTGTCTCAGGCAGCAAAATTATCTTGAGCCAGTTCTGCTGGTTGGTTGTGTTCATTATGACGGGCAACAGGTTTTTGAGGCCTGTTCTCAAATTTCTCTACTGTTGATTTCATACTTGAATGTTTCGAAATAAGAGGATTGGGTGTGTATTTAGCACTTTTCTGGCTCTCATACAATGCACAAGGAAGCAGAACAATGGAGAAAAATTATGATCGCCCTATCCAAAAGTGATAGGCAGAAGTGTTTTAAGGATGTGGTCCACCAAACATCCTACAGAAATGATTCAGAACAACAGAAGAAATGCCTGTTAGGTAACTTTTGTGAACAGAGAAACCTTTGACAAGTATCAAATGCCTCTGCATTTATTTGAAATCGACTCCCCTGTAAGGAAGTCAGTATTTATCACCATACATACAGTGGTACCTCGGGTTACAGATGCTTCAGGTTACGGACTCCACTAACCCAGAAATAGTACCTCAGGTTAAGAACTTTGCTTCAGGATGAGAACAGAAATCGTGCTCTGGCGGTGCGGCGGCAGCAGGAGGCCCCATTAGCTAAAGTGGTGCTTCAGGTCAAGAACAGTTTCAGGTTAAGAACGGACCTCTGGAACAAATTAAGTACTTAACCTGAGGTACCACTGTATAGGGAGGGGGAAGGAAATATATATATATATATATAAAGGAGAAGAAAGGCAAGACTGCTTAATGAGACTTGCTTTGCCTAAGATAAACTGGCAAGTTAATAAAGGTGAGCTTTTGGACTGGTGAATCAAATTCTTCATCACACTACACAAACTCTCTTTTTCAGTATTTGTGGCAAAGGAGGGATAGTTTAAATCTGGTTTCCCAACCTGGTGCCCAGATGTTTCCGATTACAACTCCCATCTGTCTCCGCCAGCACAGCTTCCTGTGGCGGATGGGGGTTGTATTCAAAACATCTGGAAGACACCAGGTCAGGAACGGCTGGCTTAACAGCTTTTCCTTTTCCCTTTCCCTTTCCCTTTCCCTTTCCTTTCCCTTCTCTTTCTCACTCAAGTACATCTTTGTGCTTATCAACCAAGTTGTCTGCTCAGTTTAAAATTCATTTTTAATTCTCCTCATCCTCCACCACCTCTGTCTGCCCTTGACAACCTACGTACTATAAAGCAACGTGTGTATGACTGACAGGAGGTCACGGGCTGAAAAATGGAACACAGCACCTTAGAGTGCCTAAATTCACTGTTTAATTTATTATCCCTCTCCCCCCTCCCTGCTCTAAACTCTGGTCCACTTTTTAATCTGGGGTCAGTAATTTAAAGACCTAGCCTGGAAAAAGAGTCCTGTATCCACGCATAGGAAAATATTTCAGAATGTTCTTCTGCCAAAAGGTATAGGATGACGTAGAGTCAGATTTAAGTTTCAGCTAATGCTGTTTGGAATCAAAAGGAGGAGACAAGCATGTGTGGGTGGGTTTGTTTGTTTTTTGATAGCTACTCCGTAACAAACCTAAATAAATATTTTCCAGGTTATGCAAGCATCCCATTTTAAACTTTTTCGGGGGCCACTTTGTCCTTTGCTGGCCTTTCTCTCTCCCCCCCATTTGATGGATTGTGCCCAGCGCCAGTTTCTGTGGCACAGCCTTATTTGAATCCATCCATTTCTGCCTTCAGACTTTCAGTGAAAATGCAGTGGGCACATCCAAGAAGACACGCCTTCAGGACATCAATTCATTTTAATGCCATGGAACCCCTGTTCATGTTAAAAGTGTATTCTCCCTTTTAAAACAGCCATATAGTGCTGACGTCATACACCAGCAATTGGAAACTGTGACTGACAGGTGATTTTCAGTGTTCACTCATAGAGGAGTGTTCTGGCTCCAACTCTTGGACACAGAATTTCAAAGAAACCCAAAAGATTTATTCAACAATTCAGCACACAGTCTAAACATTAGCCTATAGTACAGGATGTACAGTTCATAAGTCTTTGACAAAGCTGTAAGATAAATGACTAGGAAGAAGCCAAGATGTTGCACCAATACCCGACATGCCTCTCAAGCCCCCCCCCCCCACAGAGTGGTACCTAGGGTTACATACGCTTCAGGTTACAGACTCCGCTAACCAAGAAATAGTACCTCAGGTTAAGAACTTTGCTTCAAGATGAGAACAGAAATTGTGCTCTGGTGGCGCAGCGGCAGCAGGAGGTCCCATTAGCTAAAGTGGTGCTTCAGGTTAAGAACAGTTTCAGGTTGAGAACGGACCTCCAGAACAAATTAAGTACTTAACTCAAGGTACCACTGTATATATATGGGGTGGAACTGGTTATTCAAATGGTTCTCATGTGGTGTAGTGGTTAAGAGCGGTAGACTCGTAATCTGGTGAACCAGGTTCGCATCTCCGCTCCTCCACATGCAGCTGCTGGGTGACCTTGGGCTAGTCACACTTCTCTGAAATCTCTCAGCCTCGCTTACCTCACAGAGTGTTTGTTGTGGGGGAGGAAGGGAAAGGAGATTGTTAGCCACTTTGAGACTCCTTCGGGTAGTGATAATGCGGGATATCAAATCTTCTTCTTCTTCTTCCTCCTCCTCCTATGAGGGTGTGTGTGATGGGCCGCCCTTGGCAAATGGACCTGAGTTCAGTGGCAGAGCAAGCCAATCGGGTGCCTGGGGTGGCGCGCGTGCCCTGCACCCAGGGGTGGGGCCAGCCGCCCACGGACGTGGGGCCAGCCGGGGCAGGACGCTCCGTGGGGCCTCCAAGAGGTCTGCCTGCCTCCTTCCATTCAGCCCCCTACAGCTGATTTATCCCCCAATGTAAGATGCTTGGAGACCCTATGAGTGGCATGCAACAAATTAAGTTCAATAAAACAAAGAAATAGTATTTGTTGTAAACCGCCTGGATAAACTAGATAACTTTCTGCATTGAAGTGGCACATATACGTTCTTAATAAATATAATAAGTATACACCTGAACAGTAAAGGAGATTCTAGAGCAGGTCACTATTCCAAGTACAGCCTATACGGTGGCCAAATAGGGCATCAATGAGCCACCTGCTTCTGCAGTTTCCTTTGGGCTGAAAAACACCTGGCCATAACCTTTCAGCTTTAGTGGCTCCCAATTTGTGCATGCCTGATGTCCTATGGGGAAAATACCATTATGAAAAACCATCTGTCTCTTCCCTGCCCCAGCTAGGAAGGGCTGATGCTTTTAAAAACATTCCATTTCCCTACCAGTGACCAAACTATATGCACACGTCATTCTTTGCCTCCATGGAAAACACAAATTCACTTTCTCCCATGAATATTCTGTTAAAAGTACAACGAGGGAAGACATCAGCAGCATGGACTTCAGGGTCTATGGATTGGAAAATGTGTTTTCTGCCAGCACTGAGTCCATCCGGCTTCTAGAATATGATGGATGGAAAACTGCTGGTGCGTGATCTCAAAAGTTTCTACCTCATTGGCTGACCTTACCAGAAAGAAGTCAAATGCAGATCCTGGGGAAGAATCAACTTGAATTTGTATACACTTTTCAGGATTTGTACCAGCCGGCAACAAGATGACACAAAAAGTAACAAAATCTAAGAATTAGTTCCACACCATGAATCCATTACGGTGCAATCCACATAAAATTAAATGTGGTCAAGAAATACTTCACACTTCAATTCTCCATTCAGCTGCAAATAATTATCAATTCAATTATCCATTACAATGGCCCTGTCAGATTCCCATATAGACTCTGGGAGACAGAGGGGAGATATACACCAGGAAGTTCCACTTTACGGTTCTCACAACTGAAATTAAACCCAGAGTATCTTAAAGCATTTTCTTTAAGAAAGAAGGAAAACCAATAGTCCTTTTTTGGAGGGAAGGCACATAAGGCCGCATTCCCTTGTGGGAAACCTTCAAGGATTTGCATGCCAAGGGCAAGCTTGGCCAGAGGCAAAAATGAGCTGAGTGATGGATGCAAATTTGTACAGTAGGCTTTCGGCCATGCAAAACTTAGAGGTTTATATATACAGTCATACCTTGGTTCTTGATCGTAATCCATTCCGGAAGTCTGTTCGACTTCCAAAATGTTCAAAAACCAAGGCGTGGCTTCCGATTGGCTGCAGGAGCTTCCTGTACTCAAGCAGAAGCCACATCGGACGTTCGATTTCCGAAAAACGTTCGAAAACTGGAACACTTACTTCCGGGTTTTCGGCGTTCAGGAGCCAAAATATACAAGTACCAAGGCATTTGAGAACCAAGGTACGACTGTATAAACACACACCTCTCTATTCTCCATGCAGGCAAGCAATGGCCATTAACACAGTTGAAAGGCACATTCCAGCCAAGCAAAAGCACCTGAGGAGGGTGTGGAGCAAAGTCTGTGAGGGGTGTGGTTTGGGTAAGGGGCATGGCCTAGGATGACTCCTGGGCAGTGTTCGAAACTTGTGACCAAGGATGGCGCCTGACGTCTCCACCATCTGGGAATCGTTGGATCTGGACTGTTTTCACACGCAAATACCCCACCCTGCAGAATTATATCTGCTATGTTTTATCTGCACAATCGGAATTAATTTCTGGAACCAAAATGCTTTTTCTGTGCAGCTGGAGCAGGAGCAGCGAACAACGTTATAGCTAATGGTCGTTGCTTGTCTTTACTCACCCCACCTTACTCACAAGTTGTGAGCAATAGCATTACATTAGGAATGGTCGGTGTCACCATTAAGAAAAAGAGGTAGGAACAGGCCAATATATATGTGGACTGTCCCTGGATCAAGTGACTTTTCTTCTTTGAGCTCTCAAAGTTCTTAACCTGGCTCAAGGTAGTCATCTGAACTAGCCAGATGTTTAACTGACATCTGACTCCAAAATGGCAACCGGACATTCCGTTTTGGCGACTGTAACCTTGGTTTAAGGAGCCATTTGGAGCCTAGCTTATGGATCTGAATTTCTAACACTGGTCCTGAGGGCTGGCTAGAGAGGCCTGGAGGGCCGCATTATGTGCCTAAAATCCACACCCTGGGGGGAAAAGAAAAACAAGGCTGTAAGCAGCTGACAGGACAGGAGGAGGGGTAGCAAGAGGCAGGGCCTTAGGGAGAGCTCTGTGTGAAACTTGAGGGCACAGCCAGCCTGAGGAAAATCAAAGAGCAGAGAATGAGGCGGTAATGCTGGCCTCTCCACAAGTTTCCCAACCAAGCCTGCTTCAAGAAGGGAAAACAATCAAAAGCCTCCCAGGAATTACATTGCTTCCTCTTATCATATGTCGGTTCAAAGGTTGACAGCAGAGGGGTTCTCATGCTAGATGGATCTAACTGACTCCCTCATTATTATATACAGTCGCAATCTGGCAAATAAACCACCACAAGATTTGAGTGAAACACATCTGCAACCCAACTATTCCTCTATCAAGGAAGGGGAACTTGTGGCTCTGCAGATGTTTTTGGACTACAAATCCCATCAGCCTCAGCCAATGGTCAGGGATGAAAGAGTTGCAGTCTAGTAACATCTGAGGCCCAGAGGTTCCCCTGCCTGGGATTACCAAGCCTAAACACATGGCGCTCTAGCAGTAGTCTGTTCTTTCCCATGTACCCCAACTTCATCACCTTCCTCTTCCTCTTGAGGAAAGGACCCTCATTCTTTGTAAACTTCCATGTTAATATAAACAACAACACCACACATAATTGGGTACCACTGCTTTCAAAAAAGCTTCAAATAGAATCACAGAATTGTAGAGTTGAAAGGGACCAAGAGGGTCATCCTAGTTCTGCAATGCAGGAATCTTTTGCCCAACGTGGGGCCCGAACCCACAACCCTGAGATTGAGAGTCTCGTGCTCTACTGACTGAGCTACCCAGTGAGAAATGTAAGCTGAATGAATACTAGGTGAAATGGGCCAATGGCCTCAGTATAGAACGGCTTCACGTGGTCATAAAGTATCAGACTTCCAGTGCAATCCTAGGCATCTTTACTCAGAGGTAAGTCCCATTATGTTCAGTGGGGCTTCAACCCCTTTGTTTTCTTCTAGGTCCAGTGGTAAGGACTGCCTGAACCCTGTTCACTGAGATCATTCAGAGGAGCATTGTTAGTTGTCCCTTGCGCCATGGTGCCTGACTAGCGTCTACTAGATGTTGAGCATTTAGTGTCGCTGGTCCCAGGCTGTGGAGCACGCTTCCAGCAGAGATTCGGCAGGTATCTTTGACTCTCAGGAATCTCTTGGAAGACTTGCTGACTTTTTAACACCGCTGCTTAAAATACTTCAGACCAACCAGTTATTTTAATGATTGCTTTGTACTTTCTTAAACAATGTTTTATGTTTCACTGCTGTATACCACCCCTGATATTGCAGTATATAAATGGTGGTATGGATGCAGGTGGCTCTGTGGGTTAAACCACAGGGCCTAGGACTTGCCGATCAGAAGGTTGGCGGTTCAAATCCCCACTACGGGGTGAGCTCCCGTTGCTCGGTCCCTGCTCCTGCCAACCTAGCAGTTCGAAAGCACGTCAAAGTGCAAGTAGATAAATATGTACCGCTCCTGCGGGAAGGTAAACGGCATTTCCATGCACTGCTCTGGTTCACCAGAAGCGGCTTAGTCATGCTGGCCACATGACCTGGAAGCTGTACGTCGGCTCCCTTGGCCAATTAAGCGAGATGAGTGCTGCAACCCCAGAGTCGGTCATGACTGGTCCTAATAGTCAGGGGTCCCTTTACCTTTACCTTTACAACTACTTTTACCAATAAATAAAATGTTCCTCTATTAGTCTTTTAAAATCGAATATAAAGACACACACACACGGTGTAACCACCTAGTACATCCCTAAAGGTGAGGCTCTGTAATGTGCCTTAGAAGATGTACCTACCAGGACGATCAGTTGACAATGATGCTATATAATTATGTGGGTTCTTTTCTTACTTGTGTCAAAAAGCAGCTGATACACCAATGAATATTCTGAATGCCAATTAAAGACACTTCTTTTTTTAACCTTCAACAAATATGGCAGGGCGTGCTTTTCAGTTATTTTAATTTTTAATGTCACTTAACAGAAGCCAATCTGTTGTGCATCTGATGCTGAGGAACCTAAGTGAAGAGGGGAAATGGGAAAGATCAGCTGGGGGGAAAATGTCAATTGCTTAAAAAAAATACTAAACAAAGAGGAAAGACGACTGCAATTCTATGTGCACAGAATAGTACAACACAGAAAATATGCACGTGTCTTCTGGTAGGTGGGAAGTCTTCCAGATAGGTTAGGAAAGGAAAGCTATTGAATCTGATCAATATAGCTTTTGTATCATAGCTTTTTGTATCAGGTCTGTAACATTTAGTTGTGCCCTGGCATTAGGAGTGTTTGTCACAAAAGAACTACCTGCCTCCTTGGAGGGTTGATGAACATGAGGAAATAACAGAACAAACCTTACAGCTGTAATGCTGTATGATTTCTCTGTGTACGAGCAGATTCTGCACAGAGTTTGAGAATTGGTGCCCTATTCATCATTTTTAGCAATTGCATTTATTAGCAAGTCACAAAAAATGATGTACATTATTTTGGAATCCATATACTTGGAAAGGGGAAAAGACGACAACTGCCCTTCTGTTCAGTCCAAATCATCTATATAAATACAGTACTGTGAACCACCCTAGCAACTGTTTCTATAGACAATGAGCTTTCAGATTTGAAGACCACGGCAAGGTATTAGGGCATCTTACCAACTTAATGTATCTGAGATGGCAGGGATGATATTCCCTCTGCAGTGTCAGCTGCAACAGCTTTTGCCTTTAAAACCCTAAATGTTTTTAGGACTGGAGTACCTAAATAATGGACTCCCTATCTCAGGAAGTAAGCAATGTGGTTTCCTGCTGATATTGTTGGATTACAGCTCTCAGCAACCCTGAACAGCGGCCAAACATGGTGGACAGGGCCTCTTCTGCTACGGCACTCAGGAATGTGGAACTCTCTGCTCCAGGCGATTATGCTATCTCTTCCTACTTAGCAAGTGTTCCATTGCTGTCTGGGGAAAAAAGTCACTTTCTGCAATGTAGATTTGTTTCAGCCCTACTGTTTTTAGGTTTCATCAGTTTAAATGTTTTATTGCTGCTTCCTGTATTCTGTTGTAGCGATCCACTTTTGTTTTTGATGGTACTGACTATTGGTATAAATATTTTTATTTGCTGTGGACTCCTCCATTTTAATATAAATAAATGAACTTTAAAAACTGCTCACCTCACACTCAAACCCTGCAATAAACCAAGTTACTCACTTTGATGCAAGAGTTTTGCAGATTTAATAAGTAACTAAATATCTGTGATTAGAATACCAGTTATCACCGGTCTTTGTTTCAGCAAAATAGCTGCAGAGTTCAAAGTCCACAAACCAGTTTACTTACACACACACACACACACACACACACACACACAGACAGACACGATTTCACCCAATGGATAATAGTTTCACCAGGAAATGATCTACATAAAGCATTTTCCGCAAGGCAATTTTGTTAAAACAGACATAAATTCACTTGCCACAAAGTATTATTTATTTTGGTTAAATTTGTTTCTCTTTCTTTGCAACATTCAGACATCACCACAGACAATACTTTGTTGCATCTGAGCTTGTGGTGGGGAAAAAATAAGCCACAATCCTTGGATCAGTGTTACATCCAAACCAGGAGTCATGGTTTGTTCCGCTCTAAACAAACGGCAAACCAATAAGCCAAGAAAACCTTGGCTTATCATTGTGGATTGTTTGGAACAAAACAAATCACAGTCCCTGCTTCAGAAGTAATGTTAATCTGAGGGCCATGGTTTGTTTCTTCCCAATGTGAGCAGAAAGAAGAAAAGCAGGCAAATTGTCTTATGCACATCAAACCATTAGCTATGGTTTACTGCAGGGCCAGCCTTATCATCAGGCAGAATGAGGCAGCTGCTTCAGGCAGCAGATGATGAGGAACTTGGAGCAGAAAGAGTTGCGTGAGTCATATGGAGTGCCCCGTGTTCCCTAAGCTAGCACTCAAATTTGGTGAAGGAAGCTCTCCATCACCTGTGATGATGTCAACTAGAATCTTGCTGGCTTTGGAAGGGGCCATGCATTAGCTTGTGACAGGAGCAAGACGGCAGTAAATCACACCAAGAAAGTTGGAGTTCACGTTTATTAGCAAGGAGAGGATCTAACACAGGAGTGTCAGTGAGCACAGCAGTTCTTCATAGGTTTTCCCTCCATGAAGCAGTTGCTGAAACTGAAGGTCCTCACTTCCACAGCTGCCTAAGTCCCTTCCTCTCCAGGGGTTTTCCCAAGCAATCTGAGACTGTGCCTGTGTGAAGCTAACTTCTCCGTCCTCTTCATGCCTCTCCTGGTTCTGGGAGACCAGCAAGGGATGGAAGCTTGCCACTGCAGAATATACCCATGCCTCTTCAGCAGCCTGACTCATCTCTGCCTCTTGGCCTCCGTCATTCCACTCTCCTGCTTCAGTTTCTGATTCTGGACTTCTCTCTGTGACAGACCCTACTCACTAAACCCTGTTTTCAGCTTCCGACACCTCCTCCCAGTCTTCTTCCTCTGACCACACATCGCCGTCCCACCACCAATCTCCTGGCTCTGAGCCTTCTTCCACAGCTGATTCCTCTCACCATTCCTCTGCATCCAACCAGTCTGTGACATTTTGTGTTTTGGCTCAGGCAGATAAATGTCTTGGTCCAGCCCTGACTAACCTGATGTCTGAAAGTGGCCAAGACTATAGTGGAATCTGTGCTAGAGCTATCGGGTGGATAAAGGCATTTCTGCCAATCTATACATTACAAATACAGGAGGGATCCAGCTATCTTGTAAATATGTGTGTATATTTATTGTCTACCTCAATTTCCTGCCAACCTGATGCTTTGAACTCTAATTCCCCTCAGCCCTAGGCAGCATGACCAATGGTCAGTGATTAAAGGGAGCCGTGGTCAAACAACGTACGGAGGGCATCAAGTGTTTTAGGGTTCCAGCTACATTGAAAGAGCTTCCAGTTTCATAGCAGCCTTATCTGGTTGGGTAGATAAACATCAATAATAATGCATTGCCTAATTTAACACTCAAACTGTGCAGGTAAGAACTTGTTATGAAAAGGAAGCATGAGCTTATCAAAGGCCAACTCGAGCATTGGCACCAGAGGCCAAAGATTTCATCTGCTCTGGAACAGAGGAAGCAGCAGGTGGACACTATCACAAAACATTAGGAGAAACGACCTCACAGTATGAGCTTTGAACAACGGCTTGGAAGATGGTGAGCTCTCCTTCACTGGAGATGTCTAAGCAGAGACTGCACGGGCATTTTATTTAGTAAATAAAAAAGCCCTAAACGGCCTCGGTCCTGTATACCTGAAGGAGCGTCTCCACCCCCATCGTTCAGCCCGGACACTGAGATCCAGTGCCGAGGGCCTTCTGGCGGTTCCCTCATTGCGAGAAGTGAGGTTACAGGGAACCAAACAGAGGGCCTTCTCAGTAGTGGCGCCCACCCTGTGGAACACCCTCCCTTCAGATGTGAAGGAAATAAGCAGCTATCCTATCTTTAAAAGACATCTGAAGGCAGCCCTCTTCAGGGAAGTTTTTAATATTTAACACTGTACTGTTTTTAACACTTGATTGGGAGCAGCCCAGAGTGGCTGGGGAAACTCAGCCAGATGGGCGGGGTATAAATAATAAATTATTATTATTATTAGGAGTAGTAGCAGTAGTAAAAATTGTTAGCTGCCTTTCAAAATAACTGTGTTTTCCCAGGCGGCTTGCACTCAGTGGCATAGCATGAGGAGGGCTATAGGGGCAGTTGCCCCAGGTGCAAAATAGTTAAGGGTGCAAAATTTCAGTACCCGGTGCTGTCTCAATACAGCCGCACACTTCCATCACTAGGCTCCATTGAAATGGATTCCCCATGTGAACCAGGAAGTGACCTCCCCAGGCAATGGATGATGCAGACACCGTTAGGCAGTTGAATGCGCATGCATACTCCAGTTATTTAACCCCTCCTTCACACAGCCCTGGGCTCTGGCAACCCACGCTACACCACTGCTTGCGATGTCTGATAAAGCCAGCAAAGAACGTAGTCAATGTCACAATAACACAACACACAAGAATAATAAGCAGAAAACAGTACAGTCACAACATTCTTCCAGCAAGTCACCATAGAACAGAAACTAAACCAGTCAGGGATGCCTTGGGCAGGGGGGTGGACTAGATGACTCAGAGGATCCGTTCCAACTCCACGACTCAGTTTTTATGAATTGTTATGTTCTTACAAGGAACTGAAATGTACCATTCTGAAGGTGTCACAATAGCTTAAAAATACCTAATTGGGAATATATAGAGTAGACATAGCCTGCTCATGCGTTTAATAGGCTGCCTAACAAAAAGCTCAACAGGAGCAGTGTCTGTCACAGCAGCAGAAACAGCTGGATCTGTTTGAATTTGTTCCTGCAACACAGTCGTTAAAAATACGGTATTATTCTGTAGGGTCTCTCTTTCTCTGACTTCATGGATAGGAAAAGGTTTTCACAGGGAAGCTGTCATATGCCAGGTGGGAAGATTCATCCCCGTCTAGCCCAATGCTGTCTGCCCTGATTGGCGGTGGCTCTCCAGGGAGTCAGGCAGATAGTCTTACCCATCACCTGCCACCGTAGCCTTTTTAATTGCAGGTGCCAGGGATTGAACCCGAGTCCATCTGCACATGAGGCAGGAGCTCTGGTCTCCTGCTCAGCAGGCAGCAGTGGAGAGAAGCAGAGGGGGACTCCATCCCAGCTTTCTATGGAAGCACTGGGTTCTTCTTCACAAAATACCTATAATACCCTGGCTCTTAGATGTGCCACACTTAAGGCTAGCTCACACACGGACACGCATCCCTTGGTTTCTGGGAGCTGGTTGCACAAACCAACTTTGCAAAAAATAAAATAAAATCACTGTGTTTAAAATGCTATGAGAGTCCTCCATGGAAGAGAATTATCTCATTGACAGCCCATTCATGTTTGGAGATCATTAAAGTTACAGTCATCGAGTGATAAACCTGCACACAATCCTATGCGTGCCTAGTAAGAAAAGAGAAATGTCTGCATTTTCCAGAGAACAGACCTTATTTGCATGTTCTGGATCAATAAGCACTGATCTTTCAGAGTTCATGCTTCTCCACACATTGCAATGCAGTTTGTGGCTCAACCAAAAATGCATATTGAAATGTACTGTTTTAGGGCAAAAGGCATGCAAAAATGTGGTTTGTGTGTGCGCATGCATTTAGATAAGATTGCAGATTGATGCGGTAAGGACTGATTGAATGAGCACAACCAAAATAGACACGGGCTGAAAACAGACTTGGGTCATCCATTGTAACTCAAAAGCATGTCCTGTTGAGTTCAATGGCGCTTACTCTCCTGTAAGTACACACAGGATGAGTGATGCCATGTGTTTGTGGGAGGTTTATTGCATATATTTTTGAGAGAGACCAACTGGCTGGTTGGGACTTCCATTGTGAAGAAAAAAAGGGAAAGGTCCCATCCTTTGCTTTGCCTTTCGTCTTGGGGACAGAAGTTCCAAAATGACAACCGGTGGGGTAGGGAGCAATCATAATTATAGCATGTCCCCAGATTTCCCACTGGCTCCTTGATGGATTCAAAGAGAAGGTTCAGAACCAGAAGCAATTTAATCATGGTCTTATAAGTACGTGCACAGGGAGCAAAAGCCCTATAGGGGAGGACTGTCCCTATCTAGCAGACAAAGGCATAACAAGATCAAATAGGAGGAAATTGCGGCAGTGATGTTCCAAGTGGGTATATTTTTAAACAGGGCTAATTAGACAACGGTTCAAAAACATAGGGGAATGGGGTGGTGCCTCCCTTTGCTAGGAATCTTTTAAAACTCAGGAGCTGCAGACCAATGGCAGCTCACCCTTGTTACTACCTTATGAATTTTTGTGTTTTTGTATTGTAAGCTGCCCTGTGGCCCTTGGATGAAGGCCGGTTTAGAAATTTAATAATAATGGTAATGACAATAACCTCACCTCTGCAGGTTGGGAGGTCTCTTGCCAGCTCAGTGTTTCAAAAAAAAATCAAGGGACACTGCAGAGAAAGCACAAACCGTTCCAGGAAGCTGCAGTGTTCCAAAATGTGTGGACGTTTGGCTGTTATTGAGAAAGCAGGGAGGAAAATAATAATAATAATAAAGAAACAATCTTAAAATGAAATTATTCAGATTCTTCTGGGGGAAGACAGATCTGTGTTTGTTTCATTAGTATTCCAAATATTTAAGAGTACGCCTGAAACATCTACTGTGTCAACTGGTCTTCAAGTCAAAGCTGGACGTCTGCCTAGGAAGCTCATGATTCGTCCAAGTTCTAGTTGCCAATTAATTACAATTACTAAGCTATTATTATAATTTCTAGAGTATCATCGACGGGCACGATGCTTTACAAAGTACAAGAGGACAGGTCCCTGCCTCAAGAAACTTACAAGCTATATAATTCACTGCATGGGGGTGGGGAAGAAGAGGAGGGAGGTGAATTCAGCGGTAAACAGGGAAAGAATCTGCATTATTTCGGGTACACTTGATTAGGGTTAGACTGCAATCAGATACCCACTTCTCTATGAGTAAAACCCACTGGGCTCAACGGGACTTTATTTCTGAGTAAACAACCCCTGGATGGTTAAGTCCAGTCAAAGGCGACTATGGGGTTGCGACACTCATCTCACTTTCAGGCCGAGGGAACCGGTGTTTGTCCGCAGACAGCTTTTTGGGTCATATGGCCAGCAGGACTAACCCGCTTCTGATGCAGTGGGACACCGTGACAGAAACCAGAGCGCACGGAAAGGCCGTTTAGCTCCCTGCCGCAGCGGTACCTATTTATCTACTTGCACTGGCGTGCTTTTGAACTGCTAGGTTGGCAGGAGCAGGGACCGAGCAACGGGAGCTCACCCCGTCGCAGGGATTTGAACCGCCGACCTTCTGATCAGCAAGCCCAAGATGCTCAGTGGTTTAGACCACAGCGCCACCCGTGTCCCCTAAAAAACAACAACCAAATACTGCAGTCGCTATACCATCAAACACAATGGCATATAAATAAAGCAAATGGCAACAAATTCATCAAAACGATTCATGCAATTCAATAAAATCATAGTAATTCAAAAGATCCGAAAATACCACAAATCATTCATCAAAATGAGTAATGCAATGCAACAGTGTCGTGGCAACTTTCCCTTTCATCTGCCTTGTGTTACTATTGATACTTGTCTACATTTCTGTCCAAACACAGCTAAGGCTCACCATTTCTTTCCCAATCCTCTTGTGCTTATTTGCTCTTTAGCCATCAGCCACCAGTCGCTGCTCTGGTAGCAGATTACCACCAGCCAATTAATGCAACCACAAAACCAGCCTTCCTTCACAACGTAGACTCAGCAAATCTGGGCAAGACTCAGCACCCAGTAAAGTGGCTGCACTTCCTCTGGGCAGCCATCTGGCAATTCAGTCTCACTTAGAGAGAGCCGCTGAGAGCAAGCTGCATTGCAAGTAGGCGAAGCGCGTGGCCAGGGGCTCCAGATGGACCCACTGCATGCCAAAATCTGCAAGGATCTGCTCAGCTCAGGTGCCAATTCAGTCCTGGAGAATTAGTCCTTGTCAGAGGGCCTTCGGGGGCAGCATGTCTCAGTCCCAACATGCAACAATGTTCCAGGACAGCACTGGGGAATCTGTGGCCTTCCAAATGTTGTTGGGTGACAACTCCCATCTTCCCTGTACCTATTCTAGAACAATAGGAACGTGTCTGTAGAAGAAGAGTTTGGATTTGATATCCCACTTTATCACTACCTGAAGGAGTCTCAAAGCGGCTAACATTCTCCTTTCCCTTCCTCCCCCACAACAAACACTCTGTGAGGTGAGTGAGGCTGAGAGACTTCAGAGAAGTGTGACTAGCCCAAGGTCACCCAGCAGCTGCATGTGGAGGAGCGGGGAAGCGAACCCTGTTCACCAGATTACGAGTCCACCGCTCTTAACCACTACACCACACCGGCTCCCTGCACCCCGCACAACCCCCTCAATTTGGCATGGACCTATCATCACCATATGGGACAATTGAGAACATCTGTATATATCACTAACAATCCATCTCTATACCAGGGTTTCCCAAACTTGGGTCTCCAGCTGTTTTTGGACTACAACTCCCACAATCCCTGACCACTGCTAGCTAGGGATGATGGGAGTTGTATTCTAACAACAGCTGGAGGCCCAAATTTGGGAAAGCCTATGCAAGCTGGATTGTATCAGTTCAGGTCTGGTGCGTTTATGCAAGGATGGGGAGGGAAATTGTTCCAGTTCAAGTTTAAAGGCAAATATACCAAGTTTGCACCTTCTGAAACATCATACCAACCGAAACACAGCCATGCGTCAATATTCTCACTTCCTGGAATGTTGCAGTGCGGTTCTATGGCTGAGTAATGGCTGAGTAACGTGTATAGAAATGCACATACTAGGGTAAAATGTGCATTAGAATGCACATATTCGAGAAAAAACGCATTGCATGAGGGGGAACGTGTTTGGAGACATTCGCTGGTGAATTTTCACACGACCTTTAATGTGCAAATTGATTGGAAATGTGGGGAATGACCTAGGATTGCAAAAAAAGGCAAAACACAGAGCGAAACCAAAACTTCCAAATCCACCCATTCCTGGTATTATTTCACATGCTCAAATGCTCCCTGAAATGGATGAAGAAGGATCTGTACACATGCAAAAGAAGAGATCAAAAGAAAGGCTTTCGTTGAACGCAAATCACTTTGTTGTAATTGGAGAAGTGACTCAAATTCCATTGACTAGAACCCTTCTCCCTAACACCCAGTTTCCCTGTCAAATTGAGGGTTAAGGTGAGACTGAGTTACCGGTCCGAAGTCACCTAGCGGGTTTTAGGCCCAGTAGGGGTTTGAACCCTGCTCTCTCCTCCCAACACCCTTCAGCATTCTTACAGAATTAGGTGACTACCAGGCCATTGCCTTTGCCTTCTACAAAATATGGAAAAGTGAAGGGCACAGGGGAAGGAGGGAGCTTTCTCTTTTCTTTCTAATTCTAGTTATTTTGCTTCTCTGCAGAGAGAGGGTCCAAGATAGTCTTGCCTGCCTTGCTTTCCTACGTCGTGAGTATTGCTGCAATTTCAGGTTGCCTAAAGCTATAAAAGTAAGTTAAGGGGAAAGGGGCGCCATCTTCCCTTCAACTTTCCCAGGCCCACCAGCCTCTTTCTGGGACATACCTGGAAGAACATGTATTATAGTTTGCAGTCTGGGGATAGGTACTGCCTGTCCAATTGTGAACCACTCTGAGATCTACAGGTACAGGGTGGTATGCAAATTTAATAAATAATAATAATGCTTGTCAAACGAATCACAGCTGAACAGCAAACTCAAAAAATACGAATTTTTTAATCTTTCAGAAGACTTGTTATCAGCCGGAAGAGAGAAGAAACCACAATATTATATGCTTGTCTAAGGAGTCCTGTTATGCATAAGAAACCAACGGGAACAGTTCTTTGGGGAAGGACCCGGACCAGCCCAAGACATTTTGCTGCCCAAGGCACAGGACAAGATGTCAGCTTTACCTACTCCATGTACAGAAGCAAACCAGACTGGCAGCTGATGTTTGGTTCAATGCTGGAGATGCAATTGTGTTCTCTATGGCACCCAAGGTAAGCAGGATAGCTCTGGGGAGCACAGAGCACATACAGCTGTGTCCCTTACCTGCCCCTCTGTATCTGCCGCCTGAGACAGCTGCCTCACTCTGTCTAATAGCAGGGCTTCCTTGGGATAGAAAAATTGCTCAATGGCAGAGCACCTGCTTCACATAAAGAAGACCCCAGCAGGGGCAGACCTTGGTAATATGGTGCTGGGCTTTGCGAAGAAGCCACGATGCTCTGGCAGGGTTCTGGAGCCCTCCCATCTCCTTCCCAAAGCTGAGCAAGAGCAAACTAGGCTTTGGGAAGGACCCTGTCAGAGCCCTCATGCCTCCTTCCTGAAGCAAGCACTTACTAAGCTTTGGGAAGGTGGCAGGAAGGCACCCTCTCAGCTTGGCGGACTGTAAAAGAGTCCCAGACAGTAGGAGAACCATTGCTTCCGAGAACTGACAACACTGAGCCAGGTGGACAATGTGGCCCATACAGTGGTACCTTGGTTTATGAACAGTCCTGTTTATGAACTATTCAGTTTCCAAACTCCGCAAAACCGGAAGTAGTGTTCCGGTTTGCGTACTTTACCTCGGTCTACAAACAGTAGCCGACCGGTGGAAGGGCACTAGCAGTGGGAGGCCTCATTAGGGAAAGCGTGCCTCGGTTTAAGAACGGATTTGGTTTAAGAACGGACTGCAGGAACGGATTAATTTCGTAAACAGAGGTACCCCTGTACAGTGGTACGTCTGGTTGCGAACGGGATCCGTTCCGGAGGCCCGTTCGCAACATAAAAAGAGCGCAACCCGCAGCAGCACGTCTGCATACGCGCGGGTTGCGATTTGCTGCTTCTGCACATGCACATGAAGACATTTTGCGCTTCTGTGCATGCACGAGCAGCAAAACCCGGAAGTAACCCTTTTCGGTACTTCCGGGTTGCCGCGGGACATAACCTGAAAGAACGTAACATGAAGCGGACGTAACATGAGGTATGACTGTATTGTATATCTTCCTGTGCTCCCCTTTCTTTCAGCAAAAGCACCAAAAGCATCTGTCTGTTCACCTGGCAACCCTGTTGGGATAGTGAACACGATAAGGCAGCCACCTCACACAGGCTAGTCATATACCCTCGCACCCTGCTTAGGCCTTCTCCCTGCGACCCAGCCAGGGGGAGTCAACATGGTGTCCATCCAGCTGTCTCTGGACTACAGCTCCCATCAGCCCCATCCAGCTTGGCCAATGCTGAGGGGACTGACGGTCATGGCTAAGCATTGCAGAGCTATCTGAAAATCAATGAATGAAAAATGGAGGGGGCAGGGGAAGAGTACCAGTATACACGCAGGCTGGCAGGGGAAACAGAAAATGCGGGGGATGCAATTTTTTGGCACAAATATAGATACCCCACTCTCCATCCCCCAACAACAATCAGTGGCAGCAGGAGCCACCCAAACCGTACGTGTGAATTAACGAAAGATGCCACAAGGCTTGTGTTCTGTTGTTGTCTTGTTTTCCCCATCACCTGTACTGAGGAAGTATTTCGGTGCTGTGACAGTGGTGTTGCTATGGCAATGACTCTTCTATCTACTGGATTGAGTCGGGAGGGGGCACCCTGCACAATCCGAACACACTGCAGCAGTGTGATAGAGGGCAGGATCCGGAGGGAAGTTCTGCTTCACACATTCCTCTGCAGCTCCCATTCATCTCAACAAACTGCATGCCAAAGAGAAGCTTCTGGACTCTGTCCAGATATTGTTAACCATTTGTCGACTAAAAGCCTCTGAAGTGGGCATATTGTGAACCCATTTTTTTATTATTCTAAAAAATTAATACATCTGTTTGTTGGCAGTTCTCCTCCCTACCTTTTCTTTTAAAAGCCCTCTGAAGGCAGTATTGAAAAACACCTCTGTCAAATGAAATATAATTAAGTCAATAAACCAAGAGTTAAAATGCCCTTCTTGGGACATGTGTCTATTACCTAGTCTGTTGTTCAGCTTCTGTTACAGACAACTCACCACTTAGAAACAGGAAGAAGAAACTCAATGTGTTTGTTTGAAGGTAAAGAAGCAAAACTTTGCACCTTCCCTTAACCCTCACCTCCATTCATTCTGAGCAACGACAAATGAGGGTGTCCCTTTTCGTCCGGTCTCCTAAATCAAAATGGCTATGGTGGTGCAATTGCTACGGTTTGCTCTAGAAAGTGGTGGTTTTTACTGCCAATTTTACAAAGGGTGTATATGGAAGATGATTGCTGTTCTTGAGACTAAATGTATTCCCAAGGTAAAGCTGCATTCACACGACGGAAGGCAAGGCTATCAGCTACTCCGGTATGAGTTAGAATCTCTCCCCTGTTTTGTGCTTACAGACTCTCACACATACACTTCTAAACAGGCAAAGCAGAACGGTGGTGTATGTGCTCTGGAGAACACCTGGGTTGGTGCAGGCCTCAATTTACCTTGACTTCCGGCAAGATCAGAATCGTAGCTAAAAAGGATTGAGATCTTTAAGTCGCCTGGAAGTATCATGTGTGCAAAAGTAGCCTAGGAAGCAGCTGGCCTCTAGAAAGCACCAGGGCCTCTCGCCCTGACCTTGCGTCTGGGAAAAGTTCCCTCAAGTGCTTTATTTTCATAATAAATTATCCAGCCATCAAAGCAGCTCGTAAACAGTTAGTACACATGTCACGCATCTGGGCTTCAATCCAGTCCCCTTCGTTTGTTCCCTCTTCCCCAAGGTAATTCTCATTGGATGTCTCTTCCAATTCCTTTCTAGGGGAGAATAGCAATCCTAAAGGCATCAAAGCTTTTATGGGATGTAACTAATAATACCATCATAATCTGAGTTGGCCATTGACCTGATTTAATTTTTGGTGCATGCAAACTGAAGATCACTTGAAGGAGAGGACTGACCCCCTTTTAAAATAAACATATTTGCCCATCACCACTATACCAAAAACACACGTGCAACTTTTTTTTTCTTTGTCTTTCCCTACAACGGCCGGTAAAACTACATACAGTATCTGCAAAGAAGATATTAGGGTTGAATGTGCCTGAAATGAATGCAACCACGGCCAGGGCAACTGAACTTATCTGCAAAGTTCACCTATTATTAGTAAGTGGTTTCTTCCTATCAAAGCAGGACTTCTATAATATTACTATTTACATATTTAGAAGGGGAGAGAAACGATGAGAACAAGACTGGCGAGGAAGGGGTTTGGATGCCATTTCTTCCATTAGGCGCAGCGCGATCCTAAGCCGATGCCAATTCCGCCGTGCTTATGGCGGTGGCCATGCGCTTTTCGGCACGTTTCCTTGGAAGAATGAATTACTCCCCAGTTACTCGCGTGCCTAGGAGTAATCCAGTCAACGTACATTTGAGAAGCGGCAGAATTTTTATCAGGATCCTCACCGGCCGCCGCCTGCAACCGGCATTGCCCCAACGCAAGCGCACCTCCCCGAGCCTCCGCTTACCTTCCGCAGCCAGGGGGAAGCAGCAGCGGCCGCCGCCGCAGCACCGGCAGCCAGGAGAGATGACCTTGCAGAGAAATTCCTCATCGGAGCAGCAACCGAGCAGCTTTCCCCGCTCGCAGCCTGGCGCGTAAAAACGCAGACGGAAAGAACCCTCCAGGTCGGGATGCAGGCGCCCAAGCTGCCAGGATGGACCTCAACGAGGGAGAAACCCGGAAAGCCTCGTCTACGAAGGCTCGGATTTTAAGGGAAAACCCACCGTGGGGAGAAGGAGCCACAAGTCGAAAGCGGAGGCGAAGCCGGGAACGCCGCGGCTGCTTGGGTGGCTCCGGCTCCGGCTCCTCCCGGCGCGCATTTGGCGCTGTTGCAGAGGGCGGCGCAGGTGCCTCCTGGGGGGGCGTTTCTAGCCTTGGCCGGGCGGACGGGGAGGCGGCTGCTTCCGCTGCCGGCGGCTCCCGCAGCGGCTGTGCCCGCGATCGCCTTCGGAGCAGCCGCTCCTCCAAGGTGGCCCGCGATGTGGCAAGGCGAGAGGGAGCCGCGCGTCACAGGCGCGCGTTGCTGGCTGCGCCGGCAAGGAATCGGGGCATTCAGAGCAGCCCCGGGAGGCGGAGCAGGAAGGCCTCTCGCCCCGGTTGCCTCTCCGCCCGACGCATTTCTCAAAGAGCTTCCTGCTGCAGGAGAGAGGAGGACACAGCAGCTGAAGTTTCCGCCCGTCTGGGGCCAGGTTTTCGTTCCTCCCCGCCAAGTGCCGTCCAGTCTCGCCCTTCTCTTCGTTCCCATTATTTGGGGGGCGGCTCAGTTGTAACCTCTCTTGGACGCCAGAGATTGGCAGCAATGGAAACGAGGAGAGTGCTCCTACCCATGTGCAGAGTGTTATCCACCCCACCACACTCACACCTTGCTACATACCCAGAGCCAGCGCCCCCAGTTCAGAGTACAGAGGTACCTCGGGTTACATACGCTTCAGGTTACAGACGCTTCAGGTTACAGACTCTGCTAACCCAGAAATATTACCTTGGGTTAATAATTTTGCTTCAGGATGAGAACAGAAATCGTGCAGGTACCAGTGTAGATGGCTCAGTGCAGACAGCTTCCAGCAGACAGGAAACCTGGTGTTAATGGCCTGTTCGTTTTTGGTATTAAATATAGCAGAAGGCTGAAGCCTCTCTGTTCTATCAATCAGGGGTGCCAGATTGAATAAAATTTTGGGGGGTAAACCCCGCCCTGCACAATCAAATCACCTGGTGCAGTGCACCCACAGCATTTGAATGGCAATGCCAACTTGGGTTGGGGGGCAGTCCCCTCAAATATTTTATTGAAGGGGTGTGTGTGAAGGGACCATGGCAAGCATTGTACTGATGAAATGCTGGTGTGTCTTGTGGTGGGGAAGTAGACCAGCTTTCTGTGAAGACAAAGGTAAAATCATAAATGATAGACGCTTAACACAAATTATATGACACTATCAATATACATGGTACTTCACTTGCACAGATAAACGCTTGTACAGTGGTACCACTGTAATAACTCACTATTGATAATAATGAATAAGAAGCAAAAGGGCATGTGGAAGAAAGACCTAAAAACACTAGCAATGACTGTTTGGATTTGCTTGTGCAATTTCTGTTCCTGACCTTGGGCGAATATGTGAATTGCGGCAATTTCCACTCCTGTTTCCATTTCTGACAAACCTGCAACATCCCTACACCTCTTGCACCTCTGGTGTTGTGCCATTGCAAGAAGGTCACCCTTCAGCCACCTGTGAGGTCAAGGGAATATTCCTCTCCGTAAAAACGACATAATGCCTCTTTGCAAGTACAGTGGTACCTCGGGTTAAAAACTTAATTCGTTCTGGAGGTCCGTTTTTAACCTTCTATGGCCTCCACCTGTTTGCTTCTGGAACTAAGCTTCATCTGTGGGAAAGCTTTTAAAAAGTGGTAGCCACCCATCACAACCTACAATCTCAAGTGGTACAGTCTGCTCTGCCACCTCATTCCATTGCACGTGCAGAACACGCCCAAGCACTGCATCTATTCACCAAGCTTGAGATTCCTATGGTGAGAGAACACTAAGCAAGGCCTTCCAAGAAGAAGAAGAAGAAGAAGAAGAAGACATTTAGGAGGGCAGGGAACACATTTTAGCAGGCTTTCCCTTCAGCCTTCACCTGGATGTTACAGGGATCAAAAGGGCAACAGCAGAACTTTGAATTGAGCCCACAAAGTCACCAGTAACTTAGCGTAGCTCCTTCACAATTGGTCTCATTTTCCCAGCTGGTACCAGTCACCAAATTCTGGGCCAGTGGCAATTTCCAAGCAGGCCTGTGCATGTGGTGTCATCATTGTGTGATAGCATCTTGCGGAGCACAGGTCAACAAGACGGGTCTTTGCACCAGGGAGGTTGCAATCTAAAATTTGACACAGAGGAAACAGCAGAGGGAGGGGAGGGGAGGCAGGGATAAGCAGGGAAGGAATATGCAATTGCTCAGGATTAATTTAAGGGCATTAGGCTTAATTATAGGTTGAGTTGCAGGAGGGCGTGGGAAATCGAGGGTTGAGCCAAAGTCTTCACGGACGAGGTGGATTTTGAGGAGGTATTTGATGGAAGAATGAGAGGTGGCGTTACACAGGGGTTCTGGGAGGCAGGACGGAACAAAGGGAAAGTGGCTTGAGGGTGCGGGAGAACTTTGGCTGGTGGAGGCTGGTAGTGAACAGCAAAGGTCTCTTCAAAGGCAGCTTCCATGCACTGCCGTAATCTAATCTAGAGGTTACCAAGGGGTGTGTTAGTTCAGCTGCAGCTGGTGAGTTTATGTTCGCAATCTTAACAAATCACATCCAATCTGAGTCGCTTCCCTAATTTGGTTCAGGGTGTGGTGAACTTGCAGGATTTATAATAAACTTTGGGTGGCTGGATAGAAAAATCTGCAGTGTGTGAAATACTTGTTGTATTCCAGCTTCTTGTACATGACCTTGAGTTGCATCTATGTATGCTTCAGAGTTTCTTCATCTCACCCCACCCCACTAACAAGCTCTTTGGCTGTCTCCAAATTATGAAAATGGAAAACCTATTACACAGCCTGCCATCAGAAGTCTATTTATATCTCAGCAGCATCTATAAACACCAGCTTCAGTTTATGTAGTAGAATCTATTCTAGGATTTGGCTAACAGAGATGAATTTGACAAAGAGATATCCAAGGCAATAATTATCCTAGGTTTATTCAGAAACTTGCTAAAAACCAAAAATGGTTTTCTCTGCAAGGCCTTTCTGCGCACAAAAGAAGAAGTTTCTCTTATTCGTGCATACTTGCACTCTAAACCAAAACTCAAAAGTGCCACTAATGTGCAAACTAGATGAGGTATGAGGGTCTGCTTAATCCTTTCCCCACTCACCATTTCCCCTCTAAAAATCACCCAGCAGCTGCCTTTATAGCAGAGATACAGACATGCATATGTTTCCTCCTGTAGGTGGAAAACCAACAAGGAGAGGCAATTTTGAGCAAAAGCAAGTCAACAACAACGGGTGGAGGGGAAAGGGTTAAGCCTTCCAGAGAGCCTTCTAGTTTTGTAAACAAATATGTTAGACGAAGGATGCAAATGACTTCATGCCACATCTAGTTTGGCCCTGGATTCAGCAGGGCTTAGGGTGTAGATATATATTCCATCTGTTAACACAAGTTTCCAGCCACTGGGTTTGATGAGGGCCACAAATGCAGGGCAATGGGCGTGAGATATATTTTCAGAGGAGAAGCAGCAGATGGGATGGAGTCTACAGCTCTTCCCATGACTCTCCCCATTCCCCTGCAACCTCTCCTGCCTAGCTATTTTGCCCACATCCCCTTGACTCCCAGTTCCAGAAATAAGTCAGGCTGCAGTGAAACAGCTGGGAAGATGGGTTGGCTGGGGGGCAGACAGGTAGAGAGAAGGGTTAAGCAGCCCCACTCACTTGGCCATTTCTATCCTGGAAATTGTCACACTCCTGTGCACACATGGGTTTGGGAACCCCTCTTTGGCAATACAGTGGTACCTCAGGTTACAGATGCTTCAGGTTACAGACTCCGCTAACCCTGAAATAGTATGGGTTAAGAACTTTGCTTCAGGATGAGAACAGAAATTGCACAGCGGCAACAGGAGGCCCCATTAGCTAAAGTGGTACCTCAGGTTA
Source organism: Podarcis siculus (assembly GCA_034642415.1). NCBI lineage: Eukaryota > Metazoa > Chordata > Lepidosauria > Squamata > Lacertidae > Podarcis > Podarcis siculus. The sequence continues at coordinate 43,895,954 of JAXCMG010000014.1, read as the reverse complement.
AGAACAGTTTCCAGTTAAGAATGGACCTCCGGAATGAATTAAGTTCTTAACCCGAAGTACCACTGTATAATGTATAGCTTTGCCCAGAGCCATAGCTAAGGGGGGGCTAACTGGGGTTTTTTTTGCCTCAGGTGTAACCTCCAGAGGGGTGCCATTGAGGCTCCCAGCCTGTGTGTGTGTGTGTGTGTACACAAATGCGTGAGTGGGTGGGTGCCAAACTGGGTTAAATAAAGTCTAGCTTCACCCCTGGCTTTGGCTGTTAAATGTGCATGGAATTTCAGACAATCCTGAGCAGGTTTAGTGGGACTTGTTTTAGAATTGCAACTGTGCAGCTTGACTTGTTAATTTCAATGAATTCAATGGCAATTTGTCCCTAGTAAGTGTGTTTAAAATTGCAGGCTGGTGTAGCCTGGTCTGGTAAAATCTAGTTTTTCTCCACCTGGAGCCAGCATAAAGTTTATTCATTGTGGCACATTTCTGACTTGCTTTGCAGTTAAGAGAAGGCTCAGGTCTTGCTACGGTCAGAACTTGTATTCAGCTACCTTAGGCTTAGGGTTGTATGGCTCCGTTTCAGGAGTTGTTATCCACCGGTGCAAAGTGGGGAAGGGTTTATAGCTCCACGGTCGAACATATTTGCATGCAGAAGGGTCAGTCCCAGGCATCTGCAGGCAAGGCTGAAAAACATTCCCACCCGAAAACCATGCAAACATATTGCTTTCCTTTGGACCATATCAGTGAGGTCAAGGGGGGATGTCTTTGTCGACATACAGAGGGCCAGGAGGCCAGCTGGCTAGCCCCAGCTGGGCTGTCTCCTTCCAGCCGTCCCACTGCAAAAACCATTGGCCTCTGCTCCGACGTAAATCAGCGACCCGGGCTTCAAAGCCAGGGCACACTATCAGCAGATGGAACTGCGCACACAGAATAGGCGTGAGGCTTGTGAAAGCATACTACAACTACAGATTTATTAAGCATAAATCAGAACAAAGAAACATGTCGTCTCTCTCTCTTCATCTTTTTGGAGAGAACTGGAAAAAGCAAAAGCTATACACACAACGGAACTTCCCAGCAAGCTGTGCTGGAATGTAAACAGACATGTGACACGCAACAGTTCCACACGTCTGCTCCTTAAGGTGGAATAGAAATCTCAACTGTCTTCTCATCTGGGCAGCCCAGGACCTCGATACACGCTGCCCAGGCTTGCACTCCGGGGTGGTCACCTCAGTGTTGCTAGCACAGCTGTTTGACTTCACCCCCGGAGGCGCACTCCATTGTCTCTCAAGACAGACAGACGCCAACAACATTTATAGGGTGATTGTAAGCAGCTACCTATTTACAATAGGGTATTTTACTTACTTACATTTATATCACACCTTTCTTCCCAGTGAGCTTTCCAAAACAATATGAGAATGGAAACACAGACGTCCTTTAAAGTTTGCAATGCCCTGAGTTTTGCAATGCACTACTCCAGTCAAGTAATGCCTATAAAAAATGCATATACTGAGGTTAAGTTTGACTGAGTGGAGAGGTTCTGTGGTGGCAGACTGAAAGACGGAGCTTCGGGGGTATGGTGCTCCCTTTTAATGTTTGTAGTGCCATTTATGTAAAATACACACACGATTAAAACAGAATATTGTTATTGCTTGATGTTTACAAATTATATGCTAGTTGCCTCTGCACGAGTCCTTTGTTAGGACTCCCCTGCCGCCACCACAGGAACGTCCTAAATAAAGAACTTTAAATACATATAAAAGAATAGTGAATTTTTTGAAGAGTTACAGGAATAGGGAGACCGACCTTCCACTCTTAAGATAAATATAGCTAACTTGTGAAAGCATGTTGATAAGTCTTGCCGTATTTGGTATTTGCGGGGCATGGACAGATTAACTTTGCAATTCCAACAATCACACTAAGCTGCAAGAAGTCAGGGCAAGAGGTGGCTTTGCCAGAAATGAGATCTGGGACTTGGCCGCTGACAGGGTGGTGGAGGAAATAACTGGATTCTGCCAACCGTATCAGGTCAATTGGGCTGCTGCTTGATAGGCCTCAAGAGAGCAATTGGCGATCGACGACTGAGAAGCACAGCTGTATGGGAAGACACGCAAGGCAGAATACCATGGGACCATTTTGGCTTGCTGGGTCGGATCACAAATGAATTTTCTCTGGAAGGATTTCTATTCTGGCATGGTCTCCATTTCTCCAAGTGTTGAGAAGCTCCACTGTCACTGCTCCTCTGATTTGATTTCCTGTGGATGAGAGAGTATTGGAAATTGCAAGCCTGTCTTAACGTAAGCGGAAAATTCACCTCACACGAAAACAGAAATGTTATCAGAAATGACTGGGGGCTCTGCAAAAGCACATTGATTTCTCAAAGCCTCATAACAGGATGACTTTTGAAATCTTCACATCCCCTTGGTCCAGGCATAGGCAAACTCGGCCCTCCAGATGTTTTGGGGCTACAACTCCCATCATCCCTAGCTAACAGGACCAGTGGTCAGGGATGATGAGAGTTGTAGCCCCAAAACATCTGGAGGGGCGAGTTTGCCTATGCCTGCCTTGGTCTCTCATTTTGAATATTTTCATTTCCCTTTCTCTCTTGAGCTTCTGCTTGTAGAAATTCAGTCATCTTCCCTGGTGCCCCTTCTTCCTGGTACTCTCTCCCAGAATGGGATTTCACTTCTCCCTTTCTTCAGCTCAAAATCTACCTTTCCCATGAACCCATTGCCAGCTGAGGCCTCCCAGCTTGTGACTTGGCTGACTGCAGCAGAAGACACACAGGTTCCCTCCAACCTCCTGCCAAAGAAAATATTTTCATACATTGACCTGGTTGGCATGTAATGCTAAGCCACGGTTACAAAGAATGAAATGAAGCACTAACAGCTTCATACAATTCAGGGTGCATATTTATTCCCCTCCCAATGTTTCCTTACCCAATACTTTCAACATTTTATGTGATCTTTCATATGGCCTAGAAGCCACTTCTGGAAAATCTAGTTGAATTTAGTGCTCATTTCCAGTTTCATTGCTTCCAGGGGGGGAAAAATGGCACACCACTAACCTGGAAAGTTGAGGGATGAAATTTGGGGTGCGAACCCTGCATGCAGTTCTTTCTCACTGCTTTCATACATGAACCATGGGGAAACAGAAGCACAACTGCCCCAGGAAAACCGGGACATCCCATTCCCCCCGCCCCCGCGAGAGTATGGCAATCATTGCTGTATGTATTGAATATGGGCCTATGGCCGTAATAAACTATCTATCTATCAGGCTGAAATATCCACCCCCAAAAAGTGGGGGTTTGGCATCTGTGATCTTGCACGGTGCCCCCAAAAGTGCGTTTTTGGGTACCATACCTGACAATGTGCTTTTTCTGGGTCCATGGTGTCATGTGACTGGCACAGGATTTTGGACCTGGAAGATGATGTCTGTTGGAGGGTATAAAGGGGCAGAAGGTTGGCAATATGTCCAATGATGCCTGTTTTGGCACACCACACTCACTGGTGTGAATGTAACTTAGCGTGACATGGTGGTATATCGATAAAAAAAGCCACCGTTCCATAATGCCGCAGGTGATTTGCTGTAAAAGGAACATTAGAAACTGGGAGGGCATGAGGAGTATAACCAGGAGAACCTAAGACAATGATCCCAATGTCTGAATGAACCATCAGCTGCTGTTTAAAGCACAGAGGGAAATATTTCAGCCTGGTATCTTAAGTCATAACAATGATGACCCAAAGAGAACTTGTCTCGGGAAGAGATTTCACAGCCAGGATGCCAGCACAAAACAAACATTATTTCCTGGTTGCCACCTGCCTCACCCGCAAAGGACGGCCATAGGCAGCTGTCGTTACACAAAACCCCACTGTAAAAAACGGATGCAGACATTCCCAAAGAACAGGCAATTAGAATGATAGGTTATCATTTTATTAATAGCCTGCAACACGCCACCCCTGAGCAAAGTGAAAAAGCAGGCAAACAAATGAGCCACCTCCCCCCCGGCCTTTGGGTTCAGCGGATGACAGAGTCCACTCAGATTACACAGCTCCTTCGCAAGATGTGGTTAATTGTACAATTAGAGACCCAGCTGCATTGGGGATAAAAAAAGCAAGAAAAGTGATGCGGAGCCTGTGTGCATTTCCTACTCCCTCTGATCACGCACTCTCTCCATGCGACCTGAATACAGCAAATATTCCACATGCTGTTCCAGTGCCTCTTGCTTTCCACCTTGCCTAATTGAGTGCTTCAGGTATCTCACAAATGGATCTGGATTCTGGCTAAACAACGGCACCTTTGTGTCACCGGGCTTGAATCGAAGAGGAAACGAAAAGCATTTGTTCCAGGTAGTTGGAAACCCTCCCTCCCTTTGGATTGAAAAACATTAAGGTACATAATGGATGCTATGCTAATGCAAAGTATGCAAATATTTTGGGTGTCATTTCAGTCTTCTGCAATGAAACAGCGCTGGAAAGGTTCTGGAGGCCTAAAGTGAAGAAAATACTTACTCTTATTTCAATATTTTATTTGAAATGTTTCTGGCCTGCCCTTCAGTGTCACCGACCCAAGGGTGGGTTACAAAACATAAAAATGTAAACATGAAATATTACAAACAGACCAAAGTAGACAAAAGTACCACAAGTGAACCAATGATTTTAAATATACTATGAGGCAGAAGACGGATGTTCAGGAGAGCCTTTTATGCCCAATGGCCTTGTGGAGTAGGCCAGTTGTGCCTTTTATCTGGTAAAAAAAGGTAAAGGGACCCCAGACTATTAGGTCCAGTCGTGGCCAACTCTGGGGTTGCGGCGCTCATCTCGCTTTATTGGCCGAGGGAGCCAGCGTACAGCTTCCGGGTCATGTGGCCAGCATGATGAAGCCGCTTCTGGCAAACCAGAGCAGCGCACGGAAACGCTGTTTACCTTCCCACTGGAGCGGTACCTATTTATCTACTTGCACTTTGACGTGCTTTCGAATTGCTAGGTTGGTAGGAGCAGGGACCGAGCAATGGGAGCTCACTCCATCGCAAGGATTCGAACCCCCCACCTTCTGATCGGCAAGTCCTAGGCTCTGTGGTTTAACCCACAGCGCCACCCGCATACCTGGTAGTCACTGCCAACAGTTCCCTCTGAACTTACAGTCTTCTCCAGCTGGGAAGAAATCTGGGGATCCTGAACCAACGGAGCCTGTATTTTCCAGTCGATCCCTCTCAGCTCACCTTGAGGTTAAAGCCAGCACCCAACTCTCTCTCCCTGTCTCTCCCACAGATCAGAAGAGTGTGATTCTCTATAACAGCCAAAACCTATATTCACAGAGTGTCCCAGCAGTTTAAGCGAGTGGGAGATTGCAAAGATCCCTGAGGTTGGTAAGCACCAAATTCTGAATCCGTATTAAGGATAGAAGGAAGGGAAGAATGAAGCAAATGGACAAAAGCAGAATACTGAATGAAAATGAGCTCTGTGGCTCAAACCTGACAGATCCTAAGCTGGTCTCCTCAAGAGTAGGGCTGTCTGGACATTACCGGGATTTCAAAGGTGGAATTGTCGTCCTGGGGGGATTTGTTAAATGCGGCGCTTTGTTCTGGATATTAGGCAAGTCAAGTTTTTGGGGAGTTTTTGTAAAAAAGAAAAAGGCTCCACAACTTTTGGGTCTTCCTTTAAGAAGCTCAACAACTTTCAGGGTGTCCTGGTTTTTACTTGTTGAAATATGGCAACCCGACTCAAGAGTAACACAACCAGGATGGTCACTTGCAAGTTTCCTGATGGTCAGCTATCAATTCTGGAGTTAGGGTGGGGATGGAGCCCAGTGTGCATATGACAGCTCAGTTTTTAAGGACTCCTTCTCTCTCCCATTGGTTTGTGTAACAGTTGTCATTCAGTGATCAATCAGACCCCATGCCATGTTTCATAGGTAAGGGCGGGTCAGAGGAAACCAGAGGTTTCCAGTGGAAACCAGTGATCTTGGTGTTCATCTGCACCTGGATTCCCCCCGCTTTCCTCTTTGTGGATCAAAGAATTCGGTGGGACTTGTCGTGTCTGTCTCGTTCAACCAAAATGGAGGGGCACCTGGGAAAGGATTCTCTCCACCCCATATAATATACTGTAGGGGGGGGGGGAACTGCCTTCAATATTGCAGGTGGCTCTGTTCTTCCAAGACTGGGCCAAATTAGTCTTCTGCAAATGACTGGGAAAATAGCTGCATTATAAGTTGGCACCAAAGAGTCCTCCAGGCATCTCCCTGCTGCTGAGGAGTCACCTGAAGCCACCATCCCTCCCTGGCCCTGGCCCATGTCCTCCTTGAGTGTTTTTGCCTGGCTTGAATGTGTTCTTGAACTTGTGTTTTTGCTGCTTCCTTCCCTGGGTGGAGATATGTATGTAAACCTCTGACTTTGGCAGAGCTGGAATGCAGCTAGCAGAAGAAAGGTAAGAGTCACATCCATTACTCCGCCCACTTTTGCCTCTGGCTCCACCCACCATTAGCATACGGCCCCTGGAAGGTGGCTTAGAGAAGAATGTGGCCTTCAGGTGAAAAAAGGTTCCTTGCCCTTGCTTTAAAGGTACAGGCATATTCCCCCCCTTTCTCTATCCAGTCACACTAATAGGTTTTATTCATCATGAGGGTGAACGTTGCCTCTTATTTCTTATCCTGGAGTACCTTTTTTAAAAAATTAAAAAGTTTGATGGCTTTGCAAACTAATAGCTTCTCACAGGCAATTCAAAGAACCAGGCTAACAGTTTCAGAGCAATTATCAGCGCACTTCCATCCTTAAAAATGTAAATCTCATTAAATTTGCACACAAAAACCGGTTGTTTCTGGCCAGAGGTGCTCTGGAGACTCTGTGCGTATGGGTGAATGTTTAAAAGTTACATTTCCACGTGCTTCACTAGGCCACATGACAGCTTAAGCCGTTTGCATCCAGAATAACAACCACACATCCTCAAAACTATCAAGGAACTATTTACTTTCTTTCCTGCTTTGTTCCCCAGGACTCACTTTGAATCTTTCACTGTAGGAAAGGCAGATAAGAAAAGAAGGGACATCTTCACACAGTGCAGAATTAATGTACGGGATACTCTGTGAAAGCAAGATGTCCTCACCATCCGTCGTCAGCTTAGATTAGCTAGGAGGCTAAGGGACAGGTCTATCAGAAACACAGGACGGGTCTATCAGTGGCTATTGATGGCTGTATCAGAGGCAGTATCCCCTGAATACCCATGGATGAGGTGTAAGCAGGAGTGCGAAAGAGCTATTTCATGCATGCCCAGTTTGTTGGCTTCTTGGGAACATCCAATTGGACTCTATGAATCTTGAGTTTCCTTTGATGGGGCCTCTCCTTTATCAGTTGACCCTGGCAAGCTGATCTTGCAGGTTTGGCAGCAGTCCAGGCAGGGCCACCCCTTTAATTTCCCACAATGCTCCATAACAATGGTAGGCACAGCTGTACACACATAGCCAAGTACAAAGCAAAAGTACAATATTGGATTCTGATATGTGAGGTGATTGTGAGGGAAGGAGGGGGCGGGCTGGGTTCAGCCCTGCCAATTGGTGGATTCCAGCTTCTTTGATTCCAGCTTCTGGTTTATGTGTGTGTGACCCTGTCTGCCACATAAGTCAGATCAGATCCAAGAAAGAGGAATATTTTGTTTAACGGAATATTACCGTCTACTCCAAACAAAGGCTCACCTTCACTACATATCTTTAGGCGCCAGGCAAAAACATTCCTCTTCTCCCAGGGCCTTTGGCTAATTAAGCAATCTATAGCCTTTTAAACTGTTTACGACGTTCTATACTGGGGGCTATTGTTTTTCTTTGTTAATATGGTATGTATTTTTGTGCTTTTATGTCGTAAACCACCCTGTGATCCAACAGTGAGGGGCAGTATAGAAAATTAATAAATAAATACAACAAACAAGCAATAAATAAATAAATGCAACCTATCAGAATACCTCTGCAAGAAGTTGCTGGAGAAATGTAGAAACTCCCCAGGTATATGAGAGAAAGATTTATCTGTGCTTAATTATATGAACGGTAACTATGAAGTAGCCCTAAGGTACCAAAAGGATTTCCCACAAACAGTAACATTTCATTCTGGGTGTGCTCTCTGACAGGGTTCTGGGACAGAATATTCGCTTGGAATGTGAAACTACTTATTTAACTGTGACTTGTGGAATGGATACATTTTGGTTGAACGGATACATTTTCAGATCCTAAGTGACATGTTTGGAAATGAATGGATGTCAGTTCATTGTTTTCTCAAATCACAGGATGTCACATTGATGCTCTGAAGCCTATCAACCCTATAACATTGATCCGACCTTGTCTTTTGTTTTTTTTAAAAAACTGATTCTCTTAATGAGTAGGCTTCAGACAAAGAGCAGCAAAAACTACCAGGATAAATGACAGCTACTGCGTTAAGAGCAGCGTTTTGGCTCCCTTGAGGAACCAAAGACTGTTTTTATGTGGCACTCCTGGGTAGCTTTTTAGACTCTAGACCAGACCTGGAGCCTCTTAAAAATCAGTGTTTTGATAAGGACCTGGTAGCTGCCATTTTTATTTCCCACAGTGCCCACAACCTAGCATCTTTCTGGTGCATTGTGGGAAATTAAAATGGCAGCCATCCAGCGCCAATAAGAGCATAGCTACTGCTCATCTAAGGGATACATGGAAGTAGAAGGGGTCTCACCAAAGGACACTTATCTTCAGCCAGCCTAGTTCACAGCTGAGAGTTCATGCAGATAATTTGTCCTGGCAAATGCATACAAATTGAGGACTATGCAACACAAGAGGAATGGGGAGCAGGACTCTTCTCGCTGAAACCCCTTTAATTAGAATGAAAAGCGGCAAACTGCTTTTCTGCACATTGCAAAGGAGAACCTTAGGGGCCCGTGCAGAAGGGAAATTGCTTACATTTACATCCCATTCCCAAACACATTAATGCTGTTGCCAGGATACTTGCTCAATGTCTCCTGATCATTATTCTCTCCTTGCTGGCCAAAAAGTAAACAAAAATTAATGCAGTGCTTTGGTTATGGAAACATTATTTTAATGCCAGATGGCTGGCCAATAGTATAAAAACTTTTCTAAATCTAGAGTTATTCCAGATTGGTGTTTATTGTAGAGTCAGTGCTGCTTACGGATAATACTTCTTGTTCAAACATGCATCAAAACACCAGTCCATATTCTCCACCCCACGCCTAGTTTAATCTGGCTTTACCTTTTGGGGGGAACATCTGGAAATGTCGCTTCTAGACAACCTGTTCATTGAGCACCCACCCTGGATTGTTTGCACAAAGTTTGCAGAGAGGTTAGCCGATGTCAGCTATACATTGATAATTTGTTCTGATTCATGTGCAGTGAGGTTATACAACATTGCACCAAACAATTGAAATCCCACAATTCCCAGCACACTTTCCTTATTGCAAAAAGTAAAAATAAAAAATAAAAAAATGGAAGGGGGAAGTACAGTGGTACCTCGGGTTAAGTATTTAATTCATTCCGGAGGTCCATACTCAACCTGAAACTGTTCTTAACCTGAAGCACCACTTTAGCTAATGGGGCCTCCTGCCGCCACGCCATCGGAACACGATTTCTGTTCTCATCCTGAAGCAAAGTTCTTAACTTGAAGCACTATTTCCGGGTTAGCGGAGTCTGTAACCTGAAGCATATGTAACCTGAGGTACCACTGTAGGTTTATTGTACAAGAGCACCAGATCAACTACAATTGTGCAATCTGAATTTGTGGGTCTGTTACTGAATCACAAGAAAAAACAGTGACAGTCTGGAAGCCACCTTAGTTGCCAATGACCCACTGCCATTTTCTCCATGACATGTTTGTAAGTTAAGTCCCCATCTGGAAACATCTCTAGATTCACAACTAAAGCAAAGACAGGTTGTTGTTTCATGTTTTGTGTTTTGAAACTTGCATCAAAGGTTTTATAAGCAGAGCATTCAACTTTGGCAGTTTGAGCACAAGGCTGCCTTAGGGATGCGGGTGGCGCTGTGGGTTAAACCACAGAGCCTAGGACTTGCCGATCAGAAGGTTGGCGGTTCGAATCCCTGCGACGGGGTGAGCTCCTGTTGCTTAGTCCCTGCTCCTGCCAACCTAGCAGTTCGAAAGCACGTCAAGGTTCAAGTAGATAAATAGGTACCACTCTGGCGGGAAGGTAAATGGCGTTTCCGTGTGCTGCTCTGGTTCGCCAGAAGCGGCTTAGTCATGCTGGCCACATGACCCGGAAACTGTACACCAGCTCCCTTGGCCCATAGAGCAAGATGAGCGCCGCAACCCCAGAGTCGGTCACGACTGGATCTAATGGTCAGGGGTACCTTTACCTTTTTACCTTTAAGGCTGCCTTATACTGAACCAAACCATTGGTCCATCTAGCTCAATATTTTAACACCGACCAGAGAGGCACTCCAGGATCTTCACAGAGTCTCTCCCAGCCCTACCTAGAGACGCCAGGGATAGAATCTGGAACTTTCTGCATCGAAAGCAGATGGCATGCCACTGAGCTACAGCTCTCATTCAGTTTAAGAGTCTGAATAGAACTTCGCCACAAGCGTAATTTTAGTCGGCACGTTTGCCTTCACTCTCATGGACTCAGGATCTCATTTGTAGTCTGCAACGACTGTGCATTCATCCACTGATTATAGCTTAACTGCATTCAGACAATGCGTCTGATTGCTCCTAGCGGAACTGAATCTGGTACTGTCCTCAGAAAGTGCTAATATAGAGTGTTTTGCTTTTCGTTGCTGGTGTCGCCACATCCCATGCAGGACTGGGATCCAGCCCCAGGCAAAGACATGTCTAGCCAAGGCATTGCCTGAGGATACAGCATGAATGAAGAACACGGGGCTAATCCTATATATCTGCTACGTTCTCTTTGTGGAGTTTGTAGCAGCAGCAGCAGCAGCAGCACCTGTTCCTGGAGGGGCCTGCGCTGAGAAGCATCAACACGAGGCCCAAAACATGTGAATGGATTCATGAGGGATACGTCTTGCCTCCTCAATTGCATCACGGCTCTATCACTACAGGGAAATTTGATTTATGAAGCTCAGCTCCCACGTCTGTCCTGGCCCCGGTTTTGTTGCTTATTTTAGAAACACTGAGCATGGGCTTCCTGATTGGCTGCCTTCCCCCTTCAAGGCAGTCCAGCAATTGGCTGGTCTCTCTCACTCTTTCTCTCTCTAGTGTAGGTCACACGCTGAAGAGCGTGAACATGTGAGCTTTGCTGCATACAAATTGAGGGGGAGAAAGCAAGGAGGCGTCTGAGGCAACTGTCTGGCTTCACGGAAAGCTGGGAGAAGCTTCCGGTGCACGTCTCTCCCCCCCCACCCCGTATTTTTCAATTCATTAACAAAAAGGAAAGAAACCGATCCCAATACCCCCTTCACTTGCAACTACAGGTGGTTTGGGATTGGCAAATCGTTAAGAGATGGTAGAGGAATTATAAAAATGCAATCAAAGGGATTCAATGCAGAAGGGGGTTCACATTGCAGGCTGCAGCCAATCCCTCCCCCCTCCCCAAAACATACACACACCAGTGTTGTCTTTTGGAGGACTAGCAACTAAGGAGTGGAACTACGCATGCAGCAGAATGAGGTGGTACAGCCCGAAAGTGCCTAGAATAGATTGCATGTGGGGGAGATCATATTGGGGGGGGGACTGTATCTTCACGGGTCACAAGCACGGTGCCCGTGGGCTTCTGTTTGCTTGTCAATACAGTGGTACCTCGGGTTACATACGCTTCAGGTTACATACGCTTCAGGTTACACACTCCGCTAACCCAGAAATAGTGCTTCAGGTTAAGAACTTTGCTTCAGCAGCGCAGAAGCAGCAGGAGGCCCCATTAGCAGCTCACTCTCAAGAACTGAAAAAGTGAAACAAAAGAAAAGAAGGCATCTTCAAAACACACACACACACACACACACACAAATAGGAGCAAGTATTGTCCAGGGCAGAGGGACTGCCTCTAGTAAATTGGGAGTTGGAACGCATACTGTTCTAATAGCAGCAGCAGGATGAGGCGAAATAAAAAAAAATTGTTTTCCTGTTCATGACAGTCCCCCTGTTCCCAAGCGGTAGGGAGTTTCACAGGGTCAGTTCCCCTGCGAGGCGAGTTCTGGCGATTGATGGCATTTTAGTGGAATCTGTTTATCTACAAATATAGTTATGGAGGCCTGCGGGAGCAGGCAAAATCCCTGAGACAGACAGTGTCAGACTGCAAAGCAGCCTTATTTCCCCTCAAAGTAAACAGCTTCCACTCTCCCTACCTCAGTCAGCTACAAAGAGTCAGGTTAGTCTGGTGCCTTCCCTTGTTCCAAGGCAACCCTCACATAGGCAAAATTTCGGTTTCCTTTCATTTTCTCATTTTTCGATCGGTTCTCTGGTGCATTTTTGAGCTGACAACTGCACCGCAAAATCCTGCTTTTCACTATAGATCCCACAGCAGGAGAAATATACTCGGGAGGCCAGAGTGGATTTCATGCTCTTTATTCAGCTCATAATGGTGTGGAGGAGGAATGGAAGTTCCCCCAGAATGTCTGCTTTATATACATTATTTACACAATGGGCCCCACGTAATTGGCTAATTCCAGGATTTACGTGTAGGCCAATCAGGTTGCGGATTCACTTCCACCTGGAATTGGATTGGGTGGCTTCTGTGACCAATCAGACTGCTGCATTCTGGACCCTATTGTTCTAGGACCAATCAGACTGCTGCCTTTTGGATTCTATTCAACTCAGTACATAACAGTAGGTTTACGCAACAATCAAAACAGTTCACCAATCAAATAATACAGTCTTTAAAATGAACAAAACCATAGGTAAGAACATAAGAACAGCCTTCTGGATCAGGCCAGTGGTTCAACTAGTTCAAGAATCCTGTTCTCACATTGGCCAACCAGATGTTGTTTCCATACATTGGCACAAAACAACTTGAAATACCTGCTGAAACAGTTGAATCTGAGTTCTGTACAGACTTTCTCTTGCTTTCTGTAAGACGAAATGGGGGAGGTGAACTCCTAGCTCTCTGTTAGGAGTTTTACAGACAAGTTTTCTTCCTTTTTAATGCTTGCAATACAGCACTGTAATTGCTTGCTTATTTTTGTTGGATCTGGTGGCCAGAATCTCCTGCAGTGAGCTTGTCTTTCTCCCAGGGGTGTGTTTGGAAGAAACAACATCCTTATTGTTGGCAGTTGCAGACCCTTTCATGGCTTGGCATCGATCCAGTACTTCATGCAGCGCAACCTTATGTATGTTTGCTAGGACACAGATCCTAGTAGTTTTCCCAGGCAACTCTGCAAATAGGATGCTTCACTTTGGACTCCTGTTTTCTTTTGTTTTTTTACTATTTGAATGTTTATTAAAGTTTCCAACAAAAAAGAAGAAATGGAAGATAACAGAAAAGAAAAACAAAGAAAAACATACACAAAAGTAAAAACAAAACAAAAACAAGAACATCAGAAACACAACCATTACAGCGATAATCATATCCTTTTTTTTTTAGACTTCCTTCAACGTTACTGACCATCATTCATTGTTACCCTTTTGTTACGCATTTCTTCCTTCTTTCCATATTGCCGTTTGTTCGTCCCATCCTTACAATCTCTACTGGCAATATTCATTATTTATTTACAAAGCCTCTTTAAATCCTACTAGCGTTGTTTTTACACCATAGTTGCTTTCCAGATAACACACAAACTTCTCCCAGTCCTTTATAAATTTTTGATCTTTAGTATATCTAATTTTCCCCGTTAATCTATCCAGTTCGGCATATTCGGTCAGTTTTGCTCTCCACTCTTCTACCGTTGGGACTTCCTCCAACTTCCACTTCTGAGCTAGGATGACTCTGGCAGCTGTCACCGCGTACTGAAAAAGTTTATAGTCCTTCCTTTTGACATCCTTCCCTATGATACCTAATAAAAATGCTTCTGGTCTTTTCACAAAGGTATACTTCAGCATCTTTTTCAGCTCGTTATAGATCTCTTCCCAAAAGCTTTTGATTTTTTTACACTCCCACCATTGGTGGAAGAATGTCCCCTCTTTATATTTACACTTCCAGCATTTATTATCTATCTTATACATCTTTGCCAGTTTAGTGGGAGACAGATACCATCTATAAAGCATTTTCATCGTGTTTTCCCTTAGTAATGTGCAAGCCGTAAATTTTATATTCTCTTTCCACAACCTTTCCCAATCCTCTAGTTGAACATTGTAACCAAAGTCCCTTGCCCATTGTACCATCACCGACTTCACCTCTTCATCTTTCGTGTACCACTCCAACAATATTTTGTACATTTTTGACAAATTTTTATATTCATTGTTTATTATCTCTTTTTGAAAAATTGATTCTTTTTCTTCATAGTTCCTTTCCTTCAACTCTTTTTTAAACATTTCGTTTATCTGGAAATAATTTAGCCAATCATATGTCAGCGTCTTAATTTGTTCATAGGGTTTTATTTTCCACTTCCCTCCTTCTCTGATAACCATTTCTCCATAGTTTCCCCACTTCCCTCTCATATTGATTGTCTTAATACACCTCATTTCTAACGGGGATAACCAATGCGGAATCTTCGGTTCTAATATATTTTTATATCTATCCCATACCTCTATTAGTGCACCTCTAAAAATGTGGTTAGTGAATCCCTTATGTACCCTTTTTTTGTCACTCCATAAATACGCGTGCCACCCAAACCTGTTATTAAACCCTTCCAAATCTAGTAGTTCTTTGTTCTCCAACTTTACCCATTCTTTTAACCAGCACAGACATGCTGCCTCATAATAAAGTCTCATGTCTGGTAGGGAGAAGCCGCCTCTTTCTTTTATATCTGTTAATAACTTAAATTTAATTCTGGGCTTCTTCCCTTCCCAAACATATCTTGAAATCACCTTTTGCCACTCTTTAAAAATTTTCGTACCTCTTATTATGGGTATCGTTTGGAACAAAAATAACAGCTTAGGGAGCACCATCATTTTCACCATCGATATTCTGCCCCAGAGTGATAATTTCATTCTAGCCCAGATCTCCAAGTCTCTTTTTACACCTTTCCAAACCGGGATATAGTTATGTTGGTATAAGTCTATGTTCTTATCAGAAAGCCAAATTCCTAAGTATTTGATCTTCTTCACAGCCTCAATCTCCGTTCTTTGCTGTAAAAGTTCGATCTTATCTCTGTCCAAGTTTTTTACTATCATTTTGGTCTTTTTCTTGTTCAATCTAAATCCTGCTAATTTCCCGAATTGTTCCATTTCGTTTAATATCTCCCTTATGCTCTCTGTAGGTTCTTCCACCGTCAGGACCACGTCATCTGCATAAGCCTTGATTTTATATTCATTTGCCCCTAGTGTCACCCCTTTAATTTGTTTATTTTGTCTAATTGCATTTAATAAAACTTCCAAGACCACTATGAATAGTAATGGCGAGAGTGGGCATCCCTGCCTTGTACCTTTACCTATTTTTATTTCTTCCGTAGTAACGCTATTCACTATTAACCTTGCTTTCTGATCTGTGTAAATTGCTTGAACCCCATTAAAGAAATCTTGTCCCACCTCCATAATCTCCAGATTTTTTAACATAAATTCCCATATTACGTTATCAAACGCTTTTTCTGCGTCCACAAATATTAAACTTGCTGGTTTATCACATCTATCGGATAGGAATTCAATAACATTTACTATGCTTCGTATGTTGTTTCTTATCTGTCTGCCTGGCAGAAAACCCTCTTGGTCCTTGTGTATGATCTTTATCAATATCTTTTTTAATCTCTTAGCTAGGATTCCTGCAAAGATCTTATAGTCGGTGTTTAATAACGAGATGGGTCTATAATTCTTAACTTGTGTAGGGTCCGAATCTTGTTTTAATATTATTGTAATAAATGCCTCTTTCCATGTTCCTGGGATGTCCTTCTCTTTTAGGATGTTATTCATTACTTTAATCAATGGGTCTATCAATGCATCTTTCATTTCTTTATAATAGCTGGCGGTGAGCCCATCCGGCCCCGGTGCTTTCCCTCTTTTTAACTCTTTTATGGCTTCTTCTACCTCTTCTTTAGATATTGGGGCATTCAGCTGTTCTTTTTGCTCTGCTGAGATCTTCCTCACCATTTTTTCTTTCAAATATCTTTCTATTTTCTTCTTATTATTCCTTTCTTTGTTCTTATACAATGATTTATAAAAGTCCACAAAAGCTCTCCTAATTTCCTTCGGTTCAGTTGTTTCCTCTCCATTTACCTCTATTTTACTAATTGTATTATGTTCTTTTCTTTTCTTAACCTGCCATGCGAGCCACTTCCCTGATTTATTGGCAAACTCGAAATTTTTTTGTCTTAGTCTTTTTATGTTCCACTCAACCTCTTTATT
>JAXCMG010000014.1:43828431-43867091 GCA_034642415.1 Podarcis siculus | reverse complement strand
AGATATATTTAAAAATCCACAGTTACACCATCACAAATGCCATTCAGCATGACATATAGAAGGAAACTTGCAAACAAACCACCACACTATAAGATTTGCAAGTTTCCTTCTATATGTCAGACTGAATGGCATTTGTGATGGTGTAACTGTGGATTTTTAAATATATCTGCAATTTACTTTTAGAGTTATCTCTTGTGCAATTGTATTGAAACAATAAAGGCTTCATAATGATAATAATGCAGTACCATTTGATTGTATGTTTGTTTACTTGTATGTACATCTGTTTTTCATAAATGTATTTATTTCAAATTAATAAAAATATATCAAATTTAAAAAAGGAAAGGAAAAAAGAGAGAAAAAAAGTAGGAAACTTGCAAGCCAAGCAGCAGGGAAAAAAAAGTTTGTTCTTAGACGTCTCCAATGGCAGATACTTAAGATTAGGTGTCATTTACATATACAGTCAAAATATGAATGTGTTAATTGCCTCAAACAATTAAACACTATAGTACTTAACTTTCTGAGAGTCAAAAACTAATTGTGTCGTCGCTCAGTCCATTGCAGAGGGTAGAATGAGATGAAATATGCTCCGAAGGACAAGCTTTTCTTCAGATCATGTGTCTGTTTCATTCAGTCTATTTCTGTTAGCTTCCCACAGGTACATTACTGTGCAGGGTTGAATAATTGTAGGCTTGTGAATACTGCCAACCATATGATCTGAGATTTAGATGGGTGTGTGAAATGACGCTGCAATTTGCTGAGTCACTGGCGGCACTTGCACCTGAACCCAGCCCTGCCGATCTGGAAGTTGGAACAGCTGGAACAAATTTTTGCTGCCCTGGCTTCCGTAACCTCAGAGCCTTCAACAGCACAAATATGAATATTATATATATGTGTGTGTGTGTGTGTACTCAGAAGGAAGTTCTGTTGAATTTAGTGGGTCTTCATCCCAGGTGGCGCTGTGGGTTAAACCACAGAGCCTAGGACTTGCCGATCAGAAGGTCGGCGGTTCAAATCCCCACGATGGGGTGAGCTCCCGTTGCTCGGTCCCTGCTCCTGCCAACCTAGCAGTTCAGAAGCACATCAAAGTGCAAGTAGATAAATAGGTACCGCTCCGGCGGGAAGGTAAACGGCGTTTCCGTGCACTGCTCTGGTTCACCAGAAGCGGCTTAGTCATGCTGGCCACATGACCCGGAAGCTGTACGCCGGCTCCCTCGGCCAGTAAAGCGAGATGAGCGCCGCAACCCCAGAGTCAGCCACAACTGGACCTAATGGTCAGGGGTCCCTTTACCTTTACCATCCCAGGTAAATAGGTTTAGGACTGAAGGTTTACAAAAATAAAATGTCACCCTACAAACATTTTTTCTCATGATAATCCTTACAATGGCCTTGCAAGGTAGGTCAGGGGTATCACAATTTTTTTGGGGGTGTGTGGGGAGGGGATGTTTGCTTTTAATTGCAATGTGTGGTCTTCCCATATTGATTTTCTCTGGATCCATCGTTTTAATTGCACCTTAGTTTCCATGCTGTTGTTGTTTTGAATATTGATGGTGAGCGGCCCTGGAAAAGTTGTCAGATGGAAGGGTAGGATATTAAGCATTTTAAACAAATAAGGTTTCCAAGACTCTAAGGTCACAGTCCTATGTGTGCTTTGCTAGGAGATAACCCCATCACACACAGTGGGATTTACTTTTGAATTAAAATCACTGCTGAATCCAAGAGTTGTTCAAAGGGCAAGACCAGGGGTCAGCAAACTTTTTCAGCAGGGGGCCAGTCCACTGTCCCTCAGACTTTGTGGGGGAGCTGGACTATATTTTGAAAAAAACAAAAGAAAAAAACAAATTCCTATGCCCCACAAATAACCGAGAGATGCATTTTAAATAAAAGGACACATTCTACTCATGTAAAAACACGCTGATTCCCGGACCCTCTACGGGCTGGATTTAGAAGGCGATTAGGCTGGATCCGGCCCCCGGGCCTTAGTTTGCCTACCCAAGGGCAAGACAGTGTCCTCCCTGCCTTTCATTCATCAAATGCTGACCAGACTGAGAAATGAATCTTACCCCTGACACTGGTGATGACTAGGGATGGAAGGATCTGCCCATTTTAGTTCTCCGAGTTTCCAGTTTTTCAAATCTTAAATTCAGTTCTCCACACCTTGCAGCAATTTGCAATATTTTTTATAAAAAAATCATTGCCAAAAATTCATCATTTTTAGATGCAGTTTTCAGTTTGCATGCAATTTCCCCATATATAATGCATTCTTAAATGTTACTTTCACCAATATATTCAGTTTCAGACACACCTAATTTCTGCATTTTGTAAGCACTGGTTGGAGAACTGCACTGCAAAATTCGCATTGGTGTGAATTTTGAAGGAAGGTTGTGTTTCGTTCGCATATTGTTTCACAAAGTGCACATCTGATCGTTTTGTCTTAAAATGCATACTGAATATAATTCCTCCTCCATCCCTGCTGGTGACATAACAGTGGTCCCCTCTGTACCTGAGGTTTATAGACTAGCTTAGGAGGCAAAGGACAACCTTTGTAGCGCGAACACACAGCTTTGTCTTCAGACACTTCACCCTCAGTCCCCAGTACTACAGACGCTACCGCCTGAGGCCTGTGACTCACACTGCCTCATGGCAACTCTGGCTCTGATGTTGAGAACTGAAGACAAGACATTATATTTATACGCAACAGTAGCCGCAAGGCTATTGATTAGAATAAACAAGTTCCGTTTTAAATACTGGAATACTAAATAAGATGGATAACAATGTGTAATAGAAAAAGCAGCATGAAATTAGGTTAAAGGTGTGTGAAAGAAAGTAATAGAAGTGGAAAGAAATTGCAATTGGAAGTCTAACACAAAGGTGGGGTGAAGGGTGGTGGATGGTGATGGGAAATGGAATTATCTGTGGGATTGAGTGTAGGTATGTTTGAACATTTGTAAGGATTGTATGAAATGTATGTTTGTATATTCGCAATATGTGTGTATTAATGCTGAATTATTTTAACAATAAAAACTTTTCAAAATTAGAAAAAAAGAACTGAAGTCTTTGTTTAATTCCCAGTTGGTTATAATTTCTACATTAAAACATGCTTTTCTTTAAGTGACCAGAGGGGTCCATGTGTTTGGGTGGGGAAGACAGAGGAAAACCAGAGAGAAGTTTTTCTTCTTTTCTCATAACACTAGAACTCATATATATCCATGAAACTAAATGTTGGAAGATTTAGGACAGGGAAAAGAAAGTATTTCTTCGCACAGGGTATAGTTAAACTCTGGAATCTGCTTCCACAGGAGGCTGTGGCAGGAACCAAGGTGGATGGCTTTAACAGAAGATTAGTCATGGGAGCTATGTTCTTCCTCCAAGGTCTGAGGCAGTAATGCCATCTGATGGAAAACACAGGAAGGTCTTCTGCTCAGGTCCCGCCCACTGGTTTCCCACAGGCATCTGGTTGGCCGCTGTGAGAACAGGGAATTGGACTGGAACGGCCATTGGGTTGACTCAGCAGGCTCTTCTTATGTTCTTAAAATGCTGAAGAATTTTCATAAGGTTGTTGTTGATTTTTGTTGTTTTTTAAAAAGGAAATTGCTGCAAAAATCTGGAGTTCTGAATTTAAGACTGCAAAAATGAGAAATGGGCTGAACCGAAAAACGACAGAGCCATTGATCCCTACCCTTTTATCAGATTCAGCTGGGTTGTTATGTTCTGTCTTAAGTTCTGCCTTAAGAGCAGATTCTATCCTTAAAGGGTAAAGGGACCCGTGACCATTAGGTCCAGTTGTGACCGACTCTGGGGTTGCGGTGCTCATCTCGCTTTATTGGCCGAGGGAGCCGCCATACAGCTTCCGGGTCATGTGGCCAGCATGACTAAGCCACTTCTGGCGAACCAGAGCAGCCCACGGAAACGCCGTTTACCTTCCCGCCGGAGCGGTACCTATTTATCTACTTGCACTTTGACGTGCTTTCAAACTGCTAGGTTGGCAGAAGCAGGGACCGAGCAATGGGAGCTCACCCCATTACGGGGATTCAAACCGCCAACCTTCTGATCGGCAAGTCCTAGGCTCTGTGGTTTAACCCACAGTGCCACCCGCGTCTGTCTTAAGTTCTGCCTTAAGAGCAGATTCTACCCTTACTATACCAATATTTAGGTGTGGTCTTACACACACACACAGCAGGTTGAAGTCAGAAGGGACGGCTAGAATGGCTTCGAAGTCACTTAACTGCTTAGGAGACATTTTGGCATCTATGTAGTAAATAAATAATAAGAGTTCCAAGTGGATAGACTGAAATTACTGAGAGCTGATAAGCGCCCCCACTTTTCACACTACCCTGAGACATCCTGGAAAGGGCAAAGGTTTGGAGTGGAAAAGGGAACAGCATCACTCCACTTCCTCTCGCTGAGATTTATTTAGCATCTTCCATGACAGCTAATATTTAAACTGCAGCACCGTAAATTACTCTGCTTTTCATTTGAAAGATTAGGTTATTTCCATTGGAAAATTTCCCTTATACCTTTATTTTGAAACTGATATCCAGGCCCACCCTTCCAACGAGGCCACCGTTATTTTCTACGAAGTCCAAGTCTCTAGCCACAACACCACATGTTTCGTATGAAACCATGATCATTATCAGCAGCGCATATTCTTTTAGAATCTGGGAGTTTTCAACCACAGCTGTTGAGAAAAAATGAACAACTTTTTTCTTTCGCATGATAACTGGCATGCCACTCAATGCTGAGTTGGTTAAACGTACTAGAACTGCAGCTTGGACAAGCTGAGTAGGATATTGCTTTGTAAGTGAAAATTAAGCCTTTTTCTTTCTTTGGTTCTTAGTGCCTGGCTTTTAAGTAGCAGCTGCGTGTTGGGAAAATGTAGCTTTGTACAGTTCATACTGGAGTCTTTTCAGTGGGTGGTTTGCTAGACTGTGTCCAGGTGTGTGCAGGCCATATATACAGTGGTACCTTGGTTTAAGAACAGTCCTGTTTACGAACAATTCAGTTTACAAACTCTGCAAAACCGGAAGTAGTGTCCCAGTTTGTGAACTTTACTTTGGTCTAAGAATGGAATCCGAATGGTGGAAGGGCACCAGTGGTGGGAGGCCTCATTGGGGAAAGCGTGCCTTGGTTTAAGAATGGTTTCGGTTTAAGAACGGACTTCCAGGACAGATTAAGTTCGTAAACCGAGGTGCCACTGTATATACATTGCCTTGACTAGGCACTTCAGAGCACAGATTGGGGTACCTGTGGCCCTCCAGCATTGGTTGCAGTACAACTTTCATCAGTCTCCTCCATCATGGGCAATGGTCCAGGGACATCTAAAGGGCCACAGATTCTCCATTCTAGGTCTACAGCATGCATGCACAAACTTGCCCTTAGCACACTTCACACTAATAGTGTCCAAAAGATATATCATGCACACATTTTTAATGAATGCATCGGAGGGGGCAGGATATGAGGAGTGTGTATCCTAAACATGTCCCTAGGTGGTCATTCATTTGGCATTAGTGTGAAGCAGTTCCACATGTAGATTTTCATAGTTCACTTTAGCCCATCAGAGTTCCTGTTGCAATGGAGAAGGAGTCCCTGTGTGCTTACAATTTAGAGGAAGAGCCACAGCTCAGTGGTGGAGCATCTGCTTTGCATGTAGAAGGTCCCAGGTTTAATTTTTAACATCTCCAAATAAGAATGGGAGAAATCCTGGAGAGCTGCTGCCATTCAGTGTAGACCAGTGGGTTCCTAGAGGGAGTTGGTCTACATCTCCCAACGTGGTTGGACTGCAACTCTTATTAGGACATTGGCTAAGCTGATGATGGGAATTGTGGTCCATGGGAAGGAGATGATTAGAACTGCAGTCCAACAATGTCTGGGGATCCAAGGTTGAGGAACACAACAGTAGTTGGACCCATGGTCTGTCTTGATTTAAAGCAGCTTCCTACTGTTCTCACTGTAAGCATATAGTTGGTCTTCACACAGACACTGAATGTGTGGTCCTCCAGGGAAGTGGTCAATGCATCTGCTGTCATGGCCGAAGCTGGTGGGGCATAAGGCAGGCACCGAGCAGAGCCCTTTATCACCGCGGGCCTACTTGTGAGGAGGTGAACAGGGCTGTTTGCTTTTGCAAGTAGTCCTTTTGGATTCTTCATGACATCTCTAGTTATAACCCAAAGACAGAGAGCAGAATCTCTTTCCTCCTCTGCAAATATCCTTGGGGATTCATTTTGGAAAAACTGGGACTCTACAAACAGAGTAAAAGGCACAAAAACAGATTCCTTTTAAATCAGACTTTATCTGCCATCTGAGAAGATTCTGCTTTTACATGGGGTTGAAACATTTCCACTTAGGCAGCTGAAAGCATCTTGCCGGATTGACAGGCCTGTACTGATAAGTTGCTATTTGTTATTTATGGTGATTATATGAGGTGTTCTTTATTTCGCTGTATTACGTCTGCAGTGATGTAGGTCTTCTATTTAAAGATAATATTTATTTATCATGCCAGGAGTATCCGGTGTCTAGGAAGGTTTCTATCGGGAAAGTAAACACGAGGCGCAGGAGAACAAAGTGTAAGTGAAATGCTGTGTTTACGTTCAGTATTGAATTTTTAATTTCATTTCCCAATTTTGTAAGAAGGGAAAAGCCAAAACAAGAGTCATGGTGAAGGGATGGAAATGCAGAACATTATGTGCTATCTGTGGCAGCTGTTGATAGTCTTTGCATACTCCTTTATTTATTCATTCATTCCTGATAGTCTAGTGTCAGGACATAGAGAACACAGGAAGTTGCCTTAGGGAACACAGGAAGTTGTCTTATACCAAGTCAGACCATTGGTCCATCTAACTCAGTATCCCCAGGGTTTCAGGCAGAGTTCTCTCCCAGCTCTACCTAGAACTTTCTGCATGAAAAACAGGTGCTTTACTATTGAGCTACGGCCCTTCCCGATTTTGCTAGGCATGTAGTAAAATCAAATTTACTGCACAGCTTTGTATCAAACTAGTGTGTAAGGATTTCAGGGGGTTACTCAAGAGCAATCAGGCAAATGCCTCCCTGGTCTGTTGTAAAGCCTCGTTATTGGTGCCCAAAACCCTTCACCATGTGGAGCGCCACTATTCCGTGGCTCGCTCATTCACTGGCAGAATCTGTGAGTGGGCGGTCCTTAAACCTTCCCCAGCAGAGTAGTTTCTTGACGCCCAGTCTGTGCCTCCCCTCTCAGCGTGGAAGCCTACTGCGCAGGGAGGGCGTGGGTAACGGAGGACCTCTCTCCTCCCCGCTTTGCTCAGGCAAGGTGTCCTGGCACCGCTTCGCCTCCTCCGAGCCCTGCAGCTCCTCTCCACTGGAGGCGTGGTTACTCTCCTCTGCTGAGGAGGTGCTGCTTCCCACGATCTTTGGGGGCTCTCTGTAATCCATCTGGCTTTCCCCCTCTCACCCCTGAGCCAATGGCAGTTCCATGACATAGTGATTTTAAAAGTACCTGGTCGTTCGGTAGAGCCTGAGAAATATTTCTTGAAAAAGATTTAAAGGGAAGAATTACTAGTGAGGAGCATCAAGAAATAAAAATAGCTTTTTGTCAGAGAAATTCTTTTATTCCTAACACCCCGACTGAAGAAAATGCTAGCACTGTACCCTAATTCTGGTGGGTGCAGATGGAAACAAAAGACACCACATCTTTTTGGCTTCCCTTATGACCCCTTAGGGCGCCACATCAAGCTGAGAGGAAGAGGCTCTCTGAGTGACCCCAGGATTAGCCCCAGAAGTCTTAAGTTGACTTATTTCCCCCCACAAGCTCCCTTTGGTTGAACAAAAGCCACAGACATTTCCCTAAGATTTAAATGTGCGCCGGAGCAAAGAAGAGTAAGGCAAATCAGGGCCGACTGCTCTTGAGCATCTGATGGTGAACATGCCATCAAGGCTAGCTTTTAATTACCGTATTTTTCGCTCTATAGGACGCACCGGCCCATAGGACACACCGGCCCATAGGAGGGGGAGAACAGGGGGGAATTTTTTTTCTTGTTTACCCCCTCTAAAACAAGGTGCGTTCAAGGTGCATTCACCCAAAGCCTCCGGAGCGCAGCGGTACTTCGCGCTGCGCTCTGGAGGCTTCAGGCGGCTACCATCCCCAAGCTAGAACAGCGAGACCGTCTCGCTGTTCTGGTTTCGGGGACAGCCTTTGTAGCCTCCGCAGGGCAGCAGGGTGAAGGCACCTCGCTGCCCTGCAGAGGCTTTGTGCCCAGCCATTCCCAAGCTAGAAGAGCAAGATGCTTCGACATTTAAAGTAGGTTCAGTTTTAAGCAGCTGCTGCCATTGCAGGGGCACTGTATTCCCTCTCCTACTTTGGCCCCGGACAAACATGCCACCCAACCCTCACAGCTGCAATTTCCTTCAGAAACTAAGCCCCCCCCATTGGTGCCAATGAAAGCTTCCTTGCCAAGTCAAATTGCAGCCATGCGGGTATCAGGAACTGGCTAGATGAGGAGGAAGAAGAAAAGTTTGGATTTGATATCCCGCTTTATCACTACCCGAAGGAGTCTCAAAGCGGCTAACATTCTCCTTTCCCTTCCTCCCCCACAACAAACACTCTGTGAGGTGAGTGGGGCTGAGAGACTTCAGAGAAGTGTGACTAGCCCAAGGTCACCCAGCAGCTGCATGTGGAGGAGCGGGGATGTGAACCCAGTTCCCCAGATTACAAGACTACCACTCTTAACCACTACAGCCAGGGAACCCCACAGGGAAGCATCAGCGTGGGAAGGCTCCAAGCCGGGAGAATGGTGGTGGGATGCAGGGGACAGGTCAGAGGAAGGAGGGAGTGCAGGCGGGTTGGAGGCTGAGCAAGCAACAGGTTTAAGTGAGACTGAGGCAGCTGAAGAGGAGGCTGAGATCCCCAGCCACCTGCCATTTCCACTGTTTCCTTCTCCCTTCCTCCTCTGTCCCCAAGAACAAGGAGGGAGTTACATGTAGCAGAACAAAAGGCACAGAGAGCCCCTCCCCAAAGGAGTTTGCAACTGTTAGGAAGGTAGCTGGCTGGGGAGGAGCCTGGGGAGGAAGTAGGAGGCTCAGGTCCTCAGTTCTGGCAAAGCGTGTTCTCCTTCATGGAGAGCACGTGTTGCGGTGGGGGCCGCCAGGACACTCCAAAGTTGGGGGCGGGCTAACTGATTGTTGGCCACTGATGTGATTGGGGCTTCCCTTGTTGCTGGGAAGAAATTAATGTTGCCATTTGTTGATTGACAGCCAGAAATGCTAAAACTCCTTGCACGAGGCTAGGGCTTCCTCTTTTCGCCCGTGCAGCGGATTGCCCATCCCTCCCTCCCTAGAATAGGGTTCTTCGCTTTGACCTTGCTATGCCTGTCATGGGGTCGTCTGCTTTGGAGCGGGGGCCTGGTAGGAATTTTGTCCATCTGGCTGATTGGCTGGGGCCATTTGGTTTTTGCCTACTGCGTAGCAAATCGTCACAACTTGTAAGGTTGCGGTTAGGCATTGGTTTATGGTTTGGTTGGTTGAGGGGCATGGATTGGCTGTGCCTGCCCCTCTAATGCTGCTGCTGCAAGGGATTCCGTTAAAAGAATTGGGGGCTAACTATTGCTTGTCCACTCTGTCAAGGGGGCTCGGGCCATAGCAATGAGCTCCTGGTTGCATTTGGGGTGAGGGCAGATTCCCTGCTCCGCGTAACCCCCAAGTGTATTCCCCCATTCTGACTTTCTCATTGTGCGGAATGTCAGTCTGTCCCCCATGGTGGGGGCAGATAGTCACAACCAATGCCTAAGCAACCACTCACAAATTTGTATTTTAATAAAGTTGTGGCCAAAATTATGCCAAAAACCTTAAACAAAAATTCTGTGTGATGTGTGAGTTATTGGGGTGGACCTGGGGACCTCGACATGCAACTGCCTCACCAAGCTCATCCTGTCCATGGAGTTCTCTGTTGGGTTTTCCCCTCTCTGAATAAAGAATCAATCTTGCTGCTCACCTCTGAGCTTCTGTGCTGAACTGCAGCTGAGCCAGCCCTGAGAGTGGGAGAGGGCATTATTTGTTGGACCCACAGCAGGGGAAGAAAGAGCTAAATCAGGAGTCAGCAAACTTTTTCAGCAGGGGGCTGGTCCACTGTCCCTTAGACCTTGTGGGGGGAAATGAATAAATTCCTATGCCCCACAAATAACCCAGAGATGCATTTTAAATAAAAGGACACATTCTACTCATGTAAAAACACACTGATTCCCGGACCATCCGTGGGCCGGATTGAGAAGGCGATTGGGCTGGATCTGGCCCCCAGGCCTTAGTTTGCCTACCCATGAGCTACACCCATGTACTATGGTCCTGACCTGGATTGCACACTCCCACGAAGTGACAATAGTTTAAAAATGCATTTAATTTAAAACTTACATTTAATATGTTGTAGCTTATTTAATGTGACATAGAGGTGTTTTTTTTGCTCAGTTATAATTTGTATGTGAAGAAATGCCTTTTCTTTAAGTAACCACAAAGGTCGACTAATGCCAGTGAGCTGGAGGTGTGAACTATTGGGTTTGCCAATCCCCTGCCCACCCATTCCTGGTACCAGCCAAGCCTGTTAGAGCACTGCTTGAAATGTCAGGGAAAATGCATGTTCTACCAACAATAAAGTCAGCAAAAAGTCTACCTGGCATTTCCGTCATCATTTAAGTCGAGGGCTTCCTTTTAGATAGTTTCTTAGAGCTGATCAAGACAATGTCAGAGAACAACAACAACCAAAATGTCATGGCATCTTCCCTGAGCAGGAATTTTTTTCCCATCCTTGGTGCAAAAAATAGCCTGGGAAAGGAGGTGACATGCATGGCAAAACATCAATTAGCTTGTAAAGAGGCTCAGATGGGTTGTAAAGTGCTGATTAGCTTGCCAAGGAGGGGAGCAAAGTGGGGCTTATTTGCAAAATGTGTTATTGCAAAGAGAGTGCCAACTGCATTTGGGAAACATCACTGCAAATGAAATTGAGTAGAATAATGAAAAAAGGAAGGAGATGGTATTTTGAAGAGGGAGAGTGACATAGCTTCTGTTAACGGATCTGCCGTTCAAAGTGAGAGAGAGGTGGCAGGACTAATCAATGCACAATGTGACTGGAATATACTGGCAATAGGAAATGGCTGTGCTATTGCAGGCACTTGTGGGTCTAGCTTCAGGACTGATTACCCACTTTCCACCACACACGGACAAAAGCCTTCCTAACTTCAAAACATCACAACTGTTAATATGAACACCTTTTTGTTTCTGTCCTTCACACAGTGCCCCCCCATATTGCCTATCACCAATAAAATGGTGTTTACCTAGCTGCTCCTTCTTACTAAATTCTCCGTCTTGTTACCTGAAGTTGAAGAGAATACATAACACAGACTCTCCCAGTGTCCCTGTTTTCCAGGGACAGTCCGGCATTTACAGAAGCCATCCCAATTTCTGATTTGATTCCAGAATGTCCCGCTTTTCCTTAGGATCAGGGCTTTTTTCCCAGCCAGAACTCACCAGAAGTCAGTTCTGGGACCTCTCAGGTGGGTGCCATTGCCATTATAAGAGAACAAGGAAGGCATTCATGGTGAGTTCCAGCACTTTTCCCCCTAGAAAAATAGCACTAGGCACCCCTTTTTCCATCAGAGAAATGTTGGAGGATATGTAACAGGATGTCCCTATAATTCATGGGGACTAAATTCAGGAGAATTCTTTCAGCAATCGCAAACTAACCAACACTGGAATGCAGTGCCACTTAGTGGTTTTGCGATAGCATACTCCCAGTTTGGTCTGAAGACAAAGACTGTAGTAATTTAATTAGAGTTGACTATGGTGTGGTAGAGCTGATATTCATTACTGTGAAGTGTTTATACATAGCTACATACACCCATGGACTGCAAAAAGATCAAACCTATCCATTCTGAAGGAAATCAGCCCTGAGTGCTCACTGGAAGGACAGATTGTGAAGCTGAGGCTTCAATACTTTGGCCACCTTATGAGAAGAGAAGACTCCCTGGAAAAGACCCTGATGTTGGGAAAGATGGACTGCACAAGGAGAAGGGGACGACAGAGGACGAGATGGTTGGACAGTGTCCTCGAAGCTACTAACATGAGTTTGACCAAACTGCGGGAGGCAGTGGAAGGCAGAAGTGCCTGGCGTGCTCTAGTCCATGGGGTCACGAAGAGTCGGACACGACTGAACAACTAAACAACAACAACATACACACAAATATCTACACACACACACTCAGCCTCCACCATTACCATTTTGTCCCATTATTGGTTCATGCTAAATAATTTATCTCAGCACTTCAGAAGCCTGTGAAACCTACCTTGTCTCTCCAGTTTTGGACATCGGATGGTGTATATGGTAACTATGACCAACTGCACACCTCAACAACAGGAGGGGACAAACACATGCAAACTCCCCAGGTATTGGAGGCACATGTGAGGGAGCCACAGGGTCATGGATGTGCACATGGAGGGATCACACCAGTAGGTGTGCCAGCTGCACACACGGTGGCCGTGTGAAACAGCCCTCTGCACATTCTGATGTATGTGGACAGAGCACTTTCACAGATACTGATGTGCACAGATGGGGGTAGAGAGGCACGAATCCTGATTGGCCCAGGTTCCCTCTCCCATGGAGGAGCCCCTCCCCCATGCGTATGACATATGCTGGTAGGCTTGCTTCACACAGCCACCGAATGCATGGCCACTGTCTGTGGGGAGGCAGGCATAGCTGCAATGCCCTCGTCGCAAGCTTTCAGCATTTGAGTGGGTTCTTATGAACCACTCTAATGGGGCAGTAGCTTCCACGGTACGACACTGCATTTCTGCAATGAACCAAGAGCAGAATTTAAAAGGCGGTTTAATGCAACACTTGGTATAGTCCTATATTATCCACCCGTGCCCCTTCCTTCTGAAATGCTGACTGAGACATAAGTCTTGTTAGACAAACATCTCCTACAATTATTAGCTTCCTCCTTGCTTCACATCTGCTGCGCCTTTCATTGCTTCCTGTTTCGGGTGGCTGTAGCATTCTTGATTACTAGCTGTGCAGTTGTTCACTAAATTCTTAGTTCCTGTTCTATGCAGTAGAGGGGGGATAAGCTTTAATTACAGTTTCCTTGTCCTTTTAAATTCTTTGGCTAATTTAATTTCTGCTCTTTTGCTATGAAGAAAAAAGAATAATGAAAGGAAAGCAGTTGAATAAGTCCCTTTCCCCCAAGGAACAGGAAATGATTAATTAAGCTGTCATTAAGGGACTGTTCATCGATAATAATGCTGCTACTTTGAATAGGAAGAAAGAGGCAGAATCTTTGGTAATTAAACACATTGTAGACATGTTTTGTCAGTCAACAGTAAATTGTCTGGTCCTGCAACTGCATTTTGAATTTTCAAAAAATTGCAACTAATCGAGTCTAAAAGCAGAGTGGGAAAGAAAATCAATTTCAGACTACAAAGCAGCAGGCTTATGTTTTCAAGGAAGGCCTGTAGCTTGGAGGTAGAGCAATGGCTTTGCAAGCAGAAGGTGCCAGGTTTAATCCCCACATCTCTACATGGGAATGTCCCTTGCCAGAATCCCCGGAAAGCCACTGCCAGTCCATGTAGATAATATGAGCTAGATGGGCTGCCTCAGGGCTCAGGTTGTTTGTTGTTTAGTCATTTAGTTGTGTCCGACTCTTCGTGACCCCATGGACCAGAGCACGCCAGGCACTTCTGTCTTCCACTGCCTCCCGCAGTTTGGTCAAACTCATGCTGGTAGCTTCAAGAACACTATCCAACCATCTCATCCTCTGTTGTCCCCTTCTCCTTGTGCCCTCCATCTTTCCCAACATCAGGGTCTTTTCCAGGGAGTCTACTCTTCTCATGAGGTGGCCAAAGTATTGGAGCCTCAGCTTCACGATCTGTCCTTCCAGTGAGCACTCAGGGCTGATCTCCTTCAGAATGGATAGGTTTGGTCCAGCACCATAATTCAAAAGCATCAATTCTTCGGCGATCAGCCTTCTTTATGGTCCAGCTCTCACTTCCATACATCACTACTGGGAAAACCATAGCTTTTACTATACGGACCTTTGTTGGCAAGGTGATGCAGGGCTCAGGTACATTTTTTTTAAAAAAATACTATTTATTGAATTTCCACAATAAGAAAAAGTAAAACAAAACAAAAAAAGAGAAATACAACAACAAAAAATTACAAAAAGATTAAAAAAAATTTAAAAACAGAATAAAACATTTATAACCCACTCTCATTTGCTTGTTTCTTTGACTTCCTCACACCTCCCTTTTTTGTATTCCACTTCAAAATTTTGTTTCAGCAAATCCTCCCTTCTTCATTTAGTTTATATACTTGTAATGCTTTCCTTATCCTCAATTACACTTCAAATTTATCCACATGTGACTCTGTATCCTCTCACCAAATTTATACAAAGTCCAATAAAGGTATATTCACTGTTGTTCAATCTGGCAATTATTTTGGTGATTTACTTTAACTTTGTACTTAATATAAAAATTTACACACTTTGGTTTTCCCATATTTTTCCCCTCAGCACCCCCCTGGTCCCAATGACTGCCTGACCTTTTCGACTACTCCTTAATTTCACTCAATCTGGGCTCAGGTACATTAGTCAAAAAACAATGCTTTGAATGTGCACACCAGATGGCACCAGAGAGCAAGCAAATTTCCTATGCGATTTTTACATAGGTTGTTTTCCCTTTTGTTATAACAATTTAATTTCTGGCTTATTTGTAGCGGTTTTTCCCCCTGTGTGTAGATCCACCCTTAGTATAAGGCATTTTCCTATGGTCCAAGGTCAGCTTTTGAACTTCGCAGAACTCTTCCTTGGGCTTGATATTAAACAAAAAAAAAGAGGGCAGGAGAAAAAAAAAGTTACTGATAGAGAACACAGTGGAAGACCAGTCTGCAGAATGCTGCAGTGGTTATTCAGGAAGCTCTTTGCAGGCGAATTAGGTTAAAATGGGCAAAAAAGATCACAGGATGGTGTGATGCATACTAAGACAAGGAAGCAAAGTCAGCAGCTAATGCAACTCTGTCTCTGTCGCTGATTGGAACTCATGGGCTCCTTTGCAATGCAAAACAAATACAAAGCTTTTACGGTCAAAGGACAAAGAAGAAAGCCACAGAATAATTATTTACTTCTTGTCTACAGGGATCTGTGGCATCAACGATCAATTGCCTGCTCCTTGCTTGCTGTCTACAATGAGCACAGACTGATGTTTAGGTAGATCACTTAAATCACGGATAGGGAATCTGTGTCTCTTCAGATGTTTCTGGATTATTTATTTACTTATTTGATTTATGAACCGCTTCCCACAAGGCATCCCAAATCAATTTTTTTTCCAGCGGAAAATAATTTTATTCTGCAATTTGCAGCACACTAGAGGACAAAGATAGCAAAACAAACAATTACAGATTTCTCGTGTGTCACTGTTACGATATATGGTTGGGAAGAAGTGATAAGCACTGAAAATCAGATAAACAACAAGTAAAACAACAATCTGATGCAGCCCCCTCCGAAACCCAGCGTGCGTCACTGGAGGTTGTGAACTCTCAAGAGAAGTATTTATGAAAGCTAGGAGCGGAAACTGTACCGTTCCAGATTGGTTAGATGCAGTTTGGCTCCTTGCTTTCTACTAGGGTTTCCAGGTCAGGAGCATCTCAGACCCTGAGAATTCAGGGCTCAAACCTGAAACCTAGGCGTGACCCTTGGAGAAGTCACATGGGCAGGCCCTGGAGATGGAGGTTAATTGGGAGAGGGGAGTGGAGAAGGGCAGACCGCCGCTGCCTCGATTGCCTAAAATGCTCTTATTTGCAGCCAGCTCCTGCTGGCCTGAGTTTGCAAACTGTATGCAAAGTCTTCTTTGTTTTGTTTTGTTTTATTATTTTATTAATTTTTAATCACTCACCCACCTGGGGATTTGAGCTCCCCCCCCCCCAGAGGGGGCCAGGCAATTCTGGAGACTTCAAGTCACACTTGGAGGTCTACTCTAAACATATCACACATTAATCTTTCCATGAGAGGAGGATGCGCAACACACTCATACAGTGGTGGATTGTGTTTTAATGGCCCCAGACGCACGGGCAAAAAGGAGCTCACCGCACGCCAGCCCAGCCCTCGCTGCTGGAGTAACACCAACCCTAAGCTGCTTTGTGAGGCTGGAATGATCCCAGCCTCAACGCCGCTTTGCAAAGACTTGGATCTGATCTGATCCCTGCCTTGCAAAGCGGTGTTGGGTTGGCTTGGGGAGGGCAGCACCCCCCTCCCCGGAAAATGTGCTTGAGGCAATCACCCCTGCACCCCCCCACCATGCCCCTGTGCTTATACCAATTCTCATTAAAAAATTAAAAAATAAACCAGAGGATGTTTTTCAGTCTCCAGCTACCAATGATCTGACTGCAACCAATAGGAAATTAATAAGATCTTTATGGAGGAATTTTGAAGCAGTGAAAACAGAGAGAAGAGCTGAAGGGCCTGCTCTGGGGAAGAAGAAGAGTTTGGATTTGGTATCCCGCTTTATCACTACCCTAAGGAGTCTCAAAGCGGCTAACAATCTCCTTTTCCCTTTCTCCCCCACAACAAACACTCTGTGAGGTGAGTGAGGCTGAAAGACTTCAGAGAAGTGTGACTGGCCCAAGGTCACCCAGCAGCTGCATGTGGAGGAGCGGGGAAGCGAACCCGGTTCACCAGATTACGAGTCCACCGCTCTTAACCACTACACCATACTGGCTCTCTAACAATCAGGTTTGTTAATTTAGAAATATGCTCAAATATTTGAATTCCTAAATCTGGATATAATGGGTCTTGTCAGGTGTTCCTGCCTTTCATAGAACTACCGTTACAGAAGAACGTTCTAAGTCTGTAACATAGTTTATATTTGTGGTTTTCTGCTATCTCAATGGTTTTTAATGACAATAGTAGCCAGGTATTGTGGTTGTCTGCTTTGAATCTGCTAAGTAAAAGCAAGACAGGCATTTAAAAATGTGTGCATTATTACGCCCTTGTTTCCAGCTTGTTTCCAGCACTGATAGGGACGCGGGTGGCGCTGTGGGTTAAACCACAGAGCCTAGGACTTGCTGATCAGAAGGTTGGCGGTTCGAATCCCCGTGACGGGCATTGCTCAGTCCCTGCTCCTGCCAACCTAGCAGTTCGAAAGCACGTCAAAGTGCAAGTAGATAAATAGGTACCGCTCCGGCGGGAAGGTAAACGGCGTTTCCGTGCGCTACTCTGGTTCGCCAGAAGCGGCTTAGTCATGCTGGCCACATGACCCTGAGCTGTACGCCGGCTCCCTCGGTCAATAAAGCGAGATGAGCGCCGCAACCCCAGAGTCGCCCATGACTGGACCTAATGGTCAGGGGTCCCTTTACCTTTACCTTCCAGCACTGATAAGACATCCTGAGGCTAAGTTGACATCAGCCTTGGCTCCACTGAGCCTTGGAAGTGATGAAGGAATACCCCCCAAAGGTGTTATTGCACGGCACAGAGGGGTCCACTCCAGGACCCACCTTGCACCTACCTTCTGGAACATGTGCTCTTCAAACATGTGGCAAGCAGAGGTGTTCAGAGCATGATGACCCTCAGATGCTACCAGAATCATTTTGTTTGTTTGTCTGCCAGACAGTTGGGCCATATCATAGGATCAGGGAAGGAATGCTACACGAGCTCATTCTCATGCTTTTTTCCAGGATTATTTAGGTTCACAGTCAATGGCTTCTGGGAAAAGATGTCAATGGGAAATGGGAAACCGACCGGCCAGTGCCTAGCCAGCTGCAGCTAACTTGCAAAAAATAAAAATAAAAATGCCAAATGCAAGTGAGCTAATGACTCATTCTTTAACTCATGACTCATCTCTTAACTGTAAGATAGAGAAAACTCAAAAACCACAAGAAAAGATTTGGGACCATATGTTGTGATAAAAAGAGGATCTGCAGAATGCTCGCACACCCATCTTGGTACTGATCTCTCATTCATTGCCAACGGCCATCACTGCCTTGACTTCCGTGGGACTTAGGCTATTTTAATCTTGGTCTAGCATCTGCACTGTGAATTCCCCCCCTGTCTGAACCACAAACAGAGAATGAAGAAGAGGGAACTTCCTGTAACAGGGTGTGAATCTGCATTCGCCTCTTTATATTTATTCATTTATGCCATTTCTACCCCAACTTTCTTCCTAGCAGCTTAAAGGGCTATAGGTGGTTCTCCCCACCCCTACTTTATGCTCACGATAGCTCTGCGAAGTAGGTTAGGCTGAGAGACCGATCCACTGATCTTTAGGGCCGGGTGGTCAGTTTTGAACTTGGGTCTCCCACGCCTGGGTCCAACGCTCTAACCGCTACACCACTTTCTGATTCCATCTGCACTGTACATTTAAAGCAGCACCACGCCACTTTAAACAGTGGTTTAACAATCAATGCATCTTCACAGTGCACTCTGGGAATTGTGGCTCTGTGAGTGGAACAAGAGTCTCCGAACTACTATCAGCACCCTTATCAAACTACATCTCCCAGAATACTTAGCGGGAAGCTGGGACTGTTTAAAGTGGTGTCATAGTGCTTTAAATGTACGGAGCGCATGTCATCATAAGCAGCCTGTGATGGCTTCTCAGTCACTCATATGTAATTGGGGAAGGGTCTAGTCTAACACTGTTTTTCTATCACTGTTTGTGACTTAATATGCTTTATAAACCATATTCCCATTTTTAAAAAGAAACACTTCACTGCTTTCAGGGTTAAAAGGGCTGGTGTCTAATGGCTTAAGTTGGCCTTGCTGTTCTTTTCAATACTTGTCCACTCTGGCAAGCTGTGCAAAGTGGTGAGTTTCACCCTAAGTCTCCTTGATTTATTTCATCTTTTCCCCTCCCTCCCTTTCTCCCTCCCCCCCTCTCTCTGTGTAAGCAAGGGAGGGAGGGAAAAACATATTACATGGGTAAATGTGGACCAAATAGTTCTTAAATGGCTCCATGCCCAGAGACTGCAACTGGGACAATTTTCAAAATGGCACTCTGCAAAATGCAGTGTTTATTCTATTTTCGCACCTTGGAAGGAAATGTGCTCTTCGGGGAAATTGCCACTTGCACATTTTGTTTGCTATAATGGTAAGCAAAAGTTTCAATTTTTATATAAACGCCTGGGCAGCCATCTTGGCTAATTCAAAGCCCTTAAGTGCAGTAAGGCTTAGCAATTG
This sequence comes from Podarcis siculus, assembly GCA_034642415.1. Taxonomy (NCBI): domain Eukaryota; kingdom Metazoa; phylum Chordata; class Lepidosauria; order Squamata; family Lacertidae; genus Podarcis; species Podarcis siculus. Next base: position 43,847,925 of record JAXCMG010000014.1, on the reverse strand, counting down.
TCAGGCTAAGAGCTGGAAAATGGGGAGGGCAGCCTGCCTTGGATGGAGTTGCACTTCCTTTGCAAACTCATGTTTGTGGGGAATAATACTAGACCTGGCTTTGATTATCAGGGGATGATTGACACATACTTCAATGGCGTCAAGATAGGATTCTGTGATGCACTCCATGTGGGGCTATCTTTGAAAAGTGCTGACAAACTTCAGCTGCTTCAGACCACATATTTACTATTTATCCTCCAGAATATTGTATACCACTGTATCATAAAAATATACCACTGCAGTTTACAACAATAAAAACATAAAACCAGACAGTAAAATCATAAAAAATTAAAACATGTTCAAAGCAGCAACAACAACCCTTCTCTGAATTTTGCAATGCAGTCTTCCAGCCATGTTATGTGTACAAAATTGCACATTCCCTGAGCTGTTACAGGTAAATGTAGTTAAAATCCCACATCTGCAACAACGGCGCCACCAGACACATTTGAAAGCATTACAGAGAAAAGCTGGTTTGTTTATGGCACTTTCCAGGGTGTACTGTAGGTGGCACTGTACCGTTGAAGATCTGCATGAGCTACAGCCGGTTTGGTAAGGCTAGTGTGCTGTGGCAAGTAGGATAAAAGCATAGTTTAAGGCTGCCTCTTCTGGTTATATAATGCAGGAGTTTCTATTACAATTCTGAAAAGATTGGTCTGTTGTTGTTTTTTCGGCTGCAGCTGAAGTGTAGCAGTCAAAGAGAATAATTCTTTTGATGGGACAGTCCACAAAACAGGATAATAGAATTTTAGAGTTGGAAGGGATACTGGAGTGCTGGTGTTCATATATTCCAGTCCTCTTGCCCAATGCAGGAATCTTGCAACTGAGAACATAAGAAAAACCCTAATGGAGAAAGCCAGAGGCCCATCTAGCACTGGGCTCTGTTTTCACAGTGGCCAACTAGATGTCCATGGAATACTATGTTTAAAATACCATATTTCAAAAAGTGTGTGAGTGCTGCCCTTTCAGAATGCTTTATCTCCCCAACAGCTCTTTGAAGTAGCTTAGTTTGAAAGGCCAAGACTCTCCAGAGAGCCCCATGGATGAGTGAAGGATGCTGGAAGGGACTGGAGATATGCTGTGCTCTGATTCTATGGAAGGGCAGAGTTGCTTGCCCTCAGAATATGAACAAGGGTCAAGTCTGCTAGTAGGGCCGGTTCTACCGTTAGACAGTGAGGTGGCTACTTCAGGCAGCAGATTTAGAGTGTCTTGAAAAGGCAAGAAATTGCAACTTATTTGTTTAATTGTTGTATTTTTGCTTCCAGGGAGATGGAGAGGCGCTTGTGGATTTTGTGTTTATCAAGCGTCAAAACAAACGGACTGTTATTGCTATCATTATTTATTGAATTTGTTAATTGCTTTATCTTGCCCAGGGCAACCCAAAGTGACTTACCACCAACAAAACAGACAACAAACCCCACAGGAGGAAAGAGAAATACATTTAAAACATCCCCACTTCATGTGGGGAGCAGGCCTCTTTTGGTCTCACAGAAGAAAATTACTGGCTCACACAATTTCTCTTTACTTCTTCTTTTGACAACAAGGCACGTGCCTATCATCTTAATGAAATATATTTCCCTCTGGGCAAAATTGCAGTGGCAACTCTAGATGACACCTCCTTGCCCCAATAGGAAGGTTCCGTCGAGCCATTTCCTGACAAGCTCTATTTATTAAGCTTTTAAAAGCATTAATAATCTTTGACCAGCATGAGCAGTTAACTACATAAATAGTGTAATCCCCTAAAATTATCTCTGCACGATGTTGCCAGAGCTCTACTTCCTTAGCCTCCTAATAATTTGCCCTTGCAGCAGGCATGCAGAAGGGGGGGGGAGGAAAGGAAAAAGTGAGATTAAGGGCATAGCCTGAAATCAGGAAAGGCGTTTAAACTGACCGTTTATCTATTTCCTTTCAAGCAGTTTTAAAAAATGGTATTGTGGCAGACTTATGGGAAGCGATAAAGGAAGGAATTAAGACTCCCTCTTTCAAAACCTGTCCCCAGGTTAAGTGCAGATGGCTCCAATCAAACACAACATGAAATATTTTTTGCGTACCGCTGGAGAAATGATGGGAAAGGGCAACTAAAATTCCTTTTGCCACCTCTTAGGGCAGCGGTTCTCAACCTGTCGGTTCTGAGATGTTGTTGGACTACAACTCCCATCATCCCTGAGCTCTGGCCTTGCTAACTAGGGGTGATGGGAGTTGTAGTTCAACAACATCTGGGGACCCACAGGTAGATAAAGGCTGTCTTAGGGCATGTCCACACTTGGCAGGGTCCAAGCGGTTTCCCCCTGGGAAGTGTGGATAAGCCCTTTTGTGCGATACATATTGTCTCTGCAAACCTTGGGATTTTCCCGCAGTTGTTGATACATGTCAAGGCTTCAGGAAAGCTATTCCTCCCCTGGTTGCAGCAAGAGCACAGAAGACAAGGTCCTTTTTAATGAATTTATTCATTCATAATAGCGAGAGACAACAGAACGCAACAAGCTCTGACAATGGGGTTGCTCCAACTGAGCTCCTCCTCCCTCCTCCCTAGCAACAGCATCTTCCCTTACGGTGGCTTATGGTGGCCAATTGTCTCTGAGTCCGTTGTTCCTGTGCTCTTAACGAACGTTGCATTCTGGGAGAAGGGGGATCAGAAATACTCTCCAGTGACGTGTCAGCTGGCTCCTCTGCCACTGTCTCCGCCCACCTTCTTCTAACACTTTCCAACTCTTCTGTTCGTCTATCTCTGAGCTGTGACCTTCCTCAAACCCCTCAAAACCTTGCTGTGAATCAATGCTGCATTCCACTTCTCCTACAACGTTAGGAGAAGGGCATGGATATCCACCATTCCTCCTCCAGCTCGCCCTCTTGAGACCAATCCCTGACAATATATCTATCTCTCCTGTGTACGAATGGTGCCATCTTGGCAACCCTTGTTCTAACGTACACAATCCATCTCTACACCAGATTACTACTCCGGCTCAGTAGAGCAGAGGTGTCAGGTGTGCGTGCAGGAGCCAGGTCCTGTGACCGGTAGGGCTTCGCAGGACTGGGGCTTTCCTAAGTTTGTTCTGGAGAGGCAAGGCGCGGCCGCACAGGTGAGGCCGCTTGGTAACTCACTGCACCTGGTGGCAAGAGCCAGGAAGGGATATAAGGCCAGCATTTCGCTTCGGCTCTTTGCCACAGCAACACGCTCCCTGCCTTGGGCTTCTTGCTTCCTGATCCTCATCCTCGGACCTTGGCTTCTTGACTCCTTGCTTCTCGACCCTTGGACCCTTGACTTCGTGACTCTCTGCTTCCTCACCCTTGGACCCCTGGCTTCTGGACTCTCGTTCCTGCTCCCACCCTGCCATCTTGCCCCCGGGTCCTGATGTCCTCAGCTGGGACTTCAACCGCCTGTGGAGAACCTGATTTGGCCAGCAAGCCAGACCCCTACCTCCCCTGTCCATCACTGGAGAAATTTGACAGGTGGGTGGAGCCACTCACCTCTCAAACACCTGATGTCACTGTGACATCAGGTGATGATTGTTTTCAGAGCAGGATCAGCTGATGGGTGGTGACTTCAAGTCTGCTTTCTACAGGGAATTGGCTGTGCAGTTGACTTCCTCACTCGGCTGTGGTTCACATGGCTGATCAAGACCTTCCTTTTTCAACAAGTCATATCAGTGGAGATGTTTGTCCCAGTCTGTATCTGTGTTGGATTCAAAGCTTTTTTTCATTTTACGTATGGAAGCATTTCCATTCATGAAAGTGTTTATATATTTTTAATTGTTAGTTATTTTTCTATACAAAATTGTGCAATTGCTTTTTAAGCTGATGTTCCTCCTGTGAAATTGCTTCACAGCATTTCGTGGGAACGGATTAATAAATGGAGATAGATAAATAAATGCAATCTCTTCCCCCTCCCTTAATTATTTTATTGAGATCAATCGGGTGGCAGGACCTTAAAAATCAGAATTGTCTAATGTTTCTTTGGGTAAGCTCCTGTGACAGTAAGTTCTGTGCTTCGTGTTTCTTGATGCTTGGCTAAGTTTTGGTGACTGCTGTTTTCAAAATGCATTAATTCACTGGAGCTTCTCCAGTGATTTCTCAAAGATGCCTTCAGGCGATGCTACAGTTGCAACCTTTGATGTCACTCCTTTTGACCCTTGATGCTTGTCGTTTTGGATGTCAAGCTTTGCCTCTTGTTCTGGAAATCCCTTTCCACTCCATTGTGGATACAAGGTTGCCCAGGGCTGCTGCCCTTGCCATCCTGTGTTAACCTGTTACTTCTGAAAATTCAATTTATCTTCTTGCTAGCTTTGGAAGTGCAGCAGATGCAGTAAGCAAGTCTTTCCAAAGCTTGGGGGAACTCTGCTCATATGCTGGGAGGTTCATATTGTTATGTGTTTGAGTTCCAGAGTTTGCGGGTGCACATTTAGAATTAATCAAGTTTGCATTAAACTGTGCCAGATGTGCTCCATCAAGCAAAAAGAGACAAGGGTGAATGAACTAGCCACTCTTGCTTGAGAAAAAAAGTAGTACAGTGGTACCTTGGTTCTCAAACACCTTGGTACTCAACACCTTGGTTCTCAAAAGCCGAAAACCCGGAAGTAAGTGTTCTGGTTTTTGAACATTTTTCGGAAACCAAACATCCAATGAAGCTGTCGGCTATTGTTTGCAGGGCACTTGCACCAATCAGAAGCTGTGCCTTGGTTTTTGAACATTTTGGAAGTCAAACGGACTTCTGGAATGGATTAAGTTTGGCGCTTTTGTTTTTGCTTTTTACAGTATTTTGTGTTTTTGTTTTTGAGGCTTTTTTGGTTAATTTGTTTTTGTGACTGTGTGGAACTCCGTTCAGCTCCTGATTGCTTGATTGTGTGACTGCGGAAATGGATAAAAGCCACCCCCCAACAATAATTATCAGTGCAGGTAAGATTTTTAAAAAACCTTTATCTTTATCATCTACAATACTGTCTTATTTGTTTTATAGTACAGTACACTGATTACACCCAGGGACGTGGGTGGCGCTGTGGGTAAAACCTCAGTGCCTAGGACTTGCCGATCGTATGGTCGGCGGTTCAAATCCCCGCCGCGGGGTGAGTTCCCGTCGTTCGGTCCCAGCTCCTGCCCACCTAGCAGTTCGAAAGCACCCCTAAGTGCAAGTAGATAAATAGGGACCGCTTTATAGCGGGAAGGTAAGCGGCGTTTCCGTGTGCTGTGCTGGTGCCGGCTCGCCAGATGCCGCTTAGTCATGCTGGCCACGTGACCTGGAAGTGTCTCCGGACAGCGCCGGCTCACGGCCTCTAGAGCGAGATGAGCACGCAACCCTAGAGTTGGACACGACTGGCCCGTACGGGCAGGGGTACCTTTACCTTTTACCTACACTGATTATTGCTTTCATTTTATGGATCAATGGTCTCGTTAGATAGTAAAATTCATGTTAAATTGCTGTTTTAGGGGTAGTTTTTAAAAGTCTGGAACGGATTAATCCATTTTGCCTTACTTTCTATGGGAAAGCTCACCTTGGTTTTGGAACGGACTTCCGAAATGGATTAAGTTTGAGAACCAAGGTACCACTGTATTTAGTACTAGAGAAGTATATATTTTGGGTGGATAAAAATCTTTGGGCTGGCCCGCTAAGCTGATATGTGCATGTCTGTGATGTATGCAGGCAGCTGGAAGGAGGATTCAGGAAACAGAACAATGCTGGGTGCCTCTTGCCAAAGGCTGCTCTAGAGACAAAGAGAAAATCTGCTCATATTGGCTCCCTTTCCAATCCTGAGCATGGTTCCATTATTCTTTCTACGGTAATGGAAATGTGTTGTTTTTAATGCAGCTCAATGGAAATCTACCACCCTACGACCTCCACCTCCCACAGCAAGAAAGAACAGATAAATCGTGAAAAATCCATTTCAGCCCAAAGTCTTAGCTTCATTTTACAATTATCCCAGCTAATAAGGGATGTGATGGGATGCCTCCAGGGCCTTCACATTCACTGAAAGCAACGGCATAATTCTTGTAAAGCCACAACAAAATTCTCACTGAGCTCTTATTATTCCTATTTTGAAGGGAGAAGCTGAAAGATTAGGGCGACAACTTTACATAAAAGAGGGGTGGCGAACTTTTTTTTAGCCTGAGGGCCAGATCCCCTCATGGAAAACCTTCCTGGAGCCACATACATGTAGGGGATTCAGCCAGAGGCAAAGTATGGGTCGGGTCAAAGGCAAAAAGAGGGGCAGAGTGCCCAGAATTATTAGAGGGAAAGAATGTGCTTTGAAAGTATTGTATGTATGCAGCCTTTTGGGCGCATAATGGCCCATTCAGAACGTCTGGAAGAAGAGGAGAATCTCTAGCAGCTGCTGAAAAACAGCCAAGTTTGGAGCCAGCCAAAGCTCAGAAAGGGGGAGTGTTTCTTAGCTCTCTGGTGATCTGCAGATCTCCTAATCTCATGTAACAATAGCACTGCCAGAAGAACATTTCCAGCTGAGCTCAGAGCCTGGGCAGGATTATGTGTAGAGAGATGATCTTTCAGGTGCCCAGGTCATAATCTGTTTAGGGCTTTGCATGTCATTACTAACACCCAGATCTTTTCCCCCAGATGGAACTTACCAGAACTCAGTTCCGGCACCTCTCAGGTGGGGGCCATTGCCATTATAATAAAGATTATTTTAAAAAAATATATATATATAAGAAAACAAGGGTGAGTTCTAGCACCTCTTTTTCTAGAAAAATAGCACTGTTAACACCCTGAGTTGGGCCTAATGACAAAAGACCCAAAGCCAGTGCAGATCTTTGAGAATTGGGGGGAAATACCACTTAGTGGCACTGTTGGTTAAACCACAGAGCCTAGGACTTGCCGATCAGAAGGTTGGCGGTTCAAATCCCCTTGATGGGGTGAGCTCCCATTGCTCGGTCCCTGCTCCTGCCAACCCAGCAGTTCGAAAGAATGTCAAAGTGCAAGTAGGTAAATAGGTACTGCTCTGGTGGGAAGGTAAACGGCGTTTCCGTGCGCTGCTCTGGTTCGCCAGAAACGGCTTAGTCATGCTGGCCACATGACCTGGAAGCTGTACGCCGGCTCCCTCGGCCAATAAAGTGAGATGAGCGCCGCAACCCCAGAGTCGGCCACGACTGGACCTAATGATCAGGGGTTCCTTTACCTTTTACCACTTAGCAATCTGGCTGCTACTTTGTGCCCTAGCTGCAGTCTCCAGGCTGCTGTGAAGGGCAGCCCCATGTAGAGTCCATTACTGAAGCAGAAACGTAAAGGAACTAAGGATAATAATATTTAAAAGTGTGGTTAAAAAAAAAGGGGGTGTTTGTGGAAATTGTGTCATTATGCAGTTTAGTCACTAGGTGGCACTGGACTTGTTTGTAGTTAGGAGTTTCCTTTTACTGTCCTATCCTTGTTCAAGTGACAATAAAGTCATTTAGAGTCTTGATAGGTGTGTCCTCATTTCAGGGTCTACAGTGCCCAAATCCCCGCCTTAACCTCCCTACCACCATTCAGATTTAGTCAAATCATGCCTCATTCCCATCCTTCTAACAATAAGGGAGCATCACAAATGGTAGACAGCCCCTTCTTCTGTCCTGTGGGCACTGGGATTGTACAAATTTGTGGAATTGCGTCCATAATTCATCCAGCTTGCTACTGATGGCTATTCCTCATGAACGAAATCCCGACAAACAATAGGGAAATTTCACATGGATGATGGATGAATCACAGATAATATAGCCACTGCTTTGATAGATGGAGTGAATCAATATGTCCTCTATTGATATAGACTGACATTGTCATCAAGAACACACCACTTCTTGGCAGCATTGCCTGATGAGGAATTTTCCACAGACTGTAATTAATCACCGTTTTGGCATTAGTATCCCATATCCCCCCGTGATGCATTTAACTGAAAACAATCAAAATTTGATCCTCAAAACAAACTTCTAATGCCCGCCCCCGGACCCCCCCCCCAATCCCACAAATCATTTGGAGCAAGGTTATAACTTCCAGCAGCTTTGGCACATCTCTGCTCATTACATCTCTGCTCTATTTAGCCCCGGTCTCATCCCATGGTTACTTTACAGAGCTGGGATGGCTCAGTTGCTAGAGCATAAGACTTTTAATCTCAAAGTTGTGGGCTCGAGCCCCACGTTGGGCAAAAGATTCCTGCATTGCAGGGGAGTTAGACTAGATGACCCTCGTGGTCCCTCCTGACACTGTGATTCCTTTTGTAGAAACCCTGGAACTCACTGCCACAAGGTGATGTGAGAGCTACTAGTTTGGATGGCTCTCAGAGGATTATACAAATTAACAGCAGGTCAGGCTATCGGTGGCTGCTAACCCTGATGCATACCGTACTTTTCTGTGTATAAAACTATGGTTTTCCCCCCTCCAAAATAATGTTCAAAATCGGGGCTCATCTTATACACTGATAGTGCAGAGGGGGGACGGGCGATTGGTTGCAGCCGTGACCAGGAGGTTGTCAGCGGTGATTTTGTGGGTGATTTGTGGCTGCGGCAAGGACTGCTTTGGATTAGCTGCTGCTGTGGCAATTGTATTGTTGATTTTTGGATGCGCCAAGGGCTGCTGTGTATACAGTCATACCTCAGGATGAATACGCTTCAGGATAAGCATTTTCGGGTTGCGCTCCGCTGTGACCCAGAAGTAACGGCACACGTTACTTCTGGGTTTCGCCGCTCGCGCATACGCTCAAAATGATATCACGTGCATGTGCGAAAGCGGCAAAATGCGACCCGTGCATGCACAGTCATGTGTTACATTTGCTTCAGGATGCGAACGGGGCTCCAGAATGGATCCCGTTCGCATCCAGAGGTACCACTGTATTGGCTTCCGCTGAGGCAATTGCCAGCTACTGTTGGCAATCAGGCAGACGCTTTGTTGCTTTTATGACACATGCGTCTCTCAGTCTGATCAGTGATTTTCGCTCCCCACCCCCCAAAAGTTCAACAACTCTGGGCAGCCCTCCCCCCATTTTCTTAAATTGGAGTCCCCCAGAATAGGGGTCGTCTCATACATGGGGGCATCTTATACACGGAAAAGTACGGTATGTCCTAACTCCACTGATGGAAGCAGTATGCTTCTGAATACTAGTTGCTGAAAACTACAGTAGGGGAGAGGGCTGTTGCATTCAGGTCCTGCTCATGGGCTTTCCACGGGCACTTGGTTGGCCACTGTGAGAGCAGAATGCCGTACCAGATTGGGCCACCAGTCTGATCCAGCGGAGGTCTGAGGGTTTTATGATTCTCTGCCCCTTCGTGACTTCGAGATAATTTGGGGGAGGCGAGGGAGAACAGGGAGAGGATGTGAATGGCGTTTGGTTTGGCTGCAAGACTGTGTACGCACAGCAGTGCTGCAGGCAGCCTGATCTGGAAAAGCCAATGAATTTCATTAGACTGACCTTGAGGGTAGGAAATAAATTCCATGGCTTTCTGGCGGAAGGTCCTAGGGATTTAATTATACTTGTTCAGCTTCGCTGGCCAAGAGAGGCGTTTTATTTCCAGCTATGACCGTTTGTTCACGTGAGACATTGTTGATAGTCTTGGGATGTAAAGGAAAGAGGCAGCAAGTGTTTTTGCCGCCTTTAAATAATGATTGCTAATGAAGAGCAATTGAGAGGCAGAGATATCTCTCACTGTGTTTCTATAATGGGTCGCTATCGGGGGCGAAAGCAGGAAATAAATAAATATAATAATAATGTTTAATATTAGCAATTAATATAGGATGTGATCCAGCCAAAAATATAAGAGCTCTGAATTCCCATGGGTTCCAGTAGAAAAGTTATATTATATCCAACAAGTCTTTCCCATTAAAACCAATAGGTTGTGGAGCCAAGTCTAATTCAGAAGTAACAAGTCCCATTGAGTTCCATGGGCTGCATCCCCATGTAAGTGTGTCTGGGATTGCAGCCTTCATGTGCTTCACTTTGAATGGATTGTGTCCATATTGTTGGCATCCGTCTGTCTCAGGATACAATGGAGGAGTGTGCATTTGAAGGTGAAGTCAAACAGTTGGAAGGTTGCAGCACCAGAGACCGATACAGGAGAGACATGTTTTGTTGCAGCTGGAGCAGATGAAGGCGTCCGGTTGTGCTGCAGCAGATGCACCACGGAGTATCTTCTCTCTGCGCTCCTCCCAGTGGTCATTCCTCTTCTGGTCACTGTCTGTTCCCAGGCACTGCGATCGTTGGCAAGCGATTCCCACATGGCGGGGTGGGGTGGAGCTAAGTGTGAGTTCCCAGGATGCATTTGGCCCTGGAATGAGCTTGTCAAAAGGCTAACCATTAAAGGACCATTAAAGAAACAAAGCATTTTTTAAAAAAGCACTTGCTTTTCTCATTGTTCCTTTGCCGAATGGCATGACAGCAACAGAAAACAAAGCAAAAAAAGAGGTCATCTTAGGGTAGAGATGGAATTTGCCATTGTTTTCAATTGAAGGAAGGAAAGGGAAGGTGGAAATGGAGAACGGCAGAACATGTGCTTGACCTTCAATATAAGCCACAGGTGTAACTGGGGACGGGGTTGTTTCTTTTTCACAACTATGTAATTAAAGCAGCTAAACTTTAAGGGGTATCCTTTGCACCGATGTCCCTCCCAATGTTGAGCTAAAAGTCCCAGCAATCCCAACCACCGACCGAGCTGATGGGAGTTGGATTCAAGCAACAACTGCAGGGCCACAGAGTCACAACCCCTGCCTTAAGGTGAATGACACTAAACAAGGACTTGTGCTGAAATTCTTGCTTTAGGGGTGTGTCCCTTCCATTTCAAGAAAGGTGCAGAGATCTACATATGCTGGAAGGGTGTTCCACAGGGCAGGTACCACTACTGAGAAGGCCCTCTGCCTGGTTCCCCGTAACCTCACTTCTCTCAGTGAGGGAACCGCCAGAAGGCCCTTGGAGCTGGACCTCAGTGTCTGGGCTGAATGATGGGGGTGGAGATATTCCTTCAGGTATACAGGGCTGAAGCCATTTAGGAATTTAAAGATGAGCACTGACACCTTGAATTCTGCTCAGAAACGTACTGGGAGCCAAATTATTTTAGGACTGGTGTTATATGGTCCCAGCAGCCGCTCCCTGGATTAGTCTAGTTGCCGCATTGCAGTTGTTGTTTCTGATACACCTTCTGAGTCAAAGTGAATGAACCTAAGTTCTCATTTATCCACACTTCCCCTTGTCCTGCTGCTTTCCCCTAGGAAAGCCACTCTTTAGTGCTCAGTCAGAGGAAGCAGCAATTCAGGTTTTTTCTGGATTGATCTTTGCTCTGATTTAGCATTAAAGAGTGAGTTTTCCATGGGTTTTCCATTGGATACCATACAGACCTGAGTTGGTCCAGCCAAATTAAGTGTGGGCCCCTTGCTAAAGGACAGGGCTACTGGGCTTTGACTCTGATGCACAGCCTGTTGTGCAGTTGTGTATAGTAGGAGAAATACATCATTGCTTCCAGGCTCATTGGTAGGAAGAGCATGTTCCCAGCTGCTTGCTTTCTGGCATGTACTCATAAAATAAGTCAGCCTGTCAAAACAATCCTAGCCTTCCATTTTTTAGGGGAGAGAAGAAGGAAGAGAAAGTACATGCATAGTGGACAGCAGGGCTGGCACAAGACATTTTGCTGACGGAGGTACCCTTCCTCCTGTTCCATCAGAGGCAATATAGAAATGAGAGGGAATGCTTTTTAAAAAGGAGGGGTACCTCCCCAGGAACATTGCGAATGTTCAGAAATATTTCTCCAGCAGTAAAGGGAATTGGGTCACCTGCTTTGCAGTCTTGAGACAGGACACCTTAGATCACATACAGTGGTACCTCGGGTTACAAATGCTTCAGGTTACAGACTCGGCTAACCCAGAAATATTACCTCGGGTCAAGAACTTTGCTTCAGGATGAGAACAGAAATCGGGCGGCAGTGGCAGTGGGAGGCCCCATTAGCTAAAGTGGTGCTTCAGGTTAAGTACAGTTTCAGGTTAAGAACGGACCTCTAGAATGAATTAAGTTCTTAACCCGAGGTACCACTGTATTGTGGAATTGAAGCCATAGAGAATAACCATTTGACCTTCCACCAATAGCTGAGATAAATTGATTAGGTGCTACAGGTGGTAAGGAAGGTGATGAAATGTGCTGGAATCAGTATTGGCATCCAATTTGAATTGATTCCCCCCAGACAGCTGCCATCTGAGCAGATAGGAAAAATAGCTGAATGGCTGTCATAGTGTATTTGCTGGTGATCACTCAGACCTGCCCAGGAAGGATGTCTGGAGCTCAGACTGGGTTCAACGAATGCTTTTATGATGTAACACTGCAAACTAGTAGATGCTTTTGAATATGGACATGTCCCTCACCAGTCTTTTCTTTTCCAGCAGCTCCAACAAATGACAGTTCCCAGAGTTATTTGGGAGAAGCCATTATATATTAACTGACATGAACATAATGGGTGGCATTCAACTATGTTTTAGACCCACTGAAGTTAAAAAAACCATTTCTATTCATCACCCATTTTGAGTGAGTAACCTCTGATTAAGACATCAACAATTTGGCAGGTCACTGTGGGAACAGGTGGTTCTTCAGTGCTCTAGTCTATAGGCAATTTTTTTGAAATCTTTCTTAAAGCAGATGGTCAGCGAAGTAATTTTAATACCAGTGTGAGACGTTGTCTACTCTTGGAATCAGTTAGCAGCCAAGTTGCTGGTGCATTCTTCACTAAAAGGCATTTCCAAGTAGCTTTCAAGGGCAGCTCCACGTAGAGTACAATGTAGTAGTCTAACCTGGATGTAATAACATCCAGGATAAATGGATGGACATGGATAAATATGCCTGGATTCCTTTTTCCAGAAAAGGTTCTAAGTCTTGTGCATACTAGGAGTTGCCACCTGTCGCCTATTTTACCTGCCTCTGGTTTGGTATTTCGTTGAATAAATTATATATTTTGAGCTGCAGGATAACTCTAAGGTTCCATTGACCCCCAAAGTGTTGCAGGATTCTCCCTCAGCCCACCAAAGTCGACTAGGCTTTACCCCTTGACCCAGCAAAAATTGGCGGTCTCTGGGAACCCATTCTATTGCTTCAAGACCTGAGTTTCCTTTCTATGGTACATCTATCACGAATGATAATAAGCCAGGTCAACGGGACACAGATTGCACTGAGCTCATATGGAAGCATCTTTGTTTGGTGCAGATTAATACTGAGACCTGAGAAATCCAAAGAAATGCTCCCTTGAACTATGATATATCTGTCAAACGTGCTTCCTTGCAGCCAGAAAACCAATAATGATAACACGCACACACAAAAGGTGTTTATGAAGCATTCTTGGTTTGTTGTTCCCACCCACCCTCGATTGTCTGGTGATTCTATCATTGCAAAGGGCAATGAGTGTGTATTCCAGAGAGAAAGAGCTTTAAAATGCCACACTTGACAGAGCAGCCACCTGGGCCGTGTAGCTGACACACAAATCATCATTAGGGTCAAGAAGATCAAGGGAGTGACATTTTAATTGCTCGTTATTTCTACCTGTTGACTCATACTTCACGTTCCCATATGGCTGTATACCAAATGTGATTCTGGGCTATTTTGTCCAGCATTTGAAAAACATCTCTGAACTTGATAGGTCTTCATGTGGATATGAGCCAGACGAGGAAAGACATGGGCGCAGGTTGGTCAAGTCCTAACAACTCAGACCCCAAAACCTTAAATACAGCCTTCCATCTCTACAGAGCCTCTCAGGTGTTAAGAATAACAGAGGAGGTCCTCTTGGTAGTTCTAGTACCCTCAGAAGTTCCAGATCATGGTGGTCCAGGAAATAATGTTCTCTTCTGCAGTTCCTAAGTTGCAGAATTACCTATTGTAATGTTCACAATTGTTTTATTGTACATTATAATTATGTGTGTGTTTGATTTTTTTTAAAACTTGCTTTATATTTGTAAATCACCTAGAAGCCACTTTGGGGAAAACAATAATAACAATAGGAATATGTACTATACCCTCTTATACCCCACATGCATACGCACCAACATTTATCTGATGAAAATGGGGACATCCTATTCAATAATAATAATAATAAAAGTAATATTAATAAAAATAAAAATAATACCCCACCCATCTTACTGGTTTGCCCCAGCAACTCTGGGTGGCTTCCAACATATATAGAAACACAATAAAACATTAAGCACACAAAAAAGTCCCTATGCAGAGCTGCCTTCAGATGTCTTCTAAAGGTTGTATAGTTACCGTACTTATTTCCTTGGCTCAGGGATCACATAACTCCATACCCCCCAACATTTCTCCGATGAAAATAGGGACGTCATAAGGAAAAGCAGGACATTCTGGGATCAAATCAGAAACTGGGATGGTTTCTGTAAATCTGGGACTATCCCTGGAAAACAGGGACACTTGGAGGGTCTATAGTGGTAGCTGACAGAACTGGCAGCTGCTACAGTCACCTGAAGGGGGAGGCTTCTGTGTGCCTTCTTTAGGAAAAGAGGGTGAAGTTTCCCCCACATAATAATGTAAGAAGAGCTACCTGGATCAGGCCAATGGCCCATCTAGTCAACTGCTATGGTCTCACAGTGGCCAACCAGATGTCTGCAGGAAATTCAGAAGCAGAAGAGCACTCTCCCCTCTTGCCATTTCCAGTAAGTGGTCTTCAGAAGCACACCACTTCCAGTTGTGGAGGTAGAGCACAGCCATCAGGGTTAGCAGCTACTGAGAGCCTTACCCTCCACGGTTTTGTTTAATATTCTTTTAAAGACATTAGAGTTGGCGGCCAACACTTCCTCTTGTGGGAGCCATAGCTGTCAACTTTTCCCTTTTTTTAAGGGAAACTCCCTTATTCCAAATAGGATTCCTCACAAGAAAAGGGAAAAGTTGACAGCTATGGTGGGAGCAAGTTCCACGGTCTAACTATGCACTGTGTGTAGCTTATTAAGATTCCCAGCTGGAAACTGGCAAAGTTCCAATATGGAAACGCCATTGGGAACAGTGAAATCCCTTTGGTGCTAAACGAGCAATTAGGAAAAGGTAAAAAACAAGCAAACCCTGACCTTTGGAAAACCAAGCTTCTGAAGTTTGGTAAAGGACTTTTTGAATGTCACCTATCAATCACAATTATACTTTAAATTTTCTATTATCCACCATGTGCAACATCCAATAGGGAAAGCCCACCCTCCCTTCCCTGGCTTGGTGACCTTCACAGAATAAATATGTATAATCAAAACCTTTCTTTGTAATGACTGCAATACTTTCCAATTTGAAATTCTATCTAGCCAATTACTGAAGCTTGCAGTGACTGAATCTTTTTATATAAGAAAACAACAACCTAAATCTCTCTCAGTGGTTCCCATTTTAATTATAATCTGCATTTTGAACAGCTTAGCCATCATTCTGCCAGGAATATTATGCTCTGCAAAAAAAGACTACACACCGTACCTGGAACTCATCGTTTGGCCAGAAGATAGCTTTGTTGAACAAGAATGTGGCCTGTTCTTTAATGGAAGCCATTTTTCCAATTTGCATTGCTGAAAATACACAGCAGCAACAAATGAACTGTCAGGAGGGGCGGGGGAATGACATGGTGTTGAACACAGTTTGGCTGGGCAAGTGTGACACATAAGGAATGAAAACAGGTATGCTTAGGTCTTAGAAAGCCACTTCGGCCTTAAGGAGGAGGTGGTGTTGCGGGCTTCACGGCCCCTCCATGCGCGCGGAGGGTGGAGGCCAGCCCTGTGCGATTGGGGGGATTCCCGGCCACGTCACTCCCTAGCTGGCCAATCGGCTAGTTTGGGGGTGTGGCCTGCCCTATATAGGCAGGGCACGGCCAGGGATCTTCCACTTTGCTGCCCGCCAGCTGTTCCTGTTTTTCCCACCCTCCCACCGTATAAGGTTTTTGTCCTTTGACCTTGCTATGGACCTTGGTTGGTCGCCGTTGAGGGGCCTGGTTGGAATTTTTCACTTGGCAAATTGGTACCAGCCACTTGGTTTTTGCCTACCTCGTAGCAAATCGTCACAACTTTCTGGGTATTGGCAGTTAGGCATTGGTATAGTTCTGTAGATGGAAGAGGGGAGGTAGCACCATCACCTGCCCTGCATATTGAAGGGTAGTCCGTTAAAGGATTCCGGGGGGCGTGGCCCTGTCCGAAGCCTAGGGAGGTTAGGGCCTAAGGTACGCCCCCTATCGGTGGCCCCAGAGGGAGTTCCTAGTTGATGTGCATCAGCAGGACTCCCCCTACTGGTGGTTAACCCTTCCCGGACTTCAAGCAGACAGGCTGGAGTCGGATATAGTCGGTTAGGACCAATGCCTAAGCCAATACCGCTCATCACCTTTAACCAATAAAGTTGTGGCCTTTTTTAGCCCATTGACCTTAATAATTGTGTCATGTGTCATTATTTCCACCTGGGTAGCTCACCACGCAATTAAGTTCAAACTGTTGTTGCTGGGGAAAAAATAAAGGAGACCAACCCAAATAATGTATCCAGGTGTCTTCTTTTTAAATTTAATATTTTGCTGGAAGCCGCCCAGAGTGGCTGGGGAAAGCCAGCCAGATAGGCAGGGTATAAATAATAAAATTATTTATTATTATTATTTTTAAAAGTGCTGACTTTATGTGGGTATTGAGGCAGGGGGAGTTAGGAGAACTGGAGTCGAAGGCTAAAGACAGCCCCTATACATGCATTACAGACGACAACCAACTTATGCGTGACCAACTAACATGTGACTATGCATGTGTGTATTGCATCCACAACACATTGCTGAAAATAATTCCCCTGGTATTTGGGGTGATGGCAGTTCAAAAAGCACACAGTTTATGGTGCTTGGAATTGTGCCGCAATATGTTTGAGGTTAGAGGAGTTCAGGGCCTTGAAATCCGGGCTTAATATGGATCCTTTCCATTAAAAACTGTTGGATTCCACTATCATTAGCAACACATTTTTGCCGCAAAGCCATTTCCCCCCCAAAGTGATTGTTTGCATAATTGGATTTTAAGCACGCATGCAGCTGCGCCCATTGGTAGTAAGTAAAATGTTTGCACAGGTGAATACAGTTGTACACAAAGGAGGTACGTGCTAGTCCATATCCCAAGGACTGTTTATTTGCAGGTGGTGGCTGCTCTGGAGCAAGTGAGTTGCAGATTTCAGGTTCTCTTAATGGAATCCCTAGCTGACAATGCATGCACTGCTGGACTCCAACTTCAACCATCCCTCACCATTGGCCACTCTGGCTGGGGCTGATCATAGAATCATAGAACTGTAGATTTGGAGGGGAACCCAGGGGTCATCTAGTCCAACCCCGTGCAATGCAAGAATCTCAACTAAAGCATCCATGATAGATGATGGGAGTTAAGAGTCCAGAACATCGGGAGGGGGACTGGGTTGCCCACCACAGCACTATGGAAACTTATCAATCAAAACTCTTTCTTATTTTTGACCTTGCACAATATGCTGGTGAGATAAATTATTTCCATTTCACAGATGGGAAAGCTGACGCTAAGAGGAGAAGTGATTTCCCCGAAGGCGTTCTCTGGACTTACAGCAGAACTGAAGCCCAGACCTGCTTTCCAAGCACACCTGTGCTAGGCAAATTGCAGAGAGATGGATGACGAAGCAGGTAAATGCATCAATTGTGTGATGCATTGTTTTTCCAATACTGTGCCTGGGCTTGCCATGCACCCAGAATTTCCCAGACATACCCGGAACACTGCAGTCGGAAGCAGTGTCCGGGTGGAAACCAGCAAAAAAAAAGTTCAACAACTTTGGTCCATGTGACGACGGTCACGCTTGCAAAAAGGCCTATTTCCCTCCCACACTGATAAGGTGTCCATAACATTGAATGAGTCCACAGAACTGCTAATAGGTTCAATACCTGACTCAGTTCTGAGCACCGTTCTATTGCTACCACCGCTCCAGAAACTCTTGTTTAAAACCTTAGTAGGTCTTAAGCTTAGTCACAGCACCTCTCCACCACTAGGTGTCCTTGGGGGATAATATTCTTTATAGAATCTTGCCTTGTTCTCTCTCCTAGTTCTTTAGTTTGGCACGGTTGCTCAATTATTTCAATTCAAGCTTTTGAAGGGGGGGGGGGGAGAGAATGAGATTCTAAATTACCAGTAGTAAATGATCTAATGATAATAATGTAGCAGCAGGGATCACTGCTCTATAAATAGTCAGAATGTGCAACGCAGTTTGCTATTCTATTAACATTCTGCTAATGTTTCCTAACATTGCGAACCTCTGATTGCTTCTTAGGCAGGGGGCTAGGCTGTCAAGCCTGGCCCAAGGCGTTTTCCTGTCTATACCGGGGTCCTCCAGATGCTCTTTTTTGTTGTGTGCTCACAGTGGTACTGGAGCAGATGTATGTGATCCTGCTTTCGATACTACCAGCATCTGCAAAAGTTTCACGGGGGACGTGTTGCTTCCCACCTGTGTATGTCCCATAAGTTCCTGCTGAAACCTTGAAACTTGTTATAACACAAATGTTTCGTGTGTGTGTGAGTGAGTGGCCTGCTTTTGTTGCCCTATAACATAACAACAACAACAACAACAACAACAACAACAACAACAACAACAACAACTTATTATTTATACCCCACCCATCTGGCTGGGTTTTGCCAGCAAAATATTGAAATACAATAATTCATCAAATATTAAAAGCTTCCCTAAACAGGGCTGCCTTCAGATGTCTTCTAAAAGTCAGATAGTTTTTTATTTCCTTGACAGGAGGGTGTTCCACAGGGAGGGTGCCACCACTGAGAAGGCCGTGTGCCTGGTTCCCTGTAACTTTGCTTCAATCAGTGAGGGAACCACCAGAAGGACCTTGGAGTTGGACCTCAGTGTCCGGGCTGAATGATGGGGGTGGAGACACTCCTTCAGGGATACTGGGCTGAGGCCGTTTAGGGCTTTAATCGTCAGCACCAACACTTTGAATTGTGCCTGGAAATGTACTGGGAGCCAATATAGGTTTTTCAGGACCGGTGTGGTGACAAGAGTGACCCTCCAGACAGCCATACTACACAGGTACCCAGGGGAGGCATTGCAGGACAACTAATACAGTGGTACCTTGGTTCTTGAACGTAATCTGTTCTGGAAGACTGTTCGACTTCCAAAACGTTCAAAAACTGAGGCACAAAGGACTTGCTGCAAGTTCAACTGGAAAAACTGAAAAACACACAGTGGAAGCTGTTCAGCTTTTGGCATTCGAAAACCGAAACATTCAGCTTCTGAGACGCTCAAAAACCAAGGTATAGCAGGATGATACCGTATAAATCCGACAATGATTACTGTGTCAGTTACATGTTGCAGAATATGTCTGCCCAAAAAACCACTAGCTTGGAGCAATGCTTGGAGTGTTTATTTTTAAACAAACTAGTGCAATTTTGTGCTTTTCCATAATGATGAGATCATAGAATTGTAGCCTTTGAAGGGACCACATGCTGGAAAATCCTAACACCACAAGGGTATTGTATTGTATTGTATTGTATTGTATTGTATTGTATTGTATTGT
>JAXCMG010000014.1:43711694-43824684 GCA_034642415.1 Podarcis siculus | reverse complement strand
AAGAAGAAGAAGAAGAAGAAGAAGAAGAAGAAGAAGAAGAAGAAGAAAGTGACTGTCAAAGAAGGATGGTTAGAATATGTCGCTGGGCATCATCTTTGCATGAGACAGAATTTCTTTTGGTTTCTTTTCCAAAGGCTTTCTCCACTTTTGCACTGGAAGATTCGGGAGAGACAAAAGAAAGTGCTTCTTCACACAGCGCATAGCTAAACTATGGAGGTCATGACAGCCACCAACTTGGATGGCTTTAAAAAGTGGATTAGATGAATTCATGGAGGATATGCTGACCAATGGCTCCTTGCTAGGATGGCTATATTTGACATGTTGAAGTCAGTAATGCCTCTGAATACCATTTTCTGGGAACTGCAGGCAGGGAGTGGCCACTGTGAGAACAGGATGCCAGGCTAGATGAACCTTGGGTCAGATCCAGCTGGGATCTTCCCATGCTTTTATACCCTTGTGGTTGTCTAGTCTTTTGGGCTTTGTATTTATACAGGGGAGAACTGCTCCACTGTGCCAAAATGGCAGCCTCCATGTTCTGCTGGTGTAAACTGCTTCATTCAAGCCATTGCTGTGGGGTTTGCTTATCTATCAGTTACAAGGGCCACCACATTTTCATCATCATCATCATCATCATCATCATTTCGTATGAGTTTCACAGAAAATGCAGTAATGAATAAGGAAGGGACCACCCCGTGTAGCCACCAGGTGGAGATGAAGTGCAGTTATTTAATATTGAAGCTAACTGCCTTTCAATGTAAAAGTTCCCTAATATTTTAAAATAATATTATTGTGTGAAACTGGCACCGTGTGACTGACATGGGGCTGTCACAGAAAACGTTGTGTTCCTCCTTCATAATATGCAGCTGTGCCATATTTACCTGATGCAAAAAGTGCAAAGCCCTAAAATGTGATGGGTAAGAAAATGAAACCATGGAAACCTTAAATTGGATTTTTTTCATGATACAGACAACCCCCCCCCACAAGCCCAGCTAGCTCCAGCGCCCACCCTCAACCCCCCATAACTCTCGCAGGCCTGCCTGCACCCTGCCAGCTACACCCTTCCCTACCAGTCCAGCACCCCAGGGCCTGCTCCTGCCCAGGGTCTCCTCCAGCTGCCATTTTCTCTTCAGGCTCACTTTCTCCTTGTTTCTATTTGGCATGGTCAGGCTGGAGAGTTGCAGCTTCCCGGCTGGAACACTTGTCTCGCTCCCCCTTCTTCCTTCTCCTCTTCCTGCTACTGCTACTGCTGCTACTCCATCAGCTGGCTCTCTCCCTTGGACCTGGTGCAAGTCTCAGCGCAAGACTCTCCCTTGAACCTGGCGCAAGACTCCTCCAGCACATCTTCTCTGACTCCTGGGAGCAGTGGCAAAGGAGGAGGAGGAGGAAGAGGCAGCAACAGAGACCTCAGTAGGCAATTCTCACTTCTCCCTACCTTCTCCAACAGGAAACCATTTCTGGCTAGCGTACCTCAACAGAGATGGGAATTGAGGACTCTGTGTGACAAAGTGAGAGGCCGTGATGGCTTAAGGGTTTTCATGATGCCTGATCTGTAAATGAGAGCTCTGGATGTGCTTCCCTCCTTAGCTCAGTGGGAACTAGATGGAACCTTAGCCTCAGCTGGCTAGCAATGTTGAGTTGTTCTTTTGTTCTTAAATAAATGAAGTTCTCCTGACTCTTGCTGCTTCCTGGTTTCCAGGCAGACCTACCACCACAATGTTTCCTCATCCAGCGAGTACCCTCTGCACTTCAATCAGGAGAAAGCTGCACTCGCAGAGCTCAGGTGATGCTGGATTTCAGCATCAGTGTTGGCCCTTGTGGAAAGATAGCTGCCCAGGTGAGAGAAGTGATCAACATTTTCCAACATTACACCGTTAAGTTGGTTTATGGCACTGCAGAGGGATTACTGCTGTTTCTTGGTCTGGTATCCAATAGTTTGTTCACAGACTGCAATAATCAATGTCTTTAGCTTGGTCCAGTATTCCTTAATGTTATCAGGGAACTTGGAAAGTATATGGTCCTTAAGAGTCGTTTGGAAGCAATCCCGCCTAATAGGATCTTGAAGGGTTTGAGTGTTCATTTTGCACCTTGGTTTCCTTCCTTGAAGCCTGCATTGAGGTATAATCTTGACAGCCATCGTGGAATGTATTAATTGGTGATCTGTCCAGCAGTTGTTGGCACTCATCATAGCTCTGATAAGGAGCACATTGCAGCAATCTTCAGCTTGGACAATTACATAGTCTAAGAGGAGCCGATAGTTCAACTGAGGGTGCCTCCATGGTATTTTTAATTTATTTTTTTGTTGCAAGTCAACACCACCAGCAATATCACCATCTGGAATGAGGAACAAGTGGATTTTGACAAATTGAATCACCACTTGGGTTGTGGTTTTGTGGATGTTCTGCAAACGCTTCATTGACTAATGCGATTTGTTTTAAAAATCAGTAGCAAGAGCATTCTGCTCCATAGCAAAGAGGCAGGGGGAATTCACAGCATTTACACTCCACAGCTGTTTCCTTCTCTCTCAGGAGAAAGTAGGCTTGGGGAATTTCTACAGGAAACATAAACAGACACACTGCTCTTTCTTTCTATTTCAATACTGTGCTGCATCCCAGAAGAATGTCGCTTTGCCTCTCACTGGCTACCCAACAAAATATTTGCAACACACATAAGGCTTGCTTGGGAATTGGATAAAAACTGCTGACCAAGTGGCCACACTCTCCTCTGCATGTATTATATAGATCTTCTCCAGCAAATCTGCTGTATTTTCTGTTGCTAATTCCATTCATTGATTTTCATGGATTCATCCAGGGTCATTTTACTTAGCTTTCTACAGAGGCAACCCAAGTTTCATGCTTAAGGCCCAAACTAAATGATAGGCTGAATGTGTGATTGCATTTGTGGCAGCTGCAGGGTGGAGTTGGGGGAAAGGGGTCAGGATTGCCAGCGATGCCAGCTTCCTTCATGGAGCAAATATGAGCAACGCCGGATTTACATATAAGCTAAACAAGCTATAGCTTAGGACCCCACTCTCTTGGGGCCCCCTAAAAAAAATAAAGAAAAAACTGGATGTACATTTCCAAAATATAAGATAAAAAACAAATAAAATAAAACCTACATACAGCAAAAGTGTTTTGTGTTGTGCAGGCTCCTATGATGTAAAGTAATAGGTGCTGCCTGATAGCCTGCTCTCTAAAATATCACTGGTTTGCTCATTTCTAGATTCAGGGTGATAGGGACACGGGTGGCACTGTGGGTTAAACCACATAGCCTAGGACTTGCTGATCAGAAGGTTGGTGGTTCAAATCCCCGTGAGGGGGTGAGCTCCCATTGCTCGGTCCCTGCTCCTGCAAACCTAGCAGTTTGAAAGCACGTCAAAGTGCAAGTAGATAAATAGGTACCACTCCAGCGAGAAGGTAAACGGTGTTTCCGTGCACTGCTCTGGTTTGCCAGAAGCGGCTTAGTCATGCTGGCCACATGGCCCGGAAGCTGTACGCCGGCTCCCCCGGCCAATAAAGCGAGATGAGCACCGCAACCCCAGAGTTGTTCGCGACTGGACCTAACGGTCAGGGGTCCCTTTACCTTTACCTTTTATATATATGGTGATATATAGGGTGCCTACATTCTGCATGTGCAAATGGCTTTAGATACCTATTGGATCAATAAATTACCATATACAATTATATTCAACACAAAATTTCATCAAAATTAGCCTGAGTGTTTGATACGAACAGCAACAGTGAGCTGGAACAGTGATCAAAAGCAATACCAGGCACAGGATGAGACTTGCATCCAGACTGAGCCCTGCCCTGCCCTCACCCTGAAGTCTGCCTATTGCCCATTCTGGTCTTGCCTCACCTCAGAGCAGGAAACCCACACTTCACTATGGTTGTTATATAAAAAAAGAAAACTAGACATTTCAAATGGAATCATGCATTTTAATGTATTGTCTAGTTTGGCCTGGAGTGTATGCTCAACGGAGAGCTACAGCTAATTTCTGCCACCACACTTGCTTGCAAACAGATGTGGTCCCCACATCCACACACAGTATGCATCGTCAGCTGCAAGAAAATGTAGGCAGGATGTGTATATATCAATTATATATAAAGAGGAATGATATATACTTTATTATGTTACTGTTTCCGCTTTAAAGAGTTTGCAAAGTAGTGCACAATGGGATCTGTTCAAAAGCAAACAGGAGCTCTATCAGAAACAACAGCAGGGCCACACTGAGGCTCTCAAAGCACCATCAAGCACTAAAAGTAAGAACAGATAAAGCAGCAAAAACAGATAAATGAGCAAATCCAACAACCAAATAGCAGAAAGTACCCATAAAAGAAAAAAAGAGTTGCAGAAGAGCCATCAGACAAAGCCTGAGATAAAACAACTTATCCCACTTGCCTCAGATGAGAACAAAGTTAAATAAAGCGTTTTGCAAAATAACAAAGGGCTCATCCTGGCACCTAAAAATCCTGGTGACATTGAACATGCTTCTCATCTGCAACATTGTTGTTTGGGTAGAGAGCAGCCTCACAGTTGGATGTGGCCTCATTTGGCTTTAACTCGCACACATGATATAACAACTGGCCTTTTTGCTAAAGCTTCCTTTTGTGTCCAGATCTCCTTAGCTTCTTCCCTTGTGAACTGCAACCTTGCAGCACTAAAAACCCCAAGGCCCTCTCTGTTCTCCACCCAGGCAAACAAGAGTATTATCAAATTTCAGTGATGCATCCCAGCTGGGCACAAACATTCTAGGAGGATGTGATGCCAGGCAGCTGAGGGGTGGGGAAAGAGGGTGAAGCTAGGAAGCTGGTGGGGCCTGGAAAGAGTCTCAAGGGCCAGACAGAGAGGTCTGGAGTTTGGCCTGCATTTATCGCCTAGACTTGAGGTCCGTCCCCCCCCGCTCTGAATGATGGCTCCGTTCCTAGAAGGTTGGCATTCACAAGGTCACAAGGAAAGAAGCAGAAAGGAGCCATCAATGGCTTTATCTTCATATGATAGTACAGTGGCTCATAGGAGAGTTTCCTCATCCTTGTATCTTCTGGCCTTTCACTGATAAATATACTGATTTATGAACGTGACATAATTATAGTTGACTGGTCCATCTTGTTCACGGCCATTGGTAGTTAGAAATATTCTTCCTCGCCACACCTGGTTTAGAAATCCAATGGGTATAGAAGTAGATTCACTTGGTTTTTTTCTTATCTGTTGGCACACCATTATGTTATGATTCATGAACACGGTTCTCAGGTTAGATTGAGTTTTAGCTCCAAGGCACATTTATGTTAAACAAATGCTTTCTGGTACTGTTGTGGAAAAGATGAACCCCATCAGTTGAAAGGGAAGCTGGTTCTTTTAAATGACTGATGTTTTCATCTCAGCTGACACAAGGCCAAATTAGAAGTGATGTTAAATATGGGTTTGCATTCAACGAGCAGTCCTCCCCCCCCCCACCACAAAAAAATCTGCATCTGCTGCAGTTCTGAGGAAAATCTTTTCTTTGAAGCTGTTATCTGTACTGAGGGGAAATCCTACTCATTGAGAGGGATTTCCTCTCAAGGCAAACTGCACTTTCAAAGGAGGGTTTTTCATCAGAACCTCAAAACAAGGGAGGGGAGGGTTAAGTACCCCCTTACCCTGGCCTTTGACCCCTGAAATGTGTGCTTTGGGGGACCAACCCTATGCCCGTGGTTGTAATCTGTTTAATCTGTTTTCTGTGAGACAACTAGATAACCCTACAATTCAATGATTTTAAGCTCCAGGTATCAGAGGCCTAACCATAGAGAAGTCTCTCTGGTGGTGTAAGCTGTGACAGTGCACCACCAAGAGTGTTGAGAATCGATGGAGTCATCTTAGGCACAACCTAAGAGCTGGGAAACAATTTTTCGGTTTTCCAAAAGCAGATTATGTGGTTCGTCATCAAGCATAGACTTACCAAGCTAAATGTTGTCCCATCACAAAAATAATAGATTTGAATTCTTCACACCCCAAAATGTATTTTTGACGCCACACAGAAGAAATCTAGAAAAAATGGCCCTAAAATGGCACACCCTACAGATCCATTTTCTTTTGTTTTTCCCGTAATGGCCCATCACTCATGTGATCACCTCAGCATGGGGAGCTAGCTGGCTTATGTTTTAACACTTGCTGGATCCAGTGGTTAAAAGAATCTCAGTAAACAGCCTACTTTCCCCCACTGCAAACTCATTAAACTATCTTTCGGGGTTTTTATCAAGCTTCCCAGTCACCAGGAGGCTTGCAAGCATGTACAAGCTCACAAGCCCTCTTCAGGCCTTTGCAAGATCAGTGGTGGAGCAATGGTGCCTGGATGGAGGAGAATTTCAGTTTGCTGTTTCATTCAAACTCACCTTGTTCGTGCTTCCTGAAACAAAAAGTGAACCCAAACACACCTGTCCTTTAACACATCCCCAAATATTGATGCTGTTATGCTACCAAAAAGAGTGTGCAAAAAATGCATATGCTTGTGAAACTAACATACAAAACTACAGTGGTACTTTGGTTTTCAAATGTCTCCATTGACGAACATTTCAAAACCCAAACGCCGAACACCCACAAGTAAATGCTTCCATTTTCAATGTGCCTTGGAAGTTGAATGGCTTCCACTGCGTGTTTTTCAATTTTCTCAATTGCATTTGCAGCCAGTCCTTTGCACCTCAGTTTTTGAATGTTTTGGAAGTCAAACGGTCTTCAGGAATGGATTACATTCAAGAACCGAGATACCACTGTACAGTGGAACCTCAGTTTTTGAATGGAATCTGTTCCGGAAGACCACTCGACTTCTGAAACGTTTGAAAATTGAGGATCAACCATCGGTTCAGCAAAATCCATTGAAAATATGGAAAAACACGTAGAAGAAGCAGTTTGACTTCTGATGCACATTTGAAAATGGAAGCAATTACTTCTGGGTTTTTGGCGTTCAGGTTCCAAATCGTTCAGCTTCCAAGATGTTTGAAAACTGAGGTTCCATTGTATATTGTTTTAGGGGAAATTGCTAATAAAGATGCATACATTAGACAAAACTGTATACCATTTAGGGGAAATGCACACCAAAGCACTTACAAAATTCCACGCAAACTCCCCCCCCTTTAATTAAATGTGAATTAAAGTGAAAATTGGGTGAACTGAAGTTTCAGTTGGTAAAATGAGAAATGGAAAAAAGCAGAAATCCATGTATTCATCTGTCTCAAGTATGGAGACATTGGAAGCAGGACTGGTGTACATATCCCTGATCCTTTGTCTACAGATATTTTCCCTTATGTTCCCAGGCTGAATGTCTCTTGACAGTGTCAAAGCAACTCTGTCTCCTTAAGTCTGCCTTCACCCTCTAAACATGACCTCAGATGACTGGCTGAGTTGGTAACAGCAGTAGATAGGTGAGAAACAAAGAAAGGAGACAAAAGAGAGGACATGGTCCTTAAACAAGAATGAATGGTTCAACGTGGACAAGGGAGCAATTGGACAGGGCTTTTTGCAGTGATATAAAACAGAAGCCAAGGCTATTGATCTTTTTAGGGGGAAAATCTGTCCCACCATCTTAGGACTTCTCTGCCCCCTGTTGTTAAATAGCCTTCTGCTTTGTCACACATGCAGTCAATTAGATCATGTAGCCAGGATGTCTACACCAATATCAGCCGCATTTGGAGGACAGATGGAGCTTTGCCGGAGACATTTGCTGTCACACATATCAAGCTACATTGGAACCACATTCCAAATTCGCCCGAGCTGGATTCTGTTAGTATTTACTTAGGCTGAAGGCCTCCTTTGGCATAACATTCTGTGCTGACATTTTGTCCTCCCTTTCCAAAGTGAGTTTATGAAGACATGGGTCTGGAAACATGGGGCCGGATTCAATTAAATACTTGCGCTAGTGGGAACCAGCACAATGATTGCCCCCACCTGCTAGTTCAGTGGGGCTTTCTTTCCTCTCCTCTCCCCCCCCCCACCACACCAAATTGACTCTAGGGGGTTGGGAGAACCCCTAGAACAGCATGTGGCGGATATGGTTCTGTCTCGCAAGGAGAAAGGTTTGCACCCACAAAATGATCCTACTGGCTCCCAGTGGAGTACAGGGTAAGGTTTAAGGTGCTGGTTTTGACCTTTAAAGCCCTATGCGGCCTAGGACTCACGTACCTACGGGACCGCCTCTCCTGGTCTGCCCCGTGGAGGACCTTAAGGTTCACAAATGACAACATTTTGGAGGTCCCAGGTCACAAGGTGGTTAGATTGGTCTCAACTAGGGCCAGGGCCTTTTCAGTACTAGCCCCGAATTGGTGGAATGCTCTGTCACAAGAGACTAGGGCCCTGCGTTACTTGACATCTTTCCACAGGGCCTGCAAGACAGAGCTGTTCCACCTGGCTTTTGGTATGGACTCAGTCTGACCCTTATGTTTCCCTCCCCTTATGGTTTTGATCTATGGGCTACTTTTAAAATGAGGCTGCATTTTAAATTGCATTTTAACCTGTATTCTAAATTGGTCACCCCCCCCCCCCCATTATGGCTGGGGAGGGCGGGGTATAAATAAAATTTATTATTATTATACCCCTCAGCTGCCCCAATTAAATTGGGACATCCAGTTTTTGGCTGCTGTGGTCTCAGCACAACACAGAAAATTGTGTGAGATCGCAGAGCCCAAGAACGCACCAGATCATGACCTCATGTAAGAGCTCATAGCCCCCAAAAGTATGTATGTTGGCTCTGTGCTCCCATGCAGGTCACATAATTCGTGCAGAAGCATGGACACGAAGATGCACGTCCCGGTTTTCAGCCTTAATGTGTTGGAGGGTATGCATTACACAATGCTGAATTCCATCCATGATTGTGAAAAGGGTTATCAAAATAGTTGATCCAGGATGCACCCAGGTCCAGGGCCTTGTGATTGCCTTTAGTCCTCTTCAGGCATTCAGGGCAAATACACGTGGACCATAAATCCAAAGGAAAAAGATCCAGAGGGATAAAGACCTAGCTTCTGTCAGAACTATACGTATCTGTAAGGGTGCTGAAATATAAGAAAGAACAAGATGATATATGGACTTCTCCAGCTAGCGTGGAAAGTCTTTAAATTACACTATGGCTCTTGTGTACCTGAACACTCTGTTGATTGATGATAAGGAAGAATCTGCTGGGTACCAAATATTTATGAAAAAGGGTTTGTTTAATAGCAGTATGTCAGGCAATTAATCCTGAGATCATTGAGATCAATTCACCTCTGGAGTTTTGTGGGCTTTGGTGCTACAGCTTTTATATTAAATTGTTGTTCTGCCACATAAAAACAAGCGTTTGAAAATGGCTGAGATAATATTTTTTGGGGAGGAAACTTGTAATAAAGTTTTCCACAATACAGCAACAGAAATACAAACATCAGGTGCAATGCAGAGGTTCAGTTAATTGATAATAACAGGTGTTAATCCTGTATGTATTTCTACAAAATAAAGATGGAACCAAATTTTCCTTGCCCACTGGAATCTTGTACCTCTAATAAAATTAAGAAAGATCTATCATCTGTCTCTATCTCTATCTATCTATCTATCTATCTATCTATCTATCTATCTATCTATCATCTATCATCTATCTATCATCTATCTATCATCTATCTATCTATATCTATCTATCTATCTATCTATAATTTTTTATTGGTTTTACATAATGTAACACATTTTAACGTTAACCATTTCAAACATTAAAATAAAATGTTCATTCAAATCTTCGGACCTCCTTTCCTCCCTCCATGGGTTCTGTATTTAAAATAAAGTATTCTGCATCTTTTACCCTTATCCATCTATTACCGGTATATATCCATAGTTACCATAGTTGATTCCACATTACAAGTTTCATTATATCCCTGCCAATGATTTTAACTGTTTACAGTGGTCTTTTCAATAAATTGAAAATTTACTCCAGTCTTTTAGGAATACTTGATCTTCCTGGTTTCTGATCTTCCCTGTCAGTTTCGCCATCTCGGCATACTCCATCAGTTTAGTCTGCCATTCTTTTCTGGTCGGTACAAATTCCCCTTAATCTATGCCAAAATTTTATGCATCACAAATATGTCCTATGCATCAAACTATTTTGCTATAGATGAGGCTTTGATAAAATCCAACTTCTTGAGTCCCAAATTTGAGACGCATGTCTTCCCTCCTGTGCTCCCACACAAGTCAAGTGACCCTTGTGAGATCACAGACCCCCAAAGATGTGTTTTTTTCAGGGCCACGCTTGCATGGCATCCCAAAAACCCATATTTTGGGGCACCACATGGGATCTTCGGGGTGAGATCTCAGTGCAAAATTGGCACCCGAAATGGCTGCTGTGTTTGTGTGAGAAAACAGGGGGTCCTGTTGTTGTTATTGTTGTTTTTCTGGGACACTTGTGAGGTACAAGATTCTCATTTTAAGACCAGAAGCATTGTGGCAGCTGGATACTAGGGGAAGATTCAAATCATTCTGAATAGGGGAGATATAAATTCTCATTGTTAGTGTGCCAGAGCTGAGTTGGGGAGCAGAACCTTCTGCTCAGTTCTGTAACATTCAGAGGGGAAGTTGCGTTGATCATTTCCTTGCTATTGAATAATTTGTCCAGTTTTATTTCTCTCCCTCAGTTCTTTGCTCATTTAGCTCTTGTAAGGAGCCAGGTCCAATCAGCAGGTGGTGGGATGTTGTAAGAACACAGTCTTTGTTCTTTCAGTCGAATGTGGTATGTTAGTTTGACCATTGCAGCAAACTCCCACACTTTATCAATCCACTTTTTAACAGTTGTAGAAGCCAAATGCATCATTCCCACCACCTAGGTTTGAATCTGGAGATAATGGATGGATGGATGGATTTCTTATTACAGTCACAGACCAGTTCCAGCTCACTTACAATATCAGGAAAATCATAAAACACGATAGGGATACATTGGGAGATAATGGAGCACAATTGCCCTTGGCTTTCAGGCTTATATTACCAGGTGCCTGGCAATAAATGCAGCCATCTCAAACCAAACTTGCTGACAGCCATATCACCTACCTGGTATGATATGACAGATTTGCACCGGAAGACTTCTCAGATGGAAAGGAAGATCTCTGAAAGATGTCCAGTCCCTTGTGGGACATTGGTGTCAGAACAAAGAACCCACATTTAATAAATAAAGTAAAAAGTAATCATTCTCTGCAGTCAGAAGAGAAATGTACATATTTTCATTTGACTTTGCTCCGTCAAATCTGTATGTGGTGTCCGTTTAATGGAATATAAATTGTGTGCCATGTTTAACCATCTGTTTCTGTTCTTCCACAGAACATGAGAAACATTCCCAGCTCTTCATCCGCTTTTTATATTCTTTCTGTAGAAATAATTTTTGAAAATCTAATAGTAGCATCTTTAGAATTTGAAATTGAAATGGAATAAATGGGTGGTTGCTGCCACCTTTTCCTCTGGCTGTATAGAGCTACAGAAGAAAATCAACAAGCATAGTGCTTCACTTCTGTGCTATGAAAAATGGTATCAATGGATCTCTGCCTGTCATGCGTATACTATCAGCAAAGCAACCATGCTAAGAAAAAATAATGGCATCCACAGCTGGTCATATTTATTGAGTTTAGTGAGTGCAATAATTCTTAGAAAGATCAAGTTTCAAGGAACATATTGCCTTATACCAGATCAGGCTCTGTCTCCTTCTAACAGAGATGAGCAACCTGTGGTCCTCCAAATGTTGATGAATTCCCATCATTACTGGTGGTCTTGCAGTAAGGTTAAGGCTTACTGGGAGATGATATATAATGAAATGAAAAGGATGTTTAAAATAATGTTTGTAAAAAAAACCCAGAAGCCTTTCTTTTGGGAATTATAGGGACAGAACTACCTAAACTGCATAGAAATTTATTTATGTACGACAGCAAGAATGTTACTCGCCCAAAAATCGAAAGAAGAAGTCCCAGCAAAGGAAGAATGGATACAAAAACTTATGGAATATGTAGAAATGGTGAAACTTACTGGAAGAATAAGAAATCAAGATAACTGCAGCTATATAAGAGAGAGTGAGGGAGAGAGAATATCTGTATCTATATCATCTCTATCTCTATCTCTATCTCTATCTCTATCTCTATCTCTATCTCTATCTCTATCTCTATCTCTATCTCTATCTCTATCTCTATGATGAATAAATGAGCAAGTTCAGTTAATTTGGAAATGCAGACGATATTAAAAATAAATTGAAGGAACAGCAGAAAGAGGGGGAAGGAAGTAAAGTTTCAAAATGTCAAAACGAATGTAAAATCAGTGAAATGTATATATCTGAAAAGTGTAAATAATTTATTTAAGAAAAAGATAAATTCCCATCATTCTTGGCCATTGACTATTCTGTTCTGGATGATGGGAGTTGGTTTCCACCACCATCCGGCTTCCTTAGATGTCTGCGAGTGTTATGATGGAGGGAGAAAACCCTTTCTCTCTCTGCTTTCTCCATTGTGATGAGTCTCTGAATTAAAAACAAAAATTACTCCTTAGTTTTTAGCTGCCTCCTTGTCTGTGTATCAATATATATGCAAATAAAAATCTTTACTATTTCTATTTTCATTTACAGATAGGTAGCCGTGTTGGTCTGCAATAGTCAAAACAAAAAATTTTTTCCCTTCCAGTAGCACCTTAAAGACCAACTAAGTTAGTTCTTGGTATGAGCTTTCGTGTGCATGCACACGCATGCTTCTTCGTATCTGAAGAAGTGTGCATGCACACGAAAGCTCATACCAAGAACTTAGTTGGTCTTTAAGGTGCTACTGGAAGGAAAAATCTATTTTCATTGTCCTTTTGTTACAATAACACACGTTTTTGGGGATCATGCTATGTGACTGCTTAAACTTGACTTAGCTCCAGGTCCCCCTCCTGTCATAATCTGGCTGGGCCTCAAGGCAGCCGTCCACTAAAACTGAAGATCTCAGCCATCTCCTAGTTCAGGCCAGGCTATAGCCAATGCTCGCAAAAAATGAAAGGCAATATCAGTTATGTTGATTCCCCAAGCAACCCGGTTCTCCACCAATGAATCTTTAATTACCTTTTATATTAAAAGCCAGGATTTTTATTGTATCTCCCAACTCCTCTCCTTCTCAAACAATCAACAAACTCATTAACTGAATGGGCAAGACAACAATAAATGTAGTGGAAGAGATACCGCCAGTAGAGAAATGGTATTATGAAACGGTGTTATTGTTATTAGTTTGCAAAAGAGCCGTAAAGCAAACAGCTCAGGAGCAGGCAAACCTACTAGTGACACAGATTTGGAAAGGATGAAAATAACTGTGTATTTCTTGCTGGAAGCAGAGTATATGGTCAGTTGCTGCATCAGAAAAAATAACAAAATATTACATGCATTAAATCAGGCATAGGCAAACTCAGCCCTCCAGATGTTTGGGGACTACAACTCCCATCATCCCTGACCACTGGTCCTGTTAGTTAGGGATGATGGGAGTTGTAGTCCCAAAAACATCTGGAGAGCCGAGTTTGCCTATGCCTGCATTAAATGATGCAGACGATTTTGTTGTAATATTGGCATCCTTTTAAAAAATACTTCCCTGATAACCCTGAAGAATGGCAACCACCGAAATCACAGATGTAATTCATAGAACCATAGAATTGTAGTGTTGGAATGGATCATGTGGATCAACTGGTCCAACCTCCTGCAATGCTGGCTTAAATGCTGCTCACGTTGCATACCAAAAAGGGTTTCAATAGGTAACTGACCCTGTTATCCCATTAATAAACAGCATTCCTATGGAGACTGCCCCTTCCGATATGAACCGAACTGGACCCTGTGATCATCATATGAGGCCGTTCTTCATGTTCCTCCTGCACGAGAGGTCCGGAAGGTGGGAACATGAGAAAGGGTCTTTTCTGTGGTGTGACCCTGTTTGAGGGATGCTCTCCCCAAGGAGGCTCGCTTGGTACCTTCATTGCATATCTTTAGGCACCGAGCAGAAACATTCGTCTTCTCCTGGGCCTTTAGCTAATTAAACAATTTATGGACTTTTAAACTGTGTGTGTTTAAACTTTAGTCTGCATTGCTTTAAAATTTTGTCTCTAGTAGACACGATTTGAGTTGCACAATTCAATTTGGTTGTTTTTTGTTGCACATATTTCAACAATCCCAGAGTTTGAATGTCAGTAGCACAGATGTTGCAAAGGTGTGGTGTTGTGGAACAACTCAATTGAAGAAGATAACAGTGGTTACCCAGACCTTGTTGTTGGACCCCCCAAATGTAGGTCCACCACTGAGGAATGGAGTGGTTGGAATCCTGAATGACAGCGCTCAGCACTGCAACAATGTGTTGTGGGTCCCATTTGTATTGAAAGCAGTCATTTCAGCAATAACAATTGCCAATGTTCCAAATAAACATTTCCTCTGCTTGCAATGATTTGCGGAAGGCTGCTCAGCGAGTTCTGTCTACGGCGCTCAGGACCCCTGGTAATATCTGTTGCTGAGCACCTTCCAACTACCCACATAAATAAAAATGGTTATTACTGCAAGAATGTGTGTGATCAACATCACTGGCAAGGACTGCGGCCTGTGGACTGTGTGAATAATTCAATCTCTGTGCCTGTATAACAGCAGCAGCAACACGAAGACACCTCTTTGTTCTTCTGCTCATTGCCTTGAGGCTTGTTCTCCGGCCTGTTTAATATTCTAGATTTAGGCTTTAATAAACTACAGCAAAAATCCCCTGTTACGTTTCAGAACTCATTGGAGCTTTAGCATTTTTTAAAATGGCAGCTGCTGTTAGAATTCCTGCTCCATGATTGCAGTCATGGGATTGTTGTCTTTCACATGACGGTATATGTTTTGACTCCACAGAGTGGGAACTGACGGAGACAGGATGTTTGTGTTACTGTGTTCCATGAAGTGGGTCTATTGTCCTTTGTCCTTTCTCTTTGCTGTCTGATGCTAGAGAGAGAGGGAGCCATGTTGCAGTGCTCCGTGTGTGTTTATATGTAAATAAAGTAGATTAGCCAAAATGCTGAGTTGCAGAGGTCTGTCACGCAAGCTGCGAAGACTCTGTGGATCCCTAAGTGTGCCGGTGTCCGTTGGCATCAGTCGCTGTGATGTTCGGGCTGAAGAAAGCTATTGAAGCTCCCAAACGATCGACCAGGAGGGAGGGAACATGCCAGTCGGGCATGTGTCTCTGCCAGGGTCCTACTCGAGTGTAGGACAAGCTCCTGTCAGCTGCGAGGGTTGCTCGGAAATGTTTAGTTGCCCTCAGCGCTGGTTCACATCACCAATTCACTGACCCTAGCATGAGAAGTATCTACATGATCTGGGCAACTCTTGTGATGGTCAGTTTCATCAGAGTGGCAGGTCTCATGAGGTCTCAAGCATCATTGGGAGAGCTACAGATCTAGAACTGGCAACATCCCTGCACCACCCAGGTTGCTGGTAAGAGGAGGGGAGTGCAGATAATTTATAGGAAGGTGAATCTGAATACAGGTTTGTCCTATTTAAACAGGACACTTGGCCAGTCCAGGCCCAGCTCATCTCTATTCTCCTTCTGAGTGTTCCTTCAAAGATGCTAGCTTTTTTAGCATCCCAATTTCAAATACTCACAGCATCCCTGCTAGACTTCTTCTCTGTGCCTGGTTTAACTAAGCTCCAGTTTTTTTGCAGGTTTCTTACTGGAGTTAGAAAGACACCCCTAAAATAGTTAACACTAGCTTTAGCTGAAACATGGGTTATTTGTTCTAGACAGTTTACAATATTTTACAATGTTTTCATATCATTTTTAATTTAAAATGTAGTTTTGTTGCTTGTAATTGAAAATGAAAGGCATTGCTTATTAAAGGAACTGATTTTTTTCCTCATTTACTCAGTATGCAGGGGCAGAGGTCAACATTTACTGCATAGAAAAAAATCTTCCTTCTCTGATCCGGTTCTGGATATTTAGGTATTGTCAGGCACCACAGACACAAGTATAATCTGGGGTCTAGATTCTAAACCCTTTCCCCTCATATTGAAAATCTCATTGGGTGAGTCCTCCCTCCCCTGGTGATATAAAGGTAAAGGTAAAGGTACCCCTGCCCGTACGGGCCAGTCTTGACAGACTCTGGGGTTGGTGCGCCCATCTCACTCTATAGGCCGGGGGCCAGCGCTGTCCGGAGACACTTCCGGGTCACGTGGCCAGCGTGACATCGCTGCTCTGGCGAGCCAGAGCCGCACACGGAAACGCCGTTTACCTTCCCGCTAGAAAGCGGTCCCTATTTATCTACTTGCACCCGGGGGTGCTTTCGAACTGCTAGGTTGGCAGGCGCTGGGACCGAGCAACGGGAGCGCACCCCGCCGCGGGGATTCGAACCGCCGACCTTTCGATCGGCAAGCCCTAGGAGCTGAGGCTTTTACCCACAGCGCCACCCGCGTCCCCTCCCTGGTGATATGGGTGAAGGTTAAAGCAGTATCATACCAATTTAAACAGTTGTGGCTTCCCCCAAAGAATCCTGGGAGCTGTAGTTTGTAAAGGAGTGGTTCAGAGACCCCTGTTCCCCTCAGAGAACTACAATTCCCAGAGTGGTTCAACAGTCCACCTCTCTTCCCAGGGAACTCTGGGAATGGCAGCTCTGTGCAGGGAACAGGGGTCTCCTAACACCCCTCAGCACTCTTAAAAAACTACAGCCCCACCTTTCACGGTAAAAAATAAATACAGTCATACCTCATGTCACGGACGCTTCAGGTTATATCTTTTCGGGTTGCGGACTGCGGGAAACCCGGAAGTACTGGAACAGGTTACTTCCGGGTTTTGCCGCTCACGCATGCGCAGAAGCGCCAAATCCTGCCGGCGCCTACGCAGACGTGGCGCTTCAGGATGCGAACACTGCGGGGTGCGGACATGCCTCCATCACAGATTATGTCCACAACCCAAGGTTCTGCTGTAAACCCAAAGGTGCCATGAATGTATATACATTCCAAAGAGAATAAAAGAAGATCTGATATCTTTTGAAGCAAACATTCTTCTTCATTCATCCTATTTATATGTCTTAATTCTTCTAGAGAATTTATACGTCTTAATCCTATTTATATGTCTTAATTCTTCTAAAGACATGACTGCTTGTTCTCTCTGCCTTGCATTCTACTAAAAAGAATGAATTCCTTTTGTTCTGCTTGCCTTGACTCTTCTATTGTAACAGGCAGACTTTTGGTCCTCACACAACCTGATTCTCCCCTTTTCATAACTTCCGAGAGGTGTGCAGAGATTTCCTTTTGAGCATCTCTTTTTGGAATGCTGGCATTGTCAATGCAATAGTATCCTGTCATTTATTGTGAATTCCCTACCTCCAGAAATGTCTAACAGTTCCTCAAGAATCATTTTCAGGCCATATTGAGATCTGGAAAATTTTGACTCATCAGGGTTGCTAATTGATGTCCATCTGGTTATCACAATAAAGAAGGGTGCGATCAGTTAGAAAAGATCAAAAAGAACACCCATATCAATAGTAACAACAACAACAACAACAACAACAACAAAACATTTGTGACTCACCTTCCACACCTATGTCCCAAGGCAAATGATAGACATATCCTTAGAAACAGGTAAAACAATTTTATAATAATAATAATAATAATAATAATAATTTATTGTTTATACACCACCCATCTGGGCGCCTTCCAGCAGAATATTAAAATACAATGATTCATCAAATATTAAAAGCTTCCCTAAACAGAGCTGCCTTCAGATGTCTTCTAAAAGTCTGGTAGTTGTTTATTTCTTTGATATCTGATGGGATATGAGTACAAGAACAAGTGAATATAGGTTTAAAAACAACACGATACAAATGCCTGAGGCAGAGACCTTTGCATCCAGCTGGAAAATGAAAATACTTGCACCATGTATTTCAGTTTAATTTACTAAACTGAATTTAGGATGTGATAAGCCTGCTCAGTCTGAAAATGAACTGGGGGCTCATTAAATGTTCCAAGTGAATGTAACTGAACATCTTGCCATCCTCACACATTCAATTAGTGTGTGTGTGTGTGTGTGTGTGTGTGTGTGTTATTATACTGAAATGAGAACTATGACACATGATAAGGCCAGTGTGAACCAAAGCAATCGGAGGTTTAGAAAATTACTTGACTTATCATTTGTAGGCACACACAACACTGAGCATTTGGGTAGGCCGGGGGGGGGGGGACACTGTCCTCCCCAGCTGCAGTCCAAAAGAAGATCATTCCTCTGAAATCATTTTTTTGCTTTGGGGTGAAGGGAATCTCCCTTTGGCAACAGTGAAAAAGAGGTGGATCTAAACACAGGGGGGAAATGCTACAAATAAGTCAGAAATTAGATCGCTTTAACAAAAGAAAAAAATCCCTATAGAAAATTGTGGTTTTTAAATTTCCTGCTCTCTGGTGCCATCTGGTGATGCATTTTTATGTATGCTACAACAGCTGCAAGGATGCTTCTTGCCCAGAGATGGAAAGACAAGATACCTATTAGGGCAGACTGGCAGATGAAATTTTTGGACTGCGCAGAGATGGCAAGGTTAACCGGGAAAATCAGAAATCAGGAGGATCAAAACTTCAACAAATGATGGGCCAATACATATTGTACTTGAAAGACCACTCTAAACACTTGAACTCTTTGGTAGGCTTTAAATAACTCTTGCAATGACTTTGGATACAATGGAGGATGATAAATTAGATGGACTTATAATATGCAGTTTAAAAAGTTATTTAAAGAACCCACAGAGGGGAGGAGGGAAGTCTTGAGATTCGGAAGAATCTTGGGTAAAGTTTAAAATTTGTAATAATATGACTTGTGTGAATGAATTTGTAAAATCAAATAAAAATTATTTCAAAAAAAGAAGAAGATTTTAACCCTTGCTAGATCCTGGTTGAAGATCATGGCCACTGGGCCCATCACCTCCTGGCAAATGGAAGGGGAAGAAATGGAGGCAGTGAGAGTTTTTACTTTCTTGGGCTCCATGATCACTGCAGATGGTGACAGTAGTCACGAAATTAAAAGACGCCTGCTCCTTGGGAGAAAGGCGATGGCAAACCTAGACAGCATCTTAAAAAGCAGAGACATCACCTTGCCAACAAAGGTCCGTATAGTTAAAGCCATGGTTTTCCCAGTAGTGATGTATGGAAGTGAGAGCTGGACCATAAAGAAGGCTGATTGCCGAAGAATGGATGCTTTTGAATTATGGTGCTGGAGGAGACTCTTGAGAGTCCCATGGACTGCAAGAAGATCAAAGGCATCCATTCTGAAGGAAATCAGCCCTGAGTGCTCACTGAAAGGACAGATCGTGAAGCTGAGGCTCCAATACTTTGGCCACCTCCTGAGAAGAGAAGACTCCCTGGAAAAGACCCTGATGTTGGGAAAGATTGAGGGCACAAGGAGAAGGGACAACAGAGGACGAGATGGTTGGACAGTGTTCTTGAAGCTACCAGCATGAGTTTGACCAAACTGCGGGAGGCAGTGGAAGACAGGAGTGCCTGGCATGCTCTGGTCCATGGGGTCACGAAGAGTCGGGACGACTAAACGACTAAACAACAACAACAACAGATCCTGGTCCCCAGGAATTACAAGCAACTCGGGCATCATGCAGACTAACCCACCAAACTCACAACACTGTTATGGTTGTGTCTATCTCTCTGTGTGTTCTCTGCGTGCGCAGGGGTCTGGGTTGGCCTCGTAAAGCAATCTCCTCCGTCCTAATTATCTGATCTGCCCATGTCATAGGGGACATGAATAATGATTCTGTGCTCGCTAAAGGACCAGAATCTGCTACAATCCGCTGGCGATTCAGCATGCTCTTTCAATTGGTAACTCATTTCTCGCATAACAAACAAGCAATGATTGGCTTGCCGTGCTGAATTCTGATCTATTGCTCTTTGCAATAGATGAAAATCAGTAGACGAAAATAGATCAAGATTGTGATCCTACCAGCCTCTGCTTTGGTGCCTAGGGCATCATTTAACTTAGGATTCAGCTACAACATTTTAAATGCATTATACAAATATGACACTAGATGGTGCTGATGGGCTAATGGCAAATTCCATATATATATTACAATGGTGTTTGTTTTTTAAAAGCATTTTCACAGTGATTTTTTTAATTTCTGTGTAGATCCACTCTTGGTTCAAACCAAGGATGGGACAAGCATGATTTCTCTCCCTTGGGACAAACAAGTCCTTTAAAAAAAGGAAAGGTAGCTCCTTAGAATTGCTATGATTCCAAGTGAGCCTTTGCGCTAGTGGAATATTTTTGGGATGCTGCCCAATGCCTTATATGGTACAGCATGGAAAGTAGAATGAGAACTGAACGACTGATGCAGCAGGTGGTTAGGAGAAGATCCTGGCCTGTGAGCCAGCACCAGTCAGAAGCAATACTTGCCTAGATGGACCAGTGGTGGGAACAAAAATAAGGAAGCTTTATAGAGTATGTCTGTGGAGCAAAAGCAAGGCATGCAGATACCTGCATTCCTACAGCTGATCCACCTGTCTTTTATGTAGCTATATCTTCCTATGAAAATGCACCCAAATACGTCTCCAAATAAAACACACAAGGCTCCTCAACAGGCAAAAAATAGTGTGGAAACAATTCTCTGAGAGTCCCATGGACTGCAAGAAGATCAAACCTATCCATTCTTAAAGAAATCAGCCCTGAGTGCTCACTGGAAGGACAGATCATGAAGCTGAGGCTCCAATACTTTGGCCACCTCATGAGAAGAGAAGACTCCCTGGAAAAGACCCTGATGTTGGGAAAGATGGAGGGCACAAGGAGAAGGGGACGACAGAGGACGAGATGCTTGGATAGTGTTCTCGAAGCTACCAGCATGAGTTTGACCAAACTGCAGGAGGCAGTGGAAGACAGGAGTGCCTGGCGTTCTCTGGTCCATGGAGTCACAAAGAGTCGGACACGTCTAAATGACTAAACAACAACAACAATTCTCTGAGACCAGGAGGTCTTTGGGAAGAACCATAATTCAGGGTTAAAACATCTCAGGTTCCACCTCTGTCATCTCCAGATAGGGCTAAGACTCCTGTCTGAAACTCTGGAAATTTGCTGTCCGTAATTGTAGACCATGGTTTCCCAAAGTTGGGCCTCCAGCTGTTGTTGGACTACAACTCCCACCATCCCTAGCTAGCAAGACCAGTGGTCATGGATGATAGGAATTGTAGTCGAAAACAAGCTTGACACCCAAGTTTGGGAAACCCTGTTGTAGACAATACTGTGTTAGATGCAGGTCAGTTATCTTACTTGATGCAAAGCAGTTTTCCATATACAGTAATAAGGTTTGAAGCCCCTGTTATGGAAAGATGAGCTAGCTGAAAGACAACGGTTTTGAAATATCATTGATTCTCCAGCTGCACGTTTCCAAATAAAGCTCTGGCAGACTTCCAACAGGTACAGTTAGCAGTAAACATGCAAGCCAGGTGTCTGCTGCAAAGGATGCCCATCTGGTCACAAAACGTGTGAACATGTTGTTATGAGTTTGTGGGTGCTAGACTCCCCTAAATTCCTGGGTCCAGTAGAATTTAATTAAGGCTCGGGGTGCCAAAAGCTAGGCTAGTCTCCTGTGGGAGGTGAACGCTGTGTATTAGGCTGTGTGCTGGGCGCTTCTGAATCCTCTGGAATCAGCATGTGTTAAAAGCCAATTTTGCTGTATGAGACAGCAAAAGCGCAGGGCCCCTTTCACTCTATAGATAAAGCCAAAGGTTAGAGAAGTAGGGAGGGGAAGCAGTGTGAGCTAGAAGCTTAGAGAGGTGGGAGTGGTGTAACACAGAAGGAAAGTAGGGAGCTAGAGATACAATCAGAGAGCACCATGGTTATCAAGACCCTTTTGGAATGTAATGGTGGGAAACCATCCACTGAAGGCCGAGGTTGTATATATGTGCAAATAAACCATCCATCATAAGGACATCACAGTCTCTGCTGTCCCTCACTTCCAAAAGGCAACACGGACCCTGGTGACACTTCTGGAATCTTGCACTGCTCAGAGGCATGAAATAATATTTTCTTTGTGTGTTTCCGTGTGATTGTGGCGGTGCTCTTTTCTTTTGTGTGTTTCTCCCACAAGGTTTGCAGCAATATAATTGGATGTAACAAGCAAGGTGTTGTCATGGTTGACTTTGCAGGAAAGAGAAAGATGAAGGGTGGTTCAGGTCTATTTCATTATAATTATTCTAATGAAATGTGTTGCTCTTATTTACTTTAAATAATTATTCTAATGAAACAAGTGGCTTTTCCCCCCTCCACGGACTGCCAACTTTTGATCTGGACCTTTTAATAGAAGTGTGAGCTGCAGCAATTAGCGGCGATCACATTTATTTCAATGCTCCTGGAAAGGCAGAGGAGAGGCCAGGTTATTGGCAACTATAGCGTTCGGTTGCCAATTTTATTTTATTTTTACTTGTGGCCCCTGAATGGCTTTCCTGAAGGGAATCTGACTGCTAGCCTGAAAAAGCACCCCCCTGCCTCTTGTATATCTCACAAACACACACTCTTCCATACCAACAGAAGTATCCCAACATCAATTGCTACCTCCCTGTTTTATATCCCATTCCTAGACACTAGAATGAGTACTGCCTGCACTGAGTTGTTAGGCTTGATATTTTGGCTTTTTGGCTATGTCTTGACCTTTTATATTAAAAACTTAAGCATGTTTATTTGTGAATAAATCCTACTTGTTCCCGCTGAACTCGCTTTCAAGGAAGCATGCTTAGATAAAAGGTTTAGGATAACAATTTAGTTGCAGTCTTAAGATGGAGAGCAGCAATAAATTGCAGACTTACGGCACAATCCTGTACATGTCTGCTCAGATGTCCCACTGAGGCTTCCTTCCAGCTAAATGGGTTTAGAATTGCAGGTGTTATGCAGGTTTCAGGATTGCCGAGGCAAAGAAACACCCCTAGTGGCTGCGCTTCCACCCATGTTAAAACCCAGCAGCCACCAGGATCTGTCTCCAATCTTAAGTGAACCATACAGGCCCCTTGTTAAGCAGAGAACAGAAGCAAAGAGAAACGTGACAGTTTTTATGTTCGGTGAAGGTGGGTATTTATTTTTGTGTCAAACTAACACCGTATCTCTTCCTCCTTCCCCCATGGAATTCTATCAGAATGATAGGTCTCACGTCTGACCTACTTTCCTGTCTTTTTGGCTATTTCATCTGTTCATCCCACCTACTGCTTCCCCATCTGCTAGGCATTTTTAGATCACAGGAGCTTCCTTGAATTCTGCTAAATGTCAGGTGCGCAGCACAAAGGGGCTATGCCCACTTTTAAGTTCATGTTATTTTCGTTTCTTAAAGGAAAGGCGTGCTTGAATAAGGACTCCATTCTGTTCTTTATGCTGGGATCGAACGTAAAGCTCCGGATTACACACTTTAAATGGTGCACGTGGCCTTGACATGCCCATGGATTATGGAATGTGGCACCTAGCGTGGAGCTTTGCAGCTTGGATGGAAGATCGGGAATCTCAGCCCTTGTTGAAACAATGGAGGCTGGTCCATTAGCAGAAAAATAGGCGGCGTATTATTATTATTATTATTATGGCAATTGGGGCACTGCCTTGCCAAGCTCTCAGCCTATTCTCAGCCAGCTCCCACCTGCCCACTTGGCTACTTCAAGCCAGTCCAGGGGGTGACACTGACTGTGAGCTTCCTCCTCCTCCATAGTCTCAGGGTTGCCCCTTGCAGAACTTAGAAGGGAGGAGAAGGGTGGATACTAAACAAGAATTAGTTGGCTCCACCTGTCACTGGCTCTGGTGCCACCTACTCCCTGGCTTCCGCTCCACTGGCCCTAAAGGGCACCAGCCACTACCCCTGGTTACAAATAATATTAGGGTCCTAGCACATGCACCCTTGCTGCATGATTACCTAGATAAAATATTCAGGTTGGATGATGACAGGGACTGGTTGGATGCATCAAAATGGTGGGAGGAACCAGCTGGGGAACCCTCAAGGGGAAAAGGCTCAGAGCCCAGGGATTGGTGGTGGGACAACAATGAGTGGTCAGAAGGAGGGGAGAGAGAAGATTGGGAAGAAGTAACAGGACTTAGTGAGCTGGGAGAGTTAGAGGCAGAGAGAAGTCCAGAATCAGAAGCTAAAGCAGGAGAGTGGGATGGAGGAGGCTGAGATGAGTCAGGCAGGTGAAGAATCCAGGGTGTCTCTCCCTCCTGCTGTGACAAGATCCTCTCCCCCCCCCCCTCTGATCTCCCAGAACCAGGAGAGGCATGAAGAGGGCGGAGGAGCAATTAGTGTCCCACAGGCGCAGTCTCAGATTGCTTGGGGGAAACCCTGAAGAGCAGGGGACTTAAGCAGCTGTGGGGAGGCAGGGATATTCAGTTGCCACAACTGCTTCATGGGAGCAAGCCCTGTGTGCTCTTTAGTCCCGAGCTTCCTGTGCAGATCCTGTTTTTTCCTAATACAGAATTAACTCCACTTACTAACAGCTGGTTCGCTCCTGACAGGAGAAACTTCCTAATGGAAGTGGAACGCAAGAGCTACCTCAGACTGAAATACAGTGATACCTTGGGTTACATATGCTTCAG
This sequence comes from Podarcis siculus, assembly GCA_034642415.1. Taxonomy (NCBI): domain Eukaryota; kingdom Metazoa; phylum Chordata; class Lepidosauria; order Squamata; family Lacertidae; genus Podarcis; species Podarcis siculus. Next base: position 43,800,169 of record JAXCMG010000014.1, on the reverse strand, counting down.
GTTACATACGCTTCAGGTTACAGACTCCGCTAACCCAGAAATAGTACTTCAGGTTAAGAACTTTGCTTCAGTATGAGAGCAGAAATCGCGCGGCGGCAGCTGGAGGCCCCATTAGCTAAAGTGGTGCTTCAGGTTAAGAACAGTTTCAGGTTAAGAACGGACCTCCGGAACGAATTAAGTACTTAACCCAAGGTACCACTGTGCTGTCAACTCTAGTTATTCCCTGTGTGTGCACATGTGTACACATGCATTGTCTGTCTGTGGAGGGCAGATGAGAACCAGGTAGCATTTTGTAATGCGATTCATGTCTTTTTCTGTGTTTGACTCCAGGGCTGAATAATCAGGCCTCCCTCCCCCACTTAAGAAAGGACTTCTTTGAATTCAGTCTGATAAGAGCCTCTCATGCCACAGAAATCATTATACCATCACACTTTCCATGCCTGGAATTAATGAGTTGATTGTAAAAGAGGATATTAATCTACATCCCTTGCTTGTGTTACTAAGGTTATCCAGGAAGACATACAGGAATTATGAGCATTTGGCTGCTGGGGAGTTAATGGCAGACTTTACTCCATCAAGTGACGCATTCCTTCAGGTATAATCTGTCAGGGGCCATATGCCAGCTATAGATAGGGCTAGAGTCTAACGTGGCCAGAACAGCTTTTCTATCTCTTTCTGCGATTCCCCCTTCTCCCTCCCTCTCACTAGCACACCTCCTCTGTCTATTTTCCACTCCCTTTGCCTTTTCCTTGTCACCAGTATGAAATTAGGCCGCACTCTGCATGTGACCCTAAGGCTACAGATTGCTCATCACTGCTGTATGGTATTGATTAAAATTATTTGGCGAGGTAGGAGTGGGTGTATTCCAAGAAAATTCACAAAGTGTAGAGTACCGCTAATGCAGCGTTTACTTCTTCAGGTGGCTCTCAAGCTGCGCAGATTGCATCACTACGCAGACTGTCACCGATGGTTTGTGGGGTGGTCAGCAACTGGTTTAATGGCTAGGTGTGAAAGTCAACCCCAGGGGAACTCTGAGAATGAGGAAGCTGGGACCTAGGGGAGCCTGAGTTGATGTCAGTACATTTGGCTGGGGATGGGTGCTACTGTAAGAGTGGGGAAGAACAGCAATTGTGGTAGTAAAAGAAGAGCACAGATTGCCGAGACCTTGTTCTTCCATGCATAGACACTGGAAGACAGATAGGGTGGGAAAGGGACGCCAAAATGGACATTAATTGTGAGAGGCAGATTTCCTGCCTAATAATAATAATAATAATAATAATAATAATAATAATAATAATATATTATTTGTACCCTGCCCATCTGGCTGGGCCTCTTCAGCCACTCTGGGCGGCTTCCACAGACACCAAAAATACACTAAAATGTCACACATTAAAAACTTCCCTGAACAGGGCTGCCTTCAGATGTCTTTTAAAGAGAAGATAGCTGCTTATTTCCTTCACATCTGAAGGGAGGGTGTTCCACAGGGCGGGCGCCACTACCGAGAAGGCCCTCTGTCTGGTTCCCTGTAACCTCACTTCTCACAATGAGGGAACCGCCAGAAGGCCCTCAGCGCTGGACCTCAGTGTCTGGGCTGAACGATGGGGGTGGAGATGCTCCTTCAGGTATACAGGACCGAGGCCGTTTAGGGCTTTAAAGTTCAACGCCAACACTTTGAATTGTGCTCGGAAACGTACTGGGAGCAAATGCAGATCTCTCAGGACAGGTGTTATGTGGTCCCGGCGGCCACTCCCAGTCACCAGTCTGGCTGCCGCATTCTGGATTAATTGCAGTGGCAGGAGGACTGGAAAAAAGACATTGTTTACCACTCTCACAGCCTCTTCACAACCAGTAATCCACACCTCCAAACTGAAGTAGATTTAGGGCCCCTACTTCAATTTAATGTGGATTGTGAACCTCTTGTAAGAACGTAAGAAGAGGCTGCTGGATTATGTCAATGGCCCATTGAGTCCAGCATCCAGTTTTCAAAGTGGCCAGCCAGTAAGCCAGATTCAAGCAGAGCAAGCAGGATTGTGAACCCCTTGTGCCTTCTTTAACTCTCCTTTGTCCACGTGGCGTTCTCCTTCAGTTCCTGCTGCCCCACACTTTCTGCTCCCTAAACCTAGAGATTTCCTGTGCAGTCAATGTAGCTCTCCTGCTTGGATTCTCAAAGCATAGGGTGAAGTATAGGTGGGTTCCCACAAGGCAAGACACAGTGATAATAGCAAGAGCCTTTATTGAACTAGCAGAACTGGACAACAGGGGCAAAGCAACTGCTTATATACATTTCTGAAGGCCTGGGCCACTCCCACTCCCAACATGATTGGCTGTCCAAAATTCCAAGCTGCGAATCATAACTCAGAGTTTGAGGGACAATGGCCAAGACACAAATCCTGAAATGTCCTGTGATTGGATATCATGTATTGGATCAAAACCCCAGGGCTCAGAATCCTTAGTCCAGACTCAAGCTCAGGTAAACACAGACCACTGAAGACATAACATAGGGAATCTCTGGATTTAGGCAGGAGAAAGTGTGAGACAACAGTAGCTGGAGGAAAAACGCCACATGGGCCATAATCCACATTAAGTTGAGGTATGAAGGGGCCTTTAGAAGTGAGACAAGGGGAATGTGGATTGCTTCTCTTGCTATGGGGGGCAGAGTAGAAGCTGGAAATGAGCTCCATATGCAACAATGGAGCAGTTGCTGTTCCTCTCATTCTTCATGGATGTGCCATGGGCCACCGGTTTTGGAACCCCAGATCTAGAGGGACAGTTATGGTACAGAAATCTTACCTCAGGGAAATGCCTGTGTTTCCTCTCTGCACAACACTTAAATCTCATGGTGTACCACATAGAAACCCTTCAGCTGTGAATATTAAATGACATCCCAGTCTATGAGAAGAACAGCCTGATTTTAACACATGTAATTAGGAGTCACTAGAACACCAATTAAAGCTGTTGAAAGAGTGTGGGGGGAATGCAACATGTAGGAAGAATAGTGGGATAATTTATTATTAGCTCTTGCTGATTTGAGGAAAGTTTGCTGGCTTTCAGTTCTGTAGGAGCTGTTTATAACTTGGGATGAATCCCACTCCCATTCCATTGAAATATTTCACATCATTCGGGAGAGGGCGGGGGGGGGGGGAGAGAGAGAAAAGTGGGGGAGAAAGAGGGAGGTGCAGCCAACCATTTAACCCCCATTTGTCTGCACTCGTGGTGCGATAAAATTCTCATTACCACTTGGTACGATAATAGCGGGAGGATACACCTGGCAATTGGTAAATAATCACTGTGTGCATGCAACCATTTCATAAACCAGTTGACGGAGCACGTATTCTCTGATCAATGATTCCAGTCACCAGTGTTGCAAGGCTGATCTATAAGTGGAATCAGAAAGGTGTGAGGGTAATCAGCAGGTAGACAGGCAACAGAGCAAGTGAGGAAAGGCATAGTCAAGGAAGCTTTTAGCCCAAACACATGAGGGAAAAGCCAAAAGTCACTCTATAGCATGGGGGAGGGGAACATCCTTGCCAGGAGATTTTTTCAGTCTGGAATGGGGACCTGAGGTGAACAGAGCAAAAGGCATTATGGGGGTTCAATGACACAATCAAGGCAGGCAAAAACACAGAAGGAGGGTGTGATGCAGGGCCAATGAAGGCTGAGAAGAGAGGGTGTGGCTGGGGAGGGTATGTCCTGAGGGCCGGAGAGAGGCACGGAGGGCCACCACATTCAGGACACAGGACTCAGATCCTGCCCCCATCCCCCACTGCAACAAAAATGGGGTAGCACAAGAAAGGACTGGACATTACAGGCTCCAGCTCTGATAGCTCTGGACATATAAGGTACTGGGCCAACTATATTGTCTGCCAAATGATTGGGATAATTTCACTACATGTTGGCTGCAGACGTGTAGTTAAAAGGAGGATTCGTGTCCCACTAGATTTCCAAGTGGGTGAATGAAAATTTTGGAAAAATTAGTGGTTGGTAAGTTTATGTCCAAGCAGAGAGAGAGAGAGAAACTGGGAACGAGCATTTCTGCTTCTTGCTTCCTGACTTAGATTCAGTTATTCTTCTCCAAGCAGCTTTCCTTATTGCACAGAGCCTGTGGTTGCTTTCAAAACAAAAGCACAGGCGCTCTGGTCAGCCCTTTGAGTCTTGTTCATTTGATCGTTGGAGGATTCAGTTTTGCAAGGGTCAGCTTCAGCTCCAATACCTGAAGTCTGTATTTTGTCTTCTGTAGTTCCACAAGCAATAAAGCCCCCCCCTTTCCCCAAGTGTTTTGTCTACTGGGGGGGGGGCTGTGCAGGATCCAGAGGAATTTCATTGAAATGCAGCTTATTACTCATTCGCAGCATCTCTCTCTTTCTCGCATGGTTGCCATGGAAACCACGACAGCCTATGGGCAGCCACCTTTCCGGCCATCTGAGGGCAGGTTTTTCGGCAGGCGTGTGAACTGGGGGCTACTCCCACAGTGTTATTGCAGCTTGCCTTGAACTGTGAGTGGTTTGTCTCATGTGAACCTAGACGAGAAGGAGGGAAGTATAACTGGAAGAGACGAACACAACTGACTCACCTTTTCCAGATGAATTTATGCGCTTAATATTTTCCAAGGACAGTGGTTCAGAAGCGCCATATGATGGCAACTTGACACAATGCGATAAATAATTAAGACATCTTCATGCACATCTATGAAAAATACATTAATTGTGTGTGTGTGTGTGTGTGTGTGTGTGTGGTGCATGCCTAAGGAGAGCTCTCCTGTTACCAAGCGTGAAAACCAAGGTCCTACTTTATAGAGCAAAGTCCTCTGTTTTGAAGGCACCCTCCTGTAGTTGAAGTCCAAGTCCAATTTAAAGCTAAACAAAACTAAGAAGAGAGAGCAGGAGGTGCCTCAAAATTGTTCATCCACATTTAACAGCTGGACAGCAGACAAAGCGTGCAGACAAGTCATCTGGTCATGGAAGGTGGCTTTTCCACATGCTGTAGAGGGAAGTGAGGGGCATCAACTGGGAAGGTAGCCCATGGGGGAAGAGGAAAACTGATCCTAAACCTCTGCTGCCTTGTGGTTTAGGATCTTCTTTGGGAGAAGAAGAAGAGGAGGAGGAGGAGGACGAGGAGGAGGAGGAGGAGGAGGAGGAGTTTGGACTTGATATCCCGCCTTTCACTCCCCTTAAGGAGTCTCAAAGCTCAAGTGTGAAGAGTGTTTGCTGAAGAAGAAGGGAAGAAGAAGAGTTTGGATTTGATATCCCGCTTTATCACTATCCGAAGGAGTCTCAAAGCGGCTAACATTCTCCTTTCCCTTCCTCCCCCACAACAAACACTCTGTGAGGTGAGTGGGGCTGAGAGACTTCAGAGAAGGGTGACTAGCCCAAGGTCACCCAGAAGCTGCATGTGGAGGAGCGGGGAATCGAACCTGGTTCACCAGATTACTAGTCCACCACTCTTAACCACTACACTACTACACCTTACACACATCCAGAGTGGAGTCCCTAAGATGGTTGGACAGCACCTTCTATGCCTCCCTCCTGTAACCAAGCTGGTGCCAAACGCATTGCTCTGTTTTCCTTTGGACCACATCATCCTGTCATCTGGGCAGCCCAGGATCCCCATATAGGCTTGTGCCCGGGAGGTAACTTCGGTGCCACTGATGCAGCAGTTTGACTTCACCCCTGGAGGTGCACTCCATTGCCTCTTGAGACAGACAGATGCCAACAATACTCTAGACACCTGAAATGGCCCCTGTTTTGCTGCCCTTTTGCAGGCAGTGAAATGAGAGGGGTTTAGCAGTTTTCCTTGCGGATGGCATGGTTGGGCAGTGGCACTTACATGACCTCCCCAAAAGTGAGTCACTGTTTACTGAGGAGGAGAGGGGAAGAGGCAAGGCAGTGGGGCTCAGAGGCTTTGCTGATGTCGAGGTAAATCCTTAAGGGCCACAATTCCACACTGGCAACCCTAGCTTTTGCATAGCCTCAGGATTAATTCCCTACACCCACCTTTGTCACAAGGATCAGTTTGCTTGCAAGAAGAGGGACTGGTAGGGATTCCAGCAATCTCCCCGAGTTTTGATTCCCCCCCCCCCCCAAGGCAAGACAGGGGAGAGTGTCCATCACTGGTTCTTTTCAGGGAGCTGAAAACATGTATTAGCTGTCATTTAGTATGTGACACAACCCCAAGATGAGAATTTATTGTGAAAAGGGGGGAGCTAATTATTTAACACCAATTTTGAACAGATAACATTTTATTTATTCCAGTCGGACACCGTTATTTACAAATACAAGTTAGTAAAACGTTTCACAAAACGAGTAAGATCCCACAGTAAATATTTATAGGTGCATAGTTCATGCTCAATTACTTTATATATATGTATATATGTATAGAAATATATTAACAACTTTCACAATAATGTTATCCTTTGACAGAAAAAGAAAGATCATAGCTAACAGTTAAAAAAACCTTGTGTCAGAAACAATACCAAATTACCGACAACCTCTCAACAAAACATGTACAGCATTAGAAATAAGGAGTAGACACTTAGGTGTTTTTTAATTTTATTTTAAAAAACTGCTTTCGGACTTTTTTAGAACTTGAAGCCACAATATCCAGACAACAGCAATGGCTCTGAGACCCAGACCTTCATTTCAGAGGGAGGTCGGTCGCTGAAACGAAAACTGGACGCAGTTACAGATGCTCCGATCATTGCTGATGGAAGACTTCAAAAGACACTGTACAAACTATAAAAAGTAGTTCACGACTGGGCACATTGGAACTCAGCACTTGTACAGGACAGGATGTCTTTGCCAGCAGCTAACAGAAGGAAGAGAGTTGAATTCAAGCCTCGGGTTCGTAATCCTGGTATTCTTCCTGTTGGAAACAGCAACATCAACATTGAACAAGGAAGAGGAGGAAGAAGAAGAGAGAGAAAACATCTCAATATATGATGTGCTAAAGGTAAAGGTAAAGGGACCCCGGACCATTAGGTCCAGTCGTGGCCGACTCTGGGGTTGCGGTGCTCATCTCGGTTTATTGGCCAAGGGAGCCGGAGTACAGCTTCTGGGTCATGTGGCCAGCATGACTAAGCCGCTTCTGGTGAACCAGAGCAGTGCACGCAAACACCGTTTACCTTCCCACCGGAGCGGTACCTATTTATCTACTTGAACTTTGACGTGCTTTCGAACTGCTAGATTGGCAGGAGCTGGGACCGAGCAACGGGAACTCACCCCGTCGCGGGGATTTGAACCGCCGACCTTCTGATCAGCAAGTCCTAGGCTCTGTGGTTTAACCCACAGCGCCACCCGTGTCCCAATATGATGTGCTAGTTCACACTAAGGTGGTACTTAGTTTCAGCTTGTTGCTCACTAGGGATGTATGGGTTAGAATGTTTTCAGGTATTTCCCTAAGCATCACATCTCCTTCCCTAAGCTGGGCAGAAGCTTCCTGGGCTTTAGGAAAGAGGCAGGAGCCCCTGTCCCATTAACGGCAGAATGTTGGAGCGTATGCAATAGCAGCCTCTTCCCTTTGAAAGGAGAAAGCATCATGTCATTTTCTTCTGCATCACTTTAATGCACAGAGTGGGAAAATCTTATGGGAACTACTTTGCATGATGGCAAATACACCGTCTTAATGGAGACAGTTCTTTAGAAAATTCTGTAACGCAGTGACATTCACAGTCCATTAAAGGCTAGAATTTTGTATTTAAATTTAAGTAGGTATACATCCGTAGGAACTTGACTGAAGAACGCAAGCTATTAGAGGGGAAAGTGTTTTGCAGGGAGAACAAAAATCTACAATTCTAAAACAGCTTTTGAGAGATGGTGTGCCCGAGGAAGCAGCCTGTGTGTGTCTTTTCACACTGAATAATAATATGAATCATGTTTGTGTTTTCTTTGGTACTGGTTTAGGATCTGAAATTAAAGTCCTTACACTGAATTTACTGGTATTATAAGATAAATCACAAAGAAGGTGGCTCCCCCAGGAGTACTGAGGGGGCATTGTTTTCTTTTAAAAGTTTTCATCATTAATACATGTTATTTTCCTTCTATCGTGGGGGTTTGCAGTTTGACAGCATAACCTTAGGTTACTCCAAACTAAGTATCTTTTTGTTCAGTGGGGTTTACACCTAGATAAATGTGCATGGAATTATGTATGTATGTATGTGTGTATGCATGTATGTATGTATGCATGTTTGATTTTATTCCATGCTGGAGCAGTAAATAGTGTGGTCTTGTAGAAAGGTGCAGGGCAGTGGGGGCATGGCCTGCGCACCCATGAGTTGCGATGAATCCACTGCCTCAGGTGGTGGAAACTGAAGGAGGAGCATGCCTGTGGTCACCCCACTGTCAGGGACTGGGCAGAGGAGGTGTAGACCGCCTCCCACATTCCAGGGAGGAGGAAGAGGAAGACAGTATAGATTTACAACAGGGGTTTGAGGGAGTGTGTGGAGATTCACTTGGGACAACGCCATTATCCAAGAGACTGGGTTCTATAGCCTCTCTCTGTAAAGACTGAAATAAAAAAAAAGGACTGTAATAAACTTTTCCTTGTCTTTATGCTTTCCTGGGCAACCAGATGGGAGCCACTGACAGCATCCTAACACCCATCCACTCCACCATTGATGGAGAAGCAACACCGGTTTCCAGCGAGATCTCACAAAAAATTCATGAGATTGTGAGAGGTTTCAGTGAGATCTGCCAAGATGTTGCCAGAAACTGGCGCCACTGCTGGCACTGCTTCTCCATGGGTGGTAGCATGTGGGGTGCGCACACAGTGGCGTAGCGTGGGGGATGCAAGGGGGGCCGGCCGCACCGGGCGCAACATCTGGGGTTAGGGCAAATCCACGGGTCAGGGGGCGCAAATCCACGGGTTAGGGGGCGCAAATTACTTGCCTTGCCCTGGGTGCTGACAACCCACGCTACTCCACTGTGCCCACAGATTTCTTCTGTGAGTGCAGTACATGTTTATTGACAAACTAGTTTCTAAATTTCTCCCAACACTTCAAGCATAGATGACTAGGACGTCTATCACGAGGTGCCCGTTAATAGTATACTCTGTGAGAACCCATCAAAGAAAGATTTTACCTCAGGAGGCATTTCATAGGCCTCGTTTTCTGGGTCTGCTGGCATGTCTGTGTTATCCATCATTCCTTCCTGTGGGAGGCCTTCTTCATTCTGCAATTGTAGGCAAGAGGAGGAAACAATAGCATGGCAGATTTCTTCTTAGTTTAATTTGAAATGCAACCCGTTACTTCCCACTTCCAATAAAGCTATTTGTTGTTCAGTTTGGTTAATGGAGTACTGAACATAAAATGTTCCATCGGTGCCACAGAGAAAGTGGAAGACAGAAATTTCCCTTAAAAGGAGAACTGCTCCTCATTTTTTCCATTTTAAATTTTGGTAAACGTTTCAAAAATATTTAATGAAACCCGGAAGGCTAGTGGCAATGTGGGTGCAGCTGCTGTTTCTCACAGGCTTCCATATAAATTATAAATCCATCATGAAAATTAACACAGTCCTTCTTACTCACAATGCTTGTAAAGGTATATTTGTGCCAGCAGAAGTAATTCTGTCCTCCCCCTCCCCAACAGCCGGAAGGCCCTCATCTTGGTAGTAGAGCTTTGCATGCAGAAGGTCCCAGATTCACTACAGCATCTCCAGGAAAAAGATTGCTTGTCTGAAGCCCTGGAAAGCTGCTGCCACTGAGCTAGGAAGACGCATAATTCTGCATTGCAGAGGGTTGGACTGATCCCCATAGCCCCTTCCAACTCTACAATTCTATGACTCAGTATAAGACAGCTTCCTAACAGATCTAATGGCTCTCCCTGCCCCAGCATGCACACTTAGTGCGTGTACCCCATGAACATGTATGTGCTTCATAAGCAGTTCTACTGCAAACGTAGTCTGTTGGTGGTACATTGTTGTTTGCCTTGGCATAGATTGATTGATATTGGTGTGCCTGTGTAGCATGTAGATGTTCTTAACCATGGACTAGATCACCTTTTCTGTACATTGCAACCCTATGATTCCCTGCTTAACAGCTTTAACAAGCTCCAGGCTTGCGAGATGCAGGAAGCCATAGATCATTCGAAAGCAGCAATTACTGGTAGGCCAAGACATATTTGACAGTTAAGATGGAGTAAACGGAGCTAACAGGGAAATCATGGGGAAGTGGCCCCTTCGTCCTGGGCTGAGATACCTAATGAGCTACTAGATGCAACATCCGTCACTGACATGCAAGCAAGTCCTCAGTCATACTTGGTTGATTGACCTGTCTCACAATGTCTTCTGATGGCGACCTTAATTCTAATTTAGATCAAGAACTTCGGCAGCAACATCTGTTTCAGTTTTATGTACTAAATTCTGCCAATTGGCTGGCTTGGTTTCTCCTACAAGTATCTGAAGCTGCTGCTCTTAAAACTGTTGCCTTAAGCCAATTAAAATGAGATGAGATTGCTTTAAACCAGTGCTTTTTTCTGGGGGGATGCAGGGGCAAGCATACCCCTAAACATTTTGTGACTCTAAGTTTGGCCTCATTGAGGGGCAGCATTTCAATATGAGTAGGAAAATGAGAGTACCCCTAAACATTTTTATTAACGGAAAAAAGCACTTCTTTAAACTATCACCAGCAATGGTCCTACAAGGGGCACTGCAACCCAAACATTTCCAAGTAGCCTAGAGATGGGCAGAGGAGAGGCAAACAAACATCCTTTGAGTACTTTTGAAAGTACAGCATAAAAATTCAACCACGTGTTCATGTAGGTGGGCAAAGCAATAGCTCCAAATAAAAGATCATGCATGTTATAATTCACTTTATTTTCTTATGTAATTAAGGACATGAACCAAAGGAATACACCACTACTTCACCTATGGAGAATTCAGTCAAACTGCTGCACTAGAAAGTTTTGGAATTATAATCATGTTACGTCTATATATAGCACAGTCCATAGCACATTTTCTGTGACAAGCGAGTTGAAAGTTAAGATTTGATAGAGCCTTCCTGCCTTCCTGCCTTCCTGCCTTCCTTCCATCTGCTGTTGCCCCTGGTTAAATAGATTTGAAATGCTTCCAGAGCAATACAAATCCTACCAAACCTGTTTATTGGAGGTGACTGCGGCAAAGGTGTGTGTATGACCACTCTTTGAAAGTGTCCATCTTTTGACTTTTTATGACCACTGCATATCCTGTTCCTTAAAAAATAACACCAGATGAATTAACTTTCATTTCCACACACTATCCACTTTAACATCTGCTTTATTGATTATTATTTTTTAGCTTTCCTTAAATATATATATATGTTGGGTTGGATGTAAAGTCAGTTAATTGCACTTTAAGTCTCACTGATTTCAAAGGCAACTAAATGCTACTAATTTAGTCTGTAAAGATAAAGGTAAAGGGACCCCTGACCATTAGGTCCAGTCGTGACCGACTCTGGGGTTGCGGCGCTCATCTCGCTTTATTGGCCGAGGGAGACGGCATACAGCTTCCGGGTCATGTGGCCAGCATGACTAAGCCGCTTCTGGCAAACCAGAGCAGCGCACGGAAATGCAGTTTACCTTCCCACCAGAGTGGTACCTATTTATCTACTTGCACTTTGACGTGCTTTTGAACTGCTAGGTTGGCAGGAGCAGGGACTGAGCAACAGGAGCTCACCCCGTTGTGGGGATTCGAACTGCCGACCTTCTGATCAGCAAGTCCTAGGCTCTGTGGTTTAACCCACAGTGCCACCCACGTTCCTTAATTCAGTCTGTATCGAACCCATAATAATCAAACATTTGTGAATTCCTGATGTTTTCCCCACAAGCTGCACAATCCTATGCCCGTTTATTCAGAGGCAAGTCTCACAGAGGTTCTGGGGAAGTAGACAAAGGGTTGTGGTGAAAAGCTACTTTTGCACTAGTCATGTTGCATCCAATTGAAACCCCTGGCAAAAATTATCCCGAAGGTGGGTAAATTTGAAGAATTTGGTCTCCAAGGTTTCAGATACCAATAACTTAAAATAAGACACGAAACAGCCCCTCTTTTAAGATTTGGGAGTATTCAGTAATTTTACTCTCCATCAGAATGCATATTGACTTTGAGGTTTGTGCTGATCACGAGCTTAACGTTTTGTGTCTGTCTTCCCATTTCTTTTAAAAAGCAGGCTTTCCTTTTGGCTTGCTGGGAATGAAATGCGTGTCAAGCAAAACCCACTTATAAATGGCTCTTGAGGTTCCACAAGAAAGAACATGTCTGCCTTCTAATGCCGTCTGTAGCAGGAAAGCAGAAGGCATCTGACTTTAGTAAAAACGGAAAGAACAATTTTTTGCTGGCTGAGTTGCAGGCAGAAAATCATAAACTACTGGGACCCACTAGATTTTCTAAACATACACCTCAGCTACCTGACAGGTTATTCTGTACTGGTCTGTACTGAGCAAAGCAAAATGACCAGGGTCGTAGCCAGTGGCGTAGCGTGGGGGGTGCCAGGGGTGCCGGCCGCACCGGGCGCAACATCTGGGGGGCGCGAGTCCAGAGGGCCCAGCCGCGTCGTGCCCTCGGCCCGCCCCTATTGTCAGAGCGGCCGGCCAGCCTCCGCCTGCTCCTACCTTGCCCACCCGAGGACTGCGGCAGCGCCCGCCCCCGTGGCCACCTACCCCGCCCCGCCTCGCCCATTGGCTCGCCTCCCTCGGCCCCGCCTCTCTCCGATGGCCGTGGGGGGTGTCCTGCTCGGCGCCGGCACCTTTTTTCAGGAGGTAGGGAGGCTGGACGGGGAGGTGGGGTCGGAAGCGGGCAGAGAAGGAGGGGAGCTCATAGCCAAAAGGGCTGCACCGGCTGGCAAAGGACCGGGGAAAGTTTGGAGAGGAGAAACGCACCGTCATGATTTCCCGGTGGAAGCGGCAGGATTAGGGATGGCGAAGCGTAATTACGCACGAATTTCGCTGGGTGAGAGCTTCGCGGATCGATCGGCGGAAATGGGAATCAATTGGAATATGAGAAAGAGAGAGAGAGAGGGACCATCATTCATAGGCATAGATTTGTAGGGTTAGGGGGCGCAAATTACTTGCCTTGCCCCGGGTGCTGACAACCCATGCTACGCCACTGGTCGTAGCATTCTGAGGCAGTAAAATGTGTCACTTCAGAGAGGAGATACTCACATTACTGAATGCTCCGTTACAGAAAAAGCTCCCTGCAATTATAAAACTAGCAGAGATGCAAATAGGCTGGGCTTGAACCTCTCTCTGTTTTGCTGATTTTTATTTTTATTTTTAACTTGTAACAGGCTGTTTGTTACACATGGGGGAACATTAAAAAATTGAATCCCCCACATGCAGCCTGAAGTGGTACACTCCATGCTACCAGCTCTGGATTACAGTAGACCAGACCAGTTTCTGATGCACCTTGAAGACCAGACTTAAATTAGACAGAAACATGTGCATAAAAATGAATATATTCATGAAAATAACTTGCAAAATTCATATTAGGAGAAATTGCTTGCAAAAGTGTGTACATTAGGCAAAACTGCAAATTAAAATGCGTTTATCAGGAGAAATTAATATTGAAATGCTGAAGAATTTTCATGAGTTTTTTTTATAAAACAACAGTAGCAGCAGCAGCAACAACAACAACCCCACAAATTGTGCTGAAATGTGGAGAACTGAATTTTAGGCTTGAAATATTGAGGAACTGAGATAATTGAAATGGTCAGGTCTTCGCACCCCTACTTTCACACAGTTTGGTCTTCTGTTGTGTTCCTGTCTAGCAATACTGACCTTCATGATTGCTTGCTCCTTAAACTAGCAATTACTGAATTAACCCAGATCTTGACTTTTTGGATCCATGCCTAAGTGCACTCTCCAACCTGTTAGCTAAGCTCCTGACACTGTTTAAAGAATGAAACCCAATAGCTGCATCATCCTTTATTCTTCTGCACTTATTTATCCATGCTAATAGAGCCTCCCCAAGAAAGCTTCTCTGCTGCCAATTAACTTTAATGAGAAAAGCTGGGTGTTTTTCTGACCATCAATGCAAGCAAATACAGTAAACCTGTTGTTGAACATGTTTATCTAGCAAACAATCATTTTAGCGCATTATATTTTAGATTATATTTTTTATATTGTATCATTTGAGCAGTGTTATGTTTCTTAAAGTATCCTTGACAAAAGGTAATAGTGAATTGGGATGATTATTTCCACTAAGAAGCTGTGCTGAACAGGCAGATAGATGCCTGTTCTCTCTTCAGTTAAGACCCCAGAATTAGCATAATTATTCCTGATAAGCTTACAGAAACCTACCTCTTTTAATCAGCAGAGTTTATAATAATTTCCTGTCTCCGGTTACTACTGTCTGGTATGCAATGAAATATTTAGCAGCTTTATTCGGTTACAAGTTCAGCATTTTCTTAATGAGACCATCTTGTTAAACAAGACCAACAGAACTTTTGAATATGGACACAAATATTCTCAGTTGTGTTTCTCTTTCTTACGTTCAGATACCTGGGAGAGGGACCCTGATGCAGAGGACACCTTTATGAAAGTGAGCCAGCTGGAGAGAGAGAGAGAGAGAGAGAGAGAATGGGGGTGAAGGGGAAGGGAGGAAACTAGAAAATCCGACTGCTCCTCCAAGGCCAGAGATTCATAGATTCATAGAATTGTAGAGTTGGTAGCAGTGGTGTAGCATGGGTTGCCAGTGCCCAGGGCCGTGAAAAAGCGTGGGTGGGAGGGAGGAAAATGGATGGAATATGCATGTCCATTCAACTGCCTAACAGTGTCCATGTCACCCAGGAGATTGCAGCCACAGAGATAAGAAAAGAAGAGTTGCTCTGCTGTCTGGAGAGGTCACTTCCTGGTCAGCATCCTGTTCTCATGGTGGCCTCCCAGATGCCTGCAGAAAACCCTCAAGACGGAACCAAGCACAACAGCCCTCCAGTGGTTTACAGCAACCAGCATTTGGATGTTAACATCAGACCATGGTTTAGTGCTATAGGGATGAGCCTGAGTGAGCCACAAAGAGACCAGAAGCTTTCACTTTCATTTTTGACTAACTGCAGTCCCTCATTTTGTCCAAATGTGTGATCTGTGTCAGTCTTAACTGGTACCTAGGGTCATTTAAAAATGCTGAGTTATTTTCTAAGCCAGTTAAGACTAACCACAGTTTGTTTGGGCATAACAAGTGATTGTGGTTAGTTGAAGATGGAAGCGAAAGCTTCCAGTTTCCTCATCGTGGCCATGCTGAAGGAGGTGGAGGGAACATGAGTTCTGAGGCTTATGCATATTATGCTAACTAGATCATTGTTTACGTATATATGCAGGCACAGTAATGACTTCAGTGTTTACAAATAAGCAAGTGAGTTGTATTTTCTAACATGCAAGACTTACTCCATGTATAATCACAGACAAATGCAATTTCCAGATGAAACATTAATAAATATGTACTAAGGGGTGGCTAGGACTGACAAACACTCATGCTCTCTGGGTGCATTATTTGTCTTCTCAAAATGAGGTAAGAGAACTGTAATTGTGCTTACCTATGATTAATGGAGGGCAGTCCTGTGTAGCAGAAAATGCTGTAACCTCAGCTAAATTAGGCTACGGCAGGGAGAATTGTATTCTTGATTACGTGCTTATTAATGTCACTAGAAACACCCACATTTTATGCTGCCTGGCATGATTAGCTATTCAGAACATGAGATGTGTATTGCACAGAAATGGATTTATTTTTCAAAAAAAATGTAGTAGTATTTAAATACTATTTACACCTTCTCGAACTGTTCACAGTCTCTGTTTTCTGGTACCTCTAGGGATAAAATCAGTGTTCCAATTTTCTCCCCATCTTTGCCTTTGCAGACGCTGTCTTTAAATGTTTTGTGAGTTGCTAGCCTAAGGCTATATTTCTTCAGGGATCAGTCCTGTCCTCTAGGATCTAGATGGGTTTGCTACCAGACTGCTGTGAATAAGGCTGGCGCTATGGGGCTCCAGACATAGAACATTCTATTCTAGGACCAGAGGAGATTGAGCACAGCAACGCCCCGATCTTGCATGCATTTAACATAGGCAATTTCAACCATACACAGTTGAAGACAGGCTGGTGAGAGGAAGGAGAGGTGGGAGGAAGCTGGAAGCTCCAAGTAGACCTGGTGCAAAAAGGAGCTATTCATTTCTCAGTCTTCCTTCCAGGGCAGCTCCCTCTCAGGGTGCCTTTGGCTGGTGGCATGGCGGTTCTGGGACAATCTGGGCGCCACGATTTAAGGAGGATATTGACAAGCTGGAACGTGTGCTGAGGAGGGCAACCAAGATGATCAAGGGTCTGGAAACCAAGCCTTATGAAGAACGGTTGAAGAAGCTGGATATGTTTGGCCTGGAAAAGAGGAGATTGAGAGGAAATATGAGAGCCAACTTCAGATATCTGAAGGGCTGTCACATGGAGGATGGAGCAAGCTTGTTTTCTCTTGCTCCAAAGGGTAGGACCCAAACCAATGGCTTCAAGTTACAAGAAAGGCGACTAAACACCAGGAAGAACTTTCAGAGAGTAATAGCTGTTCAACAGTGGAATGGACTCCCTTGGGAGGTGGTGGACTCTCCTTCCTGGGAGGTTTTTAAGCAGAGGTTGGATGTCCATCTGTCTTGGATGCTTTAGTTGAGATTCCTGCATTGCAGGGGTTTGGATTAGATGACCCTTGGGATCCCTTCCAACTCTATGATTTTAATTTTGGCATGGTTACTGAGGAGAGAGCTTAACCGCAAGTTCTGGTTCACTGTGCCAAACCTTGACTTAGCACAACAGCAACATGGTTTCAAGCTCTTCTCTGGAAGACCACATAGTAAGCCATAGTTTGGCTTGCTGTGTTGTGTGACCAAGGACAGTGTAACGGAGGGGAGCCTTAAAAAATGAGCAGTGATGACGGCGGGAAACTTAGTGCAGGAATCCTTGGGCATTTCACCTGTGTGAAATGTCAGGCTCCTGACCACCACCCAGGCCATTTCACCTGTTGTTGTTGTTGTTTAGTCATTTAGTCATGTCTGACTCTTCGTGACCCCATGGACCAGAGCACGTCAGGCACTCCTGTCTTCCACTGCCTCCCGCAGTTTGGTCAAACTCATGTTCGTAGCTTTGAGAACACTGTCCAACCATCCCGTCCTCTGTCATCCCCTTCTCCTTGTGCCTTCCATCTTTCCCAACATCAGGGTCTTTTCCAGGGAGTTTTCTCTTCTCATGAGGTGGCCAAAGTCTTGGAGCCTCAGCTTCACGATCTGTCCTTGCAGTGAGCACTCAGGGCTGATTTCCTTAAGAATGGATAGGTTTGATCTTCTTGCAGTCCATGGGACTCTCAAGAGTCTCCTCCAGCACCATAATTCAAAAGCATCAATTCTTCGGCGACCAGCCTTCTTTATGGTCCAGCTCTCACTTCCATACATCACTACTGGGAAAACCATAGCTTTAACTATAGGGACCTTTGTTGGCAAGGTGATGTCTCTGCTTTTTAAGATGCTGTCTAGGTTTGTCATTGCTTTCCTCCCAAGAAGCAGGCGTCTTTTAATTTCTTGACTGCTGTCACCATCTGCAGTGATCGCCCTTTCACCTAGCATGACTCATTACAGAGAGAAGGGCAGTGATAAGTGCATAAGAATAGCCCTGCCGGATCAGGCCAGTGGCCCAACTAGTCCTGCATCCTGTGCTTCCAATGGCCAATCAGATGCCTGTGGGAAGTGCACAAGAGCCCTCTCCCCTACTGCAGTTTCCAACAACTGGCATTCAGAAGCATTGCTACCTCTGACCACAGAGGCTGAGCAAGGCCATTATAGCAAAAGATACATGAGGTAGGGGAGCCAACAAGCAGTTTGAGCGTTATTCCCTGCGGAACTGTAACGTTATGCTGTATAAGGAGAGAGTAACAGCCACAAACTGTGTTTGAAAATCTGCAGTACACCTAAGAAAAGGCTCTTGCTGTTGTTGAAGTGGTTGCTCTGCAGTTATTGACATTGTGAGTTTCTCTCTCAAGAGCTCCCTTAGGTACAATGCATACACTAACGTCCGTCTACCAGGATGGTGTTTAACATTTCTTCCAGTTGAAAGAAAAGGCATCACTCGGTTGGAGAAAGTACCTGCAGTGATGATTAGAACACGAAAGCTTTTTGGATTCTCCCCAGCATTGGTAAACTACTAGGGTAAAATGCGAATACAGTGGTAACCTCGGGTTACAGGTGCTTCAGGTTACAGACGCTTCAGGTTACAGACTCTGCTAACCCAGAAATAGTACCTCGGGTTAAGAACTTTGCTTCAGGATGAGAACAGAAATCGTGCTCCAGTGGCGCAGTGGCAGCGGGAGGCCCCATTAGCTAAAGTGGTACCTCAGGTTAAGAACGAACCTCCAGAACGAATTAAGTTCTTAACCCAAGGTACCACTGTATTCAAGGAGATGAGCATACAGGCTAACAAGCATTTCACTTAGCTGATTACCCTCCGGAAGCAGGCAAAACCTTATTATTGGCTTTAAGGGTGCAGGTTACATCTGCTACTAATTTAAAGGAAGCACATGATTGGCTTTGCCAGTCTTCCTGCTCCAGAGCCACTGGGCTTTATGTTGTCATAAAGCCATTCCATTCCTCTTCTTGGCATAGAGAGACAGTGTGGTGTACTGGTTCAAGTGTTGAAATAGGACCTGGGAGACCAGGGTTCAAATCCCCACTTGGCCCTGGGACTCATTGGATTACCCTGAGCTAGTCACTGCCTCTCAACCCAGCCTACCGCATATGGAGAGGTGGAGAGCCATGTACATCACCTTAAGCTTCCTGGAGGAAAGTAATACAATATACTTCCGCACATACTGCACATAGTTAAATTAAAGGTGTGATGTGACAACCATAAACTTAAGGTAGCTTTAAAAGGAAATAAGACAATTCATAGAATCATAGAACCCTTCCCAACTCTACAATATCTTCTGAGTTGAGGTGACCAGGGCTATACACAGTACTCCAACTGTGGTTGCGCAGTTTGTATAACTGCATTATGATCTTGGCAGTTTTTATTTTCAATTCAAAGGAATGTGCCTTTTCCACAGCCACTACACACTACTGTCCATCACACATTATTGTTCTTTACACCCAATCATGATTTTTTAAAAACACATGCTGTTGGCAGCAGCGAGAGCAAGAAGGCATTTTCCTGGGTTCACCACAATTATTTGATGGCATTACATAATCTGAAAGATGATCACTGGGTTCCATCAACTGAGGGTATATGACTGAAAACCAAATAGGAAGTTAGGCTATGCAGACCACAAGTACAGTAGGAGCAGCCTGAGGATAATAATCTCAACTCTCCCTCCCACAAGTAACATTTGCGGTTGAGCTAATGAATACTGACAAGCTGTCTAGAATTATGTAGCAATACCAGCTTTTAAGAGCATGCTGGCGCTGATACAGGACTCCACTTGTGTGCGTTCTCTCACATTTGCATAGATGGAAGAGAGATATAACTGAAGGAACGGGTGGCTTTACACATAATTCCGAAGCAATGCCAGTGACTGATTGTGCTTGGAACACAACATACAGAAACAGGCTTTCTTTTCTCTCTACTATTTGTTACGGACCGGTTGGACGCAGAGGAATGGTAGGAGGAACCAGCTGGGGAACCCCAAGGGAAGAAGGCTCAGAGCCCGGGGATTGGTAGGACAACAATGAGTGGTCAGAGAGAGAAGGCTGGGAGGAGAAGGTGTCAGAAGCTGAAGAGGTAACAGAGCTTAGTGATCTGGGGGAGTCTGTGGCAGAGAGAAGCCTGGAATCAGAATCTGCAGTAGGAGAGTAGGGGAGGAGGTGGCAAGAGGCAGAGATGAGTCAGGCTGGTGAAGAGACATGGGTGTTTCCCACTCCTGCTGCGACCAGCTCCTCTCCTCCACTGGTCTCCCATAACCTGAAGAGGTATGACAGGCAAGAGGATGGAGCCTCAGATTACCTGGAAAGGAACCACGGGAGGAGAAGACTTAGGGAGCTGTGGGAAGGCAGGTGTGCTGAGATGGGTGTAACCCGAGCAACGTGGTCCAGGTCCGGTCCCGAATCCAAGGGTTCCGCAAGGAGTCAGTCCAACAGGACCAAAGCAGGACATGAGGCAGGAAACCAGGCAAGGTCAGGCACAGGATCGCAGGCAGGTTCTGGCAAACAGCAACATTGCTCCCACAACCTGGGGCGGGGTCCAGCAGCCTTTTATCTCTGTCAGGGTAATGGCCGGTCCTGATCCCCTGGTGACTCATCTCCCTGTCTCGCCCGAAGGTGAGCACTCCTCCTGCGAGTACTCAGGTCTCTCCTCTCTCAGACCTCAATCTCTGCAGCTCGGGAGATGTCGGTGGGTTACTAGACCCAGAGGCCACCTCAGTCTCTCCTGACCCAACTGGTAGTGGAGCAGCTGTAAGTGATGGCCCAGCTGAAGGCAACGAGGTAATCCCCACATCTGGAGCCAGGGCAGGCTCAGGCCCCTGACTCGGCCCAGCTGGTGCTTCTTGCAGGGGAACCTGTGCAGACTGGGGCTCTTCAGAATCAGGCCCCAGACTAGGTTCAGCTGCCTCCTGAGGCAAAGGATCCGGTGCGGACTGAGACTCCTCTGGCTCTGAGTCCAAGCCCGAGTCCCAGGCCATCACAGCAGGGACCTTCAGTGGTAAAAACTGGGAGTAATATTGAGTACTCCCTGTTCACTCACTGGCTCTGTTGGGCACAGCAGAAGGTGGACGTGACAATGCATTGGAGCAGCAGCAACTACCAACAGCTGCCCCTATCAGTGAGGAGACTAGGCTCACTCAAGGAGGAGAACCAATCTTGCCCAAGTCCTCCCCCACTCTCCAAAAACTGCCACCCTCTGGGAGGTGAATGCCAATCTCAAGCAAGATATTCACTGCCATCTTTCCTTCTTTTATTGCTTATATGAGCACCGTCTCACTTTTCCAGTCAATTCCGAGCAAAAGGATCGGCGCAGGTCAGCTTGCTGGGTTTCAACCAAGTGGAATTTCCCCTTCCCAGGTACTACAAAGGCACCCAGCAGAGGACTCAAAGGTCGGGAGCTGTCACATGGGCTTCTTTGTGCTGTTGCAATTCTGCCTCTGGTGCATATGCATATTTCCTGAATAATAATGATCTCTCCCAAAGATCTCCATTTTTAAGTGATGAAATGTGTATTCTGAGTCAATACCTTGCTGTAGTGGGTCTTCAAACAAGATGGTGAGATGGTGTACAATATTCTGGAGGGTATTTTAACAAACAACAACAACAAAACAAAAACAAAAACAGCAGCTTGCATTTTTCTGAAAACCTTCTTGTCTTAGAAATGCCCTTTGGAGAAGCAATCATTGGCTTCACTGAACAGTTTGACATTAATCCATAGCCTGGTCTTCACTAACTTAATGACCTCTAGCTGTTTGGACTACATTCCCATCAGCCCCAGCTGATGTGGTTGTGCTCTGCGAACAGGATCTAGATTGAAACATGCAGTTGTGATTGTAGGGCCCTTTCTGCTTTCTGTTTTCCCAATGAAAGCTTCTTCCTTCCATGTGCTGTTGACCTCCAACACTGCTATTTCCTACAAACAGTTTTGTGGGGGAAGTCAACAGGGAAATGACACAGAGGCAAAGTGTTAAACACTCCATCTGTGCCCTAGTCCTGACCTAAATTATCACACTTCTGGCATTGCTATTAAGAGAGACAGAGAGATGAGAGGATCCCAGGACCAGGGTTCTAGCTGGAGCTGATCCTACTGTTGGGCAAAGGGAGGAGGCCACATCAGCCAGCTGATTCTGGGTGTCACATAAGGGCAGCAGATGTTCAGCTGTGCATTGCAGGAAGTACAGTATCTGGTGGAGATCATAAGTGTAAAAGAGAAGTATAATAAATGTAGATATCAGAAGGAGAGATTTTGGCTTCAGGTCTCCTGCTGTATAAAAGCAAGAGGAACAAGTACAAAGTTTCCCCAAACTATCATTACTAATCCAATTTATATCCTGCAATGAAAGGAAGCATCTGAATAATGGCTTGTGGAAAGCTAGATTTACTGCTTTTGATTACCATACTCATCTCTTCCTACATGGGGGGAAACAGAGTGAGGAATCGGGAAAACATTTGGCATTTAAGAGCAATTTCTGAAAGACAGAAGAATGGATTTAGGGAAGCAAAAGACAGGAGCATTTCATAACTGAGCCACACAACGGTTGAATCTCCTGTCTCTGTGATTACCTATTACCTACAATTCATTTGTGACATTTCCTCCCCCTTGATGGTGAAAAAGCAGCTGAGTCCTCAACAGGTACTTCATCAAGAGTGTGAAGTAGTATAACAGTGTTCTGATGATGCCGGCAGGACCTCTGGCTATAGTATGCCTTGAACTGAAGCTCATCCTAAAAAAATATGGATCATATATACCCTTTGGATGTCTCAGGCTGGCTTATAAATGAAATTGGCTGCTGTTGCCTGCTGCTAATCAGTGTCATTGGCTGTGCCACAGAGTTCAAACATTAGAGGCAGAGACAAAACTATTTTAGAACGTAAGAAGAGTCTGTTAGATCAAGCCAGTGGCCCACCTAGACCAGCATCCTGTTCTCACAGAGGCCAAACAAGAAAGAAAATGAAGATAGCAAATTAGTGGCATGAGAAACTTGTTGCAGATTTCAATATTGTGTTGTTCGAAGTGACTGGAAGCACTGACTCCTTTTGGAAGAAATCTTTCTCCATGCCCACAAAAATATTATTCAATTTTTTTTACTGGCAGAACTCTTCAAAGCAAAACATAAGCATCAAAGATACAACCAAGATATCCTTACGATTTCTTGTGCTGTGCAGCACAGGCTCGGCAGACCTATAAGCAAAGTTTCCTCTCTCTTTAACAGCATCCATTTCCCTGGAGCTGTTTTCCTTGAGAGATTCATTTACATCTTCTGTTCCTTGTGGCATTCAGACAAAGAACTAACAGCCACCACCCTTTCAAGATGGCGAATTTGCAACTCATTACCTTGGTCAGTTGATCTAAGGTAACAACAGTTTAGAGTAACAGAAAACAATTGGAAAAAATTCCTTCCAGTAGCACCTTAGAGACCAACTCAGTTAGTTATTGGTATGAGCTTTTGTGTGCATGCACACTTCTTCAAATACACGTGTATCTGAAGAAGTGTGCATGCACAGGAAAGCTCATACCAATAACTAACTTAGCTGGTCTCTAAGGTGCTACTGGAAGGATTTTTTTTTTAATTTTTTTTTGACTACAGCAGACCAACACAGCTACCTACCTGTAACTAGAAAACAATCAGTAGGTAATCACTAACCCATTTAGGAGCTTAGAGCCCCTTGGAAAAACTACTGTGGAAAAACCCCAATATTAGCAATACACATTTAGCCATTTCCCATTTTAAACCTTCATTAATACACATATATCTCAGTTAAATCTATTATACTTAACAAATCTGGCTTAGAGAATGAGCTAGTTGACCACCTAGGATGCCCTATCCATTCTTAAAGGCTGACCTTTAGCTAATTTGCTGCTTGCTGGTGCAGCAAAGTGGGTACAATCCCAGAAGTGGAACTGGATGAAATCCACCACTGTATCAACCCATATCAGTTACCATGCAGCATCTGCTTAGAAACATGTAATATTTATTTTTATTTAGCACAGTCGTACCTTGGATCCCAAACTCCTTGTGGGGCGAATGTTTTGGCTCCCGAACGCCGCAAACCCGGATGTGAGTGTTCCGGTTTGCAAACGTTCTTTGGAACCCAGACGTCCGACACAACTTTCGCGGCTTCCGAATGTTTTGGAAGTCAAATGGACTTCCGGAACGGATTCCGTTTGACTTCCGAGTTACGACTGTATTTATTAGTTGCTTTTTTAAAAAAGAAACAAAGGCCACTCAAAGCTGCTCACAGCAATAAATTAATATCACATACTTGAAAACCAGCATAAAAACAAAACAAGGTAGGGGGCGGGAATCCAAAACGCATTCATATATTTTTTTAAGTTCCCTGGGAAGAAGGACTGTTAAGCTACTGTGGGATTTGCAGCCTCTCATCACCCTTAAGAAATAACAGCTCCGGGGATTCTTTGGGGGAAGCCCAAAGTGATATAACAGTGCTTTAAATTTATCGATCAGATGTGGCCTGTCCCTTCCACGTCACACAAGACGTGGCCCTTAGTCATGGGCTGCAGCTGTCCGGCCTTACTCCTCAGTGCTCACCCCTTCCCTCCTCTCATTCTCTCAGCAGGCTTTTCAGAGAGAGAAGTGGTCTTTATAGCATGCAAAGCCCAATAATTACTTATCTGGGTTTGTCACTAAGTAGGAAGAGTGTATCAAGTTGTTTAGGTCTCTGTGCAACCTTGCTATTATCTCTTTCAGTGGGACGCCTGGATAAAAAAGAAGGCTCTCTCTCTCTCTCTCTCTCTCTCTCTCTCTCTCTGTGTGTGTGTGTGTGTGAAATTAACTTGTGTGTGGTTTAAGAAAAGCGAGTTGCATTTCCTGCTTTACTTGACAACCTTTTTCTTAAAACCAGTTTTCTGATAGTGAACCAAATAAAGACCTAATAAATGCTTTGGTTCCATTTCCTCTGTGTTTCCACTGATCTGGCAGCAACACTTTCCCCTCCCAGAAACTGAAGGGCCAGCGCTTAGTTCATTGGCCAAGAAGCTATGCCTTAATATACCAGATATGAAATGAAGTCTTGATAATAAACAGTACAATGCAGCATTCAGAACTCTGGGCATTCCTCTGCAACAGGAACACAGCAACACACCCTGAATGGACAAAGAGGGCATTTGAAATGAACCCTCCAGTGGCCTTTTGTTACTCTTTTGTTGTGTAATTTTGTAAGGGGGAAAATATTGGCTATTTGCGGCATTCAGCTGCGTAGGATGTAGGAATTCATTTATTCACTGATGTCTTGTTTCATTCTGGCGTCGTCTGGTAAATTAGTGGTTTAATAACCCAATGGCGGGGGGGGGGGCACCTTATTTTTCAGAAAACATGGTGCTTTTTGAGACTACAAGAAGAGCTTTGCTGGGTCAGGCCAATGGCTCATCTGATCCAATCAACTGTTCTGACACTGAGGAGGACCTGAATGCAAGAGCGCTCTCCCTTCCTGAGGTTTCCAGCAACTTTTGGAACAGAAAGTGCTTCCTTATGCAGAGTCTATCTGGTTCACTTCATACCCCAAATGGAGATTGACCACCAAGGTCTTTCCCATAACATCTCCATGAGAGCCTTTTAAATGCAGACACTACAGATTAAAGGTAGGAGCTTACTTCATGAGAGTAAAGGTAAAGGTAAAGATAAAGGACCCCTGGATGGCTAAGTCCAGTCAAACATGACTATGGGGTTGCTGCGCCCATCTCGCTTTCAGGCTGAGGGAGCCAGCGTTTGTCCACAGATAGCTTTCCAGGTCATGTGGCCAGCAGGACTAAGCTGCTTCTGGCACAACAGAACACTGTGATGAAAACCAGAGCGCACGGAAACGCCATTTACCTTCCCACCACAGCGGTACCTATTTATCTACTTGCACTGGCGTGCTTTTGAACTGCTAGGTTGGCAGGAGCTGGGACAGAGCAACGGGAGCTCACTCCATCACGGGATTCGAACTGCCAACCTTCTGATTGGCAAGCTGAGAAAGAGTGACAGGCCAAGATCATCCAGTGAGTTCCATGACCAAGTGAGGATTAGAACCCGAATCTCCTTGGTCACAGCCAGACACTCTAATTATTATACTACAACTACTCCTAGTGTGGTGTATTCCTCAGTTACACAGAAAGCTGCCTTATACCATTGTCAGACCACTGCACCACCTACCTCAGAATTGTCTAGCAAGGGTAGTCAATGCAGTGTCCTCCGGAGGTTGTACAACTCCCATCACCTCACATTTATATACCAAAACAACCCAAAACTTCCAAGCTGGTTATAGGATGGGTCAACACCTTCCATAACATCTGGGGCACCAGATGCAGATCCTGTCTCTCTCTAGATTGTACTGCACTCCAATTCCTGTCATCCTGTCCATAGTGGCTGGGAAGGATGGGAACTGGAGTCAAACAACATCCAGAAGGACACAGGTTCCCCAAATCTGAACCACTCCAAATTCCTCTTGGATGTGTGAAAACACATATCTAGTTCTTTGAATCTTGGCCCTCGTACTGTGCACTTTTTCAATTTATATGAAGACATTTTCATTCAGCGACCAACCTTTGTGCCACAGAGAAGCGCAAAAAATTCTCACGAGGAAGGAACATCTTTCCCATGCTAGAAAATTGCCGGCATAGCTTTTAAAATAAAATTAAAACCTCATCATTTGAACATGAAGTCTGTGTGAAATCATTGTGGAAAATACGGGAAAACACAGCACAGCACATTTCCACAGAAAGTGACCTTAGATTCCTATAAATCAGTGTCTTCTGTTCTCTGTGGAAACTAAAAAAGAGGAAGATTCGGTGATTCTTGATTTTTCTTTTCCCTTTTCTTGTTAACAGCATTGAATCAGCTCTGACTCAGGGTCAAACTACCGTACACATTACATTAAATGCATAGTGTGCAGGACCACATCAGGATCAAATCATATAGGGAAGGGGAGCTTTGATTCCAACAAAAATTACTCCACATGCAACACTTAGCCTTTGAAAAATGACCCCTTAAGTGTAACTTGACCCTCAGGAGTGACTATTAGAAAGACACACTTGGCCACTTATCTATGGTCCTCCAGATTTTGTTGGACTCCTCTTCCCATCAGCCACAGCGTGCATGATCAATGGCCAGGAATGATGAGAGGTGTAGTCCAACAATATATAAGTGGGGCACAAGTTCCCTGTCACTGCTCTAGCCATATATATTTAACATTACTAATAGTAAGTAGCTTATAGTTGGGCATGAATAATACTTTTTACATGAATTTTAAACACACTCACCAGTTCCTGAGCAACCTAGCTAATTGTACAATAAGATGCACATTTTAATGGCATTTTACGCCAAGATAAAAATACTTCCAAAATGACACATTATGAAAATTGACTTCCTGACTTTGCCTTGTTTTGGTAATCCCATTCTCCTGAGTCTACTTCATGGGCTTTGTTTCATGGCGAATGGCATTTCTATGATGGATCCAGCCCAACCATTTACCAAAACAGTAGCCAAGATCAAAGAAAAGAGGAAGGAAGAAAAGAGACAACCCAGAGATGAGAGACATTTTTAAAAGATATTTCCAAGACCTACACCTAAAGACATGTCTGCCACAGTGTTTAAGAAACTGGAAAGCCTAAGGCGACCCGAAACAGCTTAATACAATTCGCCTGTCCTTGTCTGAATTATGTTTGGAGTCTGAAGGAGTAGGGAGAGATGATAGCAAACAAGATATTGCAGTGCAGCAACTGCTAATGGTCTGAACATGGAAAATTGGAAGTCAGCCATGGACAACACAGTTACGTCAACTATTCTTCTGTGCAGGAAATAAAACACTCTCCGAAGAGGCTCCAGAATATCGTTGCCAGGCTGCTCTTGCCACCTCCCAATGACTTTAAGCCTCAAAGAGCCCCGCTGAAATGAAATTACGAGCTTCAAACATGTGGACCCTGCAAGGTGTGTGTTGACAGGTGCTCTTGCAACACAAAGCACACAATTCCCCATGGAAGCAGACTGGGAAATGTCAAAGCGAGAACCTACAGAACATAGCTGTGGAAAACTTCTCAATCTTAATATACGAGATATCAAATTGCAAAAAAGACAATTGTTTTAGGGAGCATGTGCTGCATATAATTTTTTTTAAATAAACACATAATGGTTTTCCCAAGAGGGTGCTATTCTTTTGACTCCACTGCTGCCCTCTCCCCTGATCTGACTCTCGTGGCCTTTACTCCAGTGTAGGTCATCCTCCTCTTGTTTAGAGTTCTCTCTGCAGTTCACCATCAGTTCTCACTCGATCTCAGAGAGCAAGTCACGTGCCTGAAAAATTAAGCACCCCCCCATCTTCGCAGAGAACTCCAGCAACTCAGAAGGCTCGTCTCATAGCTTGTGTAGGAGGTGGAAAGAAAAAGTGCTAAATATGCATTCAATCCTGTGAATGCTCTTCACACAACATGCCCTAAAAATATATGCTAATTTACTGAATAACATGCTGTATGCAGCTTAAAGAAAAGGTGTCTATCCAGGCCCTGGTTTATGTGCAGCCCAGCTCTTTAGGGTTACTGTACTCTGGTCACATCCACACCATACATACAAAGCACATAGTTTCCCCCAAAGTATCCTGGGAGCTGTAGTTTGTTAAACATGATGGGAGTTGTAGCCCAGTAAGGGCTAAACTACAGTTCCCAGGATTCTTCGGTGGGGGGAGCCATCCACTTTGAAGTAGATATGACCTCTCTGCTTCTCCATGGTTCAGCTTGTGGGCCGCCATTTTGAAAATGCTAATAGCTTGAGGGCTGAGCCCGCTGTGGTTCTGAATCAGGAAGCAGGTTATTCCTTTCTCCAGCAGAAACCAACCTCTATCAAAGCACGCGGTGTGAAAGGGTGCATGAGCAGATTAGCTAGATGCAGGGTCACAGTCCTTTGGTGGGAATCTCTAGAGAGTGAGTCAAGCCCCGCGCTTTTTGAATTCAGGCAGCCATTTTTCTTTTTCTTTTGTGGTTTCCCTCCACACATGGGACTTCAGGATTAATTGGTATCCCCCAGTTACTTCCCCATGGACACTTGCAAAGGCACCAAGTTTGAAAGCGCTGGTGGTTGAGAAATGCTGAATTGCAATGGGCAGAGGAAGACAGGTCACTAGACAGAATGATGCCAAGCGTCTGCCAGGTGAGTGACCCTGTCAGGCCTGGCGAGGGTGGAATCCGGCCTGTTGGTCAGATTTACTTCCCCACCTGCGGATAATACAACACTGAAAGGCCGTTCCTGCTTCTAGGATGGAGCATGGGGCTTATTTTTCTTTGCCAGCCTTCTGTGGAAAAAGGAATATCGCATGAAAGGACCCAGGATCCTCTTGCAACCTAACGTGCCAGCAGTTATGCCCATAGCTGTCAACTTACAGATTTGAAAATAAGGGACCAGCAGCCTTGAAAATAAGGGGCCAGCAGCCAAAATAAGGGACCTGCAGCCTCACCTGTTCCAGGCACCCCACTCTTCCTCTCCTCCTGCAGTCTGGTCAAACTCATGCTGGTAGCTTCGAGAACACTGTCCAACCAACTTTGTAGCCAGAGGTTCAACTGAATAGAATCTGAATCACATGCACCACAAGGCCTATGTAGCCTCAACTTAAGATGGCTCCCCAGCCTGGCTTTGCACTGCAAAGTTTGCAGCAGCACGTGCAACAAAATGGCGTCCAGCATTCAAAAAACCCCTCTGCTTGCATTAACTAGCCACACACAAGACATGCAAGCTCCACCCCCCAGTCATTCTTAGACTTTTATTGGGTGAGCAACACAGCCAAGCAACACAGTTGGAGCCTCCCTCCTCCCTGGCCGGCAGGGAGGGAGGGAGGGAGGGAGAGGAGCTGCTTCCTTTGAAATTTAAGGGACATTTAAGGGACATCCATCAATAAGGGACAGCAGCGGGACATGGCGCTGGAATAACGGACTGTCCCTTCAAATAAGGGACACTTGACAGCTATGGCTATGCCTGGGGACTAAATAGACTCTGAGAGAGAAGTTATACAACCACTGATCAAGCTGAAGAACACACTTGAGCCTCCACAATTGTAAACCTAGCACTTTGAAGTATTACTGGGTGTGGCAATAATAATAATAATAATCCTTCTACTTCCATCTATTGAACGTCAGGACTGCCCTTTTAAAGCTGTTTGGAGTGGGGTGTGGGAGACGAACAAAATCTTCTCAAAGTCTGGAAATAATCCTTCTCTAACTCTGTAATAAATCCTTCTCGTGCTTTTTCAACTCCCTTCACCTCTTCCCCCTAAGGCAGACGTTCTGTGTATATATTAGAAGCTGATCTGATCTCTTTTAAAATTATGCCTTGAGAGCTCTGGACAATGAAAATACTGTCCACTGGGATCTAGCAGACGACCAAATAATTAAGTTGTTGTGACATGTGAGTGCAAAAGCTGTTAGAGGCGGATGCATTTATCTAGCATTGTTGACTCACCTCATGAATTCATCCCGACGTGGGTTGAACAAGTATTTAATGGAAGATTGGTATAATCCTTAAATAAGTTGTGCTTTAAATGATAATGAATCAATGTTTCAAGGGGGAATCAGTTGCACTTAAGATTGATTTTATCAGTGATGGGACTAAAGCAACATACCTTCTCTACCTTTCCTGACTCCCCAGTTTGTACTTTTCTTGTCTACATATAGATGTTGGAGGTAATATACAGATATATTGTATCTAAGCACATAATTATTCAAACACCCCTGCAAGGCTGAGCAGTATTACGATTCTCATATTGCTGACGAGGGGGTGGGAGGAATAAGAGACAATAATGATTTGAGGCCATCTTGCCATTTCGGAACAGGAGCAAGCCCTGAGTGGGAACTTCCCAGACTATAGCTCTGTCTCTCAAACATTGTTTGTGTCTACAAAGTGCCCTCATGACTACTGTATTAACCTAATTCTTTGCATTTTTTATTTTTTTATTCTGCTTGCACATTCCCCACTTTATGTTAATAGCTTGCTTGATGAAGATCTCTGGAGAACTCAGTAGTTTGCCATACTTTTATGACAGAACTTTCCAAAAGTTCTGCACCCTTTCCAGGAACAACATCCAGAAACAATCCACCCACCAACTTGTGGGATGCAGCTGTTAGATGTTGAAAGAACTCTGATTTCCAAGTTGCTAATGTTGGAATGTTGCTGTTCAATGTCTTCATATTGCAAACACAATTTTCAGCCCAATTTTCTTTATTACCACGTCAGCTTGTTTAAGGATTTGGCTTAAACCCACCAACCTTCAGAATGGCTCACAATAGCAGAATCTAAATACAATAAATCACAGCCAAAAACAACAACAACAAAATAGCCAGGATAAAATCAGATCAGAAGAGCCAAAAATGATATAGTAGCACAATTAATTTAGCTGTCCCAAAACCTGCCTTAAAAGGGCTAATTTTGATCAATAGTCATGCAACCTTATTCGCTGAAGACATACTGGAAAGTCAGGGAGAAACCCACGTTTTCTATGTAGAGGGATTTTTTAAAAATGTTCCCTTTTCCTTTTAATTGGGGGAGTCCACCCTACAGGGGATAGCCCCAGTGAAGGTTGACCACAAGAGTGAGGCCAAAATGAGGGAGCAATTCACAAACACACACTATTGTCTTCCTACTTCTTTGCTATACCAACGTGAGTATGTTTTCTGAGATAGAATGAATAAAAACGGCCTTCCTGATTCCGACATAATTTCAAGTATTACTTGTGTGAAAGATGCACAAGTAATAAAAAAAATACAGAGAGAGGCTTTCTTCTTAACCGCGATCCACCAGGTTCCCTAGTGGCTTGTAGCTTGTTCATTGTAAATGTTGGAAAATGGCATTAGAAAAGAGCTTAAACCAAATGCACAGTAAAACACAGTTTCCTTTATCAATAATAATAATAAAGTGGAGAAGAATTGCAAAAAAGCCCACTACAATATCTCTGGAGAGAAGTTACTTACAACAAGGCTTTTATAGAAGACAAGAAACTGAAAATGGAGTTTAACATTCTCAGAGCAGCTTCATAATCCATCTCTCTTCCCAGTGAAGTCTGAGCCCTGTGGCTCTGTGAGAGGAACAGGGAGTCTCCTAACTACTTTCAGCACCCTTGACAACTAGGATTGTTTGGCAAAAGCCATGGTTGTTTACAGTGGTACAGTCCTGCTTTAAATGCCTCGTGGGTCATCTTCAGGAGAAGAAAGCCACTTCCGCCCTACAGAGGAAGTGGGGTTGTGGGCTTCATGGCCCCACTATGCGCGCGGTGGCTGGAGCCCAGCCCCGCGTGATTGGGGGATTCCCGGCCATGTCACACCCTGGCCAGCCAATCGGCTGTCTCTGGGGGCGTGGCCTGCCCTATTTAAGGCAGGACACGGCCAGGAGTAAACCCTACACAAATCCAGAGTAAAGTCGCTAAGACCGTTGGAAAGTGCCTTGTACGCCTCTCTCTGTCAAGCTGTTGTCAAAAGTATTGCTCTGCTTTCCTTTGAACCACATCAGCAAGGCTGAGAAAAGGGTCTTGTGGTCTGGGCACTCCAGGACCTCCATACACACTGCCACGGCTTGCACCCCTGGGGTGGCCACTTTGGTGCTGTTAACTCAGCAAAAACAATGTGAGAGGCAGCCATCATAAGTGATTGGTCTTTGCAGCCACAGCAGGCACTGCGATTCCCCAGCAGTTTGACTTTGGCCCTAGAGGCACACTCCATTGTCTCTCGAGACAGACAGATGCCAACAACAACAACAAATGTCTAGTGCTTATGGGGCCTAAGACTGGGGACACTTTGTTTAAAATCCACACTCAGAAACGACACTCACTTCCAAGTGTGGGTGAGCCAATCACTAGATTGGTCTCACAGAGACCGATGTGAAGATAAAACTAGGGCAGAGGGACAGAGAAGAAGCATGTGTGTTGCCCTGATCTACTTTAAGGGTGAGATATAAAAGCGTGAAATATTAAACAAACACGTGGTTGGCTGTCATAGTGCTGCGCATTGTGCTGACTCAGAGTATATTGTGGGGTGAAGTAATGCTTAACACAGTTCTTTGAAGTGAGGGGCAGGGCAACATATGATAGAATGGTATCCCATCATATGTCCAGCAGTTACCTGGATGTAACAACAAAAACAGGTAGTAAAGAAAAATGGGACGGGGGGAGAGCTTAAGTTGTAGACCATCTTAAAACAGGGCTGTGGACTCCAACTCCCATCCATCCCAGCCAGTGTTGTCAGTGGTCAAGTATTATGGGATCGGTAGCCCAATGACATCTGGAGGGCCACAGGTTCCCCCGCTTCTGCATTTAAAAGGTGTAAAAGTACCGCAGAAAAATATCAGCATTAAATCCATCCCTCTCAGATTTATAGTAGGTAAACTAACCTGTTTGGCCAACTGGTCCTTCTTGCCAAAGCCAGTGGCAGCGGCGATATTTCCGGCACCTTCCACTGTCTTTTGTGCCACGGCTGTGACGCCAGTCACTACAGCTCCTCCCATGTTTGACACTCCCTCTTTAGTTTTCTCTGCCACTGTGGAAAAGGCAAAAGGCAAATCCCCTCAGGTTTCGGTTTTGAGGTAAACTTGGCTTGCTCGCAGCTCTCAACATCGTATGAAAGCAAGTTGGCTCTGCATGAGTCTCCCTTCAGGAAGGTTTCTTCTCAAGACTTCATGGCATGTGGGACTCTCCTCCAGCACCACATGCTGTGGCAGCCCCTAGTCCAGACCTGCTGGCCTGAACACAACCCCACCTTTCCTTGGGTTACAGAATCAGTGACAGAGCATGTAACTTTGCATGTGGAACCTCTAGGGATAGGCAAAGGTAAAGGTAAAAGTAAAGGTAAAGGGACCCCTGACCATTAGGTCCAGTCATGGCTGACTCTGGGGTTGCGGCGCTCATCTCGCTTTATTGACCGAGGGAGCCGGCGTACAGCTTCCGGGTCATGTGGCCAGCATGACTAAGCCGCTTCTGGTGAACCAGAGCAGCGCACGGAAACGGTGTTTACCTTCCCGCTGGAGCGGTACCTATTTCTCTACTTGCACTTTGACGTGCTTTCGAACTGCTATTTCTCTACTTGCACTTTGACGTGCTTTTGAACCGCCAACCTCCTGATCGCCAAGTCCTAGGCTCTGTGGTTTAACCCACAGTGCCTGCATTTCTCTTGGTTTCTCATTTTTCCAGGTTTGCACTTTTCCAAACAGGTTTGGGATTTATGTTAGACTTAGCGGGTACGTAGGAGGCAGAAAAAGAAAGAAAAAGTTCCTTTGCAGAAGGAGCATTTCACTTAGTGCTCCATTGAATACAACTGTATTTCTTTTAAATAACTGCTGGGGGGGGGGAATACATGAGCAAATATGTTATGCATGTTATATTTTAGCCTTCTCTATATGGCAAAGATCTGCAATCCTCCTATCATTGTCCCAGGACTTTGTGCTTTGCAGGGCACAATGAGAGTACACAACATCAGCTACCAGCCCGCTTAACATTTCCCCATGCATGGAGCTGGGCACTAAAGGGGGGGGGCAGAGAAGAATGCAGGATTTCTTTTTTATGTCCACCTGAAAATTCATCAGCATTTTAGTGCAAATTTCTCCTAAGAAACATGTATGCAACTGTGCCTAATATACACAATTTTGCAAAGCAATTTTCTTTTACATTCTTTGCATCTTATTTTCACTAAAATGTGCATTTTTAGATACGCTTTATCCTAGCATGTGCATTTTTAATATACATTACTGAGCATTGCAAAATGCAGAGAAGTGTGAATTGTTGTGTTTCAGTTCATGTATTGTTTTGGGAAGTGCCGGTCAGGTAGGCTCGCCTTTAAATATGAACTGAATTGAATTTCCTCCTCATTGCAATAGGCCAGGGAGATTGTTTCAGGGGAAATGCAGCCATTGACAGAGAAAAGGTTCTCTGCCTGTGCTAAAGTTATAGCTGCGGGCACATTTGTTCCCCAGCAAGACTGAGTTGTGTGCTTTCCAGCATGCTTGATTTTATCCCACACCTACTTGCCTCCATGAATCAGAGCCTACTCAGAAATAAAGGTCTCTTGAAGGGATAGGTGGGAGGTTTAGCATGGATTTAGAAACAGAGATGCAGTGATGGGCTTACCTGTTGTAACCCCATGAACAACTCCGTCCCTGGTCTTCGAACCTGTTTTTTAAAATATATATTAAAAAGGAGAAGAATTAATAAGCAGCGGGGCTCAGTAAAACGGTTTTTAGTAAACATGCAGGCAGAGAGTCACAATATTTCATATGCACCCCACTTCCCCAAGGAATAGCAAGCTCGGAGGGCAACTTTTTTACAGAGCCAGTTTTCTTGTGAAAACTTGTAATAGTTTTCTGTATCTGTTGAGCCAAAGATAATAGTTGAAAGGGACCATGAGGGTCATTTAGTCCAACCCCCTGCGAAGCAGGAATCTTTTTGCCTAATGTGGGGCTCAGACCCACAAACCTGAAATTTAAGAGTCTCATACTCTACTGACTGAGCTAGGTGGATGCATGGTGGTTTGTATCCACATTTACTTGGGAGCAAGTCCTATTTGACTCAATGAGACTGACTTCTAAGTCGAAATGTATTGGAATGCATTGTCGCTCCCCCAAAGCCCAACAGCAACCCCCCACAATCCACCCACAGAGACTGCTTCTTCTGTTTCCATGTAAACAAAGCAAGTCCCTCCAAACCAATTTCAACAAAACCGGAAACCTCTTTTCTTTGGTTCTCACTCAGACCAGAAGGGTGTGGCCTGCACTCCACGCTGACATTAACAAACCAATGAACAACAACCATAGTAACTGGTGGCCAATCACTAAACAGGAAGACATATGTGCTCTGCCCTGCCCCAAGTGGTGAGAAGTTCCAGCTCACGCCATCCTTTGGAGGAAAGAGAGTACTTCACACACACCTTGCATCAGCTTCTCCCCTTACTGTTTGCTTTGGAGATCACCCTCTCAAAGCTCTGATGGCCAACCCTCAAGAGAAATCGCTATACAGCTGCTTCAGATTGCGTTTTTTAGGGTTGCATACTGCCAAAACCCAGAAGTACCAGAATGGGTTACTTCCAGGTTTCGCCGGTCGTGCATGCACAGAAGCGCTAAATCGCGCTTTGCGCATGCGCTGAAGTGCCGAATCGCAACCCGTGCGTGCGCAGATGTGCAGACGCGGGTTGTGAACGATGCGGGTTGCGAACATGCATCCCTCATGGATCACGTTCGCAACCCAAGTGTCCACTGTATATGTATCAAGCATTCAGCTCCCATTGAGAAAACACCAACCACTCACAACTGAACCATTAAACAAGCAATCTTCCTAGAAAAAGAATGGCTGATGGCCAGATATAACAGTTTCATGCAACTGTAATGATAATATAATGTTAGGTTGCTTTCAGGTGTGGGGGGCTTAAGATTGCAAGTAGGTCTTTCAACTATCAGAAAGAGGTTGGCAACAGGATGGTGGTGGTTGTTTTGGTTGTTTTTAACTGACTTGATTTGCAACAGAAAGGGTAATTGGGTTAAATTGGGGAAGGAGGGAATGGAAGCTGGCATTTTGATGCCAACAACATCATGCGCATGCTGTGAAAAACCTGTATGCGTGAGCTCCACTGCCCCCACAACACCTGTCTGGAAGCATCCATAGAACTTAGTTTCATACTCAGGATGCTATCAATACCTGAAGTCTGCTTATAGTGCTATAAAGTAGGGCTGTTTGCAGTTCTGTGATCTGGAAAAGACTGGGAGAGTGTGGGCTAGCAAGAGAGAAGGGAACATGGTGTTTCATGCCCTGAGCTGTCATTTTCCACAAAGAGGATAACTTCCGTTTTGC
The DNA here is from genome assembly GCA_034642415.1 of Podarcis siculus. Classification (NCBI taxonomy): domain Eukaryota; kingdom Metazoa; phylum Chordata; class Lepidosauria; order Squamata; family Lacertidae; genus Podarcis; species Podarcis siculus. Next base: position 43,763,760 of record JAXCMG010000014.1, on the reverse strand, counting down.
AGATTCAAGACTTGTTCTACCTTGGCAGGCGGGAGGGGAAGGCCTATACAACACCATTAACATACAAAGCTGCCTTATACCAGATCCGACTATTGAGCCCATTCAGCCCAGGCTAGTCTACTTTGACCGGCAGCAGCTCTCCAGATCTCAAACTGATATCTTTCTTATCATATGTCTGATTGTTTCAACCAGAGATGCCAGGGATTGAAACTGGGATTTTCTGTATGTGAAACACATCTGTCACCTGCTAGCCTGGATAGTTCAGTTGGTTAGAGTGTTGTGCTGTTAAAAATAATAATATTAATATTAATAATTTATTATTTATACCCCGCCCATCTGGATGGGTTTCCCCAGCCACTCTGGGCAGCTTCCAACAAAACACAAAAATACAATAACCTATTAAACATTAAAGGCTTCCCTAAACAGGGCTGCCTTCAGATGTCTTCTAAAAGTTTGGTAGTTATTTTTCTCTTTGACATCTGGTGGGAGGGCGTTCCACAGAGCCCTCTGCCTGGTTCCCTGCAACCTGGCTTCTCGCAGTGAGGGAACCGCCAGAAGGCCCTCGGCGCTGGACCTCAGTGTCCGGGCAGAATGATGGAGGTGGAGGCGTTCCTTCAGGTTTACTGGACCGAGGGTGTTTAGGGCTTTAAATTCAAAGCACCAACATTTTGAATTGTGCTCAGAAACGTACTGGGAGCCAGTGTAGGTCTTTCAAGACCGGTGTTATATGGTCTTGGCGGTTGCAGGTCCGATCCCTGCAAGGGACAGTGGCATATTCCTGCATTGGATGGGGTTGGATGAGATGGTCCTCAGGGTCCTTTCCACCTCTGTAGTTCTATAATTCTATGGTCCTTCCTTCTCTGTCTAATATATGTAGTGACTGCAGGGTAGAGCCATATGTTTACCACTTTCTGCAGACACCATGGTGCCAAAAATGAAAACTTCAAAATGATTCTAGTATCTACAAAATGTAGGAAGAAAGCAATATGTGAATCAGCCATGAGAGTTGCAGTTACTGTTCCAGGTCTGAAATCCTGGCAGAGCAATCTTTTGCAATCCATAAGACTGGCAGAGGTATGCCATGTATCATTTCTATACCTTTCAAGTGAGAACATAGTAGTGTATGGGTAAAAGAATCTGACAAATCGTTTTCTAAAAGGCATCCATATAATATTTTACTACAGCTGGGCTGAAGGGGCAGACATTGGCTATGTTTGCACATCATGGTAGGCCATAAACGATGGCTTGCTGCGGACAAGCAAATCACAACCACTTCGTTGCCCCCGCTTCACACTGCGAGGAAAACAATCCATAATTCCTGGTTTATGGTTAGGGATGTTATGGAAATTCCAATAAAAGTGAGTAAGGAAGTGGTAATTGCCGCAGGTGGCGTGTTCATCTGTGTTCAGGAATGGATATCAGTCAAGCGAATGCGATCAGTATTCAATCATATTGTTGTTGGTTTTAAATCTGCAAATGTTATGTAGTTAATGACTTGTTTAAAAAGGTAAAGGGACCCCTGACCATTAGGTCCCTCGTGACCGACTCTGGGGTTGTTGCGCTCATCTCGCTTTATTGGCCGAAGGAGCCTCCATACAGCTTCCGGGTCATGTGGCCAGCATGATTAAGCTGCTTCTGGCGAACCAGAGCAGCGCACGGAAACGCCGTTTACCTTCCCGCCGGAGCGGTACCTATTTATCTACTTGCACTTTGACGTGCTTTCGAACTGCTAGGTTGGCAGGAGCAGGGACTGAGCAATGGGAGCTCACCCCGTCGCGGGGATTCGAACCGCAAACCTTCTGATCGGCAAGTCCTAGGCTCTGTGGTTTAACCCACAGCGCCACCCGCATCCCTTATAACTTGTTTAGATGTGTCCTTTACAATGAAATGGACGTAAGTTATGTAACTTAAGAGAAATAGTGAACAGTAAGAAGAACAATGTAGCATTTGGTACAGTGGTCAGGATGCCTCACTGAACTGGGGACCCGAGGGTTCAAATCACTGGCTGATGTATTTGACCTTTGTGTACCTCACAGGGTTGTCCTGAGTATGAAGCACAGAAGAGAACCATTTCTGTCACCTTGTTCTCCTTGGAGGAAAGGTGGTCTAGAAACATCATAAATAAACAAAATATTTTTGCTACCTGCAAAGGCAAGGCATCCTGAGGCAAAGTGATGGGGAACTTCTTGAGTCAGTGGGCCAAGGTGGGCTTACCTGGCTGAAGTGGGCTAGAGTGGCCAGTTCTGCATCACAAAGAAGAAAAGAAAGAGGACACAGGCCAGCACATCATGTGCATATGCTAAATTTATATAGATGCAAATTTAGCAGCGATTGCTGTTATTTAAACTGGATCGCAGCACCTCTCACACTGACACCATCTGCTATTCAGGTGCTAGCTGCTGATGGGCAGCTTCCAGGCTCCTGCTCAAGGTTTTAAATTTTTAACCCAGATTTGGACCAGACAGCCTTTCAAACAGAAGTCTCCTTCAAATGGAGGGCTGCTTTCTGATAACCCTTCCAAACAGGGGATTGTTTGGGGCACACGGCTATCCTAGTGGTGGCTCTGCTCTCTAGACAGCAGTCTGCAGCCAGGTCTAGTCTGCCTTTCAATTTCCCACTGTGATAAGAATTTTAAGGTCTTAGATATATATTAAACGTTTATAAATTTACCAACCAAGCACGTACATAGATCAGCACAGGAAGACTGACCTGAAACCATTTTTTATTCCCAGACTGACCAAATGTTTTCTGTGCAAGGTCAAATGAAAATGGAAAAGCCTCCCCATTGTCTTTTCCTTCACAAATCCTGCCTTAAGGGTATGCCTGTCTGTGTTTGAATGGGGTGAGCCTGTGACCTGGCTCAGGAACTAAGTATTTATCATTACAAAAGACTGGCCAGGCTTCCTAGGGTATACAATCAAGTGAGCATTAACAGGTAACCTGTCAGACAAGATAAACAACGCACTCAGATTTCTGCTGTAGACCGCCCTTTCTGTGATGTAGGTATGATGTATCTGGGAGGGGTGGTCTTGAACTACACCCCTTCTGTGATGTAGGTATGATGTATGGAAGGGTGGTCTTGAGCTCCAGGGCAGGGCAATTTAAAATGTCTATATAAGGGCGGACACACCTTTGTTCTGGGTTCCTCCTCCTTTCCTGCGTGTGAGGGAGCACCCTGTTGCAACAGATCAGTAAAGATCAGGCTTACTAGCTGCCTTGCTTCTCAATATTCTCTGGTTGGCCTCTGTTATTTTCTCCTACCAATAAGGAACCTACGTAAGGACTCTATATGGGCTCTTGGATACCCCATAAGGGGAAAAGGGCACATTTTGTTTACAACATGTGCCAGAGAAAATCTAGGTAAGAAGGTTTGCAGGGAATTGAATGATTGCCTAGACCCAGCCATCTGGTGCTAGTCCAAGTTCTGGGCCTGGAAAAATAAAACAAGGGGAGGGCAGGTGGGTAACAGCACTGGGCCCTGGCAAAACACTGGGACTCCAACATCTGCCCCAGGGTGATTATCCCAGCCGCATCCAAAGAATAGGAGCACTCACTCTTTCTTTCCCACACACTCCCACTGATTTGCCTGACATATTTCCCTCTCTCTTACAAGTTGAAGAAGAAATAAAGGAATTTCTTTGTCCTTTGCTCTGATGGCTGGCCATTTCCCCGATTTGCAAGCAGGTGGTCAATCTCCTACAGACAGTCTGGCATCTTTACTAAGCAGGCTACCTTACGGTTCCATAGCAAGCATGAGGTCATCTCACGTGACAAAGGCAGAGCAGCCGTGCCTTTATTAAATAATCCGGTTTTTGATTTCCATATTCCCCTCCTGGTTACCAAGGGATATTTTTTCAGAGATGGCCATAGAATTGTAAGATGATCCTAGGTATACTGTTACAGATTGAGGAGGGGGGACTGCCTTAAACCCTAGAAATTAATAAATGGTAGGATTTTGATTGTTTGGGGGTATTGAGGGGAAGATTGGAGGCCAGTGGAAAAGTATAGGCTAAGTCAAGGCCTCACCTGGGATGAAGGCATTAATATGACAAAAGGTGTTGATGGCCCATATAGGAGGAATCTTGGTGTGCTGGGAAGGAGAAGAAAGGGAAGAAGGTGTGGGGCGATAGATCTTGGCAGGCTGGCTTGCACTCCAGTGCTGCACTGCTGTGGGGAACAAGCTTCTCTTGAAGGGGTAAATATGTGAATAAAACCTAGTTCTTAAAGCTACAACAGTATTTGCTGTGTCTTCAATTCTCCAAACCCTGGGTGAGAGCCCGGAACTCCCTGGCATCTTGCCAGTGCTTGGCAGAAAGTGTGGGTGGCATCCAACTTCTGTAACAATACAATACAGAAGGTCTCATGGTTTCAGGCTGAGAGACCAGCAGGACCAGCTGGCACGCCTGTGTGGGACACAGGTCATGAAACCCTGATGTTGCTGGACTACAGATCCCATCATCCCTGACCATTGACTATTCTAGTGCAGGACGATAGAGTAGGTAGAGTACAAAAACATCAGGAGGGTACCACATTGGACACCCTAGTTGGAGATGCTGTTGTTTTCCTTTGTGCGGTTTCATATAGTAACCTTGGAGTGTGACTCCCCACGGTTGTGCTGCTCCTATAGAAACATAGGTTGTAGAGTTGGAAAGGACCCAAAGGGTCACCTCGTTCAATACCCCTCTTCCCCCGCAATGCAGGACCCACAACTGTTGTGAGGTTTCAAAACAAAGCACCAATCTGCAACACCCACTACAAAAGATCTGCACAAATAAAATAAAATCACCTTCAAAAATAGGTGCTAAGGCCCAATATACATATCAGGGATTGAAAACAAGACCCTTTAGATGGGCACCTGCAAAGGTGGGACTACAAAGTCTACCCAGATCAACATCAACATGTTCCTCACAAAGAACCCCCACAAAGTCGTTGTGTGAATCATTCCTGATTTGATTCTGAAACTTTTTGTATAATGACATGACCATGTGTACATCATCAAGCTCTACTTCTGCAATCATATACCTGTCTATTCATATGTAAGCCCCACTGTAGTCGATAGGACTTAATCCCAGGTAAGCGCAAATATAGAATTGCAACCTTTGTCACTACTAATCCCTTCCATCTTTCTATTAAATGGCTTGCAATGAATTCGAATAATTAAAATTATAATTAATGGGAAAACATCAATTACCAAAAAGTGACTATTAATGAATGTTAAGAAAATTAATCAAATAAATAAAAAGGAGACCCTGCTGGGTACTTTGAAGTCAGTTGGATGATTAACATGTTTAAAAATTATGCCATGTGGTTAAATGATCTGCTCTACACTCTGCTTCACTGATTCCAACAAAATTTCCAAGCTTATCTATATGAAAGAGCCAACAAAAACATTGTATGCAATAAAGAGTAGACCGATTGAAATTAATAAACATGACTAAGGTCCATTAATTTCAAAACATCTAGACTGAGTAGCAGTACCACCATAGTTATTGAGTCTCTGACCACATTCACACCATACATTTAAAGCACTATCATACCACTTTAAACAGTCATGGCTTCTGCCAAATAATTCTGGGAGCTCTAGTTTGTTAAAGGTGTTGAGAGTTGTTAGGAGACCCCTATTCCTCTCACAGAGCTACAATTCCGAGAGATTCTTGTAAAAAGGGAATGCCATTTGTTAAACCATTCTTGTATTTGTACAAATTGCTAGCATTGTCATTCTCCAGGATTCAACTGCCCTCTCAGAGACTCTTAAGTGAAGTTACATCTCTGAAGGAGAAATGAGTGCACCCTTGTCTTTTGCACATATATCCATGTAAATCAGGGGTGGGGAGCCCCAGGCCGGGGATGAAATGTAGCTGGACCCTTGTAACTATTCCAAGGCCACTCCTTTCACTGGTCCTGCTCCACAACTTGAGTGTTTTCTGGCTGGAACATGTCCTTGAATTCTGATCACGCTTCTTCCTTGTCTGGATGGAGGGTAGAGAGGTGCGAGAATGTGTCCAGAAACTAGCTCAATGTACAAAGGTAAAATTTATATTTGCATACCCTCCAACACCCTGAAGGCAAAAATGGGGGTGCCATCTTCCTAGAAGCCATCTTCCGGTTTTTTTCCCTGAGAGAGAGAGAACCTTGGCCATTTTGGGCGCCATGATATTGCATGATTTCGTGTTGTGATTGCCCATGAAAACAGTGCTTTATTCAGGCATTTTGTGGCACCACACAAGTTCGCGGCCCTGAAAAAGCACTTTTTTTGGGGGGGAGGGGGAATTGTGACACAAAATCAAGTGAGGTAATGGTCCCCCAAAGCCTTCTCTTGTGAGAAAAAAGGGGGTTGACATGGTTTTTGACATGGTTTTGGGGGGTGGGATGCGCTTGTGGTTCTGCTAATTTTTGCCTCTGGCCCTGCCTACCAATGGTATGCGGCCCTCAGAAGATTGGCTGGAAAGGAATGTGGCCCTCAAGCCAAATAAATGTTCCCCAATCCCAATGTAAATGAATGTACATGAACACCAAGGCGTCGTTTTATATGCTACAGCTGCTGAGGTAGGTTGAAATGGCTAATGAGTCTATGGAAACTTAGCTTTTCAAGTAGATTGTTTGGGCCTATTACCCTCTTGGCTTTTACACTAGTGGAGGGCAGGCTATTGAAAGCAAAGCAAAGGCTTGGCTGGCCCTGCCATTAGGCAAAGAGAAGCAGCTGCCTTAGACAGCAGTTATAGGTGGCAAGGAGTGACAGTGAAGTGTTGGAGGACAGAGCTGCATGCTGCATGACCTGCTCTACCGTCACCTAAACTCACCTTCTCTGGTGTGGTGGAAGATGCTGGCCCATCAACAGTGGATGATCCAGCTGCCCATCTAACCAGCTTCTATTACACATTGGTAAGGATGGGGGGCTGGGACTTGGGTGGTTAAACCACAGAGCCTAGGACTTGCCGATCAGAAGGTTGGCGGTTCGAATCCCTGCAACGGGATGAGCTCCCTTTGCTCGGTCCCTGCTCCTGCCAACCTAGGAGTTTGAAAGCACGTCAAAGTGCAAGTAGATAAATAGGTACTGCTTTGGCGGGAAGGTAAACGGCGTTTCCGTGCACTGCTCTGGTTCGCCAGAAGCAGCTTAGTCATGCTGGCTACATGACCCGGAAGCTGTACGCTGGCTCCCTCGGCCAATAAAGCGAGATGAGCGCCACAACCCCAGAGTTGGCCATGACTGGTCCTAATGGTCAGGGGTCCCTTTACCCTTTACCTTTAAGGATGGGGGGCAGCAATGATGGAGGGGGTTAGGCTTGTGCAACGATTCTCAGGACAAGAATTGGAGAGTCATCAGAGGCTCATTCCTATTTTAACCTGTGATATGCTGGAAGATACGAGTGAGAACTTTGTAGGAGGAGGAGAACAAGCTCCTGTTTAGAGGGTCTGGGATAGCTGCGAAATAAATTAACAAGTGTTTTATTTGCTGGGGTGGGGAGAGCTACACTCAAATTCCATTGGTTTGATTTGCTATCATCTATCTAAATCAATAATCTCTTGAGTAAAAAGCTGGAATGCTGCTTATTCAAAGAAAGAAAACAGATTTTACCTAGACAAAAAAAGACAATATACTATTGTAATAATCTGTGGGAGAAACACCCATGTAGCTTATTTTGTTTTTACAGTGAAAGCATGCATTGCTCTTTAACTGGCGACTGGAGGGACGCTCCAGGATGGCCCTGAAGCACAAACTCCTACTTGGTAGTAGGGAGGACCAAGCACTTCCCCTCAAGGCAAATCAATTATGAAGCTCTCCAGTTCTTTTCAGCCGCTTGCACACCAGATGGCGAGGGGAGGCTGGGGGAGATGGCATAATAAAACTCAGAGAAAATGCATGTTCTCAACCAAATCTTCTGTGGAAAAGCTGCTTCACACTAGCTATGAATCATGCAATCACACACGGGTTTTGTTTTTTTGGGGGGAGGGGGGAATCAACTGGCCCTGCACAGATCACAACCCAATCTAGATCGTTCCTAAACTGTATTATCAAGGAGGAATCTGACATGCATCCAGTTCTGTGGTGCTCTTGCATCCCAATTGAGCATGAACCAGAAAATGAAGGAACCCAGAGTGCAGCAATGCAGAGAGTGGCCTGGTTGCTTCTGGTTGCCTCCTGCTGTGTTCTGTTGACCAGCGTCAATGAGCTCTAAGCAAGAGATGTGGTCTAGGAGGAGAGGTGGTTGAATGTGATCAAGCTTCCCTATACCTAGAGGCAGGGGGCAAGTGCTGCCAATTCTCCATCTTCACTTTTCATATACAGTGGTACCTCAAGTTACAGACGCTTCAGGTTACAGACTCCGCTAACCCAGAAATAGTACCTTGGGTTAAGAACTTTGCTTCAGGATGAGAACAGAAATCGTGCATAGGCGGTGCGGCGGCAGCGGGAGGCCCCATTAGCTAAAGTGTTACCTCAGGTTAAGAACAGTTTCAGATTAAGAACGGACCTCCGGAATGAATTAAGTTCTTAACCTGAGGTACCACTGTATAGTTATGGCTGAAGACATGAGACCATCACCTTATGAATACTAAGCAAGTCTGGGTCTGGCCAGGGCCTGGATGTGTGACTGCTTGGGAGAAGCATATGTACACCACCATATGTACTTTCTTCATGAAGGAAGAAATTTTAGGAAAGGCAAGATACACAGTTTAAAATGAGTACTCCTGGGGGAGGGGGCGGAGAATCAAGAACAGGAATAGAACCTAGCTACTGAGTTGTTTTAGAGGCCAACACTATTTGTGATGATTCAGAAGTGAACTGGACTGGTAGTTGAATCTGTTAGCAAAGTCAGTTCAGTAATGCAGATGGAGAAATAAGCAGATGTTTTGCCTTTCTTCCTTCAGACCTCAGCAAGGAGACATTTGACCAAACATACAGAAGAAAAACTTCCTCAGAACTACACAGCCAATCAGAGCATGTGCTACTTAATCAAACATCATGAAACTCTGACAGGTTGCTAAGCAACATCTCTTCCCTCCCCAGCATGGTTAGTTGACTTCCTGATTAAAGAATTAACCCATGTTACCATAAAGCACCAATGCAGCAGCAAGCAAAGGCTTTAGCAGCTCAGTCAGCTGCTTGTGGCTGGAAAGCCAGACAGGATGTTTGTGACTGTTGCCATGGGAACAAAGGGGCAGTCCATTCTGTACTGAGCACCGGATGTTAGCTCAGTGTGTGTCACATGACCTGTACTGGATGTACTTGGGAGGAGTTTCTTCTTGCTGTTGTTGTGTGCAGACACCATTCTCTGTACTGAGATGAGGGACAGAAAATAAATGATGTAAATAGTTTTCTGTCTGCTTCTTTCCCCTCCCTGGGGGACACCAAAGGGGAGAGAGGAAGAACGGTGTGTTCCTCTCACACGTCTGAGAAGAATCGCCGGACCTCACCTGCTTATCAGCAGAGGGAGACGCGGGGAGGTCGCAAGGAATATCTGCCGGTGCCTACGCTGTGGCACATTCCTCTGACCCTGGCAGAATTCCAACAGTGGCAGCCTTCGGATGGTTACGATTCATCGAACATCTGCATGAGAGGCTGATGAAGTGCCCTCCTTTGCTCCGGAGGAGAAGATAAGCGTCTGAGTACAGCCAGAAGCTGCACAGATCGCTGGATCCAGAGGAACGTCGTCTCAAAGGCAACAAAGCTCAAGGTATGCAGAATGATTTAATTCTCTGCTTCACAAAGAGCTGCGTTTAGAAAACACACAGCTCTGATAGAAGAGGCTGCAGCTTGGAGACTCAGCCTGCATTCCTCACATTCCTGTGGTTAAGATAAAGGCTTCCCACATGCGCAGTAGCTACACGAGCCTGGAAAATTACTAAGCTACGCAGTTCTCAAAGAGAGCTGGGGAAAGTGAAACAAAAACAGAGAATGTTTTGGCTACAGGTTTACGTGCTCTTGGAGGGTGCCAGGTGCCAAAGAGCGTAAACAACTTGCGGTTTGCCTGCCTGAGGAAGGAAAAAAACAACTGTTGGCTTTTACAGTTTGTTTAGGAGTGAGAGCTGAGGCTTGGATTCTAAATGGATGCCAAGAAAGGGGGAGGCCTGCCTTATTCACCCCCCCTGCCTAAAGACAGTTGTTCATCATGGTCTGGATGGATGACTACCCCAGAAGGGGTGTGCCAAGATGATGCTGGCCAAGTTCCTAAGAGCTCATCCAAAGCTGAGGATAGCTTTGACCCCAGAAGGGGGAGTGAAGGAACTGTTGCTGATGCTGATATTGTGCAAGCTGCAATGGATGTTGCTGACAGGGGGAGACAAGAACGGAGTTCTGACACCCCCACTGCTGTTGCTGCTAGAGAGCATGCTGTAGCATTGAGTGCTGTCCGATGCTACAATTGTGGACAGACTGGGCATCTACAACGGAACTGTAGAAAGCCACGACAGTCAAAAGGAGCCAAGAACAGCTCTACGAAGCCTGAGGCGTCAGGCAAAGGCCGTACCATGTGCCAGGCAAAACCTGCAAAGGCTATGATGGCGAAAGGAACCACGCCAGATGTTGGGAACGCTTTCATAATCGACACGGGCGCCACGAAGCATCTCTGCCCACACAGACAACTCTTTTCGACGTTGAAGAAGCAAAGCTTCACTGTGAAACAGGCCAACGGTCAAGAGCTGGAAGCGACCGGAATTGGGACTGTGTATCTTGAGAGTCTGAACTTGACTATAAGCGATGTTTACCTGGTTCCAGAACTGAGATTTAATCTGCTGAGTGTGTCGCAGATTGCAAAGAAAGGACTAAAACTGTCCTATGATGCTAAAAGTTGCAAGATCTACAAAGATGGAGAACTGTTTCTTACTGCCAAAGAGAAAGATGGACTGTATTTGTTGACTTTTGATCAAAGTGATTACATGAAATGTAATACTTTTGGTTCTAATGCAATTTCTCTTGCAGGTCTGACCAACAAGGACACCCGGAAGGTGGCCAATAAGGTCGACAGAGCATTTCAGCGGGTGTATGCTGATGTGATTGGTCCTCTAGCGCCATCTAGAGGCAATGCAAAATATTACCTTTTGTGTGTTGATTCTTTCACAAATTATGTTTGGATTTATTTTTTGCAGAGACCAAAAGAAGCCTTAGAAAGGTTTAAAGAGTTTTGTAACAAGGTTAAAAGTATGCATGATGCTAACATTGATTGTCTTTTCACAGATGACAAGCCAGTTTTTCTTTTACAGGATTTCCAGAGGTTCCTGCAGGAAAAAGGGATAAGACACAAAGTTGCTAGTTCCGAAGAAGCGTGGAAGAAATGTGTCTGTGTAAAAGTGAACAGAGAATTGCAAAAGGGAATGAATGCGCAATTGCTTAGTTCACATTTGCCACATGAATATTGGGCGGAGTCGTTAATGTCCTATGTTCACGTGTGGCTGAGAAAGGTCTCAACAGAGTTGGGATGTTCTCCTTTTGAGAAGCTGTTCAAAAGAAAACCTTCTGTTGCCTATTTCAAGGTTTTCGGGTCTCATGTGAGAACAGAAGCTCCAGGTGGAGTAAAGAATGCCAGAGGCATTTTCGTGGGTTATGAAAAAGGTCTCTATAGAGTAATTTTGTCTGAATCTGGTCAGGTGATTCTCACAAAATTTCTAGAGAGTGCTCCTGAACAGGAGAGAGTGATCCTTCACGAATATCCCACAGAGGATGATGATTCTGAAGATGATGAGTTTGATCTTATTGAGTTCAGTAGTACTGATGATGACAGCGATAGCTCAGACAGCTCAGTTGTCACAGTCATTGAGAGGAAATCTCACATAATGACTAGACCCTCAGAAGAGAAGGATGAACCACTGATTAAGCTTAGTACTGGTTCTCCAGAGAGTTCAGAGGCTGAACCAGAAAGCAGAGAAGAGCAGCAGCTCTTACGTAGGTCTGAGAGAGCAACGAAGGGTGTACCACCCGAGGGGTACTCAAAAGAGTTTGCTAACCTTGCATATGTTGCTGTTGTAAATGACCAAGGACAGATTGAAGCTGTGTCTGAGTCAGAGACAAAGGCACAACAGAGAGTTGTTAACCAAGGTAATGCGAAGTCACACAACCAGAGAGGTACACTGGTGAAACCAGTGGTGGGGAGTTCCAAGGGTGGAACTGAAACAACAGGGGAATGTTATAGGTATAACAACTGTTTGTTTTCTTCTCTGGATGACGCTTTGCTCGCAGCAGGCATTGATACTTTAGGGGGAGGTTGTTACCATAAAGCACCAATGCAGCAGCAAGCAAAGGCTTTAGCAGCTCAGTCAGCTGCTTGTGGCTGGAAAGCCAGACAGGATGTTTGTGACTGTTGCCATGGGAACAAAGGGGCAGTCCATTCTGTACTGAGCACCGGATGTTAGCTCAGTGTGTGTCACATGACCTGTACTGGATGTACTTGGGAGGAGTTTCTTCTTGCTGTTGTTGTGTGCAGACACCATTCTCTGTACTGAGATGAGGGACAGAAAATAAATGATGTAAATAGTTTGCTGTCTGCTTCTTTCCCCTCCCTGGGGGACACCAAAGGGGAGAGAGGAAGAACGGTGTGTTCCTCTCACACGTCTGAGAAGAATCGCCGGACCTCACCTGCTTATCAGCAGAGGGAGACGCGGGGAGGTCGCAAGGAATATCTGCCGGTGCCTACGCTGTGGCACATTCCTCTGACCCTGGCAGAATTCCAACAAACTGCAAACTGAAAGATCCCCGCTCTTGCTTTTCCAGCAGTATCATCACCCCAGTAGCGATGAATAGAATTCTCTGTTGTCTTCTGCATTCAAAAAACGGGCTCTACCACTGAATGATGGTCCCTCTTTAATCAATATCTCCAACCTGGGCACTGAACTGCAATACTTTTCTTGGAGGATTTTGCCGACACTTACTTTTCACAGTACTCAGGATTTAATGCTTAGAAAGCAAGGCTTAGGTCTGTCTCTTTCGACTTTATGAATCACCCACATGTGCAAACTAGGGCATTGAAACAAGTGTGGTGCTGCCACTATGGATGAGTAAGAACACCAAGTCGCTCAGGTGCAGGAGAGGCAGAAATTGGGGAGCCTGTTCCTAAGTTGTCACCTTTCCCCCTTCTTAAAGATAAAAGGACCCCTGACCATTAGGTCCAGTCGTGGCCGACTCTGGGGTTGCGGCGCTCATCCTGCTTTATTGGCCAAGGGAGCTGGCATACAGCTTCCGGGTCATGCGGCCAGCATGACTAAGCCGCTTCTGGTGAACCAGAGCAGCGCACGGAAACACCATTTACCTTCCCGACGGAGTGGTACCTCTTTATCTACTTGCACTTTGGCATGCTTTTGAACTGCTAGGTTGGCAGGAGCAGGGACCAAGCAACGGGAGCTCACCCCGTTGTGGGGATTCGAACTTCTGACCTTCTGATCGGCAAGTCCTAGGCTCTGTGGTTTAACCCACAGTGCCACCTGTGTCCCTTCCCCCTTCTTAGTCCTTCTCATTTTCTCCCTGCAGGTTCCCCACTTTTAAGATATGGGATGCTCAGGGAGGCCAGGCAGTGTAGAAGGTTTGCTGTTCTGTATTTTAGTATTAGCAAAAAACCCACAAGTTTTCCTAAACATTTTTTTTTTTAAGTAGGAAGCACTTTATCTAGCACCACTGCAACCAAATTCACATGAAGTACTACATAATGGTCCCGAAAAAAGGGTGGAAGGGATCTGGATAAGCATACAGTAGTGAGTTCATGAGTCATTATCTGCTAAGTGTCCATGACAATGAATGCAGACACCTTCTCCAGAGGAGCATGTGTGTAATAGTCATGCCTGCAGGGGTGAAAAATGGCTGGTGCTCAGTAGCAACAGCTGCCAGTTTCATTGCTGTGAAACACAGCCATTTCACAGAAAAGGGAACCGTTTCCAGGCTCCTGCTGTTGCTTGGCTGCTTTAGTCACCTGCAGTCTTGCTCCACGAAAGCCACCAATTCTGAAAAAGTTGTACGAAGCAACTAATAATAATGTTTGGGCATATACTTGAGGGCACTTCCAGACTTCTCGCTGTTTTTTTGGGGGGTTCAATCACATGCCAGCAAATCCAAGTTGCCCAATAGTGCTGATAATGCCAAAGTTGCAGGTTCAATCCCTGTAAGGGACAGCTGCATTGAAGAAGATTGGACCCTATGATTCTCCAAAAGATTTGATTTTTTGCAGCATGGAAAGTGATGGTGAAATACACCGGGCAGTGTGCAATAACGCTCGCTGTTATGCAATGTCACCCAACCTTCTCACAAACAAATCAGGATGTATGCTTATTGAACAGGTCACCCCAAAGTGCCTTAAGCTGTGCCTCTAAATTTAGTCTAACGTTAATTCTGTCCTCCAAAGGAACCTTAGGAATTGCTGCTATTTGAAGCAAGCTGGGTGTCTCTATCAGGCAAAAAATGACCTCAGCCGAGCTAAATTCCCAGGATTCTTTGGGAGAAGCTATGATGGTTGAGATGGTGTGAATCCAATAACTGTGTAGTGTAAACACGCCCTTGGTTTGTTTGCATCTGCAGATGAACACAACAATTCTCACTCTTGCTGAATATACTTATATCTTCAGTGCCCAACTCTCAACTTTCTTTCAAACTTGTAGTAGCTTTACCTCAGGGATGGGGGCCTGCGTCCTCCAGATGCTCTTTGCACTCAAACTCCCATCCCTGTTTTACACAAATGTTCACAGCTTATGCCTGGATAGGTCTTCCCCTCCTATCTCCCTCCATTCCCATCGGTCTTTGAGACAGTGCAGACAATCCTAACATCCATGAGTTCTCCTTTCTGGAGAACCTTGGTCATCTTGTTAGATGACTTGCCAAGTGGCAAGGAGAATCTTACCACACACATCATGTATAGAAGTCTACTTTGGCATTAAGCAGTACATAAATAAAATAAAAGAACAATAATAATGTTATCTATTAAAAAAGCAACAGCAGCAGCAGCAATGTAAATTTATATTTGTTGTTGTCCTCAAAACTTGCATACAGCTTTATATTTCAACAGGAATATCTAAACCAGGGGTGGGAGCAATGGGCCCTCCAGATGTTGCTGAACTACAACTCCCATCAACCCCTGCAAGTATGGCCAATGGGCAGAGATTATGGGAGTTGCAGTTCAGAAACATCTGGAGGGCCAGATTTTCCCCAACCCAGCTCTAAGCAGGTGTGCACACATGCACACACGATCACATACAACCCCACTTTTTATCTTGTATTCTTGTTCAGATGTCAAGGAGATAAAGATAAAGATACAACTTCTAGAAGATGTTTTATTATGTTTCTATATGTGTTGGAAGCTACCCAGAGTGGCTTGGGCAACCCGGCCAGGTGGGAGGGGTATACTACTACTACTGTACTACTACTACTACTACCACTACTAATACTAATAGTGGTAATAATAATGTATGACAATATGTATAATACAATGGTTGTGGGCACCCAGTTTCTAAACATCACAATGTAAAGCAGTGAAAGAAGAAAAAAATGACTGGCTCCATTTAGATCTTGTTGCCCACCTACCTACATAGAGAACTCCTTCTTTCGTTTTCCCTGCTGCTTCCGCCATGCCCTGCTTGGTCTTCTCTGCTGCCGCCACAACTCCTTCCTTGGCTCTGTTAAATCCTTTCATGAATACATCCATGGCTAAAGAATGTCAATATCCAGCCCTGGAAAGAAAGCCAAAGAAATCAAATTAAATGAAGGCAGAGCGAGAAAAAGAGAGAGAGAGAGTTCAGCATTTGATACCTACCTGTTCATACAATGCAATATGAATCCATGGAGACCAAAAGATATGGAGCTAATCAAGGCACAATAAGGGAAACAGAATCGTGGCCGTTGAACCCAGTACAGGAAGGGTTGAAGCTCAGTGGTAAATTTGCCTGCTCAGTGATGGGCCTATCACCATGGAACGCCTTCCCATGAAAAGTGTGTTTGGCATATCTGTTAACTGATTTTAATGTTGTTGTTGTTTTAAAAAAGACCTGTCTGAGTACATCCACTTTTAGTCGAATGTTGTTGCTGGTCTTCGTTTTTTTAGACTGTCATTTTAATGTTGCTGCTAAATATTGCTGGTTTGGAGTGAAATGTATAGTTGTGTGTTGTTGTCACAATGAGTCATGCTTTATCTCTAAAACGGTGCAATGATCTGATTTGAGAATCACCTTCAGGCGGTGGTAGCTGGGCGAGAGGCAGACAGGCTGACAGTAAATGGAGCCAAAACCAATCACAGGTGGAATCAACTGATTCTGGTTCTGACTTTGTGCTGGCTGCCAGGGGGTGGCTTTTTCCACCTGCCTTGCCCTACCCTCCAGTCCTAGGAGCCTTCAGAAAGAAGATGCTGCCACAAGCATCGTGTGGATGTGTCTTTTAATGAACTGAATAGAGTGGAAGATGATGAGTCAAGGAGGTGGGGAAAGTCTGTGTATGAATTCAGCAGTATTTAGTTTATTATTTAATTGCTATCTTGTTAATGTTAGAGTGGTTTTATTGTTTATGAATGCTGTAGCACTTTGTAAATCTATTATTATTATTATTGTTATTATTATTACTATTGCTATTACTATTACTATTAATTAAATTTATACACCACCACCACCCCATCTGTAGATCCCTGGGCAGTTCACGGCATACAAATACAAGATAAAAGACTCAAAATACATGATAAGAAAATAAGAACAAATAAGAATAATATGATTTTTGTATTTAATAATATGATTTTTGTAAGACAGGAGTGCCTGGCATGCTCTGGTCCATGGGGTCACGAAGAGTCAGACACGACTAAATGACTAAACAACAACAATGATTTTTGTTGTTATTGTGCTGTTTAGCTAATTTTTTTTAGCAGTTTTGTTAACAGTGTTTTATAGATTGCAGCTGTTTTACTGATGGTTTGTACTTGTTTTACTGATGGTTGGTTAATTCTTCTATATGATCTATGTTGTACTTGTGATGTTCTATTATGTTATTGTTATTGTCTGTTTGTAAGCCGCTTTGCGATAGATGTGAATGGAAAGCAGTGTATAAATATAATAAATAGACCAATCACATCAACGTCCTACAATGACAAAACTGAGGCGAAGGAGGAAGAAGCTGACAGTCAGGACCACCCACTGGACTGGGGTTAAGAAAGAAGTCTGGCTGGCAGAAGCTGACTCAGGGCACAACTGAGTTTGGGTAGGCAATGTCCCATTTGCCCTAACAGATCAGCCTCCTTTGCCTTGAGAGGTCCATTTGCCCAGGAAGCTAGTATATAAATAAGTGAGAGTTACCTTGCTGGGAGAGAACAAGGTCTATCAGTGAACACAAAATACCCAATTGTCTTTTTAAAGCTGTTAGTACCTTGCAGCCAACTTGCCTTTTTAAACCAGATTTTAAACCAATTTAGACCTTTTTTCTGCCACGCTCAAACATCAGAGAGAATGGAACCCCATAGCCACAGCTGAGCACTGCAACAAGTCCTCCCAAACCGTGAACAAATGAGTAATTATTTAAAAATAGGAGTGTGAATCTTCATTACCAAGTCCTGGGAAATATACTATATCCAGCAAACCTAGGAGAGGGAGGTGATGGGGAGGAGCATTAAGCTGTCTTTATCGGAAGATGCTAACATTAGCCCCTGAGATCATGTTCATTTACATGCCAGCCCTGCACAGGATTCTCTTTAAAAACACCCGCATATTGCAAGTGTTCAGGAAAATGCCAGTCAATCATGGAATTGCACCAGGATAAGTTTGCAAAGAAGTGGTGGGTTCATCTCTGTGACATGTTGACTGACCTTGATTCACTTTTGTTCACAGCTGCATAGTTTAAAAAAAAAACACCACTACCAAGTTCTTCACTTTAATTTGATTTCAATTTCTCTCTCTCTTACACACACACACACTTGACTTCCCCCCTTAATCATTGGGTAAACAACAATCTCAGTGCTGTTAGTCTAGTCTATTTGTATATTTATAGTCTAGGTGATGTAGTAAACAAATCTTGAGAACCACTGCGATCTTAGCTAATCCCTGGACAAGAGCCAAAACTTCATCGGACTTGTCAATAAAGGCATCCAATTCCCCGGTAATGAAAGGAAGGCAGATCCCTGCATACAATGGCACATGGTGTGTGTTCTTGCTCATTCTCTCTCTCTCTCTCTCTCTCTCTCTCTCTCACACACACACACACACACACACAGTCTCTTACACAAGGGAAGATAAACCATTCGTCTGTGGGAGGAGGAATACTAAGACAGTAGACACCATGTTTAATGGTTTGGAAAGAGAAAGGAGATGGTCTGTGTATGGGAGATTTAGCAGGCAGCAAATTCTTCTAGAATGGATGTTGTTCCATTTCTGTTCTATCAGACGAGGCTCTGGACATGGTTTCTCCTTTTAGGATGAGTCCCCTTCTCAACTGAGCACTTTCCATATTTTTTTGTCCACCTCCCCCCCCCAAAAAAAAAACAACAACTGGGGACAGTCACACACTTCACCATTTTCTGAAGCGATAGTACTTGTATATATATGAAGACTGAATGTCACAACAAACATGGCTAGGCTCTCTTAGGATTCCTGAGAAAGCTGGCAAATTAAACTGGGTGCCTATATAGCTCTGATCTCATGATGGAACAGGGCAGGGTCCTTGAGTTAAATCAAGGGTGGTGGAGGACAACCTGTAGTTCTCCAACATCCATCAGCCCAAGTCAACATGGTCAATGGTCAGGGACAAGGGAATTTGTAGTCCAGCACCATGCCTATACGTGAATGTCTCTTTAAATCGGGGTAGCTAAACTATATCCCATCATCCCTGTCCTTTGGACAATGCTGACTTGTGCTGACAGGAAATAGAGTCCAACAACATCTAAAGAGCCACACAATTCAACAGGCATTGCTTAGAGAGGAAGGCTTCTGTGATAAACACCTGCTCTCTTTTGTCCATAAGAAACACAACAAGACAGCTCCCATTGCTGCCTCCCTGTCCCACCTTTCCTAATACAGGAGTTTTTCTTGCTTAGCTAACGACAGACACTTAAATATATTCATTATTGAAATTATAATTTCCCCTTTCCCCCAAAGCCAAGCTTCTGGGCTTGGGGAGTGTGTGTCTATCTGTGTATGTGCGTAGACAAGATATATTTTATAGCATGATCTAATGTATGTTTACTCAGAAGTGAGTCCTGTTCTTTTCAACGGGGCTTACTCCAAAGTAAGCATGCACAGGCTGCAAGCATAGGGAGAGGAGTCTGAGGCTACAAGCTTCTGAACATTTGCAGAGAAGTAAGCCCCCCATTGAGCACACAAGGGAACTTACTTCCGAGTTGAAAACCTACATATGACATCAGTTTTTAGCATTCTGCCCATGCCTTTGCAGAAGTAAACCACGTCGGGTCCAGTGCGATTTACTAAGCGTGCAACAAGACCACAGCCTCAAAAGTCCTCTTCCATCATGTACCACCCCCCCTCCACCGCCTCACCACCATAGGAAACCGAAGATATAGAAATTTCATCCAGGTTACTTACCCTCTTGCTCCTTGCCTCGGTACTTCTCTAGAACTGTTGAATTTGAAGCGTAAAGGGAGGACCAGAAAGAGCGAGAGCGACAAAAAAAAAAAAAAAAAAAAAAAGGAGAGTTCCGAAGGATGCTCTGATCAGTACATGGCTGCTGAAGGATACAGGGAGAGAATAAGAGTCCAGCCGCGTCTAGTGGTACCCAGGTGGTCCCAGTTCCGCAAAGCTGGAAGGAGTTGGAGGGAAAAGACCGGGGGGGCGAGAGATCCTGCCCTCCAGTTCCAAGGCGCCTGGTGTGTGTGTGTGTGTGTGTGTGTGTGTGTGTGTGTGTGTGTGTTGGGTGGGGGGAGCAAAGCTTCACTCTCTCTCCTTTTCGCAGCCTCTTCTCTCCGCCTGATTTGTCAGGTAAGAAGACAGGCAGCGCCCACGAGCTCAGCCCAGGGAGAGAACACCGCCCTCCCCGCCCTCCCTCTTTCCCTCTGTCTCTCCATCTTCTCGTGGCTCCGCCCGTGAACGAGCAGCCTCCTCCAGAGAGAGAGAGCGATTGCATGATGAGGAAGGGATAGGAAGCATCTCCGCGGCTGGAGGGAACGAGATTGCAACAAGTGGGGCGCCTTGAGAGTAGGAAGGGGATATTCCTGGTGGAAAGGGGGTGGGGGGGAGTATTGTGCAGGTCTTGATTGTCTTGTAGCCCCACCCCTCCTCCCTTCCCCACGCCCCCTTGCTCCCTGCTCCTTCCCATCTCGGGCCAGGCTTCCTCTTGAATGAAGGTGGTCCAGGAACATTCAGATCAGGGGGACGCGAACTTGTACCTCCGCATCCTGTTGTTGGTCTTCCTTACAAAACAAGTCACCGCGGACAGAAAATCTAACAGAGCAAATGGATGTGGTAACCTTTTAACGGCATGTGTGCGCCCCATATTAAAAGCTTCCTTGCTTTTAATAACAAAGCACCTCAGCGAGATAGGTCTACGGAGAACAGTTTCCCAGCCCGTGCTAGCGTCACATAGTCAGGGGTGTGCTTTGTATGGAGATCATTCAAAGATGCCTCCTGTGGTCTGAACTGGTGGAGCCCTGCAAGGGCTGTACCACATGGCAGTTTTGATTTGTGCATTTGGGCTCTTTTATGCCACCCAAATTACCCCATTCCTGATTTCCAAAGCTGTGAATGGAAATACACAAAGGCATGGGCTTGCCTGTTTGTCCAATGATACAGAGCTAATGAACCAAGGGTCATCTAGTCCAAGCCATATGAGCTTATGGCTGAATTACTTTAGGCAAGCTGCTTTCTCCCAGCCTCAGTTTTAACTCTCCAATCTGCAGAATGGGGATAAAGTTGACTTATTTTAAGACCGGGGTGAATTGCAGCTCCCATCATCCCTGACCAAGCATTGGTCATGCTGGGTTGGAACTGAAATTCAAGAACAGGTGGAAGGTTCCAGGTTTACAAAGGAACTGTTGTACAGATCACTGAGATAATTGATGGGAAATGCTTTGGGCACATAGCAACATTTATATCACAATTTTCCCTAAGTATAACTCATAGTTTTGTTCTTTGCATTTCCACGAACAAAACAAAGTTTGAAGTGCAACCTTTTACTGGGTCCATTTCCACAAGAGTAGAGAGCACTGATAGGATTTGTTATTTTTACTGTTTATTTAAAAAGATACAGGTTGAGGATGGGAGGACAGATCCTCAGTAGTATTTCCTCCCCCCCTTGCCAGGTATATCAATCTTCTGTTTCCTTCATTGGCATCACGCTGAACTATTAGTCTCCTTCTGCATGACCAAACCAGGTCAGATGTATTGGTAGCCATCAAAGGCCATCAGTGCTCAATTCCAATTAGATATTTTCAGCGAAGATACTGTATGTCACTTCAGGGCTAAAGCACCTCCTGTCTTGATTATTGGTAAACAGATAATATTATTAATCAGGGGAGATATTCAACTGAATAATTGCAAAAACAGAATGACTTCTGCTTGGGCAAAAGACCTCTTCCCCCCAGTGGCGTTGCAACGGGGGTGCCATGTCTGGGGGGGGGGTGACAAGAAGGCACCCCACTGGGGCTCAACCCGCCACGGCAGCACAAGCAGCCATCGTGCCACCGCAGCCGCATGTGGCAGATCCTCCATTCGTGGCTGCAGCCACGAGCAGAGGATCCTTGTGCCGGTGGCAAACCGCTATGTACAGTGCATGTGCGGCATCACATGCATGTGCTGTACTTAATGCCGCTGCACATGTGCTGTACATAGCGGTTTGCCACCAGCGCTGCTCCCGCTGGTGAGCAATGGGATGGACGGCAATGGGATCCCTACATCGCCACTACAGCCGCATGTAGAGGATCCTCCGTTCGCTGCTGCAACTGTGAGCAGCGGATCTTGGCATCATCCATACAGCGCTGGAGTGCCGGTGCTGGCAAACCGCGATGTACAGCACATGTGCAGCGTCGCTATGAATGGCGCATGCATCGTGCGTAGCGACACCTCACATGCGCCCTAAGTAGCGACATGCTGCCCCGGGTGTTGCAACACCTTCGTTCACCCCTGGTTCCCCCTTCTCCTCCTTTGCCCCCCCCCCCAATCTGTTCTACTTTTTACTTGACCTTCTGGAGCACGTTGGGGGATAGCATGGGGTGTCTGGATAGAAATGGAAGTCCCATAGTGTAAGTGGAATTAGTTCCGCTTGTGCAATTATTTCATTGAATACCATTCACATTCTTTAACCCCCCCCCCCTTATTTGATTATAATTCTTCATATTGCAAGCAAGCAGTCATGCTCTTTTCTACATCACACAAAGTTTAACTCTTTCCCAAAGAACTCAGCAAAGTTTTCTATGGTTTCCTTCTCCATGTTCCTTCTGTCCTCCGTTTTTTTAAGCAAAGCAAGTTTCTCTTCCTGATAACAAAGTCATCCGGTAGAGCACAGCGACTAATCTTTCAAGCTTTATATAACCACCTCCTGTAGCCCTCTGTGTGTTTTTAAAGCAATTGTCTTACATAAATGTGTTTCATCTGGCTCTCAGGCAGCTCAACCATCAGGCAAAGGAAGGGAAGGAGTTTGAGGGAATATTCATGTCTCTCTAACATGCTGGGAAGAGAAAGGATAAGAACTGCAATTTTTCTTGGTGGTTATTAGACAAAACAGTAGGAATTGGTGAATTTGTCACTTTTGGTTTTTCTTGGTTTCTCATTTTTCCAATGTTAAGTTCAGTTCTTGACATTTCCACATCAGTTTGTGATTTACTTTCTTTTTAAAGAGTCCTAATGCTAATTCATCAGCAATTTGGTATGAATTTCGCCATACACATTTTACTCTGCAATTTTGCCCAGTGTACACATTTTGCAGAGCAATTTCCCCATACCTAACCTAACCTCCCCTAATCTAACCTCTAGGTTAGATTACTGCAGTGCATTATATGTGCAGCTGCCTCTGAAGATGGATCGGAAACTTCAGTGTGTGACAGATATAGTCTTCAATCCTATCCACACTGACCTGGGAATAAGTCACATCATTGAACTCAGTGGTGCTTACTGCTGATTAGACGTTCCTAGGATCACACTGTTATTGGTAAAGCATACTTAATTTTCTTGAACAGTTTTAAACTGCGATTTCCATTCTGGAGTATGAGATGTGGGAAAGGGAGAGGAACATATCTCCACAATTCAGCTTAATTTACATTTTATTTAAAGTTCAGTGCTCACAAAACCTCATGTCTTCAGAAAGGTTGAATGTCTAGACTATAATTATAGCTAGTCTCCCTGGCGCCTGGTACTTCCAGATAGCATCCCTAACTCGTGGGAAATGGTTATCTTTTATAAAAACCATACAAGATTCGGGCCATGAAAATGTATTTAAATGCAACTAAAATATGCAGTCCTCCCACTTGGTTTGACATAGGAAGCTGCCTTTTACAAATCATGATTTTGTCCATCAAATTCAGCATCATCTCCAACAGGTATGGGGAACCAGCTGGACCCCCATCCATTTCCTCCTTGACTGTGCTGGCTGGGGCTAATGGGGGTTGGAGTCCAATAACATCCGGAGGGACCACTGGCTGTAAGAAGAGCCTGCTGGATCAGGCCAGTGGCCTACAGCAGCCAACTAGATGTAAATGGAAAGCCCACAAGCAGCACCTGAAATTTCAAGAAGCACAAAGAGGCTATCAGTGGCCTCTCCACTGGAGGGAGAGTGCTCTAGTGTTGAACCCTCTACTTGAGGTCTCCCACAGATGTCTGAGTGACCACTGGGTGACCACAGGATGCTGTTCTTAACAGGTATTCAGAAGCATGTTGTCTCTCACTGTGGAGGCAGAACATAACCATCAAGTTAAGTAGCCACTAATAGTCTTATCTTCCATGAATTTGTTCCATACCCGTGATCTACAATGATCTCCATGTTTCAGGCAAGGGTTTTCCCCAGCCCAACTTGGAAATGGCAAAAATTGAACCGGGGGCCTTTTCCACATAAAGGATGTGCCTGAGGTCTATCCCTTCTCTGGTGCCATTTCTGCATGGCATCTGCTTACAGGTTACAGCATGCAGGTTCTAGCTGCCACTCACCTTTCTGTCTAGTGCTATTGTTCTCCATGGACATAAAAAGAGGTCCAAATGTCCATTTTGTCCAACATTCCCTCTGCAGCCATGCAGGTGGCCCCAAAGAGACCAGAAGCAAGTCCTGATGACAACAGCCAAGCCTCTACTAACCCAGCACCCAGTTCATAAGAGGTGTGCTGCCTTTGAACACCCAATTCCTTATCACGGGCAGTAGATGTTGAAATACCCATCCTCTGTGAACGTGTCCATTTTGAAAAGTCTCAGTAGCCATCACCATACATGGTGTGACCACACTTGGAATCCTGTGTACAGTTCTGGTTGCCACACCTCAAAGAGGATGCCGTAGAGCTGGAAAGGTTTCAGGAAATGATCATTGGGCTGGAAGAACTCTCTGGGGCAGGAGGGTTGAAACATCAGAGGCTTTTTAGTTGAGCAGGGGGGAGATGAGGGGAATGGGATAGAAATGTATAAGGTGGTGTAGAGAAAGCCAACAATGATTTTTCTCTCTCCCTTTTTTTTGTAATACCAACGGTCATGCAAAGAAGCTGAATAGTGCAAGATTCAGGACAGGCAGAAAGGAGCATTTCTCCACACAGCACATAGTGAAGACTGTGCAACTGTGCTATCACAAGGGGTACTGATGGCCATGTTAGAATTCCTGCTCCATGATTGCAGTCATGGGATTGTTGTCTTTCACATGACGGTATATGTTTTGATTCCACAGAATGGGAAGTGACGGAGGCAGGATGTTTGTGTTACTGTGTTCCATGAAGTGGGACTATTGTCCTTTGTTCTTTTTCTCTTTGCTGTCTGATGCTAGAGAGAGAGGGAGCCATGTTGCAGTGCTCTGTGTGTGTTTATAGGTTAATAAAATAGATTAGCCAAAATGCTGAGTTGCTGAGGTCTGTTACGCAAGTTGCACAAACTCTGCGGATCCCTAAGTGTGCTCTGCGGATCCCTAAGAAAGCTTTTGAAGCTCCCGAACGATCGACCGGAGGGAGGGAACATGACAGTTGGGCATGTGTCTCTGCTAGGGTCCTACTCGAGTGTAGGCTGAACTCCTGACAGGCTACCCCTGTGGGTGTCTTTAAAAGGGGTTTAGAGAATCCAGGGAGGCAAAGCCTATCCTTGGCTGCTAGACAAGATGGCTGTGTTTTACCTCCACAGTTGGAGACAAGGTGTCTCTGAATGCCAGTGGCTCAAGTGTGAAGAGTGCTTGCTGAAGCTGACAGGAATTGTACAATTCTCTGACGGGAATTGTATCTCAAGTCACCAGGCTGGTGGGATTTGTAGCTGGAAAGCACCCAGTTGATGAAGGCTGCATTGCTCCAGCTGTGCAGAAAGCAGCAGTGGCCAGCACAAGGGCAAGAAAAGAGACCTACAAAAAGGTAGATCTCTTTCTGAAATCAGTGACCCTTAATTCTCAGTAGGAGGGACACGGGTGGTTGGAGGGACACGGGTGGTACTGTGGGTTAAACCACAGAGCCTAGGACTTGCTGATCATAAGGTCGGCAGTTCGAATCCCTGTGACGGGGTGAGCTCCTGTTGCTCGGTCCCTGCTCCTGCCAACCTAGCAGTTCAAAAGCACACCAAAGTGCAAGTAGATAAATAGGTACCGCTCTGGCGGGAAGGTAAATGGCGTTTCTGTGCGCTGCTCTGGTTCTCCAGAAGCGGCTTAGTCATGCTGGCCACATGAACCGGAAGCTGTACGCCGGCTCCCTCAGCCAATAAAGCGAAATGAGCGCCGCAGCCCCAGAGTCGGTCACAACTGGACCTAATGGTCAGGGGTCCCTTTACCTTTACCTAATTCTCAGTAACTCTTTTAGAATTTGTGTGACTGCTGCATAAGGGATGGATAGTCCAAGCCTCTGCATGTCTACTCAGAAGTTGGTTCTATTGAAATCAATGGGGTTTACACCCAAGCAAGTATGCACAGGATTGCAGCCTTACTTCCAACCACTCTGCCGTACCACTCCCCTCCTTTTTTAAACAATTACCTAACTGAAAACCCTAAATGCCGCCAGAAAGCCGATTTGCTTCTTTTTTGCTGAATTCTATTCTCAACTAACAAGATCTCTAGGGAACTGAGAGAACAATTTACTTCACTGGTTTTTCAGCGTTCTTACCTCAGGGGAGGAGAAGCTTATTCCTTAGCACAGTACAATAGAGAAATCTAGATGGCGCATACAGATTCTAGGATTTAGATATTGATAAGTGCTTGCAATACTCCTTGTCCAAGCCAGGCCTGTAACTTCTGCATAAAACAGTAGATGAAATATTCAAACATATGCAACAATGTGAAGTGCTGTTAAAGCCATCCAAAACCATGTACATGGCAAATGTGCTGGGCGAGCCCTGCGAAGATGTGCATGAATGCATGTATACCATATATCCTGCACACCAGGAGCATATCTACACAACAGCATGCAGTAAAGTGGCAAAGCACATAGATAACGTCCCTAGCATCCCAGCATCTCCAAGAAAGATTCTAATATGAAATCAAGCTTGCAACCAGTGTAGACCAGGGGTAGCCAACATAGCTGTTGCACTCCAGTTCCCATCATCCTTGGCCATTGGCTATGTTGGCTGGGGTTGATGGGAGTTGTAGTCAACCAACAGCTAGGAAGCCTCATGTTGGTTATCTCAAGAACCCAGTATAGATGACCCTGAACTAGATGGACCAATAGTCTGACTTTGCACTTCCTAGGGATGCCAAATTTCATTTCAAAAATTTTGGTCCATGAGCAGAGCTTTAGGGGGAAACCTGAAGCTGGTTGTGGGCTGAATCCTAGTGGACTCCATAGCAGCAGTGTGAATACCAAAAAGTTTCTGATATATGCAGAGCTCATTAGGAAGAGCTTTGTCTTTGCTCCTGAAGCTGGCGCTCAACAATAGGATGTGCTGAGCTTGAGTTCTGCTGTAAAATAGGAAGCTTCACAGGCAAGTGGGTTGGAGAGCAACCCCCAGCTGCCAGTCTGAGGTGGCCACGTTCTTCTGTCACCACCACTCTTCTCTCACAGCTGTGAGGGTGGGTGGCTGCTGGCTGAGGGAGGTAATGCATGTGCTCTGCTGTCTCATCTTGCAGCAGCAAGCGAAATGCTAAGCTGGGGCTAAAATTCAACAACCTTGCTTTTGAGTGCACAAGGGCCCTAGCTCAATAATAATAATAATAATAATAATAATAATAATAATAATTTATTATTTATACCCCGCCCATCTGGCTGGGCTTCCCCAGCCACGCTGGGCGGCTTCCAAAAAAATATTAAAATACTGTAATACATCAAACATTAAAAGCTTCCCTAAACAGGGCTTCCTTCAGATGTCTTCTAAAAGTCTGGTAGTTGTTGTTCTCTTTGACATGGGAGGCCGTTCCACAGGGCGGGTGCACTACCGAGAAGGCCCTCTGCCTGGTTCCCTGTAACTTGGCTTCTTGCAGTGAGGGAACTGCCAGAAAGCCCTCGGCTCTGGACCTCGGCGTCCGGGTAGAATGATGGGGATGGAGTGGCTCCTTCAGATATTCTGGACCGAGGCCATTTAGGGCTTTAAAGGTCAGCACCAACACTTTGCATTCAGAAGGTCTCTGGTTCAATCCCTGATTCTGCCTGGTTCAATTTGCCTGGTTCAATCTCCAGGCAGGACTGGAGACCCTTGTCTGATATCCCATAGAACCGCTGCCATAGGCAATACTGAACCAAATGGACCATGGATCAGACTTACTAGGTTTTTCTGTAAATATGTGAATATACTGCTGATTTTGACCAAAAGAAAATCCAACTTCTCTCAAAAAAAATTGGCAATCGAGCTCAACATATGACCTTTCTTCAAAAAATCCAGGCTATTCTGCCAAAGTTAAAAGCAAAGCAGATCACAAACGACAAACAGCCTAGCCAGTCTGCTTCCCTTTCTTCGAGTTTGATGAGAACTTTAAGAGAAGTCCCCTTTCCTTGTGACCCATAGGAATGGTCGTTCTCAGAGCTGGGGCTAAGGCTAGGCTTCCAATACTGGCAATAGTTTTTCCCCTCTAGAGCAGTGATGACCAAACTTGGCCCTCCAGCTGTTTTGGGACTACAACTCCCATCATCCCTAGCTAACAGGACCAGTGGTAAGGGATAATGGGAATTGTAGTCCCCAAACAGCTGGAAGGCCAAGTTTGGCCATCGCTGCTTTAGAGGATATATAATGAGAAACAAAAAATGGAATACAGACCCAAAGTGTGATCATAGACTTTAATATCGACACGGATGGAAGAATTTAGTCTTATTCAGTATGGAGTAATGGTGGTGGGAATTAATAGAAGTAAAATTTAAAAGAAAAAAATATGGTTAAATAAATTAATAATAATCTTGGACTTTTCATGGGAAAAAAGAAATGAATGATTCTGAGGCACCCTGACTTAAATATTGTCTAACAGAAAGTGGAGAAGATGGCTGTTCACATGGACAAAAGGTTTTAAATAACCATATTTTCTTTTTTTTTCATGTAACTGGTGGATTAAAAGCCAGGAGTTCTTTTTAAATCTTTTGCTCATGTTCCTTTTTCTGTTGTTTTCTTTATTTTATTCTTCTCTCTTCCTCTTTTTCCTTTCTTTATTTCTGTTGTTGCTTCCATTCCCTTTGCTGTTTCTCTCCTTTGTTTTTTATTTATTTCATAGCTGAAGATGCTGCTGAACTCAAACTCCCATCAGTCCCAGGCAGCATGGCCAAGGAGCAGGGATAGTGGAAATTGTAGTTCAAGGGTTTCAGAGGGCACCTCAGTGACTATCATGGGCTTAAGGCATTAGTTGGTCCCAATTCTTACCTTCCGCTTGAGAATAGTGACGTTTTGGTCCTTGTGGTCCCCTTGCTTGAATGGACCCAGTCCTTTTTTGCTCTCCTGCACGTCATGTCCACACGCTGCACATACAGTCTGACAACAGAGTGATTGCAGCTTCTTGTGATCCCAGAGGGAGCCTTCATGATTTCCACATAGCCTGCTCTGTTCCAGATCAGTAGACTATGGACAGACAGAACAGAAAGCTGGCTCTGTGTTTAAAGCTGTCCGGGGAAATTGATAGTTTTGAAGAAATGAAAGTGATGCTTCTCAGCCTGATTTTATTCACATGCCAGGAGTTGTGGGAGGTCCCACTTGGGCTTCTAAATTGGTTTTCAGAAACCTGGTTTGAATTTCAAATATCCCTAATGTGAAAGAGTTCGGTGTTTTGGTGGATAAATGAATGAGATTAGGACTATAAAGTATAAAGAGTGTGACTTTCTGTGATTCTGTGCAGGCACAGAAAATGAACATTGGTACTCAGCAGAGTATCTAACATCCTCAGAAGCTCAGCTTTCATTTTGCAAAAAGACAAGTTTCCAGCTCCTCTGATTCTAGGCTTAAAGGTATGCATTAAATAAAGATTTGCAAGAAAAACCTCAGAAGGCAGAAAAGAGTAAGGGAGCAGGACCACTTGTTAATTTGAAATTAATTGATTGGTGCAAGGAGGGACATGCCAGCATGTTGCACAACATGCATGACTGACAACAGCATGGCACGCAATGTGCCTGCACACCATGTAATGTGTACACATGGCATCAGCACATCGTGTGGTGTACTACCCCTAACCCCCCTCAAGGATATTACAGGAGAGGCGACTTATAGCATTTTGTATTATTTGTGTGAGAGCTGGACCATAAAGAAGGCTGATCGCCGAAGAATCGATGCTTTTGAATTATGGTGCTGGAGGAGACTCTTGAGAGTCCCATGGACTGCAAGAAGACCAAACCTATCCATTCTGAAGGAAATCAGTCCTGAGTGCTCACTGGAAGGACAGATCCTGAAGCTGAGGCTCCAATATTTTTGGCCACCTCATGAGAAGAGAAGACTCCCTGGAAAAGACCCTGATGTTGGGGAAGATTGAGGGCACAAGCAGAAGGGGACGACAGAGGACGAGATGGTTGGACAGTGTTCTCGAAGCTACTAACATGAGTTTGACCAAACTGCGGGAGGCAGTGGAAGACAGGGGTGCCTGGCGTGCTCTGGTCCATGGGGTCACAAAGAGTTGGACACGACTAAACGACTAAACAATTATTTGTGTTTACACTCTCCCCCCTTCCAGAAGGAGTCTCCAGTTATTTTCTCATCATTCAAAGGAAGATGGTCACATTAGCCATCAGCCCTCCAAGAGCAGCACGAGTTAGGTAGAAACTGGAGTATATCCATCCCTATGTATTATGTAAGGTCTTGACCTCCAAGTGTGGGAGAGATCCATGGGCTGTCGACAGCAGTAGCCCACCTTGGATAGACTTGCCCATATTTCATACACACACACACACACATTTTTATTTTTATTTTTATTTTTATTTTTACATATCGTTTCCAACAATCATATAACATAACGTCTTATCTTACAAAATGTTTTATACTTCCGTCAACACCTCTGATGATTTTTTGTTCTTTATCACTTATTCTGCATTTCTTAATTTCTCTGTTACTCTTAATTATCATTAACTAATAACTCTCCTCTTAGTCTTTCTTGCAATATTTCAAATAGTCCTCCTTATAAAACTTCTTGCAGTCCTACTAGCGTAATCTGTTCATTACAATTACTTTTCAAATAGTTCGTATATTTACTCCGACTTGCCCATATTTCCAGGACGCTGGTGGCATGCCTGCTATTTTTACCCTGCTTTCTGATTTTCGGTGTCTCTCCTTTCCCCTCCTGGAGGGCTGAGGAAGTATGGGATGCCAGCACTCTCTCCCTGGCATTCTGGGATAACTGGAGCGTAGGATTGCTCTGCCCCTTATTGATTCCCAAGCCAACTTGCTTGGTGATATAAATCAAGCCACCCCCACCTTGACCCTGCATTGTAAAATATTGAATCGGTTCCCCCATGATGCACTAGATAAAATTAGATCGTTGATGTCATTGAAGCTCACCCTGCTCACCCCAGCTGGGATGTTGCTCTGTGATTTACGTTAATCATTTTCATGGAGTCAGTCCAGCCCTTTCGAAATAATGACAGCCTTGCAAGTGCTTAAGGAAGCATGTCAGGGAGACTATTGTGAGTGATGTGCTAAGGATAAAGCACCAGACAAACCTCTTCTCGTTTTTGCTGGTGAATGCTCACCTCCCCCCAAATACCCATCCAAATGAAGAGAATAGTCATGGAGCAGAACATAACAGTTCCTGGTTTCTAAAATGAGTGCTGCTGGTGCTCAGAATGACAGGGACATAGGAAGACCATTAGCACCACCAGAAAGGGCTGGGAGAGTCCAATTTTAAACCCTTGGGAACAGCTGCCAGTTACTGCAGCAGAGACTTTGTGCTGGCCACTAGGCAATGGCTTTTCCCACCTGACTTGCCTCACCCTCCAGCCCTTGGAGTCTTCATAAGAGAGCTGTTTTCAGAGAAAGAACTGCAAAGGGAGAGAGGCTTTGTGCTGGCCATCAGGCAATGGCTTTTTTCCAACCCTAGAAGTCTTTCCCAAACCATGACTTTAAGAACAGCAGAAGCAGCTGGGAAGAGAGAAGAGGAGACTTTAAGGGAGTTCACACATTGCGTTCAACACGTGTGTGAACTTACGTACACAAATAGCTGAAATGTATACTCATACAGTTATTCTCATGTAACGAGTGTACAGTTTGTGCACAATAACTGAGTTGTACACATCAACAAGTGTACACTCTTTCATACAAACATATGAAGAGAATGATTGTACCTGCATTCAGTATAACACAGGAACAAGCCATCTATTTTAACTGAAATAGGCTGAAATAGAGACAACATATAATTCCACCCTGAAGAAATTCCAATAGTCTTAAGAGAAGGTGTTTTTTTGTTTTGTTTTTTGGTTTCCTCTTAAAGTTCATCAGATCTAGGGTGGCTTCTTTGCATCACTAAAAGCGGATGATAAAATAAGATATGGATTTGTATAAAATGTGCACCTGCTAATTTATATGTCTAAATGCAGATTTTGAATCTGTGGACCATCTCCTGTTTGCTATCTCTGAGAACATTTGCTCTTCTTATTGTCAAGCTTGTAGGTTCCTTTTAAATTCCTCAGATGTTTCACCTGAGAAGAACCCTTCAAATTTGCTTCACGTTTGACTTTTGGTGAAATATGGTAGCAGCAGAAGTTTTATGCGGAACACCCCTTATTTTGGATCCCCTTGAAATCCCCATAATGTTTTAACAAAATTAAAATATCCAAAATAGTTCCATTTTCAGTTTATGCAACGTTTTTGGTGAGTACACTTGAGTATATAATGAAGCCCAATATTCCCCCCCCCCAAAAAAAATAATCCTACGTGGCTGCAATTGTAAAACTCTTACAATAATAAAGGTCAATCTGACTAGTCAGGTTGTTCATCTTATTTTCCCCACAGGAAATTCTCAAAGCAAACTGCCCCCGCCCCCACCATAACAGGTCTGAAAATACAGACAGGGAAATTTCGTAAATAGATCTTTTCATTTTGGAGGCTATGATTGAGAGATACGCCCTAGAGTTTCTTGGAACAACAGTGAAGATACTTCAAGTGAACGGAAAGTTTCTCCAGGGAGGCTTTAAAATTGACTCCTTTAAAGTGAGTATTGATTCTTTTAAAGCTGTGATGTAGTAAACTACCATAATGGATTTGAAGGACCAGCAAAATACCAGAGAAATAAAGGTCAAAGGATGAAATCCTAACCTTGATTACATAGAATTGTAGCTAAAATGTGTTATTTCTCCCCACCCGACCTTACAATCCTCCCATAAAGAAACTTTCTTGGGCTGCCAGGATGATGTGATTAAGGACCAGAACAAATTTGGTATAGCAGATCTGTGATTGGGCTCTCAACCCCTTTTAACTCAAAAGCAGCTGCACTGAGTTCCAATTTTGAACAGAGCGTTGTTGCTTCAGAAGGTGGTGCTTAGCTTCCCCCCTGCCTGGCATTGTTTTTCCAACCCAGATATCTTACTGAAATTGCTATTAGCCCAGTGGTTTTGGGGGCAGAAGGGGTAGGAATAATAGATACTTGTATTATCATACTGGTTCCCCACCCAGCAGAGCTAATAGCAGCTCTGGGTGGGTGGGGTATTTAAATTAGGAAAATGACACATGGGAAAGTGATTAACCAACTAATTCTGTCCCCAGCACTAATCAACATCGAAACTATCACTTTTTCTTTTAAAAAACCACACTCGTTTTCCCAGACATAAGACACCATGGGAAATCAAATGTCCCTATGGCACCTGCAATTTTCCTGTGGCACCTGAGATCTTTGTATGGATCCTCAGTGAGAACTTTTTGCTTCTGTCAGTCAAGTAAGTGGAAAGAAGGCTGGGAGAAACTTTTTTTCTGACTCAGATTGGAAGGCAAGATGCTGAGATTTATAGGAAACTATGAACTTCTGTGACACTAGTCCAGGTCATCTAGTACAACTCTACTCTTGGTAGCTTTGATTTCTGAATATTGGTTTTTTTTTTCTGGCATGGTGCCCACATTGTGGATTTTCCTCCATAGTGGGCACATTCTCTTTTTGCTTCCATTAAAGTGACATACTGTCAGGCTTCAGGGAATCGAATCCCTCCCCCTGTGGCAGCAATTAATCAAATGAAAAGAGCATTCTTACCAGATAGTTTCTTTAATAATCACAGCGAGAGACAAAGGAATGCATCTCTCTCTAAAAACGGCGTTGCTCCCAGTAAAGGTTCACCCCCCTTTGTCCCCATTAATCAACATCACTTCTACGTCTGGTAATCTGAGCTTGTTGTCTTTGCGTTTTCTGTTTCATCACTCTTAGATGAAATGCTGTCCAAGGACACTGAATCTGCCAGCTGTCTCTCCCCTGGTGTTTTCCTCTTCTAGCTGTTCCTCACCCAGTATTTCCCAGCTTTCCCCCCTCCGGACTATGCCCCTCTGCAAACCACTGATCTAACAAGCCACTCTGTGAACGTATTAGCGTCAAGTGTGGCTCAATGAGAACTTATCACCCCCCCAAGAGTTTAGACAACTGCAGAAAATTTTGATTCCATCCTAATGAACCTGAAGCATATCCTCTATATTCACTCCACTTGCTGTATCTTTTCAGCCTGAACATTGCTCAACGGTCCTTTTTACCCAAACTAAGCCTTATGTTTCACTTCCACTATGTGGCGAGGAGACAGATAGCAGAAGCAGCTATAAATTCAAAAGATGGCAGATCTTTGAAGGCCACAGTTTTTTACCTAGGTGTGCTGGTCCCGGGGGGGGGGGTGTTACCGTGAGGCGTGGTCAGAGTCTGGTCCTGGGTCGAGGGTCTGGAGACTGTCCACCAAGGGCGAAGCGGGGTCCAAAGCAAGAAGCCGGGCGTGGTCGGGAACTCCGGAAAAACAGGTCTGGGTGCTGGCAGAAACAGGTTTCCAACGACGTTGCTCCCACAACCTGAGACTGGGCTGACTGGCCTTTATCTCCTCTGGGGCCTAGGGCGGTCCCGGCAGGTGACTCACCTCTCCTGGCCTTAAGGCGAGCACTCCTCTTGATAGAACTTAGTTCCCTCTGCCTCTCTGCCCTGAGCCTCTGCAGCTCAGGAGAGGCTGGAGGGTTACTGGACACAGAGGCCGCCTCACCTTCCCCTGACAGGGCTGGGAGAGGAGCACCTGCAGGCAATGGATCCTCAATCACCCCCGGAGCCAGAGTGGATTCATCTGGTGTCTGCTCCTGAGGATCCAGCACAGGTGCGGGCCCTTCAGATTCAAGGCCCTGCCCCGGCTCAGCCAGCCCTGGAGGCGGGGACTCCCGTGCAGGCTGGGATTCCTCCGGTTCAGCCTCTGAAACAGATTCCCAGGCCATCACACTAGGAGTATGTCCCACCGAATTCTGTGTGCTTGACTTCTAAGCAGAAATGCACAGGGTTTCACGGTACAATATGTTCTGAGCACATATCAGTGGAGTCTGCTTGCAAATGCACTGATCCAAGGCAGCTTCACATTTCCTAATATGGTTGCTGCAATGAGTAACCATAGAATCATAAAACTGTAGAGTTGGAAAGGACCACAAGTGTCTTCTAGTTCAACCCCCTACAATGCAGGAATCTTTTGCACAACGTGGGGCTCGAACCCTGAGATCGAGAGCCTCATGCTCTACCAAACTGAGCTATCCCTGGCGATCCATTGCTTTGATTTATTATTATGTTAATACTCCATTTCTACCCCCACTGCAATCCTGTGAGACACATTAGGCCAGGCATCCCCAAACTCGGCTCTCCAGATGTTTTGGGACTACAATTCCCATCATCCCTGACCACTGGTCCTGTTAGCTATGGATGATGGGCGTTGTAGTCCCAAAACATCTGGAGGGCCGAGTTTGGGGATGCCTGCATTAGGCTTTGAGATGGCAACTGGTCCAGATGTTCCACCCCCTTTTCCTTCCTCCTCCTTCCTTTGCAGACCTTCTGCCTGTCCAAAACTACCTTCCATTCTAGTTCCAACAGACAACCTTCCTTTCCTCTTCTAATGCATGGCAGAAACTCCCCCTGCCCCGGACCAACACAAACCTACTTTCATGTATTTCATATTCCCCCCAGTTAACAAAGCATCCACTCCCTTCTTGCTACTCTCCTTAGCCAGCCACTAATCTCTGCCCTCGCTTTTGCCTTCTTCTAAGCATCCGTTACACTAATTGCATGGCTTCCAGCCATGTCAGGGGATTTTAGAGGATTTAATTCTAGGGGTGTGCATGTGGGGCATTGACCGCTGGGGCGGAATTCACTCATTAAATCTGGGATAGTAGATGAGGAGTGCAGTGCAGAATGCCTAAAGGAGTCCCTATCGTTCAAAGGGGTGGGGAAGCGCTGTGTGAGGGGTTCTCTATCTGCTCCAAACCAGTATGATTAAAAATAATGGGCTGGCAGAGGTGGAGAAAAAGACCCCCTGACAAATGTGTTGCTGTGGAGAAGAGGATGTAGGCCATTGGGATCAAATTAAAGAAATGGGATGGTAATCAAAATTTGGAAGAACATCTGGGTGGTGTTAGATGTTTGACAGTGGAACAGACCAGAGGGGAGTCTGGGGGAGTGTGACCAGTTTGCTCACATTGGCCGTTGGGCTGAGAGGGCGCTGCAGGGGGTGCCACAACAATAACGTAAAATGGAAGGCAAAAGGTGGGGTGGGGGCACTGATTTATGGTTTTGCATAGGATGCCGCTGAAATTTGAAAGCCCCAAGTCGACCACCAAACAGACTGTCTTGAAAGGTGATTGGATGGACTCATTAGAATTTGTTTAGCAAAGGACGGGTGGTCACTCACCTGGGATGCTAGAACAGCAGATTGCTATATCATATTTTACAGCCTTTTTAAACAAACAATTCCATTTCTTTTAGGTAAGTCTAAAAAGGTAAAGGTAAAGGACCCCTGACAGTTAAGTCTAGTCATGAACGACTCTGGGGCTGCAGCGCTCATCTCACTTTACTGGCCGAGGGAGCCGACGTTTGTCCGCGGACAGTTTTTCCAGGTCATGTGGCCAGCATGACTAAGCTGCTTCTGGCGAAACCAGAGCAGCACACAGAAACGCCGTTTACCTTCCCGCCGGAGTGGTACCTATTTATCTACTTGCACTTTGACGAGCTTTCAAACTGCGAGGTTGGCAGGAGCTGGGACTGAGCAACGGGAGCTTACCCCGTCATGGGGATTCGAACCGCCGACCTTCCGATTGGCAAGCCCTAGGCTCAGTGGTTTAGACCACAGCACCACCCGCGTCCCTTAGGTAAGTCTAGTTGTTTACATTGCAGTACACACACAGACACTTCAGATTTTAAAACAAAACACTTCTGGGACTTATCTAGGACATCAAGTAATCTGAGCCAACATACAGAGGATTTTATACCCTGTTTAGACATTACAACTCTGCATGGACATCAGGTGGCAAAATACATTAGGCGGTGTTTTGTGAGGGACGGTATCAGAAAAAGGAAACGATACCTGTTTCAAAGGGTGTGATGGTCTTCATGTGAAATTGGAGGAGGTGAGCTCTTATCCATTCTTCTGTCCACCATTTTCCCCAACTGACATGTCCATCTGGGGAAAGCTTAAGCACACACACCATTTGCTGTGACCTTTGTGCAAATTATTCATAAAAACCTTGACATCTTTGAAGCATAGAAGGGGAAACCTGTTTTTCCAGTTCCTTTCTTGCCACCAAATCAGAGGTGTCTTCAGGACAGGAGTTGTGGGGGGCAGACGTCTGGGGGCCTACTCCGCAGAATGAGGGTCCTCTCTAAAATGCAGTTCTGATGGTCTGCCATACTTTAAAATAAATTTACTATCTATACATTCCCATCTCAAGAGTCCCCTTTGCAAGGCCCGGAAGTCCAGAGGTTATAAACGACCACTGGATCAAACATCTGGTTTCAGCAATAGATATGCATTTTGGTGGATACCCAGATGAGTGGGTTGAAATATGGAATTTGAAGGTTAATACAGTGGTACCTCGGGTTAAGTACTTAATTCATTCCGGAGGTCCGTTCTTAACCTGAAACTGTTCTTAACCTGAAGCACCACTTTAGCTAATGGGGCCTCCTGCTGCTGCCGCGCCGCCGGAGCACAATTTCTGTTCTCATCCTGAAGCAAAGTTCTTAACCTGAAGCACTATTTCTGGGTTAGTGGAGTCTGTAACCTGAAGCGCATGTAACCTGAAGCGTATGTAACCCAAGGTACCACTGTATAGACAAACAAACCAAAACTTCCTTCTAAGCTATTTATGGTTAAATTTCGCTAAATCTCTTGGGGAGGTGGGGGTTATGAATTAAAACATATACATACATAACAATTTTTACCCATTTCGGTTGAAAATCTGTGTTTTTGAAGAGAGAGAATTGTGATTGATCTGTTTATAAATCCTGTTGGTTCTGCTCTGTTGTTCTAATACCGATCTAATAAATTAGCTGATGGCTAAATTAAAAATAAAACTATAAATCATTCTGGCAATTAGCACAAGCTGCTTAATGTGTGACCTGTGTTACAGTTTTCATGCC
This sequence comes from Podarcis siculus, assembly GCA_034642415.1. Lineage (NCBI taxonomy): Eukaryota > Metazoa > Chordata > Lepidosauria > Squamata > Lacertidae > Podarcis > Podarcis siculus. The sequence continues at coordinate 43,725,776 of JAXCMG010000014.1, read as the reverse complement.
AAATATGCATTTCAGCCGTTACTTTCATTTATGAAAAAATGCCGTGGAATGAGCTGCTTTAGCAGTATTTTATTGCTTCCAAAAAGGAAAGCTTAAAGATGTGTTTTACAATGAAATTGCAGCTTGGAGCAAGAATTTATTTTGATATCTCATTCATTTTTTAATTTCATTTAATAAAATGTATATTATTAATAACAAAAATATTATATTTATTAAGTCTCTACACCACCCTTCACCCAAAGATCACAGGGCAGTTTACAATATAAAACCACAGAGTTATATCCCCACCCTGCCAACAATTTAAAAGGCTGTGGATTTAAAGAATAAAGCATTACATTTTAAGGTGTACCGGTACATTGAAGATGTATTGTATCTGAATGCATGAAGTGTGATTGCAGCAAATTCACATTTGCAAAATTCGTAGAAGTGCATTGAAAATGGAATTTGGTATGGTCAACACACCAGTCAAATCTATTTGTTGTTTAGTCGTGTCCGACTCTTCGTGACCCCATGGACCAGAGCACGCCAGGCACTCCTGTCTTCCACTGCCTCCCACAGTTTGGTCAGACTCATGTTTGTAGCTTCGAGAACATTGTCCAACCATCTCGTCCTCTGTTGTCCCCTTCTCCTTGTGCCCTCAATCTTTCCCAACATCAGGGTCTTTTCCAGGGAGTCTTCTCTTCTCATGAGGTGGCCAAAGTATTGGAGTCTCAGCTTCAGGATCTGTCCTTCCAGTGAGCAATCAGGGCTGATTTCCTTAAGAATGGATAGGTTTGATCTTCTTGCAGTCCAAGAGTCTCTCAAGAGTCTCCTCCAGCACCATAATTCAAAAGCATCAATTATTTGGCGATCAGCCTTCTTTATGGTCCAGCTCTCACTACCATACACCACTACTGGGAAAACCATAGCTTTAACTATACAGACCTTTGTTGGCAAGGTGATGTTTCTGCTTTTTAAGATGCTGTCTAGGTTTGTCATTGCTTTTCTCCCTAGAAGCAGGCGTCTTTTAATTTCGTGGCTGCTGTCACCATCTGCAGTGATCATGGAGCCCAAGAAAGTAAAATCTCTCACTGCCTCCATTTCTTCCCCTTCTATTTGCCAGGGGTGATGGGCCCAATGGCCAGTGGTTTTTTTGATGTTGAGCTTCAGACCATATTTTGTGCTCTCCTCTTTCACCCTCATTAAAAGGTTCTTTAATTCGGTAGCAAATCTGGGATTACAACTATCTACTGTTGGGGTTGCTTTTATTTATTTATTTAATGTTGAGGGTCATGTTCAGATGCTACCTGTAGGGGCCCACATACTGGCCACTGACATGGCAAAAGCCAGCAGGGATGTTTTCTCTCTGGACTCATCTACAGTATACATTTAAAGCAGTATCATACTACTTGAAGCAGTCATGGCTTCCCCCAAAGAATTCTTGGGAACTGTTGTTTTTAAAGGTGTGTTGTAGAAGTTGGTCCTTCAGTTACCTGGGTCCCAAGACATTGAGATAAAAAAAGTGTGCTATAATATTATTATATATCATACTGCAAGGTCTTGAGCTACACTACCATATCTACCAACCCTCTTCCTGGATCTTGTCCCCAAAGACAAGACCAACACAAAGCCAGAGACATACTTATATGGGAGACACCTGATTGCAGAGGCTCCCTAGGTATTCCAAATGGGATGGTGTCTGCCTTTTCCCCCTGGGTAACTTCATCACACTGTGAACTTAGCATTTCCCAGAGCCTTCTCTCTTTAAGGCTCCGTCTTCACGCACGCCCCCAGTTACCATAACAACCTAATGCAGCACATTTCCACTCCTTGATCTCAATTATAGTGTCTTTTCAAATCTGATTACCCAGTTTAACTAATAAACTGCTACATCCAAGCTGCTGGCCACTTTTATGTCTGCAGTTTTATTCAGTTTGATGGTAGAAGGCCGTCTTTTCATGTCCTCCCGAGCAAATTGGAAGGTGATGCTCAAAGGAGGCAATTCAAATTAAATTTCCATGCTGGCACACACATACACTGGCAACCTAGAGCATGAACTAGCTTGCTGAAAATCAGAACTGAGAACAAGCCACTTATACCAGCTTATTTCACATATTGGCTGCTGTGTTGTCGGTTGGATTTTAACTATTAAATTAAAGGTCTGAACCTAATTGGTTTAATAAAAGGGTTTTGTACAGCTCCCTTCACTTCTCTCAATTCTTTGCGGTATTTCCATTTCTATTTCTTGTTCTGCTGCACTTTTTGGGGAGTATTGGTCTGTGTGGAACAATCCCACTGCTGACACCATGTGTTGACTGCTGAAACTTGTCTAATGAATGAGGCTCCACACAGGTGATGGTAATACCTTTGGCACCAGCTTGGCTGCAGGAGTTGCAGGAAGGAGTTGTCTTAGGGGCTGACCTCTGGATTTGTGTAGGGTTTACTCCTTAGCCTTTTTTTCTTAAAAGATGATGTGCTGCAAGGCAGCGGGGTTTACTCCTGAATATGCTTTCTCTTGAATAAGCATGGCCACAAGGCATTGGAGATTTAGGATCAGAGTTTTCCTTCATCTAGATGGGTCATCTTCCCAGGTTGGTGAGCCTCATCTGCCCCACATCTCCCTCAACAGAACATGCAGAAACTGCCTTCTTGACTACTTAAAGGTAAAGGGACCCCTGACTGTTAAGTCCAGTCGTGGACGACTCTGGGGTTGCGGCGCTCATCTCACTTTACTGGCCGAGGGAGCCGCCATTTGTCCGCAGACAGCTTTCTGGGTCATGTGGGCAGCATGACCAAGCTGCTTCTGGCGAACCAGAGCAGCACACAGAAACACCGTTTACCTTCCCGCTGGAGTTGTACCTATTTATCTACTTGCACTTTGTGCTTTCGAACTGCTAGGTTGGCAGGAGCAGGGACCGAACAATGGGAGCTCACCCTGTCGCGGGGATTTGAACTGCCAACCTTCTGATCAGCAAGCCCTAGGCTCTGTGGTTTAGACCACAACGCCACCTGCATCCCTCTTGACTACTTACACGAAAGATAATTAAAAACTTGGTTCGCTAGTCCCAGCTGTACTGCGGCTGCTTCTCAGCCTCTGAGGGTACTGCAATGTCTCCATCCCCATTCACCTGCACTTCACCCTAAGTCCTTTGGAGAAAGACCATGAAGACGCTGGGAAAAAGTTTCTTTCTGAATCAGAATGTTGTATGACACTGTTTTAAATGTCTAGTGCAGATGGGGCCTAAATCTGCACCATCTTCTGTATCACAGTCCTTCTCCCATTAACATTCTCTTCAGTGTTTGAGAGGCACCTTCCACTTGCAAATGAAATCATTGTTATTAATTTTGCAATGTTTAAGGATCCCTTGTTCAGAAACTCTCTGCCTGTGCGTGTCAAGATGGAACCCAATATGTGAGGGGTCAGGGCAACCGATCTCATTTGTTCATCCAGCTTCTCCTAGCTCCTAGCAGAAAAAAAACAGAATGTGAACCATTGAAATAAAATGGAGGGCTTTCATCATTTTCTTACGAGTAGGAGTACAAACCAACGTATGCTGTGCTTTGCCTTTGTCCTCAGCTTTTACTGCGAGAGGTTTAAAAATACCAAGGAGCAGGTTCATTTAATAAGCTCACTGTCATTTTATCACAGCCCTGAACTTAACTGAGCACACATTTTGCTTGAGGTCTCAAAGCGGAGCTTTTCTGGAAATGGAGAGTAATTTATTGGGCAGGGGAGGATATTTTGCTTGCATATTGCATTTGACATTTCATTGTTAAATTATTTTATTGCAGTGGCTCACTCAGTTTTATTGGGACATTTCAGTTAATCCTTGGCACTATAGCTATAGACAGCTAGGTGATAGATTTAGGTCATTCAGCAGTGACCTCATTATTTTTCTAAAATGGGATCCCCTCAGAACATAATTATGGGCAACGTCTTGTGATCCAGTTGCCATGAAGAGGCCACATGGCCAACATGATTCCCTTCTTGCCGGACTACAACTCCCAGTTGCTGGCCAATGGCCGTGCTGGCTGTGGCTGATGGGAGTTGTAGTCCAACAATGTCTGGAGGGCAACACTCCCCTTGAACTCTCCAGGTCATCCCCAATCAACATGGAAGGCTTTCTTTCCACTGCGTAACATTTCTGCTGGCAACTTGTGGCATTGTGGACACATTATCATGTGTGTATGTATAATACACAATCTGTCTCAGAAATTCCAGCCCCCTATCCCAATTGTCTTCAGACTCTGTTGATTGAGAGCATCTTAACCTGCAAAGTTAGTCCATCCGACAGTTTCCTATATCTCACCGTTATGAGAAAAAGCATTAGATCTGTCAGATGTTTCTTGCAATATTCACCCTTCGATGGAGGGTGCTTAGTTAAGAAAAAGAGACATCCTTGACTCTTTGACGTAAAGGCTTAATATGTACTCATCCTCTTGAGTGTGTGCCGTTCGACATAGCTAGTAAATAAAAAGCAACTAAGGTTTCCTGCTAGACCAAAAATATTGATTTTTATAGGCTCTTTGCCTTCCTTGCGGTGATACTGAGAAGTGGGAGGCAGTGATATATGGAACTTGGGAGAGCCAGAATCTCTGTAATATGGTTCCTGATTTATGTGTCTGGTAACAAGTGCCGTAACCATGCCAGCGCAACAACCCCATCTTTTATGAAGCCTCACATGCTTCCAGCCACAATCCCACCAGCCCATAGTGAGATGTGTGTTTTCTTCTACTGTCTCTCCACAGTCAGAAGATGGACACTGGTAAATCATATGAAGAGAGGTCATCAGTAAATCCAGAAGCAGAACAAATAGGATCCGCTTCACAATGCGCTTGATTATATCAAGAAATCACGTGCTGTTTGCTCAGGAAGAATGTGCTTTCATCTGCTTGAAAGAAGGATGGCCAGTTCATGAATAATGAAAAGGACGAGTCGTGGATCCATGCCTTTGTACTCTGCTTTCCATGTGAGAAACTGGGGTTTCTGTTTTGTAGCTCCTCCCTCCAATCTTTTCCTTTATGAGCTCGAGAGAATTATTTTGCCTCAAGCTTTAAAGATGAAGAGTGGGTATCCTTAGCATGGCAGCATCTCTTGTGACACAAAGCAGAAGGCATCACTGCCTCTGATGGCGGGCAGGAGGTTGAAGTACATTTGGTTCACATTTAAAACCAAATCTATAGAATTTGCATTTTCCAAAACAATATGGGAATCGAAAGAAAGCTATCCTTCAAAAACGTGCACATATCTGAAATTTTGTGATGCGGTTCTTCAACCAATGTTTACAAAAATGCATATATTAGTGGAAAGGGTGCCTAAAAATGACTGTGTTCGCAAAGATAAAAATGCATTATATTCGGAGGAATTACTTGCGAAAATGTGTACATTAGTCAAAATTGCATACAAAATTGTGCTTAGGAAAAATTCACACTAAAATGCTGGTGAATTTTCATGGGAACTGCAGGGCTTTAGCTCTAACAATTCTCAGCACTCCTAAGAAAACCCCACAGCTTCCAGGATTCTTTGGGGGAAGGCATGACAGTTTAAAGTGGTATGATACTGCTTTAAATGGATAGTGCAGGTGAGGCCTGACTTTACATAGCCTTCTTGAACAATATTAGAAACAATATTGCACAGAGAATGAGCTTGTCTATTATGCAAAGGAATAGCAGCCAGATAGTTGGTACCTACTGCACTTTCCGACATTCTGTGCTTCTGAGGCTGATCATATTCAAAGCCAGCATTTGTTTCTCCATTAAATATGATTGAGGAAGGTGGTGAATGAAGAATAGTCCAGAAGAAAGACTTACGGCATATTTTATCATAGAAGTAACGAATCAGAGGAGGGCAGTGGCAGAGGAGGGGAGGGGAGAGGATCAATTACTCTTGTTATCCTTCCACTTCCAAGCATAGGCAACAGCAACTTATTTCTTATAAAGTTTGATGGACTATTCCATTTTATTAGTACTATTCATCTTTCTGATGTTGTTTGATGTCAGCATCCTCACTCCTCTCCTTTGGAAAGTTGCAGGATTGTGTGTACATATTGTTGTTAAGTTTGTGGGGGTGTCTGGACTCCCCCTTCTAATTCTGGGCCACACTTCTAATTCCAGGGTGCCAGACATGTTGAATTTAACATGTTAACTTATAACCCAGGCTGGCTTTCTGACGAAATCATTGCCTGGAGAGATGGACCATTAAAAAAGTGCAAAGAAATGGCTGATGAAGAGACTCTCTGGTTCAGAAAGCAAAGGGGGGAAACCTCTCCCTGAGTTAGCAGAGACGAAAGGACAGAGTTGCAGGAGGGAGGGGCAGAACTGCAGTGTGCAGTGAGGTAGGCAGAAGGAGAAACAGTTGCATTTTGCAAGCTGGAGTGGAGGGGGCGGCAAGCAGAGCATCAGGTGGGCTTTCTGTTTTATGTTGCAGAGAGGGTCAGACCTGATGTTTGGGGTCTCCTGGAATCTGAGGCTGCAGCAATGGAAGGATCAGGGCCCTCGTGGGGATGTGAACGTTCTGCACTCTCTCCACTGTAGAGTCAGGTTGTATATATGTGCAAATAAACCATATATCATAAAGACACCACAGTCTCCGCTGTGCCTCATTGTCCAAAAGGAAACTCAGCCCCTGGTAAACATGCCTGGTACCCCTGGAATCTCACACCACTCAGAGATTGGGGTGGCTTGTAACAATATGAAAGCTAAATGATGCGCCCTTTCCAATAACTTCAGCTAGTTTGGAGGATCATAGCTCATCTTTTGCTGGCCCAAAGAGTTGCTTTACCCCTTTCTTTGCAGGAAGCTTCTAATTAACCATAGTTTCCTGTTCTGGTGGAACCAGGAAACTATAGTTGCCGGCTTCAGAAAAAGCCAGGATGTTTAAACTAGCATTATACTGTGCTTTAATATCCTGGCTTGTTTGAAGGCTGGCAACCATAGCATGTCTCTGAATACCAGTTGCTTTTGCTCACTTCCTGCTTCTGGGCTTCCCAAAGGCATCAGGTTCACCAATGTGAGAGACAAGATGGTGGCTTAGAAATCTCTTTGGTCTGATCCAGCCAGACACTTCTTAGATTCTTGTGAACTGTGGCCCATACATTACCATCTTATAAACTACCTTTGAACCCAGCTTCAACTAATACACAACTTTTTTGTACTCCCTCCTTTCTCCAAACATATGGTTTCATTTTTAGTCATCGGTACTAAGAAATGACGTTGGCGCTTTTCACAGTTCCCATCCATGCTGGGTGCAGAAGGACAGGGGAACCCCAAAACCCTTTCCAGAAACATATTGCACCAGCTTGCATTCACTTCCCTTTCGTAAGCAGTAACTCCATCGTCTTAAGAAATCCTGTGTTTTATCTTTTGAGTGTTGCAATGGTGTTCAGCTATATACTATCTATTTTCTAAACCTCCTACAAAGACCAAAATGTTCTCACTTCTCTTTTCAAAAGAGGGGGGGGGTATTACATTACCAAAACATATTACAACAAAAACAAGCCCTGGTACTTTCCCCCAACTCTTTGTGCATATCCATATACAGTGGTACCTCAGGTTACATACGCTTCAGGTTACATATGCTTCAGTTTACAGACTCCACTAACCCAGAAATAGTGCTTCAGGTTAAGAACTTTGCTTCAGGATGAGAACAGAAATTGTGGTCTGGCGGGGCAGTGGCAGCGGGCGGCCCCATTAGCCAAAGTGGTGCTTCAGGTTAAGAACAGTTTCAGGTTAAGAACGGACCTCTGGAATGAATTAAGTACTTAACCCGAGGTACCACTGTATTAAAAGAGGATTAGATCAATTCATGGAGGAGAGGGTTATCAAGGCCTATGAACCATGATGGCTGTGCTTTGCCTCCACAGTTTGAGGCAGCAGTGCTTCTGAATACTAGTTGCTGGAAACCCCATCTCCGACATTTGCAATGCAGTTCTCCAGACAAGTGTTGTGTACCAAAAATGCAAATAAATGACAATATGTTGGTGAAAATAACATCAAAATGCATTATATTAGAAGGAAATGCTTTGCAAAAATGTTCATGTAAACATAGATAACAAGAAAAGTTTAACGACGACTTCTTTTTTTCATAAAAAAATGCCAATTGATGTGGAAATGTGAACTAAATTTAAAATTGGAAAAATGCAAAGCTGAGAGATCCTATTACCGAAAGGAACCAAAGCTGTGCTCCTACTTGTGACTACCCTATTATGTGATACCGAAACCTTGAGGTGAGTAAAGAAGGTGTGACCTGCTCTGAAATTGCATTTTCAATGAAGAACAGCTAAGAAAATGAAATAAAACCAAAACTGCCCCGCAGATTCCCTTGTTGTTCCTCATCTCTTTCAAAACCCACAGAGTCTCTGCAGGGACTCTGAAAGGTCGACACCAACCCTGCAGGGTGGGATCCTAGAGCGTTGAGCTCAGTATTCAAGCTGGCCATCGTCTCCATGTCAGGTCCATGTCTAGGAGACATATGCCGGCTCCACAACACACCAAACGCCCCTTCCCCCTTCTTTTTCTGGATTTCTAATTGTGGCCTTAATTTCCACCCCTTCCCATCTAAAATTGGGGGGAAGCTCTGTCCCCTATAGCTGTCAAGTGTCCCTTATTTGAAGGGACAGTCCCTTATTCCAGCGCCATGTCCCTTAAATGATGTCCCTTAAATTTCAAAGGAAGCAGCTCCTCTCCTTCCCTCCCTGCCGGCCAGGGAGGAGGGAGGCTCCAACTGTGTTGCTTGGCTGTGTTGCTCACCCAACAAGAAGTCTAAGAACGACTGTGGGGTGGAGCTTGCATGCCTTGTGTGTGGCTAGTTAATGCAAGCTGAGGGGTTTTTTGAATGCTGGACACCATTTTGTTGCACGTGCTGCTGCAAACTTTGCAGTGCAAAGCCAGGCCGGGGAGCCATCTTAAGTCGAGGCTGCATAGGCCTTGTGGTGCATGTGATTCAGATTCTATTCAGTTGAACCTCTGGTTACAAAGTTGGCTGGACAGTGTTCTCGAAGCTACCCAGCATGAGTTTGACCAGACTGGAGGACAGGAAGACTGGAGTGCCTGGAACAGATGAGGCTGCAGGTCCCTTATTTTGGCTGCTGGTCCCTTATTTTCAAATCTGTAAGTTGACAGCTGTGCTGTCCCCGGCACATAAATTCAGATTGCAATGGCATCTACTTTGAGGTATGCTTGAAATGAAGGGTAATTGATTGTAGCCTCGACTGCCGATCGGCCACCCTGAAATGCAGGCGTCTGGGCTTTTACTCCCCTGTCCTATTGTTATGTACTGAGTTGAATAGGATCCAAAATGCAGCAGTCTGATCCTAGAACAATAGGATCCAAAATGCAGCAGTCTGATTGGTCCTAGAACACTAGGATTCAGAATGCAGCAGTCTGACTGGTCCTAGAACAATGCAGCAGTATGATTGGTCTGCAGGAGCCACCCAATCCAGCTCCAGGTGGAAGTGAATTCACAACCTGATTGGCCTACAGGAGAATCCGGGAATTAGCCAATCACATGCAGCCCATTGTGTAAATAATGTATATAAAGCAGATATTGTGGGGGGACTTCTATTCCTCCTCACCACTATGAACTGAATAAAGAGCATGAAATCCACTCTCGACTCTTGACGCTTTCCCCCCTCCAGACTGCCCTGTTACTTTTACTTACATAGCGATTACCCTCTTGTGGAGGTGTCTTCCAGGCTCAAAAACCTGAGTGTCTGGCTTCTGAAAGCACAAGGCCACGTACGCACAAGGAATATGGGGCATCTGGCTCCGTTGTCACTGTCCTGGCTTCCTTCCCGATTTGCCCAGCACATTATCGACCGTTACAGCTGTAACTTAGAGCAGCAGCTCTGCCCAGCTAATCGGAGTTGTTTATGTCTTCAGCAGCCTTCGCCCGTTCCTGAGAAGTGTCGCTAATGAGATGCTGTCAGCTGCAGGGATGTGAGGAACCTCTTGCACTCGCGGCGGATAATTCAGGAGGCCACTTCAGCAGCTGCCCAGACTTGCTCAGAGAGAAGATGACTGCCTTTCAGTTACAATTAGTCCATGTACTCCACAATCTTTGGCAGGCTGCAACAAAAAGGCCCGCTTCTCTTTGCATTTGATCTGAATGACTGCACCAGATTCTAGTGTTTTCACTTCAATACCAAGCTGTATGGTGGGGTGCAGCTTGGGGAACCTCCATAGTTCAGTGCTAGAGTGCCTGCTTTGCATTCACATGACCTCAGGTTCAGTCCCTGGCATCTCAAGAAAGACCCTGGACTGAAACCCCAGAGAGCTGCTCCCAGATAGTGTTGACAAGATTAGGCTAGATGGACCAATGGTCTGATTCACTATAAGGCTGCTTCCACATACCTATGGACCACCTCTCCTGGTATGCCCCGCGGAGGACCTTAAGGTCCACAAATGACAACATTTTGGAGGTCCCAAGTTGCAAGGTGGTTAGAGTGGTCTCAACTAGGGCCAGGGCCTTTTCAGTACTGGCCCCGACTTGGTGGAATGCTTTGTCACAAGAGACTAGGGCCCTGCAGGACTTGACATCTTTCCGCAGGGCCTGCAAGACAGAGCTGTTCTGCTTGGCCTTTGGTTTGGACTCAGTCTGACCCTTATGTTCCCCTCCCCTTATGGTTTTTGATCTATGGGCTACTTTTAAAATGAGGCTGCATTTTAAACTGCATTTTAACCTGTATTTTAAATTGGTTCCCCCCCCCCCATTATGTTTTTACTGTAATTTTACTGGTGTTAGCTGCCCTGAACCCGGCTCTGGCTGGGGAGGGTGGGGAATAATAATAATAATAATAATAATAATAATAATAATAATAATAATAATAATAATAATAATAATTACCTGCCCTCTCACACCAGCGATGCTGCAGCTTCCCTGGATGGTGATGGGGTGGGGTGGGGTGAGGAAGGGCAGTGGTGAGGTCAGGGCTGTATGGGTGCACAGAATCATATAATCGTAGAGTTTGAAGGGCCCCCAAATGCCATCTAGTCCAACCCCCTGCAATCCAGAAATCTCAACTAAAGCATCCATGACAGATGGCTATCCAACCTCTGCTTAAAAACCTCCAATGAAGGAGATTCCTGTGGGAGTCCATTCCACAATCGAGTCGACTCCGTCAGGAGGTTGTGGACCAGGGCCAGATTTAGAAGCCCTAAACACTGCAAAGATTTTGGTCCCCCCCCCCATATATATCTAATTCAAAATATAAACAATAATAATCTGTAAAATAATCCCACCCCCCAGAAATGAAACAAACCTACAGTATGATGGAAAATAATTGTTATTTGTGTATACTTCCACTTTTTTATTTATTTACTTGTTATTGTTGTATTTTTTGGGACGCGGGTGGCGCTGTGGGTTAAACCACAGAGCCTAGGACTTGCCGATCAGAAGGTTGGCGGTTTAAATCCCTGCAATGGGGCGAGCTCCCGTTACTCGGTCCCTGCTCCTGCCAACCTAGCAGTTTGAAAGCACGTCAAAGTGCAAGTAGATAAATAGGTACCACTCCCGCAGGAAGGTAAACGCCGTTTCCATGCGCTGCTCTGGTTCGCCAGAAGCGGCTTGGTCATGCTGCCCACATGACCCGGAAGCTGTACTTCGGATCCCTCGGCCAATAAAGCGAGATGAGCACCGCAACCCCAGAGTTGGTCACGTCTGGACCTTATTGTATTTTAACTCCATTTATTGTGGGAGCCTTTTTTTGGTTCAGCTGCACCATGTGGTCTATGGTGAATTCGGCAATGGAAAATTTCTGTGGTGCCCCCTTTCCCTTGATGCATATTTTGCTTAATGGTTAACCCAGTCCTGTTGTGGACTGGAGGTTTTTAAGCATATCCACTCCGGCCTCAAAAGAGTGCAAAAAAAGCTACGGTGTGAGCAGGGTTGCATCTGGGCCATTGTGGCAGAGAGAACAGCGTAGTGACGTGTGCTGCTTGGGAGCTGTTTTGCATGTACTCAGCATAGGGATGTGGGACTTTAGGGTTCCATCACATTGGGCAGGTCTCTCATGTTCTTTGCTGCTAACCAACGTCAAAAGGAAGTTACTCAGCACTTCTTATTCCCCACCCATCCCCCTTGAAGCGGTTTCATGGACAGTATATTTCCACGTTCGCATTGTGCCATTATTCCCCATCCTGTAGCTCCAACAAAGGCAGCCCTCTTTGCTTTCCCCTACAACCTACTGGCTCCAGAGCTCCGAGAGGTCGCAGGTCACAGAGGAATCCATCGAAACAGGAAAGGGAGCTTCCTCGGTCCAGCTTCAAACACTCAAAAACCTGTTTCCTCTCTCCGCCACAAATAAAATCCCCAACCGGGGATTCACTGCAGGTTCATTGTGAAAGCGGTGGCTTTGAGACAGGGAAGCATCCAGAGACTTCTATATATGAGAGAGTCGCTGCAAAGTTCTCACAAGCCAAGAGAATGAGGGAGGTATTCTTGCTGCTGAGCTTGCTGGCCTTGGGATGCAGCAGTGCAGAAGTCGAAGCCACCAGCGCACCTGCGGTGGAGAGCGAAGCGGAGAGCAGCCACCTGGGCTTGACTTCACCTGAAACTCAGGACCTCAGAAACGTATCGGCAACCTCCCTGCCTTCTACTTCAGAGAAGCCGGATGCTTTGCTGAATGCAAGCCAAGAGGAAGGTGAAAAGCACAGTTCTCCTCTAGCCACGAAAGAGGCACAGGGATTGCAAACTCCATCAGAGCAGAAGGCCCTTAATGTAACCCCTAGCCCAGGGAATAACAGTGACGGCGGTTCTCCCAACGGGAAGCGATTCATCCTGCCTAGCAATGCAGGGGTTCCTCCACCATACCATCCTTGGAATCGCCTTCCTCCAAAGGAAGTATCTGAGAAAAACCAAGGGAATACGGTGAGCAGGTCTTCCAGACACTCAGAAGATAGCAGCAAGCAGAATGCAGATCTCAAAAAGCCCAGCTTCGAAACCACCAGAGGAAAGTAAGCAGAACCGTTTAACTCTTTCCCCCTCTCCTCTTTGCTCATTGTACCTAGAGAACCCGACTCAACTCGTGGCATCCTGTGCAAGGTTCCTTCTAGTGCTCAATTTGGCCTGAATTCCTGGGATAAAGGCCTGGAAGTGTCCTGTAAGGTCATAGCTAAAGAGGGTTGGCTGCTCCAAATTGACAAAGTGCAGTGATGGGAGGAGTGGCTGTGATCCTGCAAGTAGTTACACTGTTTAAATCCTGTTGATTTCATTGGGAGATAAAACTGATCCACCTATGTGCAGGATTTCAGTGAGAGTCTGTAGTGCAAGGTATTGCAGTATTTAAAAAACCAGAAATTTAGTAAAGGGGAAGAGGGGTTTAGGAATGTCCTGTCCTGTGCAGCACCTGGTAATTGACAAATGCTTTATCGTTGCATTGGCAACATACAGAGAGAACACAGTGAGCCATTGTTTTGAGGACAAACCATGGTTTAGAATCCTAGATCCAAGTTACGGTGGCCAAGTTATGCACACATTGACCACACCCCTCACAAGCCCTGCTTGGCACTCTTGACTGTATTTGCCTGACTTGAATACATAGTCTTGCTTACCTGAGTGGAGGACCTCTCCTCTTGGGATGTATAGGGTGTTCGGGGAGGGGTGGTAGGGGTTGGACACACATTGTTCTCCTTCTGGATAATATGTCGACCTTTGGTCCCCACCTGACACTCAGCTCTCACCTGTGGCTCCCAGAAGCTGTCTGCATGCGACAACAGCCACACCCCGGGAATAGTTCCATTTGGCCGGCTAAACCAGGTGAAGATAGGCAATGGGTTTTGAATGCTTGGTGAGTTAGTTGAGAGCCAGTAGTGGTTAAGAGTGGTAGATTCGTAATCTGGGGAACTGGGTTTGCGTCTCCGCTCCTCCACATGCAGCTGCTGGGTGACCTTGGGCTAGTCACACTTCTCTGAAGTCTCTCAGCCCCACTCACCTCACAGAGTGTTTGTTGTGGGGGAGGAAGGGAAAGGAGAATGTTAGCCGCTTTGAGACTCCTTCAGGTAGTGATAAAGTGGGATATCAAATCCAAATTCCTCCTCCTCCTCCTCCTCCTCCTCCTCCTCTTCTTCTTCTTCTTCTTCTTCTTCTTCTTCTTCTTCTTCTTCTTC